>CM072527.1:30195554-30800226 GCA_036898135.1 Oncomelania hupensis | reverse complement strand
GTGTTGTGGCAAAACGAATGTTTTGTACGTAGACACCCAATGCTTAGGTTTGTACATTTTCCTATGACATGCAATTTTAACAAAACCTGATTTTCAATCAGATCAACAACAACAACAACAACAACGACTACACAAAAAACAATAGCAAGAACAACAACACAGCAACAACGACGACAGCGATAACATTAATACTACCAACTACAAATACATTGAGAATGAAAGCAATGACAGCAGAAACCAAGCAACTAAATTAAACATAATTATAACACGTTGTGTATCATTTATTTTTAGTTTATTGTAACCTTCTTATAGAGCGCTTTTCCAGCTTAAGAACTGCTCAAGGCGCTGGCCGATCTAACTCGACATTCCAACAACAACAACAACTACTACTACAAATAAGTCACTCCAAGATGGTACACTAAATAAGCCGGTGTGGTGCAAAGGTAAGTCGCTGTTAGAAGAGGAAAGTCCACCCAAATTTAATTTTTTAAATGTTAAGTAGAAAGGATCCTGTACCATTACTGAATGAAGGAATGGAGGGAACCAGGGTATCCGAAGGAAACCCTCGATGTCCTGAACAGTAAAATTAAAATAATAAAACAAAATAAACATAAAATGTTACCCTACTTCGTACAAGGAGGACACCTTCCGATCAACAACGCCACCTGCAACTACAAAACACTACGACCAACAGACTATCTTACAGTGAGATCTTTAGACCTTTGCTACAACGTAAAAATCCGACCACACAATAGAGAACTCGACAGTTGCCAGTTTTCTCTCAATAGCGCAACGCCGGTGAAGTTTATTTTTTTTTTTAAAAACTAATCTAACGTGATCTATCAAATAAACTTTACTATCATACTAGACTCTCCGAGAAAAAGATCATATCTTACAATGGACATAGCGCTTGAATGTAGGCCTATTTTTAGACTCGTGGAGACAGTTCAGATCACAGGCGCCCAATGTGAGGAGTCTCTACTAGAAAAATACTAAGCAGGGCAGACATTACATTACATTACATGATTATTGCTTTAGGTCCAGCGGACACTTCCAAGCCAAATCAGGACCAGTATAGCCGAATCAGGAACACAAAATCAAGACCATAACTTCGCTAAAAGAGGACTTGCCCCTGGTCCGCATTAAAGATCTGCCGAAACAACCCTAGTGGCAACACTGAAGGCACTCCACCAGCCGGTCACTTTACAATAAAGACATCCAACGCCGGGGACGCTGAGGCAATACTCTAATTTATCGAACCCCCGTTTACAAAAACAAAATAGAATATAAACATCATTATAAAATATCAACAAAACACATACATATAAAATGCCTACATTGCCAAATATTAACATCATAGGAAGCCCCAGTGACCACCTGGCAGAAAGCGTCCAATATTACCAAGCTGATCCAACAGACCTCACACACAAATGAGGAATTTTGTCCCGGAAGTTTTTTTCAAGAAAAAAGGTAGGTGACTGGATTAGCGAAGAAGAAGATAGTATAGTAGATTGATAGAACAGAGTAGGAATGAGAAAGAACAAAGGAGAAAGACTGCGACAGTGGGAATTTAAAGCACTAAATTTCCAGTTCAGTTCAGTTCGATACATTTATAGTCCCCAACGCAATCAGCGTATAGGAGACTGTAGAATAAAGATATCCGTAGTAATAAGAGGTCGTAAATTTCCATTTTTTTTTCGCATTATCTAAATTAACGTCCCCGGACACAATGTGTATAGGGGACAAGGAAAAATTATCTTATGATGAACTAAGAATAATATAATATAATAATGGACATTTATATAGCGCTATTACTTGTCTTTTTATAGACAAGCGCATAGCGCTTTACATGAAAGGAAAGAAACAAACATGAAACAACTTACAATATTGCATTAGAAATTATACAATGAGAAAAAAATAAAATAAAATAAAACCAAACACACAAAATCAAACAAAATACATAAAGTTAACTTTCTGCAAAAAAGTCATCACAATCACAGCAAATCCACAAGCATAGCCAAAAGCAGAACAAATATGAGCTGCGGCTAGGGTCTATAGAATGAAGGATTTAGTCAGGATAGTAGAGTTTGAAGAGGTGAGATTTTAGAGCTTTCTTGAATGAGGGTGTGGTCTGCTTGTGTCTGATGTTGGCTGGAAGAGTGTTCCATTGTCTGGGTGCACAATAGGTGAATGCCCGTTCTCCGTACATTTTGGTGTTGTTTTTTTGAACGCAGAGTGTGCGAGAGTCAGAAGAAGAGCGAAGAGTGCGAGAAGGGACATAGACTGACAGCAGATCTGACAGATATGAAGGGCAGGTTCCAGAGAAGAAATTGTGGCACAGTACGGACAGTTTGTATTTAATGCGGGCCTCTATGGGTAGCCAATGAAGCCAAAGAATGCAAGATGATTAATGATGATGAAATGAAAATAGAACTGAGTGCACGAGTTACGAGAATCCGATACGAGTTCAGCTGTACCGTATGTAAGCTTAAACTTGGGACCTAAATGAAATGTGACCGCCTTTCTTGACTCTTTGAGACAGTTAAGCTGTACCTACAATTAAAAAAGACAGTATATTTCGACTCTTGAAGAAAGTTACGCTATCATATACTGTATAACTTCGGACCTTTAATCCTTTAACATCACATTTAACCGTCTTACTTGAATCTCCGAGAAAAGATCTGCTTTCATGTAGACCTAGACCTGTTACAGGTTACGGATGAAAGATAGAAGCATGAAAATCAATCGCTCAAACAAAGAAGAAGAAGAAGAAGAAGAAGAAGAAGAAGAAGAAGACGGAGAAGAAGAAGACGACGACGACGAAGAAGAAGAAGAAGAAGAAGAAGAACAACAACAACAACGACAACAATAACCACAACAACAGCAATAGCAACAACCACAAGCCACAAGCGCTTGACAGTGCGCTAACTTGCTGCGCAAGAACATCAAAAATATTGTAGTTTTTGATTGTTTTTTTTTTTTTTTTCCACAAACAGCGTTCGCCTGTGTCGCTGTATTTAGAAATCATCTACGACACAGGCCCACATTTGACTTAAACACTATTATATAAACAGTCTACAAGAGAGTACAAGTACTTTCTATGCCTAAATATGTGCTGCGCCTGTGTTTTCAGCAGTTGTGCCCCTTTAGCGACTGTCTTGACCTCGATCAGGGATCGAGTTTCATGACGAGTAGTTCCGTAAACATGTATTGTCCTCCGCATTACCGAAGACCGTTTTATCTCATGACTTTACAGTAACTCTTTAATTATATAGTCTTTGGTATTACTTGGAATGGTTTGTACTCCTCAATAGTAAACCAAGTATTTCCTCTTTATTTATTTAATCGTTCTTATGTGGCGCTTTTCCAGCTCAAGAGCTGCTCAAGGCGCTGACCAAGATAAAATCTCGACCAAAACGCCCGAGGCGCCAACTTGCTGCCCAAGGCGCATCGTCTGAAGCCTCAAACCACTGAGCACCACTTGTACACGTTGGACCTCGATGGCCTAGCGCCATCAGCGACTCTTTGGCCCAATCTCATTTTTTAAGCGCTTGCCTGGTCTGTAGGGATGACCTGTTTGATAGCTCAGTTGATACTTAGCTGGGTTTCTATGACAAAGTTCGCGGGTTCGATTCCCGAAAGGGGCGAACTTATGTGACTTCGGTACTCTGGTTTCCTCCCTCCCTTCAATAATAATATTGGACGCATTGGATGAAATCAATCTAACTATTCCAAAAATTTTAAAAAAAATCGATTTCCTTTCTTTCTTCAAATTGCGATCTCCATTCCTTTACACCACATGTTTGAGGGATAGATGTGCGTGTGTTTGTGTGTGTGAGAGTGGGTGAAACATGTGAACGTGTGTGTTAGTACAGATCGCCGCGTAATGAGCCTGATTGGTAATTTGGAGAAAAGCGCGTACATAGCATCCATTATTATTATTATTATTATTATTATTATTATTATTATTATTATTATTATTATTATTATTATTATTATTATTATTATTATTCAACACGTTTATTGCGTTTGAATTAAACCAAACAAAGAAAAAGGAATAACGTGTAGTCTGCAGTTTCGAAGCAATGGTGACACTTTGCTTTTGCAACGATAAGGTTGCAAAACACAGAATGTTTACGCAAACGCTGCGGTCATTACCTGTGAACATCTTGCCAAACGTGTGTTTACAAAATGGCAATGACGTGACCTGGAAATAAATCCAGGCTGATTGGCCCTCTCTCATAGTTTCAGCTCATTGCTTTCAACTCTCGTTTGAAACTAAAGTGACCGCCATCTTAGAATTACGACAGTATTATTTCCACCTCTGATGGCGCCGTGTACAAACAGCTTCGTTTAAAACACAGGACCCAGAATCTCTGTGTACTTTAATACTCCACTATCTTTATGCTCTATCCCCTCATTGGTATTATAATGAATGGAAAAGTTGTTTTAATTGTCTGTTGATGATAATTTATGAATGGTTCTCTTAGTCTAATGAAACCGTTCCGTACGTGTGTTATGCAGGTGTATGCGTCTTTATAGAGAGAGAGAGAGAGTACTGCAAGAGAATTGCGTGTGTATGTGTGTGTGTGCGTGCGTGTGTGTGTGTGTGTGTGTGTGTGTAGATGTGAAGAGTACAGTTGAGAGGATAATGTATAATTGTTGGAAAAAACAGTATTTTTAGGGCTGGTTACTTTGTGATTTTACGTATTGTTTTTTTTTCTTTTAAAACAGTTATTTTCCTTTTTTTTATTTGCGAGACATAATGTGCTGTATGAATTACACTACTACTACAACTACTATTACTACTACTACTACTACTACTACTACTACTACTACTACAATTACTACTACAACAATTACTACTACTACTACAATTACTAGTACTACTACTACTACTACTACTACTACTACTACTACTACTACTACTACTACAATTACTACAACAATTACTCCTACTACAATTACTACTACAATCACTACTACTACTACTACTACTACTACTACTACAATTACTCCTACTACTACTACAGTTACTCCTACTACAATTACTACTACTACTACTCCTACTACAATTACTACTACTACTACTACTACAATTACTACTACTACAACAATTACTACTACAATTACTACTACTACAATTACTACTACTACTACAATTACTACTACTATAATTACTACTACTACTACTACTACTACTACCACTAAGGATAAAGATATTTATATAGCGCTTTTTCCTATTTAGGTTCAAAGCACAATTGTCACGCATTCACACATGGAAAAAGAAAATCACTCGGTTAGAGAAATGAATTAAAAAAGAATTCTTCAAATAGAAAATGATTAGAAAAACAACAACAACAACAACAACAACAACAACAACAACAACAACCACAGCAGCAACAACAAAACCACACAAAAAATATAAACGCTGTTAGATGTGGGTTGGTATTGAATTCTCCATTGTGGATAACACTAAAGATGTATTGCTTGTTGAATCTCAGCAATAAGATTCTTACAACTTACAAATACATTACTAAGAGTGACGGAGTTACTAAGACTAAGAGTGTTTAGTCGACAGCTGCTGCTTTAGTTAAAGTGAGAGAACAAAGGCACTCCGTTCATTTACATCTCGTTGTCATCGACCTATTTTTTTCTATGGCGCAAGTGTGATGCACTACAAAATAATAGTAAAATTATGCTAAATAGGTTTACATGAAATAGTCAAGTTCAAGGTTAATAGCGGGCTTTGTTCAGTACTCAATAAATACTGTGTGATAAAGATTTAAAAACAGAAACTTTTGTTTTAAAACTATTTTTAAATTGGGTACAAGGGAAATATACGCAGCCCAGTTTTGTATGAACGAGTGTAATGCACTGCAATATAATTAATACAATATTTAATTAATTTACTTTTTAAATACAATTTATAAATCCATTAAAAAAAGTTTAATCTACCAAATTGCGGACTAAATGTCCTTGCTACAATAACGATGTTTCAAAAAGTTTTGAACTGACATTTGCCGGAATGACAACATTCGGTGTTTGCAAATAGGCCTATCTAATTCCCGAAACACTTCGGCAGCTTTGCCTCAAGATGGTGTGAGAGAGAGAGAGAGAGAGAGAGAGAGAGAGAGAGATGATGATGATGATGATGATGATGATGAATGATGATTATAATGATGATGATTATAATGATGATGATTATGATGGTTATGACCATAAAAGTGATGATTAAGATAATGATGAGATATATGATGATGATGATGACGATGATATGATGAAGACGACAACGGCAATCGTGAATAATAACAGGGACATTTGTTCACCAAATTCCAAAGTTTAATGCAAAAGACAACTGGATGAAAGTAACGCGACGGAACACACATAAAAAACAATTTACTCTGCATTTATCATGGACAGTGAAAACTGCACCTTGTAATAACAATTACACACAAATCTGTTTAATACAAGAAGACGAGAGAGAGAGAGAGAGAGAGAGAGAGAGAGAGAGAGAGAGAGAGAGAGAGAGAGAGAGAGAGAGAGAGAGAGAGAGAGAGAAAGAGAAAGAGAAAGAAAGAGAGAGAGAGAGAGAGAGAGAGAGAGAGAGAGAGAGAGAGAGAGAGAGAGAGAGAGAGAGAAATAGGTAGATAATTCTTTATTTCACGAAGGTAGTAGAATAAGCGGGGCCTGCTTTTTTACATCTGGCCCTCGCCCTAAAGAGGGACTGATCTACTGAAACTACGAAACAACATTAAAACGACTACATAATTACAGATCAATTTAAGTGAGAAGAACACGTGTAAAGTATACATGCATTGCAAGGATGGGGGAGTGGGCGCCACTTCAATTTTATATTGTATATTTATAGCATTCTAAAGATCAATTGGTTTGTAAGCAACAAACCTTAGAGGACAAAATATACATTAACTAGCAGATACGCATTTTTTCTCAAAATCAAGTAAAGAGAGAGGGGAGAGAGAGAGAGAGAGAGAGAGAGAGAGAGAGAGAGAGAGAGAGAGAGAGAGAGAGAGAGAGAGAGATACAATACAGCAGATTAAACAGTTCTTTATGCATGTCATTCACTAAAACCTTCTTTAGGAGCTCAAAGCCGACAGTTTGATAACATTGGAACATAAACAATCAAGCCTTAGGCAGCAAGAGTGCGCACCTCGGTCGGCTGGAGTTTAGATCTTATATCGGTCAGACCTTTGAGCAGCTCTTAAGCTGGTTGTTGTTGTTGTTGTATCAAAATTTATTCATCAGATTAACATAAGTTGTACTGATAAGCTGTACTGTGCTGGAAAAGCCTGCTATATAAGAAGAATAACACAAAGCACAGCAGACAGGAGAGAACACGGAGAAAGAATGTCCAAAGCGTTATAATAAACTATCCGCCAATAAACTTGTAAATATGTATATCACAATTACTATGAAACAACAAAGTGGAGGAAACATTATCAAGATAAGGCCATTTTACATCCATTCAGCATCTATGAAACGAATAATATAAAAACAAAATTAAGTTAAGTTTAACTGCGCATATATTCAACTACGTCAATGCCAGCATTGAACTAGTCCTATTAAAAAAACAAAAAACAATAAAGTATTCAACATAAAAAGAGTAGTCTTATGTCATCATTAATGTATGTAGCTAGGCCTACTATACTATGCATATAAACCAACACACAAACAGAAAACGAAAAATTCCAATCGGTTATCATAAACAGGAAGAGGAAGTGACGTCATCCTTCGGCGCATGCGTTGACAGATCAATCTTGAAGTAAATGCTGAATCTCGTTCCGGTCTCGCACGGCCTGCTCAATCTCGAACTGTGCACGCGCCAGCGCGTGATCATAACGTGACGTCAGCAGGTACAGCAACACGCTCTTGCTTTGCGCTGGAAAGATTAAAAAAATTGTGTTCAGAGTCGCCTCGTCCACGTCGTCAACACCGTCGACATTGTCGTTCTCGCAGTCGTCATTAGTATTATCAACATCACCGTTGTCGTCGTTGCTATCATCGGCTTCATCGTGCGCAAGTGGATCGCGCGCGTGAATACCGTGATCAACGAGACCAAGAAAAAGGACTTGCGCAAAGTTCTACCGCAGCAAGATAGAGGTCAAGCCAAGTCAACAACTCGTTGTTACCCACAATGCATCATTCAAATACTGCACGTTGCCTCTCAGCAAATAAGAAAAGAAGAAGTACAAGCCCCAAGGACCCGCGGCCCAAGCTGGCCCGCGTCAAAGCGACGAGAAGTCGCTCAAGACAGTGAAATAACAGGAAACCGAACGTGCGCTGCAGGTTTTCTATTTCTGCGGGCTAAACCGTCATGTAATCTGGCCATATTGGCAAGCAAGAGGGAAGCGGGTCATCAGAATGGATGACGTGTTGTTTCAATGAAAAGGTAAAAAAAAGTTACCCTCCCTCCCCCCCCCTCCCCCTCTCCCTCCCAGGAAGCTACTTGATTAACTGCGCATCGACCGTGTTAGCAATGTATGTTCTCTACGAGGTTGTACGCAGTGCGCAAATATGCAGCCAAGGCTTATTGAAACTTAGGAAACTTAGTTCTGCTGTAACAAATTTGGGAGGAGGTGGGGGTCTTTTTTTTTTTTTTTTTTTTTTTTGTGTATAGTATATGTGGTTTGTGGTGCTTGTTATTTGCGTTCATTGCTTCGTTTATAGTTGTTCACGTCACAACTCACCCGATAAATTGTCGTAAAATTCTCGTTTTCCCAATGGAGAGCTACGTTTGAAGTCCACCCCTGAAATGGAAAAAATAAAAAAAATATAACGTTAAACTGTTTTTGATTATTAATAAATAAGTAAATAAACTATCCTATCCTATCCCGTAACTCAAAGGTCGTTGGAGCACCACAAATGATCGTTTAACCAGCGTACTCCATCTTTCTCTGTCCTCAGCAATCCTCATGGCTTCGCTCAGTCCATTCTCGAATGTTGTCCTCCCACCTCTTTTTTTTTGTCTCCCTCTTCTACTGCCTCCTTGCATCGTGCCTTGCAGGATGGTCTTTGCGAGGCCTGATGCTCTCGAAACATGGCCATACCATAGGAGTTTCCGTTTCTTCACCACTGTGAGCAGGTCATTGTGTTGTCCAATGACTTGTGTGATGATCTGTCGTACTTCGTTGTTGGTAATGTGCTGGGTATACGAAATGCAAAGAAGTCTTCTGTAGCACATCATCTTCATGCATTGTATTCTTCGTTGTAGATCTGCTGTGAGGGTCAATGTTTCGCAAGCGTATAGGAAGATGGAGATGACAAGGGAGCGCAGCAGCCTTACCTTGGAATGTAGACTGATGGTCCTGTCTTCCCAAAGGGGCTTCAACCTTGTCAGGGAAGCACTTGTTTGTGCGATCCTGGAGAGGACTTCATGTCGGGATCCAATGTCTGATACAATGGCTCCTAAATATTTGAAGTTATGCACCGTGTTGAGGGATTGGCCTTGGACTTTGATGTCGGTGTTGATGCCATTGGTGTTGTTGGTCATCATTTTGGTCTTCTCTGCACTGATTTCCATTCCATAGCCTCTGGATGTGGTGTCAAGCCTCTGTACCCGCTGTTCAAGTTCTTGTTCTTCTCCAACCAATCCATCAATGTCATCCGCAAAACGGATGTAGGAGATTGTAGGCAGCAGCCCGCCCCTTCACCCCACCCCTCCACCCCCCACCGTCCCTCGACCTCAACCCATCCCTCCCTCTACCCACCCACCTCCATACCCTGGCCAACGGAAAAGACAAATATATAACCTGGTAGAATTGCTACAATCTATAGCATATAAACTAAACACTGAAACACATATGAATAGTCCTACCTAAACTGCAGTCACTACCCCAGTAGCCATCGAGGCACCCTTGGTCACAGGCCCCGGACTGAGCATCGCAAGTGCCGTTTTTGCAATGCTCGTTGCAAGGCACCAAACAACCGTTTCCGTGGTAACCAGTTGTGCATTCTGCAACAATATGAAAAAAAAATCTTCAAATATGAATCTTTTCTCGCCAAATCAGCAATGAATAGTAATTGTCATCCCATCTTTGGACGATGTCAAGGTCGTCGTTGACATCCTCATCACCATCGTTTTTTTCCCCTCCTATCCCATCCCGTAACTCGAAATCGTTTGGGGCACCACAGATGACCGTTTCAACCAGCGTATTCCAGCTTTCTCTGTCCTAAGCAGTCCTCGAAGCTTCACCAAAGAGCTTAATGATAGAAAGAGGGGGAACTTGGTACAGAACCGCGAGACGACAGGTACGAGTTATGCTCCCTTGTCGACATGCTGAAAATGGCTCGAGGCAGAAAGTCAAAAGGCGACAGAGTGAAACAGGGCGGTGACTTTTGCACAGCCATCAATTGCCATAATCCCAGATACAAGAAAAGTTGTGTTGGCAAGTCCTTTTTCAAATTTCCAAGAGACAAAGAAAGGTAAATTGCAATTGAAAAACTTCATTTTTTGTGTGTGTTTATGTAGGTCTAAACTAAGACCGCTGCAGTGTTGTTAGTGTTAAAACAATCGGAGAGCGGCTTGAATGATTCATGTTATACCTATGTGCTAAATCCAAAACAGTTTGTTTGCTGACAGTTTACGTTCAACAGGTCGCTCACTGTTTACGTTATTGCTAGGTTGTTTGACTATATTTGTGCTTATATTTCAAAAGTAGATGTCAGATTGGCAGTTTGGCTTCGTCAAACTGCTTATGTTAACAAGTTAAATTAGACTAGGTCTGTTTTCTTTTCGTGATCAAATACTGTGCAAGATAACGCCTTACCTAGGCACAAAAATGGTCCTTGATCTGTTGTAATCCCTTTTCGTTTGAGTGTAAACGGGAAAAAAAATGTAATGTAGAAACTCAGTCCTCGTTCTGATCTGTAAATTTCTGCGCATTAGATCTATATTGCGTGGAATGTTGTAGTCTAGGTTCTGATTGTTCTGTCTGATTAATTAATTATTTTCCATGAAGTGAATGATGTTATTAAGCCTGTGATGTGGGAGGTGAGAGGGTTGGGGGATAGGGGGACACCTGATATAAATTAAATTCACACTATTAGTGAAACATTTTGTTATTGTGCTTTATTGTGATTAATTGATTGAATGACAGAGCTCTCTCTTCTTCAAACCCCCCTCTCTCTCTCACTCACTCTCTCTCTCTCTCTCTCTCTCTCTCTCCCTCTCTCTCTCTCTCTCACACACACACGAGTACGGATTTACACAGTTTCGGATAAATGAAACAGTCTGTCATGCATATTTTTATTTTAAAATATCTGTCGCTGATTAAAAAATAATAAATTCCAGGGCAGAAAACGAACCTATGACATACACACATAAGCAGCATAAAAGCACCTAATAAATGTCAATAAGTAAACATTAAAAAAAGACAGCAGTAGCGGAATGTTAATAATAATGATGGTTAAAAGTTTGGTTTTTGCAAACGTTGCCATAAAAATGTTCTTTTGCAATGGCATAGGCTCAATAAGTTACCACGCACAGATCATTCATATAGCAGATGATGAAATATAGACAGCCCGAGCAAAGGGAAATAATCCGTGAGAGTGTCTCGCATTTTTGTATATGACATAATGGAAGTTCCCCTCTTTCCGTAATAAGCTCTTTGGCTTAACTCAGTGTCGACACATTTTATTCAATATTTTTGTTTTGTTTTTGTTTTTACAACTTTTTAAAAATAAATAATAATAATTAATAATAATAATAATAATAATAATAATAATAATAATAATAATAATAATAATAATAATAATAATAATAATAATAATAATTATTATTATTATTATTATTATTATTATTATTATTATTATTATTATTGTTGTTGTTGTTGTTGTTGTTGTTGTTGTTGTTGTTGTTGTTGTTGTTGTTATTATTATTATTATTATTATTATTATTGTTGTTGTTGTTGTTGTTGTTGTTGTTTAATTTAAACGAGTTTTAATAATTCAGTTACATTTAATAGTTCTGTATTTATGAACAAATTTAGATTTTATAAATATATGTAAATGGGCACTGCACACAGTTCTCCTTGCGAATATTTATGAGGACAATTAAAGCATTCTGCATTTTTCATCATCGTCATCATAATCATTATCATCATCATCATCATCATCATCATCATCATCATCATCATCATCATCATCATCATCATCATCATCATCGTCATCACCATCATCGTCGTCATCATTATCGTCAACATCCTCATCATCACCATCATCATCACAATCGTCGTCGTTTTAGTTAATGTTGTTGTAGCCTAAAGCCTTTTATTTATTTGTTTATTTATTGTATTTTATTTTTAAATTTATTTTTAAAAAAGATAATGTAGGCATATTTAGTTCTGGAATTTTGATTCCACGTTACATGATGATTTAAAGAACAAGAAAAGATCTACTGATTTCTGATTAACGGTGCATACGTGTAGAACAGTCGTGCCCAGTATATCCGGGCAAGCATCCATCTACGCATTGGCCTGTGTCCTGCTCACACTTGGCGTTGGCGCAGTGGTCTGGACAGGCCTCGCTGCAGTCCCCGCCCCACAGGCCGGAAGAACAGCCCAGCTTCACCACTGGAAAGGATTCATTGACATGGGAAATTAAATTAAAGTGAGTCACTTTCTTTTTTTTTTTCCTTCCCTCAGACATTTACACCAGATAGTAAGATCATACAAAATAGTGTAGCAATCCCCATTATTGAGGCCAAAACTCTCAATAAGCGCGTACGCTTTTCGTTTCGTTTAAATAAATTAAAGTCCCACGTCACAATAGCGAATAGGGGACTGTTAATTGTCCCCAAACACCTGAGCATATAGCATAATTTTATGAGCATATAGGGGAACCGGCGTACGCGGTTTAAAAAAGGACATATAGGCTCTTTCCGATCTCCGTTGTCAGTCAGCCAAATTGTGGATACTTTTCTCGCATGAAGATGTTTTTTTCTGATAACTTCGTTCAGGCGTCTTCTCATACTTTGGGAAATCCGTCCCTGGATTTTGACCAAGCCCAGCTGATACACTGACGAGCTGAGAACACAGCCAAATGGCCATCTGTATCTATGGCACACCATCTGTGTCTATGGCACACCATCTGTATCTATGGCACACCATCTGTATCTATGGCACACCATCTGTATCTATGGCACACCATCTGTATCTATGACACACCATCTGTATCTACGACACACCATCTGTATCTATGACACACCATCTGTATCTACGACACAAACTTAATCCACAAAGGCAAACTATTGGCAGCAGAGAAGGGGAGATAAATCTTCCCTATCATTCCCTCATTCCATGGAGGACAGCGACTATCACGGATTTTATCCAACATGTTATCAATGGACTCCAGCCCATCTGTTTGTATGTAGATTATAGTCACACGACACTTTCGCATATAGGTGACTACTGGACCGATTTATACTGACACCAGCGGGCCAGTTGTTGGTAAAGGGGAAAATAATATGATCACACGTTGACCAATCCGGGATTCGAACCAGCGACCTTTCGGTTACTAGCAAGACGCTCTTACCAACTGAGCTACCCGGCCCCTCGTCCAGCCCATCTCTTTAGACGAGCCTTTATAGCTTGTGTTGTACACACACTGGTCGTCTCCCTTAAAAAACCAAAGGACAATCGGATCCTCGCAAGACTTTTTTTTTTTTTTTTTTACATTTAATATTATTTTTATTGGGTCTCCCACGGAGCGTATAATCGTATAAGCTTTTAGATTAGGAAATTCTCCTTTTTAATGTTTCTATTAAAATTGTGGTAAAATTGGTATGGATTTTTTTTAAAATTACAGGCCGGCTCTGCGTTGGTCTAATTTTGGAATAATATGACAAGCCTTTTTTTGCCTTTTTAATCTTGGTATATGTAAATAATTTTATAAATAACTTTTAATTTTTTTTTATCTTATACATATATATCTTATATCTTATCTTGTATTTTATCAAATTTCCCTATTAAAATTGGGATTTTTCCTTATACATTTTATTAGTAAGAGATATTTTTACGTTGACTGCCCCTTCCTCGTCCGGACTTAAAACGGAGACGGACCTGGTCCGTCTTCTTCTTGTTAGTTAGTAAAAGATAGGGAGTATCGGTTTCGGCCTTTACCCCCGTTTTTTTTTTCCTTAACATTTTTCAAAGGACGTTAAGCTTCGCTCTTTCTTCCTCGCGAGTGGAGCAAAGGGGCCCTATAGATGCAGTCATGTCTGGCGTAACCTTATTTCATTTGTACACAATCCTCTGCCATTTGTCATCCACAGCCAACGCGTCACAGAATGTCGGCAATGCTACGCTAATTTTTTAATGGTGTGTACCTGCACAGGTGTTCAAAGATAAGCTATGCTTTTAGAAAACGATATTTAGAACGCTCAAAAGCAACGTTTAGATTCACTTTTAGCGAATGTTTATTATCCCCATGTTTTACCCGCTCTCCTATTTACACAGAAAAAAACCCACATGTATCACTCAAACAAATGGTGTAAAGGCAGGGAGATCGCTATTAGAAGACGGAAAGGAAATCGACTGTTGTTTTTGAAATTTTAGATTGAGTGCGTCCAAGACCATTATTGAAGAGAGAAAGGAAACCGATCGAGTACCCGGAGAAAACCCTCGGTGACCTAAATTGTCTCGTAGCTAAATCACATAAGGTTCGGCATTTTGCGGGAATACAAGACAACCCAAATTAGAGAGAGCGAGAGAGAGAGAGAGAGAGACAGACAGACAGACAGACAGAGACAGAGAGAGAGAGAGACAGAGAGAGAGACAGACAGACAGACAGAGATAGAGAGACAGACACAGAGAGAGAGAGAGAGAGAGAGAGAGAGAGAGAGAGAGAGAGAGAGAGAGAGAGAGAGAGCGTTTCCAAACTTAAATTATGTACAATAAAAATAAAAAGTAAACTGGTAACCGCTCGTGGTGGACGCGGTGGCGGGGGACAACATGCTTTTAAGTGAAAGAGGGAGAGAGAATCTGACGGCGTGCGCAACAGAAGGGAAGGAAAGGACTGTGAAGCAAAGGCGTGGTTAGTGTCTCGATACGCTAGGTTACGACTAGCTTGAGATACAATCTGTTGTAAAGCTATTTAACATTGTTATGACATTACACAATGATACAGTGCAACTTTCGTTGCTCAAACCAACCGCTCACATTTCAATTTTCCATTTCCGTTCTGACAGGGAGTTATTTCCCCTGTTTTAACGGTACCGCCGTGACATTTGACCCTATTTCTGAGTGAATCACGCGGCTTTGGGGTCTGGGGTAGGGTTGAGGGTCTATTTTATCAACCTAAACCGAAAAAAAACTTTACGAGCAATTGTTTTTTCGGGTTCTGTCTCTTACAGACAGGGCTAGATGCTAATTTTAGCTCCAGCATGTGGGCGAATCATTGCTATTAATAGACACAAAAACGACGGAATTTTTTTTATAAATCCAAAGCAAACTATATTTTCCGCAAGAATTGTTTGTTTGTGTCGTAAGATTCCTTTTTTCAATGAGGCAACACTCGCTGTGAATGTTAAAAGGATCTGTGGAGATGGCGTGGTCAAAGATGGGAAAAAGCAAAACATCGCAATGGTGCAGCCAGGTGTTCTTGTTACATTAAGCCAATAAAATATACATTCTAAAATTAATATAGCGAAATGCGTATACATGGAGGACAACCTTACTCCTACATTTTGTTAGCCACGTCAGGCTCAAAGAGCAGTTCTGATTTAGCGCTTTTCCAGCTCAAGAGGTGCTCAGGGCGCTGGCATATATGCAGCGTCTAACTCAAGGCGCTCACTTGCAGCCTTTGGGCGCTTCGTCTGTCGCCCAGACGACTGAGCACAATCCTGTGCGACCGGGAATGGAGGAGTAAAGGACCTAACTTGCTGTGTGTATTTGTATAGCCAGCACTCCCCCTGTCTGGGATATGAGTAAGCTACTACTGCCTCCGGTTTGAAGTTCACTTTGTCGGTACTTTCCCTCACGACACCGCAGCAACAATTTGTTCTTATCAGTCGCTGATAAGAACAAATGTTTGACAAAATAAGATCAGCGACCAAAACAACAACAACAACAACAACAACAACAAGGAGAAGTACAAAAATCACATTTACACAGATTTTGGTTCAGCTAAAGGGAGAGAATGCATGGTTGCTGCGTTTTTGCTTTCTTTATCTTGCTTAGTTGGAGAAGAAGAAAAAAAGGTTTGAACTCACCATGTTGAATGACTTCGTGCTTGATTAGCACATATGTAAGAGATGATGATGGCGACGACGACGACGACGACGATGATGATGATGATGATGATGATGATGATGGCGACGACGACGACGACGACGACGACGATGATGATGATGATGATGATGATGATGATGATGATGATGATGATGATGATGATGGCGACGATGATGATGATAAGGGGAAGGAGGAGGGAGACGACAATGACGATAACGGTAATGATATTGTTGCTGCTATTGTTACCTACTTAAAGGCAACACCGGATGTGTCCCATCCAAACATGCAGGTGAAGATGATGATGATGACGACGACGACGATGATGATGATGATGATGATGATGATGATGATGATGATGATGATGATGATGATGATGATGATGATGATGGTGATGATAATATGATAATGATGTTGTTGCTGCTATTGTTGATATTGTTATTGGAATTGTGATATTTGCTTTTACCTTGGGGTAACACAGAATCCAATCCCGATCCGTCCCAATCCACCACACAGTTTCCAGTAGCCTCGTCACACAGCCCAGATAGGCACGGCTGGGGACACGTCGCTGTGACGTCATTTACACAGAATTTTTTTAAAATATAGAATCGATGACGTCACAGAAATGGCGTAATTCGTAAAGGAAGTGACTAGGTGATTGCAGTGAAGTCACAGTGGCGTGACACAATTATTCAGTTACGTGTGGTGTGGCGCAGCTCATGGGGTTGTGGAAGTGAAATAATACAGTGAGGTCACCGAGTAATGTTGGTCACCTCCTTGAACTAACTGAAGTGTTCATGCACCGTCAGTGAAGTGACTGGGAGATTCCTTTGTTGAAGTGACCCGTCATTAAAATGCTTCGAGGGAAGTCACAGTGAAACCATTTCAACATGCCGGTGCTGGGTGAGCGTGGTGCAGGTGGATTGTTTGAAGGCATGCATAGCCAATACTCATTCTTAAACACACACACACACACACACAGGTACACAAACACACACACACACACACACAACAACAGGCAACCCACCTGGAGACATGCACATAACACAGGCTACACGCGCGAGAAACCCGAAGTAACTAAGGACGCACTACAGTAAAAATTCTCTTCGATCCGAATAATCCGAACATGTACATCAGACTTTCATTTATATATATAAACACTTTAAAAACGACAACATGTTATCCACTCAATTTGAATTGCCAAATTTTCGGTTTTAATAACCTTCTTCAGGGCATTACAATGTCAGTGTGATAATGTACAAGCGTTTTACCTATTACTATAATTCATGACTATAATTCATAAACCACACATATATACTAAGTGAACATGAATACAACTCTATTATAAAAACCACCACACACACACACACACACACACACACACACACACACACATATAATATCTATACTACCACAACCAACAACACACACATACTACAACACACACACATATAATATACCACACACAACACATACACACATAATGTATCACACACACACTACCCATACACATACATACAACACACACAACACACAATAATAATAAAATAAAATAATAAAAGATATATAAGGACAAAAAAAAAATATGTCTGTTTACGATATCACAGGAACAAAATAGAGTCGGTAGGTCGGCATATATAAATAACCTTTTTCCACCTCGGGTGCGATTTTTTGGGCTTGTTTCCTTTTTATTTTCAGACGATCCCCCAAAAAAGTTTAGGGTCGGGCCAAAAAATTAGGGTCGATCGGGACGCCGTAAACAGACTAGGTGATTGCAGTGAAGTCACAGTGGCGTGACACAATTATTCAGTTACGTGTGGTAAACAGACATTTTTTTGGGCCCAAACAATTTTATTTTACATTTTAAATAATTCCCATATGGTAGGTGCGTCATGTGAAGCCTACTGGTGTCCAAGTGTCGCTTACTATTGTACGTGTCGCTACGTTTTAAGGCTTCTCATCATTCCATCTCTGCATAGTGGTGCAGTGGGTAAGTCGCCGAAGGTCGCGGGTTCGATTCCCGCAAGGGACAAACTTATGGAGACTTTTTAGGTCCCCGAGGGTTTTCTCCGGGAACTCCGGTTTCCTTCTCTCTCTTCAATAAAAGGTGTTGGATGCAGTCAATCTAAACTTTCAAAATAACATTCGATTTCCCATTTCGTCTTCCAATAGCGATTTTCCTTGACATGACTTGAGTGATGAATGTGGGTTTGTTGTGTGTGTAGGAGTGTCTGTAACATGTGAGCGTGTACGTCACAGATCTTTGAGCCTGATTAAGGACTTAAGGCGCTTAATCCTATCCTATTCTATCCAATCCCGTAACTCAGAAGTCTCTTGGGGCACCAAAGATGAACGTATAACCAGCATACTCAATTTTTCTCTCTCCTCAGCAACCCTCATGGCTTCGCTCAATGTCAAGCCCGTCCATTCTCGAATGTTTTCCTCCCACCTCTTTTTCTGTTTCCCTCTTCTGCCTCCTTGCACAGTGCCTAGCAGGATGGTCTTTGCAAGACTTGATACTCTGGTGATGTGGCCAATATTATTATTATTATTATTATTATTATTATTATTATTATTATTATTATTATTATTATTATTATAGATCTTTGTCTTTCATCACCCACCATCCCCGCCCCTCACCCCTCTTCTCCACCCACACACATTCTCAACCCTAAGCCCTACCTCCAATATATCTAACCCCATGGACCTTTGTAATAAAGGTCCATGGTTATCCCTATGCCCATTGTGTGACCATTCACAACCATCCCATTTGACTGGCATTCAAAACCTATTTACAGGCTGTCTCGGACACTCCGCCTTAGCTAATTAGCAGCTTCCGGGTCACATGCGTGGCAGAGAATTTCCAGGTCAAGATTTACGAGGTCAGGCTAACACATAAGCTTTCTCTCACCAATATGGTTGTTGCCTGCTGTTCACAAGTGAGGGGAGGGGCGGGGGGCAGTTTCAAAGACAATTCTTTCTTTCTTTCTTTCTTTCTTTCTTTCTTTCTTTCTTCCTTCTTTTCTCCTCCTCCTCCTCCTCCTCCTTCTTCTTCTTCTTCTTCTTCTTCTTCTTCTTCTTCTTCTTCTTCTTCTTCTTCTTCTTCGTCTTCTTCTTCTGCTTCTTCTTGCCGACTATAATCAATACAGCAGCCAAACATACAAAAGAATGAATGAATAAACGTACATTAAAGTTTAAAGTCCACACACACACACACACACACACACACACACACACACACACACACACACACACACACCCAAACACACACACACACACACACACACACACACACTATTGGCCACACGGCAGGCGGCGTCAAACATCCCACAAAAGATGGGGATAGAGACCTAAATCAGCACTGAACCATCAGAGCCATCAAACTGCCAATGGAGACCGTGACAAACGTCCACTTTTCTCTTGCCCACCAAGGGATTCGAACAGGGTGATCGGGTAAACATATACACACCAAAACCAAACTTCACTAAAGGAAAGCATTCAGAGCTGTTACACAAACTTCAACAAACCAAAGAATTACATGCTAATGAAATTGTTTTGACATGTACTATTGTCGTATGTAACACGTATGTATGCAGTGAATTCATAAATTATAAAAACAAAAACAACAACTACAACCAGCAAAAAATCATTAATTAAAAAACTGAAGAAGTAATTACATTAAAATTAATATAAAGAGATTCAAAATAAAGTTAGGGTAAAAGGACAACAGCAGCAACAACAACGACAACAAGCAAATAGTAATTTATTAGAAACTGTAGAAATAAGCCTAATTACATTTTTGTAAAAAACGAACAGAGACGAAAAGAGAGACTCATATTAAAATTAATGTAAAGAGCCTGAAATTAAAATTTCAGTTTAAAAAGAATCAAATTAAAATTTCAGTTTAAAGAGACTCAAATTAAAATGCAAGTAAAGAGATTCAAATTAAAATTTCAGTCTAAAGAGACTCAAATTAAAAGCATGTAAAGAGACTAAAAAGACTCAAAATAAAATGCACGTAAAAAGACTCAAATTAAAATTTCAGTCTAAAGACACACTCAAATTAAAATGCACGTAAAAAGACACAAATTTAAATTTCAGTCTAAAGAGACTCAAATTAAAATGCAGGTAAAGACATTCAAATTAAAATTTCAGTCTAAAGAGACTCAAATTAAAATGCACGTAAAGGGACTCCAATTAAAATTTCAGTCTAAAGAGACTCAAATTAAAATGCATCTAAAGAGACTCAAATTTAAATGCACGTAAAGAGATTCAAATTAAAATTTCAGACTAATGAGACTCAAATTAAAATGCATCTAAAGAGACTCAAATTAAAATGCAGGTAAAGATATTCAAATTAAAATTTCAGTCTAAGGAGACTCAAATTACAATGCATCTAAAGAGACTCAAATAAAAATGCCCCTATAGAGATTCAAATTAAAATGTCAGTCTAAATACACTCAAATGAACATTCACGTAAAGAGACTCAAATTAAAATTTCAGTCTAAAGAGACTCAAATTAAAATTTCAGTCTAAAGAGACTCAAATTAAAATGCACGTAAAGAGACTCAAATTAAAATTTAAGTCTAAAGAGACTCAAATTAAAATGCACGTAAAGAGACTCAAATTAAAATTTCAGTCTAAAGAGACTCAAATTAAAATGCACGTAAAGAGACTCAAATTAAAATTTCAGTCTAAAGAGACTCAAATTAAAATGCACGTAAAGAGACTCAAATTAAAATGCACGTAAAGAGACTCAAATTAAACTTTCAGTCTAAAGAGACTCAAATTAAAATGCACGTAAAGAGACTCAAATTAAAATTTCAGTCTAAAGAGACTCAATTTAAAATGCACGTAAAGAGACTCAAATTAAAATTTCAGTCTAAAGAGACTCAAATTAAAATGCACGTAAAGAGACTCAAATTAAAATGCACGTAAAGAGACTCAAATTAAAATTTCAGTCTAAAGAGACTCAAATTAAAATGCACGTAAAGAGCATCTGGCCTTGCAAAGACCATCTTGCAAGGAAACTCCATCTAGCCTACAACAATTCTACTACACCAAACAAACAACTCCAGCTAAAACAACGGGTCGGGGCTGGAATGACAGAAAGTGTCGTACCGTACCTGCGTCTGTATGAAGAAGAATTGTGAAGAAGACGAAAACGACTGTGATTCCTTTGACGTCACAAGCCACGGGCAATACCGACGTCAGCGAATGTGACATCATCATCATTATAAATTGCCTGGCTGTCGAAAACCTGAACGCTTAAAACTGTAGTCAAAAATAAAAGATGCGCTCAGCCTGACCACAACAACAAGTGTTCTAAGTGTTGTAGAGGAAACAACTTCACTTGTAGCAACCGAAGAAGTAAATTGGTGTCCACCAACCAACAGTCAAAATTACTACGACCAGAGCTTTTAATTAGTTTTAGTAAATCGATATTATGTTGCGTTTTTCCAGCTCAAGAGCTTCCATAGGCTTGGGTCTATCAAAACCGTTTGAGCGCGAATGATCTTAAAACTGACAAAATTCCCTAACAATGAAATCTTATGTACTGGAAACTTGACTGCGGCAATGGGGATAAATGATAGCGTAATAGCCTATGCATTCCCACAATAAACGGGTTAAGCAGGCTATTTGAAATAGTCAGTAAAATCGAATTAAAGAACACTCTACCAGCTGACCGTAGCTCAACAGTTTCTGATGCAACAAAAAGATGGAAAACATTTGCACGACGCTACGTTTTCAAATGCCGCAGTCGCACTAGTTTTACGTCTCTTGGTGGGCTGAGACGCAGAAAGCTAATTATTTTGACCCCCCAACGTCAAATACAATTACGCGTTTCTCTGGTAGATAGGTCAATCACGCGTTTCTCTGTAGAAAGGTCGAAGAATTCGGTGGCGTCGCTGGCATACACACCCATGACCACACTTCAGTCTATTATCAAATCGGGAAGATGGTGCCTGCGGTGCTGCCTAATTATCAGACGCCCTCGGTGAATCTCGTCCCCACCTTACATGTTTTATGTTAACAAACTTCTTGAGTCGTGGGCTCCTTGGTTTCGTTGCAGCAGCGAATGACAGACACTTGTGATAACAGAGAGGCATGCCACAAATAAAAGACAGGAGTGAAGGCGAGAGTTATAGTAACCTTAGCTCAAGTGTTCAAGGGTCAGTTGTAAGACGCAAGGGAAAACCCGAGAACGCGAGACCCAGGCTGTTGCGAGAATCTAGCTCGTTGAGCACGGACCATCTCGCAGGTTATTTGCGACTAGGTCAAGATAGCCACGATCACAAGCCACTTTTCTTTCCTTGTCTTATTTGCTGAGATGCAATGTGCTGTATTAATTCTCCTAGTTTGGGGAATAAAGATTTGTGCACTTGACCTGACTTGACTTTGACACTCGCAGGTCTTGCAACGCAGCGCGTGACCTTTTCCGTCCGAGGCAGTTCTTTTTTTTCTTCTTGTTTTCTACATGAAGTGGACTGTCCTCTGGGACTTCGGTCCTGCAGAGTGTGACGTCAAGTGCTTACAAGTAGTGGCTCTTACAGCGTAGCTAAGATTTGCCGAGGCTTCTCCCTCTATACAGGGATACTCTTCTAAATAATAACATCATAGGAAGCCCTAGTGACCACCTGGCAGAAAGCGTCCAATATTCCCAAGCTGATCCAACAGATCTCATACACAATAAGGAGTCTTGTCCCGGAAGAGTTTTCAAGAAAAAAGGTAGGTGACTGGTCTAGCGAAGAAGAAGATAGTATAGCAGATTGATAGAACAGAGCAGGAATGAGAAATGGCAAATGAGAAAGACAGCGACAGTGGGAATTTAAAGCACTAAATTTCCAGAAAGTGGGGATACTATACTACTCAAAATAATACAAGGGCCACTTGGACATATGGGTCAGAAACACGAATTCAATTTATTAGTTCATCATATTTTATTGCAATCATTTCTGCATCAATAACAAAAAAGATTTTAGACATCAGTCGCTTAAAATTCGAGTAAATTCAATTTAACTGGACATACCCCTCATTTACAAAATCAAAACTTCAGAAAAAAAATCTATAGAGTCAGTATCGGGTGTGGCCACCGTTTGCATCAATGCAGTCTTGGCATCGTTGTCTCATGGACCGTATTAGGTTATGGAGGATGTTTCCTGGGATGGCCAACCACTCTTGCTGGAGAACTTGGGCCAGACCTTCAAGATTAGCTCCTGGAGGGAGGTTTGCCCGTGTCTGTCGACCCAAGACATCCCACAGATATTCTATGGGGTTCAAATCGGGTGTTCGAGCCGGCCAATCCATCCTTATGACGTGCTGCTGCTGCAGGAAGTCATTGACGATACGCGCTCGGTGGGGTCCGGCATTATTGTTCTGTAGTATGGCACCTTCCCCATTGAGAGAAGATGTTAGGTCAGTGAATAGAGACTGACTGGGCGCAGGCAGTGGAAGTTCCAGACGTACCTGTTTCGAACTGGGAAACCACGAGGACATGATTCGATTTGAGCTGTTGGATTTGTGGAGGAATGGGAGGCGACTGGTTCACGCTTGAGAGAGAGATGCTCTACCTTCCATTTATTGTTTGGTCTGGTCTTGGGTGGCTCCTGCTGTGCAGAATCCTTTGGTGTGGCCATTTGGTTATGCAGGACAAGACGACACGACATAGGTAGTTCTCCCCGCCTGACCATTCGTCTTCTGCTTTTGGTGGTGAGCAGGACTACATTGTCGGCAGGCATTTCATGCATGTCAGTGGCAATGACTTGTAGAGAGTGTCGTGGCACTAGTAGCTGGCAAACCGGTTTACTATCAACACGCTTCCCTGCCTTCTAAGGCAAAAAGTTTGATGTTATTACTTTGCGAGGGATAAATGAAATTAGCAGTTTTGTCGGGCCGTGTTCTCAAGGTCGTGGTCGAGAGGCGTGAGTCAAATACTCCGCTCGTTTACACAAACAACTAATGTGGCGGAAAGGGAGGCGACTGGTTCAAGCTTGGGATGGATTGTCTACCTTCCATTTGTTGGTTAGTTTAGCCTTGGGTTGCTCCTGCTATGCAGAATCCTTTGGTGTGGCCATTGGGTTATTCAGGACAAGGCAACACGGAACACGGCATATGTTCTCCACGCCTGACCATTCATTTTCTGCTTTTGGTGATGAGCAGGACTACATTGTCGGCAGGCCTTTTATGCAAGTCGGTGGCAATGACGTGTAGAGAGAAAAAAAAACGGTTTACCATCAACACGCATTTCCGCCTTGCAGGACAAATATTTGTATGTCCTTCTTACGAGGGATACATGAAAATAACAGTTCGGGTTGGGCCGATAGGCGGGAGTCAAATACTCTGCTCGGCAACACTAAAAAGAGATTTTTTTTCACTTTATATTGCAATATGTTTTAGGTATCAATTGTGCACACTGAAATTCACCGTTCGTGAACTGTCATCCAAAAACGTTTACCGAAATAGTTTAAGACAGATTTCACCTCATAACTGAAGGGAAAATGACCGACCGTCAGCTAGTGCCATCATTCACCCTTTGTTCATTCAGACCCTTGTTTTCATTGAAAACAATCTGCCATTAACTGTAACACATCTGAACATGATTGTATATGCACAAAAATGCTTGATGGTTGACTGGATACACAAATAGCAATACACAAACTACGAGTGAAACACCACTGTCCGCAATTGGGGGTACCTACCTCTAACCGGGAAACTACAAAACGGCGATGATTGTGGGACCTATAACCTCTCAGTCAACGTGTCTCACTCAACCCACCCCCCTTTCCCTCCCTCCCTCATCACAAGAGAGAGGAACAAAAAGATAGAGAGAGAGGTAGGGAGTGGGAGAATGAGGGAGGGAGAGAGAGAGAAAGAGAGACAGATAACTCAGTTGGTAGCTCGTGCTCGTGTTACAAAGATTGCGGGTTCGATTAATTCCCGGTGGCCCGGACATAAACATTGGCTGTGAGCACTGGCCATCTTACTGTTGCTATTAGTGTGATGGTTGTTTCAGTGTACAGTTTTCCCTTCTTCCTCACCCCCGGTCGTCTAGGATTGTGCTCAGTCGTCTGTGCGTCAGACTGTGCGCCCAAGGCAGCTAGTGTGCGCCTCGGGCGGCTTGAGTGTGATACTGTATTGAGCAGCTCTTGAGCTGAATAGGAATGATAAAATAGAAATAAAATAAATAGAGAGGGGGGAGAGTAAGAGAGAGAGAGAGAGAGAGAGAGAGAGAGAGAGAGAGAGAGAGAGAGAGAGAGAGAGAGAGAGAGAGAGAATTAGTAATTGTTTATAGGGTCCAGCGGACTGCAAAGAGCCTAATCAGGACCACAACTTGGTTGAAAGGGGGCTCACCCGTGACCCGTATCAAAAATCTGCTGAAACAACCCCGATCGGAACACTGAAGGCACTCCACCAGTCGATCACTGTACAATAAAGGCATCCCACGCAGGGGACCCTGGGCTCCACTCTAATTTATCGACCTTCTCCCCCCCCCTCCCACCCCCTCCCCACCCCGTTTACAAAACAACAAAAAAGAATATAAACATCATTATAAAACATTAAAAAACATACATATACAAGCCTAAAAAAAAAAGGTAAAGGTAAAGGTAGTCCCATAGCCTTGTGGCCGTAGGGGAGCGTGATGTTGGAGATCACACTTATCTTGGGCCAGCGTAATGAGGGTGATGCCCAACTCTCTCCCTCGCTGCTTTACCTTCCCCACCCTCAAGAGAGTAGGTACTCAATCACAGTTGAGTCAACTGGGGGCGTTGTTATTTGTCGCTTCACGCCTTAGCGGTCACCCATCCAAGTGCTAACCGCACCGGACGGTGCTTCACTTTCGACACAGTAGCGAGTGCTCCAACCACTGCACTATCCGACACCCCACGTGTACAAGCCTACATTACTAAATAATAATACCATAGAAAGCCCTAGTGACCATTCGGCAGAAAGCGTCCAATATCCCCAAGCTGATCCAAAAGACCCCATACGTAAAGGAGGGAGTTTGGGAGAGTTTTCAAGAAAAAAAAAAGTAGGTGACTGGTCTAGCGAAGAACATAATAGATTGATAGAACAGATTGGGAATGAGAAAGAACAAAGGAGACAGAAACAGTAGTAATTTAAAGCACTACATGTCCACAACCCTATATGCATCTGTGTGTCCGGGGACTCTAATCTAAACTAAAAAAAAAAAGTGCACAGGGATAAAAAGGTTAGGACAGCATCGCAGGGGTCTAGGTGTAGAATTTGACTTCCCTGCAAACACCAGCGGGCAGTCGTTTGTTCTGTGGCGGGTTCTCAGCGTGAAGTTTGGAAGGCAAACACCTAAAAAAGAATAGACAGAGCCAGTTGAGTTCTAGCAGTAGGGTTTACTCTACAATAGAATTCGTTCGTTATTTGTTTTTGAGAGAGTTTGTGGTGTTTGAGTGTGGGTGTATGTGTGTGTGTGTGTGTGTGTGTGTGTGGGTGTGGGTGTAGGTGTGGGTGTGTGTGTGTGTGTGTGTGTGTGTGTGTGTGTGTGTGTGTGTGTTTATCCACCTCCCTCCCACCAGCGCTGCGATCATGCCCGTCGGCGTGGAGATATTTACGCGCTTTATAAATTATTCATTCATTCATTCAACACTAATACAGACTTCTTTGTATCAAAGCTGAGCATTTCCAGCATCTGTAATACGCTTCTCAAATTTGTTAAAACGTTATATCAATTCCAACCACTGTGGTACATTTCTAACATTGTATTGAAACCATAATTGGGACTATGTCATAGTACTAACTCTATAAATACGTGATGTATACACAAATGTAAATATTTACCAATCCACTTCGTGACAACCTTTAGTCTATGTAGCCAGAGGTAAACTCGAATGTGTCCATCAGCGTCCACAGGAAGTAGCCAATCACGCGACAGCCATCTTGGTTGACCGCTACCGCGCAACAGATAACGATCGAGAACAAAAATAGTGGTTACTGAATTCAGCATAGACACCAGAGTTGTTGAAATAAGCAGCCATTGTTTTGAACTTTAAGAATGTTGTTGATGTAGGCCTATTTCTGTCCAGTTGATACGCCTATGAGCTGAGAACACTAAACCGCTACTATGTAGCTATGACAAACTTCCACACCACAAAACCGCTGACAGCAGAAAAGGCAAGATAAACATCTGTCTTACTTTTAATAAGGGATTGTAACTGAAGAAAGTTTCGGTGATTACCTTTAAGAACATTGACAGTAATAGCAAAATTACGTTTCATCACGTTGTTGATGTACTCCCTCAGGTCTCGAATGCGCTGTTCATCCTTGATAGTACCATGGTACCATTAGGATCTCGGGGTTGTTGTAGGTGGTGCGAACCATTATCCCATTAATTCATCCAACCTCACCCCTAATATGCCTTCATCAGGCCGATACGTCGATCTACAGAATTCAACAGTGGATCTCATCACACCAGCTCCGTTTCAAGGATAAAGAGATTTCTGCAAAACTATGTCATGATGATGATGATGATGATGATGATGATGATGATGATGATGATGATGGATGGATGGATGGGATGATGATGATGATGATGATGATGATGATGATGATGATGATCTTATTTGAGGCGCAGTAGTATATGAAACCGATGATGATGATGAATATCGAACGACTACACTTATTAAATTAGAACACTATGACGTAAAGTAGTGTTACGACAGTCTGGCGATTTCATTTCGGGAAGACTTTCATCTTTCACTGGAGAACAATGCGTGTCTAAATATGGAGGTAAGATTACAATTTATTATTAAATATACAGATCGATATTCAGTGTTTATAGAGTCCAGAGGACTGCCAAGAGCCGAATCAGGACCACACAAAATTAAGTAAAATCAGACTAAACTGTCAACATTTAAAAAAGATGTAAATAAAATCAGTGTTTCGTTGAGACGCGCATTATAAGTAGTCTCCTCTCTGAAAATCCTTATTGGGAAGAGAGGGGACTATAAACTAATAACATAACATAACATAGACGCGCATGATGGTGCGTGTGAAATGCGCACGATATTATGTGTGAAGCGCGTGCAATGGTAGGCTTGCGCGATAGATCTGTTCATTTTATTTTGCAACGCATGCAGTAATGGAGTGTATTTATCTTTGATTTGATTTTGCGTTGTTATTACAAGAAGCTTTGTATAACGTTGGTGTTTTTAGTTGGTCGATATTATTTGAGAATTTTCGAGAATTGGTTGTTTACTATCGATCGAAGCGTATGGATAGTTCTAGTTGTAACCATGGAAGCTTCCATTCCAAATAGGGTTGTATGACGTGAGACAGTGATAATGAAATTAATTATGATTGGTTGAGGTGTGTCACGTGGGGGGTATTCTCGCTCTTTCTGAAGTTTAGAGAGACTGTATATATATAGTGCCGCACTGTTTCAAAAGGTGGTTTTTAGAGAGAGTTGACAGTAGAGAGAGATGTATTAGAGTTGAGAAAGTTGTAAAAAGTGGAAAGTTCAAAGTTGAGAATTGTAGAGTGGGAAAAGCGATTGTATGCAGTTGTTGATGTGTGCTGAATAAAAGTGGAAAACTTCATACGACGACTCCTGACCTGTTGATGATTGAACGGGTTGCGTGGATAAACGAATCTGAGTTACACCTATCAGGAGAATTCAAGCATTGGGGATGAATCAACTACTGATAGAAAAACACCAACATCGAATGAGTGTAACATTTTGGGGGCCAAGCCGGGATTCACGCCATAGCCAAGGGTTCAACTGCTACAACAAGCGAGTCAACGTTACGAGAGGCAGTCATCGAGGGTAGCCGCCAAAGTTGCGTCGAGAGGGGCCAACATACTGGGACTACATCTCCGATAGATTCAGGTTGACTGCAAGGGCGTGTAGTCGCTGAAGAGTTGCTTCGCGAGCGAACAACAGATCGGGACTACGTGGCTGCCGCAAGACTACGTCGAGGGACAGTCTCGGAGCTACATCGCCAGTATTAGAGAGAGCGACGAGCGGACGTCGCGTCTACTTGAGCACAGGAGCGTGTACATCAACGTCAGCGTGGTGCAGCGTCGCATACGTCGAGGACAGCGGGGCCTGCGTCAGCGAAGGCGACTAGTGGCAAGCATCAGCGCTACTGCAGAAAGCGTGCTGTTCTAGAACAGTCTAGAAAGGTACAGCACAGTAAAGAACTTTCCAGAAAAGCATCAAGATGGCTGACTTCTGGTAGAAAGGGGTTGAACTAAATCTGAAAGGCAAGCAGCTGACGGAGTACGTCAAGTCTCAGGAGAGAATACAAGAAACAGAATTAGAAGAGCAACGCCGCCGTGAAGAAAGAGAATTTGAAGAGCAGCGTCGCCGTGAAGAAAGAGAACTAGAAGAGCGGCGTCAAGAAAGGGAAGACCAACGCAGGCGTGAAGAGAGAGAGAGGAACAGCGTCGGCGTGACGAGATGGAAGAGAGACGACTAGAAGCTGATCGTCAGTACCAGCTAGAGTTGGCGCGTATCCAAAACAATCAGCATGCGCCACATGGCTCCAAAATTGCCGGCGTTCGTCGACGGGAAGGACCAGATTGACAGTTATTTGGCGAGATTCGAAAGGTTTGCCGAAAGCTCTAACTGGCAACCTCAAGACTGGGCAATTCGACTAAGTGCACTTCTGACGGGGCAAGCACTTGACGTCTTTACCAGATTGTCGAACACTGACGCTAAAGACTACGACGTCTTGAAAGAGGCCCTATTGCAGTGCTACAACTTTACAGAGAAGGGCTACCGTAAACGCTTCCGTGAATGCCGGCCGAAGTCAGACGAGACGCCAAAGCAGTTTGTGGAGCGCCTGTCGTCATATCTACACAAGTGGGTGGAATTATCAGGCAAAGGGAAGACTTACGAGAGTCTGCATGAACTGATCGTGAGGGAGCAATTACTCAACGCCTGCCCTAAGGACCTCGCGATCCACTTGGAAATACAAAAGTTACAGACGCTAAAAGACGTTGCTGAGGCTGCTGAAAGATATCTCATCGCCTATGAGAAGACGCTAGGGCCACCCCAGGCGACGAAACATTTTCAGAAGACTGGAAACCATGGGTACCAGATACAGGGGAGTCAGACGAGCCAGAGACAGACGGATTCCACGCCACCTCCCAGGGAAAGGCATTCAAGAGGCTGTTTCACCTGCAACGCTACAGACCACAGAGCGGCTAACTGTCCTCAAAACAAAAGTAGCGGACAGCGGAGCAGTACGGACAATTCAGCGGCGGGCAACCGGCAGAGGCGGTTCTCCAATCAACGGCAAACTAGTAGATCTGACCATCAAGTGTGCGGCGGGAGCGTCATTCTTCCGAGTGAGACCGAGCGCACAGCTACTCTTGCGGACGTGCAAGAGTGCATGACCGATGGCCAACTTCTCCTTGCCAACGGAAAATCCATCCCCGTCGTCGCCAGCGCAGCTGTGACCGTCCAGAACATGCCTGTTTCCAAGGGACGCGTCGGAAATCATGAAGTGACTGTTCTAAGAGACTCTCGCTGCAGTGGGGTCATCGTCAGAGAAGACCTAATCGCTAAAGAACAGTTCACTGGCGAATCAAAATGGACACTCATGGCCGACAGCAAATGTGTGAAAGCGCCAGTTGCGAAAGTTCAAGTCAGCACCCCTTTCTACATAGGCGAAGTCGAAGCGGTTTGCCTGAAGAAGCCGCTGTATGATTTGATGATCGGGAACATCGACGGCGCGAGACGACCCGACGACCCCGATCCAGAGTGGAGTCCTGCCTCAACTCAACTCGTCGAAGTTGTGGAGGAGGATCCATTGCCATTTCCCGATGGAGACCTTACAGAGCTGTTACGGGACAATGTGGCTACTCCGGCTCAGCCCTGCCGACCAGAGATCGTCGGTGTTGTCACTACCAGGGCCCAGGCCAAGAGAGACAAGACGACTACGCCACTGAAGGTCGCCGGCAACTCCAAAGCTGCCATCGTGGACAGAGATAAGCTTATCCAGCTCCAGGAAGCTGATTGCACTTTAAACAAGTACAGGAACCGCCAAGACCACGTGACCAAAGGCAGTGGCACGGTCTATTTTGAGGTGAAGGCCAAGATCCTGTACCGAATCTTCCAGCACCCGAGGGTCAACGGAGGGAAACCACTACATCAAGTCTTGGTACCATTACCCCTAAGGCGCCAAGTGATGGAAGTAGCTCACGACTCCATCATGGGAGGTCACCTAGGCATCAAGAAGACGTCAGACAGAATCCAGGCGGTGTTCTACTGGCCAGGACTTCATGCGGACGTCAGCCGTTTCTGCCGATCATGTGACATTTGCCAGAAGACCATACCTCGAGGAAGGGTTCCTAAAGTGCCTATGCAGAGGATGCCTCTGATCGACCGACATTTCAATAGGGTGTCCTTAGACTTAATCGGCGAAATAAGACCTCCGAGTGAAGAAGGTCATCGGTGGGTACTGACTTTAGTGGACTATGCGACTCGGTACCCAGAAGCAGTGCCACTGAAGAAGATTGACACTGAAACTGTAGCAGAGGCGCTGGTGGACATGTTCAGTAGACTTGGAGTGCCTGAAGAAATTCTGACAGACCTCGGGACGCAGTTCGGCTCTGACTGTATGAAGGAAGTAAACAGACTGCTGAGCATCCGGCATTTGACTACGACACCTTACCATCCAATGTGTAACGGGCTTGTCGAAAAGTTCAATGCTACGCTGAAGTCCACCCTGAAGAAACTGTGCAGCGAGCAGCCCAGACGATGGCATCGCTACATCAACGCCTTACTGTTCGCCTACAGAGAAGTGCCGCAGGAGTCCACCGGCTTTTCTCCGTTCGAGCTGCTTTACGGAAGAACCATCAGAGGGCCGATGCACATCCTGAAAGAACTGTGGACGAAAGAAGTAAGGACCCCAGAGGTGAAGAACAGCTACCAGTACGTGTTTGAGCTACGGGAGAAGCTGGAGCAGACTCTCGAGATAGCCAGAGAAAACCTGAAGAAGTCCCAAGACTGTGGAAAGCACTACTATGATCGTAGGGCTGTGAACAGGAAGTTCAAACCTGGCAACAAAGTGCTGGTGCTGCTACCTACTGATTATAATAAGTTGCTGATGCAGTGGAAAGGCCCGTACGAAGTGGAGACCGTGGTGGGAATCAACGACTACAAGGTAAAGGTCGGCCAGCATTCCAAGATATACCACGCCAACCTCCTTAAGCTGTACGTGGAAAGGCCATCAGAGACTGTACACGCACCAACAGTAGCTGAGATCGACGACAGCTTTGACAGCGAGGAACTGTTGGAACTTGGAGACTTCCACAGCAAAGAAGGCATTGATGATGTTAAGCTAGGACCGAGCTTGACGGAAGGTCAAAAGATAGAGCTCAAGGACCTTATGGGTGAGTTTCCCCAAAACTTCAGCGATGTCCCAGGCTCTACGACTTTGGTCGAACATGAAGTCCACCTCACTTCAAATATTCCCGTTCGATCCAAACCCTTCCCGATCCCTTTCAAGGCCCGTGAAGCCTTGAAGAAAGACATCGATGAGATGCTGAAGATGGGCATCATCAGGGAGTCCAGTTCACCCTATGCGTCCCCTGTCGTGGTCGTGAAGAAGAAGGATGGGAGCAACAGAGTATGCATCGACTACAGAAAGGTTAATAAGATCACCGTCTTCGATCCCGAGCCGATGCCTACTGCAGCAGACCTCTTCCCACAATTATCGGGGAGTAAAATCTTCTCAAAGATTGACCTCAGCAAGGGCTATTGGCAAGTCCCCGTGCGTCAACAGGACATACCAAAGACTGCTTTCATAACTCCTGATGGGACGTACGAGTGCCTAAGGATGCCCTTTGGCATGGTCAACAGCGGAACTACCCTGAAGAGAGGAATGAGGAAGATGCTCAAAGGGATGGACAACGTCGTGTGTTACTGGGACGACCTGCTAGTCCACACCCCGACCTGGGAAGAGCATCTGCAGACCTTGAGGGAGCTGTTCCACCGTCTCACAGAAGCCAACTTGATCGTGAGACCCAGCAAGTGCATTCTGGGAGCTGACAACGTCGACTTCAGCGGACGTTCGATGGAAGAAGGAGACAACGGAGGATGCAATGACTCCAGGAGAGCCCACAAGATTACTGTCTTTGACCCTGGGCCAATGACAACCGTAACGGACGAGGGCGTCGCTTCCTTGCGGATGAAAGAACATTGACTCTGTGTGTATGAACTGAGAATATTGACAGTATCCAGACAGACGAAATTAAGTAAATTTCTTCTAGAGTGGGGGGTTATGTTACGTTGAGACGCGCATGATGGTGCGTGTGAAATGCGCACGATATTATGTGTGAAGCGCGTGCAATGGTAGGCTTGCGCGATAGATCTGTTCATTTTATTTTGCAATGCATGCAGTAATGGAGTGTATTTATCTTTGATTTGATTTTGCGTTGTTATTAGAAGAAGCTTTGTATAATAATAACGTTGGTGTTTTTAGTTGGTCGATATTATTTGAGAATTTTCGAGAATTGGTTGTTTACTATCGATCGAAGCGTATGGATAGTTCTAGTAGTAACCATGGAAGCTTCCATTCCAAATAGGGTTGTATGACGTGAGACAGTGATGATGAAATTAATTATGATTGGTTGAGGTGTTTCACGTGGGGGGTATTCTCGCTCTTTCTGGAGTTTAGAGAGACTGTATATATATATAGTGCCGCACTGTTTCAAAAGGTGGTTTTTAGAGAGAGTTGACAGTAGAGAGAGCTGTTGTATTAGAGTTGAGAAAGTTGTAAAAAGTGGAAAGTTCAAAGTTGAGAATTGTAGAGTTGGAAAAGCGATTGTATGCAGTTGTTGATGTGTGCTGAATAAAAGTGGAAAGCTTCATACGACGACTCCTGACTTGTTGATGATTGAACGGGTTGCGTGGATAAACGAATCTGAGTTACACCTATCAGGAGAATTCAAGCATTGGGGCTGAATCAACTACTGATAGAAAAACACCAACATCGAATGAGTGTAACAATCAGTCTCACCAATAAAATCCAACCAAGAATACAAAACAAGACTATATGATTTTTAATTATGGGATAAAACAAACCAACATCATGTAAAAATTGAAACAGGTGTTGACTATTGCATACTTTAAAAATTTCATTAAAATGTATTGGACCCAAATATCTTTCTCTTGCCTCAACCAGATCAGCACATTGAGTATTGCTCATAAGTGGGTATTGCTTGTATGATAATGATGTTGTTTTTTTGATCTGGACATCACCGATGCTGACTCCCGTCACCATCAACATTCCTTCTTTTGTGATTCAGACCACCGCCATCACACCGTACTCCCCCAGCTCCCTCACTCATTAGCTGCTCTCCTCCTCCCCCTTCCTACCTCGTCTTTTATATTTTACTTGTAAATATTATTTTGCGTGTTTGTGTTATGTCTTTGCATACTTTATTATTAATATATATATATATATATATATATATATATATATATATATATATATATATATATATATATATATATATATATATATATATATATATATATATATATATATATATATATATATATATATATATATATATATATATATATATATATTATATATATATATATATATATATATATATATATATATATATATTAGTGTCTCTTTTTTGTTTCCCTTCTTCTCTTATTTGTTTCGATGTTAACGTTAAGTATAAATGCGTGAGAACTGATGATGATCATTGTTGTCAAGGTGGCGACGTCCTTAATGCTTACTCAGTCTTTAAACTTCGTTTTTTTTCCTGGAACTGTCCTTAGGAAAAAACGCTATTATTACACACAAGCGCTTATTATTATTATTATTATTATTATTATTATTATTATTATTATTATTATTATTATTATTATTATTATGAGAAGGAGTGGTCTAAAATCACATATAAGGTATACCAGTTGTGTTATGAACAAAAAGTGTTTAGAATAGTATAGGAATTGTGTTGAGACTGAATTTTGAATGATATTGAGATAGATGATGTTATAAATGGTTTTGAGAGGAAACAGAAAATACCCACAAACACACAGAAAGAAAAAAAACAGAAATATAAATGTCAGTATTTTTTTTATTAATGTATAAAGATTTCCAGGAAAAGACCATAATGTACTTATAAGCACCAAGCCAACGCAAATATTTTATATATGGAAGAACACATACTATTATCACAAATTTGAGACGGTTAGAAGACCAAAGCACGCCAATGAAAACTATCAAATAGTCAATCAATCGGCTTAAATTACAATGAGCAATGGTAATAATACACAAAGCATCGTGTGCAAAGTAGTCTACTCATTATGCTGAATACATTAACGCTTCAGAATGGAATATAACAGTGTCAGTATGACTGCCATTGTATTCGTTGTATACTAAATATAATTGCTCATACTTTTGTATATTTGACACAGAACTGTCCATAGTTAAAAGTTCCCCATAAGGGTACTGTCCCTTCTGAATCCATTTTCTCGGACCAAGGTCTTGTAAAACGTGGCCGACTTCTTGGGCGTCACTCCTCGTCTGGGATCATTGAAATCAACCTGAAATATGAATGTCGTAAAAGGATTAACAAGATGTCAAAGCAGCACCTTCAACGTGTCTCAGCTTGTTCACATCGATCATGTTTCCAGCCGCTTCTTCAAGTTGCTATTTTTATATCATTATTTTTATGAGCGCACCATAGCATGGAAAAGAGAAAACGCGATATCTAAGGGTTCAAATTCAACAACAATGCTTGAAAACTGCTGGCTGCGGATGCAATTGAAACATGTCAAAACATTACGTTTTCCCCCTTAAGGGCTATGTATATATATATATATATGTTACAAATAGGATTATGATTACAATGCAAAACGATATAATTATAATGAATTCCAAAACCTCAACAAAAAAAGGAAAGAGGGGGAAGGGAAGCCCGAGAAGAGGAAAGCTAGATGGAGGACAGCTAGATGTAGGAAAGCTAGATGAAGGACAGCTAGATGGAGGACAGCTAGATGGAGGACAGCTAGATGGAGGAAAGCTAGATGGAGGAAAGCTAGATGAAGGACAGCTAGATGGAGGAAAGCTAGATGGAGGACAACTAGATGGAGGAAAGCTAGATGAAGGAAAGCTAGATGGAGGAAAGCTAGATGGAGGACAACTAGATGAAGGACAGCTAGATGGAGGAAAGCTAGATGGAGGACAACTAGATGGAGGAAAGCTAGATGAAGGAAAGCTAGATGGAGGACAACTAGATGGAGGAAAGCTAGATGAAGGAAAGCTAGATGGAGGACAACTAGATGGAGGAAAGCTAGATGAAGGAAAGCTAGATGGAGGAAAGCTAGATGGAGGACAACTAGATGGAGGAAAGCTAGATGAAGGAAAGCTAGATGGAGGAAAGCTAGATGGAGGACAACTAGATGAAGGACAGCTAGATGGAGGAAAGCTAGATGGAGGACAACTAGATGGAGGAAAGCTAGATGAAGGAAAGCTAGATGGAGGACAGCTAGATGTAGGAAAGCTAGATGGGGGACAACTAGATGTAGGAAAGCTAGATGGAGGACAACTAGATGTAGGAAAGCTAGATGGAGGACAACTAGATGTAGGAAAGCTAGATGGAGGACAACTAGATGTAGGAAAGCTAGATGGAGGACAGCTAGATGTAGGAAAGCTAGATGGAGGACAGCTAGATGGAGGACAGCTAGATGGAGGACAGAAATAGGAGAGAGAAAGAGAGCGGGTGGAGACAGACCTGATAGTTCTCCGCGAAATCGCGGAAATCCGCGAAAACGAGAACGGGGAAAAAAAAAAAGAAATGCGAAACAATCCACGAACATTAAAATGTTTTTTTTGTTTTTTTGTTGTTGTTTTGTATTGGAAGACGAAAGTTGCTTTACTCGCTTCCGGTTTTGCAACGCCATACTTTGTTTTGGAATAGTGGTGCAGTGTTGACTGTTTCTGTGTATATATTTTCGCCGTTCAAGTTGTGGATTTGTGGACGTCATCAGACTCATTGGACTTCAAAATGTCTGTCACAAGGCGTGACATAGTCGCACGTTCCGCGGAAACCTCTCTTAGATCACTATCAGGTCTGGAAGAGGGAGAAGAGAGGGAAGGGGAACAAGAGAGAAAGATAAAAGTGGGGGGATGGGATAGGGAAGGAGAGGGTGAACAGTAAATGACCAACGCCAACAGATCCATTCGTTTTAAATCTTCATCCTTCGTTGTTGCTGTTGTTTTAATAGCACATGCTATGTCGATCTTAAAAGAATAGTAAGCAACATTAGGTTTTAAAAGTAGGCCTACAATGCATCGAAACGTATATGAACATTGTGGAAAACTAAAGTCACGAGAATCTCATCCTTCAATGTCACTGCAGTCAGTCAGGTCAGCAAAGCTATATTAAATGTAGTTTTCCTGCCAATTTAATGCGACAAATTACTCAACCGAGCTTACAGCCATCCGCTTTTGAGTTAGCCACCCATCACTCAAAGCTCGGACCGCTAGGCTACCGCTAGCTCAAAGCGCCCTCGTCATGTGGACGAACACCAAAACGGAATGCTGGCCTCGAGGTCAATTTCATTGTGCCTATTATTTTAATCTTTTCTCATTTGTAATAAATAAATAAATAAATAAATAAATAAATAAATAAATAAATAAATAACTAAATAAAAATACAAACTAAAGTCTCGAGAATCTTATCCTTCAATGTCACTACAGTCAGTTAGGTCAGCAAAGTTATATTAAATGTAGTTATCCTGCCAATTTACTGTGACAAAATACTAAACCGAGCTTCGTGCAAGCTAGCTAGCCGCAAAGCTTTTGCCGCTTTTGACGTGGTTACCCACCACTCAAATCTCCGACCGCTAGGTTACCGCTAGCTCAAAGAGCCCTCGTCATGTGGACGAACACCAAAACGGAATGCTGGCCTCGATGTCAATTTTCATGTGCCTATTATTTTGATCTTTTCTAATTTGAAAAAAAAAAAAATCTGACGTCATTGCAAACTTTTTTTTTGTTTTGTTTTGTTTTGCTTACGTCACTTGCCTTTTCAGATCTACCTTCCTACTACGGCCTGTTGGCTTTTTCTTCTATAAACTGTGTTTAAACTAAATCGTAAGTTACTTATGTGTTAGAGTGTGTATGTTTTTGTGTATTTTGTCAGTATATTTAGCGAGCATGAAGGAAATTTCTTGTTGTCAGTGTTGAGCGTGACGTCAATCTGCCTTAGGCGTGAATAATTAAATTAATAGACCAAGCTGTTGAGTGTAGCCTGAGGTCCACTCGAAATTGTCCATCAGTGACCACACTGTGTAACGCTTCAGGTTCACACCATCCAGTTTAGTATGAGGCGCCATTTGTAAATTAAATCATTATTGTCATTATATATATATTATAGAACATACATTTTACCTGTATAAAAGATATTGTATACTTATAAAATGAATTCTATGTCTATAAAATACATTCAATAGCAATACAAAACTTTTTATAGCTAAAACCAACATTTTTATAACTACAGACTGCATTTTACAATATACAAGAGAAATCATACGCGATCATCACGCCGTTTGTAAATATTATTCCGAAAAAACTATTTTATCTCTAAACACTTCATTTTATCTCTAAACACTACATTTTATACATAAACAATTCATTTTATAGGTAAACAATTCATTTTATAACAACAAAGAGCTTTTATATCTATAAAATAAATGTTATAATATATACAATGCATTTTACCTGTAGAATGCATTCGGAGCATTATTTTACATTCGGCGCATGACATTAATTGTATACTGACTTTCGAATTGCTGATTCCAGGGAAGCAACTCCATCCTCGTGTAGACTACTTGTAAACTTCTAAGCGACTCAACATGGTAAAGACCATAAGACCATTAAAGTCTACTACAAAAAATGGCAAGGACCATACTAGTGTACTATATAAATTGGCGAGGCCCATACTAGTGAAATGCTGATAAAACATCAGCAACATCATTGTCAGTCTCGACTGTCCCAATTATTTTTTGGTCGTCTTGAAAAACTATCGATAAGCACAAAGGCAAACCTGCTTCCATCGTAACTGTTACCTTGGAGATTGTTGACATCGCGGGAAGTCGATATAGGCCTAGCGGGAATTCCCTACACGTGCCTTAGCTATCTAAATTTAGCTTATGCAACGTCACTTACACATGAAAAGGCGAGAGCCCAGCGCATACGTGCAGGAGGGGGGAGGGGGCCTTTTTTCGTTGAATTGGTTGAATGTACCTATTAACCAATCGTCCCCTATACGCTTAATAAGTCCGGGGACTTAAATTTTAATTTAAAAAAAAACGAATTAAAAAAAAACGTCAGCCATCTTTGCGCACCGCATAGCAACTTTGCATCGCTTAGAACGTTACAAAATAAAAATATTCAAAGGGAGAGAAGCAGTTATACAATGAGAAAGTTAGTATAAAATTATTGTAAGGCGCCGACTGGAAAATAATTGTCGCGAATGCATTCTACAGGTACAATTCATTGTACGTGTTATAAAATGTATTCTATAGATATAAGTGCTCGTTGTTGCTATACAATGAAGTGTTTACAGATAAAAGGAAGTTTTATAGATCGTTTTTGCTATAAAATGACTTGTTTATAGATACAATGACTTGTTTATAGGTAAAATGAATTGGTTACTTATAAAATGTTTTGTTTATAGATAAAATGAATTGGTTACTTATAAAATGTTTTGTTTATAAATAAAATAGTTTTTTTGTCTTTAATATTTACAAACGGTGTGACGATTCGTGTATGATCTCTTGTATATCGTAAAATGTAGTCTGTAGCTATAAAAATGTTGCTTTATTGCTATAAAAAGTGTTGCATTGCTATAGAATGTATTTTATAGGTATATAATTCATTTTATAATTATACCATATCTTTTATACAGGTAAAATGTATGTTCTATAGATATAATGACAATAACCATTTAAATTACAAATGGCGCTTCATAGCTGTGAACAGGGAAGAAAGGTCAAGTTAGTTTACCTGATACAGGCCATAGTGTTGAGAGAAGCCAGACGTCCACTCGAAGTTGTCCATCAGCGACCATGCTGTATAGCCTTTCAAGTTCACACCGTCCAGTCTGATTGCTGTGGAGGCAAGTTAATCCTTGTTCCATTAATTCATTTAATAAATTGGAAACTAATGATCTTCAGCGAAGATTAATTAAGTCTGCCAGCTTAGCTTCATAGCTATAAGTTTCAGAATTGTGCATCTTAATGAAAAATAGGAATGGTTTTAAATCAGCGCCTAATTCAAACCAATCCCCCTTGGTCCTCGATGAGGCTGCTATACTGTGGCTGTGATGCTGAAGTGGTGAAAGGGATCCAACTTTCTTTTCTCAGAGCAATACGTTCTAACATTTGATGGCAATAACAAAAGGACTGGCCCACATGAGCTAACAATGAAGGTTGTTTTCGAATGTCCACAAGAAGCATAGATGATTTGGGACCATGAAACTACATATACTTAAATATTAAAGGGTTACTGAATGGACACGGCTTACCTTTGAGCATTTCGTTCGTGTAGTTCCTGTAGTAGTAGATTCTGTTGACGTCGTTGATGCCCGCTTCATCAGGTCGACCGCTCTCCGTGATGTAAATAGGAGGGTTGCCCCAGTGGTCTTTGACCCAGTTGAGGATGTAGCGTAGACCCCAAGAGTTCACTTTCAGCCAGTCAGCTTCTGTGCTGTGAATTACAGATTCGGCTTTCAGTAAGGTATTAGTCCAGTCCCAGTAATGAAATAAATAGCCAAATAAGCAACTCATTCCTATAAAAATGCTATGCAGTAAAAAAAAATTCTTTAAGCAATGAGGAAATACCTATAAAAAGTCCCAGTAAAAAAAAAGGGTCTGAAACATGATTTTTGGTGCTTATGTTTTTTCACACTTCAAAACGTCAAAGGGAAATTACTTGAAATAAACATTTAATTCAAAACCATATCATGTTGCATGTCAAATGAAAGCTCTTGACATATACAGTCCGAAAATCTGTTTCAAAACTTTCTGTGTCAATTTTAAATCTGAATGTGGATTAAAATTTAATTAACATAGGGGTATAAATGCGAGATTCCGATGATCGTAAAAATCTTGATCTCGATTGTAAAAGTCGACTTCTATGTAATTTACAAGAGAAAAAAAATTAGTTAAAAGGAAGACACACGAAATAAAGAAAAACAGAAATTAATAACCATGCAATTGATTAGTTTTCCAGTAGAATATAGAAGTGGTCTACCTTAGTCGCTCTCAGAATCCGACTCGTCATCCAGCTGAACCACAGAGTTTGTGCAGCTGACTCCGCGGCATTCTCCACAAGCTATGGTGCACGTAAGTCCGTGCTTTCTGCATCTGCATCTGCCAGTTGAGCAGTCTTTCTAGCAGCATCAGCGGATAACATTCAAAATATCCTATGGAGCAGCTGGCTTATTAGTTATGATTGGAAGTAGCCGGCCCTCCTGTAACTTCTATTCCCAATCCATTGGTGATAGACCATGGTCTCTGTCTAGACTCAGCCACTCCTGGACTTGGTAGAATGTTCTGTAGACATGGAATTCAGCTGCTGCTGCTGTTGGGGAAGCACTTTAGCTTGGATTTGTGTATAGCTTGCAGACACTTTTTGCTCATATTTGACAACCCGCAGTTTGGTCAAGGTATCAGAACGTTTTTCACTGTACAGGTGAACAAATACCCTCTCACCAGCCGCTGCAACAGCATCATGACTTGACATCTTATCATTGAATACTGTAGCCTCATCCAGGAGCTCTCCTGAATCAAGCTTCTTGACTGTGGGTGATTTTGAGATGTTGAAGGGATGAGATGTCGTGTCGCATCCACAGAATGCATGGGCAAAAAGAATGTTATTACAGACTGTTGTCCCAAGTCGCTTCTGATTTGCCTTTATGTCCCACACCTTGTTCTTCTTGTAGGAACCTGATGTAAAGAAACACATTATGCATTGTTGGTTCCACATGGTGCAGAAGTAGAACTAGCAAGTCAGTGTCTTCTCCGACAACAACAGTGGTCGATTCTTTTGCAGACGCTAGAGCTTTGGCGACAATTATATTATACAGTCTGCATCTCCCTTTGCATGGAATGTGACAAATTTGTTTGCGTCGAATGCTTCAGCCAAAAGATGAGTAAACTGCTGTTTGTTTTCGCAGTTGGCCAAGAATATTTCCTTCGTCTCGCAGAGGATCATGTCAGGATCAAAGGCTATATGTTTCCCAATCATGCCTTTGCTTCTTCGAAGATGGGCAACATCTTTGGTACTTGGGCCATCAACATAGCCATCGAAAATGATTGTAGCTAGTGTATGTTTCCTAGCAATAAAGCTGACATACATCTCTGTTAGATCTTTGTAGGACGATCCTCTGGGCCATGGAAGGCGATGCAAAAGGGATCCACCATCGAGAACGTATTTCACATTTTCTCTTGGCAAGGATGCAGTTTCATTGACAGCAGACCAGAGAAATCCTGCAAGAGTATGTTTGTTGGCTTTTCTGGGGAATCCTGTCGCATCAAACAATGAGGCAGGTACATTGGCCAGTCCATAGTAAAACATTTCTTCGAGCCTGTTGGTATAATTCCCAGCGACTTGCACCAACCTTTGAAACAATAACTGCGGATCCACTTGCACCATTTCCTGGCCAATAGTCACTCCAGTTTTTGTCGCCATTTTCTTTAACGTCACGTCAGCTGGAGATTGACCCGTCATCCCTTGGAGAATGCGCTGACCAATTTTAACAGCTTGGTCAGCATTGACAGATGAGTCAGCTGCTTGGCCAGTAGCAATAGACCTAAGACTCCTGTCAGCGCAAAACGGATTTCTTGATGAAACATAGTTGATGACTGTCAAAGTTTCTTTGTGGGTCTTTCTCTTGCCTTATTTTAGAAGAATCTTTGTTGCTGTTCACTTGTTGTGAACTCTGTTTGCGTCAAGGATTGCATCCACTGGTTTGCTGTTGCACAAGCAGGCATAGAGGGAAGCCAAACAAGCCTTTGTCGTTCGCCCATTCCCCGCCCTCTAGTTAGGCCACCATTTGACGTCAGCGTCCTCATCAAAGTTTGCTCAATCACCAGATCACACGACAGACCGGCCCAATAGCGATCGCTTCTCCTCATCACGTGATGGCCTGCCATGAAATCGTGATAGACTTCTGGGTAGGTTTTGTTCAACTCCATCATTTGCTGTAAGTACAGCCTGGCCGACTTGGTGTAGAGGTTGTGCCCTGAAGCAGCAAAATAGGGCAACATTTTGGCAACAGCAGATAGATGGAGCTTGAAGTCTCCAGTTCTCTCAGCCTATATTGCTGTGCGAAGAGAGGTGTACCATTTCTTGAATCCATAGCTTGCTCGTTCTACTTGAACATTGTTGTTTGAAATCTTCCAACTTTGCTTTGATGCGTCCTAATACAGGATGTATTGAAGCATCTCTTGTTGTTTTGCATCAGTGATTCAAAAAGAGCCTCATCCAAGTCATCATTGCCAACAGACTCTGTTATGTCAAGATCTGCAGGATTATGTAGAAGTGACTCTTCTTCTTGACAATCACCGTTTTCCTTCCTTGGATTGTAATCATTGGACAAAGAGTCAGGATGGAGCAACAGCCATGACATGTTGAAGGAAGTGCTTACAAATATTGCACTCAATGCTGCTTCGACAAGAAAATGTGCTCTAATTGCCCTAGAATAAGCCTTTCCAGTAATGATGTGAACTGCAGAATTTGATGCACAAACTACCCTTGTCTTGTCTTGCCGTATATGCCCACAATCAATCGTGTTGATCATTATGGCACTTTTTTTTACCAAGGTGCATGCTGGGTGTGTTCATGTTACCGGCGCTCACCCGTCTAGGACATGAGCGTCAGGATCTTTAAAGTCCGTTATGATGTAATGTATGCGACACATCTACTCTCATCCAAAGGAGTAGGAAACGAGAGTAAAGTGTCTTTCCCAAGGACACAACACAATGCCCGGCCTGGGCTCAAATCCGGTACCTTCCGATCCGCAAGCCAACGCTCTAACCATTCGACCACCATGCCTCGTGCAATCCTGCATCTGCCATAAGATGACCTATACTATATGCATCTATCAACCACAGGCTATGAAGTCTTTTCTTTCCCCTCCTACATACGTACGTAGTATAGTATGTATAGTATGTAATTGAGGCCTACGAGAGACAAGACTTCCCAGCCTGTGTATTAACACTGCCATTGACATTGTCACGTACGCACATTTCATCACTTGGCTGACGTCATGCGGAACAATCTGGGCGGTAAAAATGGGGGTTCCCCAATGCATTCGCATAAAAAAATAGTTCGCTTTAAAAAGGTAAAATAAGCATATTCATACCCCTTCGATTCCGTGGGACTTTTCTTCAGTTGTAAACACAACTTTAAAGAGTAAATTAGAATATTTATCATTTTTATAGGATTTACTTACTTTCAAAAAACCTGTTGGATTGGACTATATCAGTGAACTCCTGTTTTATGGGTTGTGTATGTTGTGCGAAAGCTTCGAGCCGGAGGCAGCAATTGTACGTAAATGACACGGTATATAATAGGCTGTGTACACACTTCTTGGTGCTTGAGAAAACAGCAAAGAATCTGTCAGAATCAGAAGCCAACTTAAAATCGGCACTTGCTCTAAGAACTTACTTTGCCCAGCAAGTATCTGCTCTCGAGTCGATATCTTGGTCATTTTCGTAGCTGATGTCATTGGCATTGGGGTTGATCTTTTGGCTGATGAGGTTGGTTGTGTAGTGGTTAATTCCCACGAAATCATAGGCACCTGCACATACACACAAGTGGGTCTCAGGTTCTACCGTAGCATGGAAACTTACTTTCCTACATCTTTTATAGATATACGGTCTCTGCTTTCAGTTCCATCCTTTAGCTTGCCTCTTGTTCACATCCACCTCTGCTTTCCTTGCAATCCCTAACCCTTTGTAAAGCTTTCTAACCTCCAGCTCCACACTCCTTGTCTTACCTTTATTGAGTCTTTTCTCCTCGTCCGTGAATGCTGGCAGCCTGGAAGTGGTCAGACCTTGTTGCTGGCTCTTGTGTGCCACGGCCTGTTTCATGACTTCAGGGTAGTCGCCGCTGCCACCGTAGATGGCGTTGCCAAACCAGCCCAGCTTGAACTGGATGGCTCGGTCAGCTGCATACTGATCTTCCTGCCTGAGAGTCAGGGGTTCCTTCCATTCTATGTCCAGCGTGATGCCGATCTTCCCTGCGATTGGTATTTTATTCAAATTGAGAACAGCGCTGGGAACATTTTCCTTTGTGTGTACTTTTCTTTGTTTTAAAATTGTATTATACGATTATACGTTATATTTCATATTTATAGTCAAGAAGTAGAAAAGAATGATGCAACCTATTTGCTTCAAAATCTCTAGCTGTTTTACACTCTCTCTCGCTTGCCCCCACTTCCAAAGAAATTCCACCCATGTTATGTGATATCATGGTTGAATGGTTCCTTTTGAGGTATTTAGGTCTATGTATTTTATCAAAGGGCAAGCTTCGATTAAGGTCAATCCAGAATTACCCCAGTGTAAATGTGGACGTGGATGCTGAATTTCCTTTTGACTTAGATCCCAATTTCCAGCAAAGAGAATCCTGGATGACCCCGAATCCAAGCGTGCCCTGTGATATTTTGTGCAAGTGCTGACCGGCGAAGTGAGCTGGATGAAGTATAATGGTCATCTTACCTGGATAGTGGCTGAAGTCGTTTTTCAAGATGTGGTAGGCTTTGGTGTGGGAGCGGATGATGTTGTGGGCTACCTTGTACACTCCCGAACCCGGATCGTGGATACCAGGTGCAAAGATTCCAATGCCGTATCCCAGCCACGACACCACAAAGGCCTCATTGAAAGTGATCCACAGTGGCACCTGTCTGCCACATTAGCACAGCTTTAAAAGAGTCTGATCCACTCTCCAGGCACTAGACGAACAACAATGCTTCTGAAAGTGAACTATACTCAATCTTTTTCTGACCCCCCTCCTCCCCTCCCCGCCCCCCACGCACTCCGCCCCACCCAAAATCACGTCCCTGCTTCTCTTGCTCCTCGTTTATTTTCTCCTTCTGTTCATTCTCTTCTTCTTCATCTTCTTCTTCTTCTTTTAAAATTCACCAAGAAATGAAGGGAAAAAATCCCCGTCGTCTTACCCTATCGCCAAACTGCTGGAAGCAGACGCGTGCGTAATCGCCAAAGAGGTTGACGATGTCGTCGTTCATCCATCCGCCCTTGTCCTGCAGGGCTTGCGGCAGGTCCCAGTGGTAGAGCGTGATCATGGGCTGGATGTGGTTGGCCAGCAGTGCGTTGATCAGGTCACTGTAATACTTCACACCCGCAGCGTTCAGCGACGCCGCAGTCCCGTCAGGCAGCACCCGGCTCCACGCGATTGAGAACCGGTAATGCTGCACCTTCAAGAGTAACAAGTTCGTGAGCACCAACCTGCATGTACAGGTTCTCTTAACGGTATGCGTGCCATCACCACCCAATTGACCCACCGCCGTAGCTCAAGTGGTAGAGCGTCCGCCTGGCACACCGATAACCCAGGTTTGAATCCCGTGGTGGGCGAAATAAAATGTGGCAATTTTCACTGTCCATTTTAGCAGTATGATTGCTCTGGTGGTTCAGTGTTGATTTAGGTCCCTACCCCTTGTTTCCCTGGATGGTTATCCCCGTCTGCCATATCGCCAATGGTGGATGTAGACGTTAAACCTCTGTGACAAGAGGCCAGATTTACACAGCACTTTAGCTTCTCGCCTTAACTTAGTCAGCTGTAACCTTAGTAAAGTAATGTTAGTCTGCAGCAGACGACAGAAGTCTACGGTGGGCTACACATTTGTATGCTGACGCTCGCACAGTAGGTAATGACCTCATCCAGCTTACCGCAGTAGTACCGCCTACCCCCGGTAGAGGGCGACTTTTGTAGTTTTAGTTTCCCGCTCTTCCTGCTGACCACAAAGATAGAGGGTGATTTGCTGTTAAACTTGCCTAGAGTAAAGAGCTCGGCTCTAATAGATTTCTCCACTTAAGACTAACAGCAGGAACTGGTGAAATTCTATTTTCATCGTGATGTATTGATATTATTGTTGAATTATGTTTGTGAAGTTTGCCTTGTTTAGAATTGTGATTGTTAGTCAAACTTTGCCTGACCACGTGGCGAACACGACCGGTTCGACGCCATGACGTAGTCCTTACGGACCCTCTGTTGTTTAGCCTATATGTATTCTTGCAGACCAGTGGCTGTACAGGAGAATGTGTATAATATTAATTATTTATCGCACAGCGATTGGTCATACACAGTCACATGAGATCCGATACGCGGGAAATTGGCCAGTCGATGCTTGATTTTGTGCCAGTGTAGACGTGTGATTTTTGGTGGTGTATTAGCCGTTGGAATTTATGCTTTGTATTTGTGTGAAACAGGTAGGAGAGTGTGTCTTTGTTTCCTAAGTTACTTTTGCGCTTTGTTTTCCGGTTTTTGAATTGGTTGGGAGCCCTTTGAGAGGCAAAGTTTTTCCCAAAAAAGCAGGCTTTGAGACCTGCATTATGGCGGAACCGAACCTTGCCACTGAAGTGGCGGAAGAAAATAGTCCGTCAAAGGACGATGATCTTCAACCCACAAAACACGTGCCTTCTGGCTCTAAGTGGAAAAACAAGTTAAAGAAGCTTGCTAGCAGGATTGCCCTTTTTATGGAATGCAATTTGGAAGTACAGTTTTCAGATTCGGACTCGGAACTGCCGGCGCCGAAACGGTGCAGACGAGACAGTGTAGGCCTATGTAGTCCCCTGCCAGAGGGTGACGAATTGATCTTACACGCAGACGGTGAGTTGGATGAACAAGAAGAGACTCTGTTCAAGTCACTCGCGTCCACCTCGACGGAAGGCAGTAGTGCGGCCCATCTTGACAAAATGCTCAGTAAAATAAATGACGAATTCACTGCAGGTGATGAGCCGATGGGACCCAAGTTGTCAGAATCTCTCGCTCGCGTAGTAAATGGCCGCTTTGCATTTAAGAACAAACTCAGTGAAGAAGTGAAGAAAGCTAAATTTGAAGCTTATAATCGTCCTGAGAACTGCCCCGACAGCGCAAACTTGTTTTTTCCAACCTAGTTCCAGTCATTCGCCCAAAAGGCAATCACCGAAGTCGAACGAAGCTCTCCGATGTGTTACGAAATGATGCTTGCATGACTACGACTAGCTGACATTAAAAATGATCGCTGTTGCTTCTAATTCTGTTCGATTTACACAGATTTAGCATTTCGCAACGGTATACTTTGTTAATATGAGCATAATATGAGCATAATTATTACCGACCATATTTAATAGTTGCGTTCCTTGATTTGCATTTTGTTAGTTCTCAGCAGTAAAGGCTAATAATAGCATTGCCCATTTCCTGCCTAGAACCAAGTAGACACTGTTATACAGTATACATAGGCTTAATCTACATTATTATATTATAAGTCAGTCTCCGCGCAGCGAAGAAGCTCACTAGCTGAATATAATTATTAGACCTGTATTGTTTGTTTTATACGTAAATAAATGTATAAACTATATCTATTATAATTGATAATATTTAGGCCTATACTTTATAATATTCGAATCCTGAAATTTCCGGAGAAGGACGAATAAGCTAAGCGATTTTTTTAATAACTCGAGATCAGAGTTAAATTATTAGTTAGTTATTCATTGCTTACAGGGTCCAGCGGACTGCAAAGAGTCGAATCAGAACCACAAAATCAAGACAACTCGAGATCAGAGTTAAATTAAAAGCTTATTAGTTATTCATTGTTTATAGAGTCCAGCGGACTGCAAAGAGCCGAATCAGGACCACAAAATCGAGACCACAACTTAGCAAGTAGTAGTAGTAGTAGTAGTAGTAGTAGTAGTAGTAGTAGTAGTAGTAGTAGTAGTAGTAGTATAGTTATTTAGTCAAATCTGTAATTTATTTATTTGGTTTTTTTTTTGTTTGTTGTTATTATTATTATTATTATTATTATTATTATTATTATTATTATTATTATTATTATTATTATTGTTTGTTTCTTTTTATTATTATTATTATTATTATTATTATTATTATTATTATTATTATTATTATTATTATTATTCCTACTTTAAAAAAAAAAAAAAAAAGAATAGTGTGCTGCTGTGCGTGCTCAATGGTGTAAATATGGTCAGTGACGTTTTGTTTATTTTGCTGAAGTTGGGTGTAACCCGAAATATTCAGATGGTGTAACTGGTTATTTTTTTTTTTTTTTTTTTAATAGATTTAACAAAGTTTTCAGATGATTTATAAATTTCCGCCCGCCAAGCAACATTTCTTTTAATACTTGTTTCTCATTAAAATACATATAATTGAAATACATATAACAAATTTACTGTATCAGTTAAAAAGAATATTAGTTACATAAATAATTGCTTTGGTGCTTGCAATAAAAATATCACTGTTTTTGAGACCATTATAAACTTGCTTTGCCTTGTTGTGCTGAAGTGACATCAACGTCTCCATAGCCCTTTGAAGTTTTGTCATGGTTTTATTGTTGATATAGATGTGAAACCGTTGTATGTGTGCTTTATGTGTTATGTATTACTTTTACTCCTTATTACTAATTGTGTCAGTATATTATTCATCATAAACTAATAATAATAATACTAACTGCTTCAAAATGCAAATCTCGACTTGAGCTTGAAGCGGTGCAGATCGAAATAGAATTAGATCTAGCAGCGGCTATTTTTATGCACGGATGTTTCACCACAGGCTCTGAAGTCTTTTCTTTTGTCTTTGTAAACTCCTAAATACGTACGTAGTATAGTATGTAATTGAGGCCTACGAAAGACGAGACTTCCAAGCCTGTGGTTTCACGTAGTCCTGCCAGCATTCGTTCGTAAAACATCGGATAGCTTCGCTCGACTCGGAGAGCTTCGTTCGACTTCGGTAATTGCCTTTTTCGGGAAAGTGACTGGAACTAGGTTGGAAAAAACAAGTTCGCGCCCCGACATGGTCGCTCCGCGTTTGAACAATGAAATTTGGCGCTCTCTCGGCAAAGATAAAACGTTTGTAAAAAAGGCAGATCTTTCGTTCATGCATATGCAATGATGCATTGTAAAAGCGGCAACCGCAACAGCCCGATTGGCGGACATGTTAATTGGGTCACAAGAACCAAAGGTCACGGAGAGGGAAGTGCGTTTGTGCACCGACAATATTGCACTTCTCGGTCATGTCCACAGAGACTTGACGATTCGTAGGCGTGAAGAATTGAGACCACACTTGAACTCTGAGTATTCAAAATTGTGTGGTGATTGGCTAGAACCCTCAGGCGGTCAGTTGTTCGGTTCAGACTTGTCGTCAGCCATGAAAGAGGCCAAAACGATGGGCAAAACCAGTGCTACAGTTGGCAAGAGCTCAAGTTCTCACCACAACAGCCAACGCCGTTTCAATAATCACTACGGCAAAGAGCCTTTTTTAGGTAGGCGTTCGGTCCCTTACCAGTCCACCACAGGCGCTTGTATCAGGACACGCGAGCGCCTATGCCTGTGACGCGTCTCCCTTTGGTTATCTATAATACAAGGTACCAAACAGAACCAAGCGGAACTGGCGGGTCATCGCAGTTTTCAAATTTATATGAACAAACTCGAATAGTTCTTCCCAAAGAAGGCAACTCATTCATTTCAGCAGTGATTCACGCAAACAAACAAAATAAGAACTATGCTCTGTCTATTTTTAAACCCGTTCAATTTCGATAAAATTGTCAAAAAATCGACCTTTTCTGCGATCGCTTCACGGAAACGCAAGTTTTGCCAAGACTAAAACTTAAAAGGGAAATTACTCCTCATTCGTTACAACCTCATGGCTTTCAGCATTGCAGTGTCCGAAAAATGCCTTCGATCGGATAATTTCTGGGCCAAAAGTGGCTGTTTTAGGTCAAGCAGGCAGTGTCAAAACATTTCTTTTGCGAGGAAGTGCAATGGTACCTGGTAGATTGAGAAAGAAAGTTGCTGTTAGTGTTACTGTTTCAAATGGAATAGCAGCAACGCCAATGGCAATGGCGAAACTTTGCATCGGTGACGGTGGGCAAGCATCATTGATGGGAGATACACTACAGAGGAGGCCGTCTAAGATGTCCGTTCAAAATGCAACAAATTATTAACAACCAATGTGCTGATTGTTGATGAAATCAGCATGATGAGCGCTAAAATATTTGATCAGATAGGTTTCTTTTTCAAATGTTATTATTGTCATTCAGGCCTTAATCATTCATTGTGCTAATCAATAATCACATGTTTTCAGTGTAAATTACAACAGTAACCAGTAAAAGATAAATTTATTAGTTATCTAGGGATTTTATGCATTGGTGGAGAGGGAAGGGGGATGGTTGAGTGGAAAATAAAACACTTTTTCATCCATATTCATCAAGTTTAGTGGGTGACACTTTTTGTGTATTTATCATTATGCATGTGAGTGTGTGTGTACTACTACTAATAGTACTATTGCTGAATATATGAATTTGGTTTTAAATATATGTGGAAAGTTTAATTGAGCTATTGTAAAGGTTTGTAATTATGAGACGTGCAATGTTGTACTAAGATGTGCAATGCTCTAGATGGTAGGTGTGTGTGGATCACTGGATGGGTTATATTATGAGGGAGCACTTGGCTGTTGTATTTCAGTACTGGGGTTGTTCATATTTTATTGGGGTGCCTAGGGCTGCTTGAGTTAGATCCTGTATCGGCCAACACCTTGAGCAGCTGTTGAGCTGGAAAAGCGCTATATAAAAGTGATTACTTGAAATTATAAAATGAATATATATATATTATAATGTTCATGTATGTACTTGAGCTGTATATATATATGAATTCCATTATTAACTACTATTTTTCAGGTTGAACATGCTGTACTGACTGTCCTGGCATCAGGGGAAGCAAACAATGTTGTGGTGGTCTGTAGTTATTGTCATAGGAGATTTTCTACAGCTGCCTCCAGTCACCAATGGCCTTTATAAAGATGAGGGCTCCCATGTTTTCCCCTCTACAACATTCCAGATTGGAGTTCCATCAATGCATCATGATGTGAATTTTCACTGCGTATGTAAATATTATAGATAATGTTCATTTGTTGTTCTTTTAAGTTATTGTTTTAGTATTATGTATATATTGCTCTTAAACTTGTAGTGCTTTTCGAGCTCAAGAACTGCTCACGGCATTGGGTGACAGAGGATCTAATTCAAGCCCCTAGGGCGCCAACTTGCTCATTTATTATTCTTATTCTTCTTCTTCTTCTTATTATTATTATTATTATTATTATTATTATTATTATTATTATTATTATTATTATTATTATTATTTATTATTATTATTATTATTATTATTATTTTATTTTTATTTTCTACTGCCTATCGTCTTACACCAGAGAGCTGAGGACAATCTTGGGCAACCGGATGTGGGGAAAGGGACCTAGTACTTTCTGGATTTTTGGGGGGTGTAAGTGGCAATGAGTGTCAAGCTATTTACAGTTCATGCGATGGAATGCATTTATGCACAAACTAGACCTTATACTCTCATCCAACGGAGTTTTCCAAAGGCAAATTTCTGTATCTTTTTATTTTTTGGACAATAAAGTTGTATTATAGTTTATATAAATTATACAGTGAAATGTACAAAACCAATGTTATCAAATCCTTAATCAGTCGAGTCGTGCAATTTTATTCTGAGTGGAAAATGGCTGCAAGACCAAAATGGGCTATAGCCTGAACGCCTGGTGAGACTTGCATGTTTGTGTTATGAAAACAAAGTATTTTGAATGCCGTAACAATGATAACCAAACAAAGAAAAAAATACTGACTTGCCTGTCTAAAAAGTTAAGTTTTGAAAATTTTTGGACATGAGGTAACTTTGCCCTGTAAATTTGTAAATGAGGATAAAGCTTCATACTGTATATTTTTTTTGCAGGCTATGATAAGACAACATGTTTCATATCAGCCTACCAGACCAAGGACATGAGATAACAATGACACTTATGACTGTGAGTCTGGGCAAGATGAGCTGGACTTGAAGAGGTAGAGCTAATTTAAACTGCTATTAAGTATAATAATAATAATAATTATTATTATTATTATTAGACATGGATGCTGAAAGTCAGAATGCTACGTTACTCTTTAACATTAGTATTAGATTTTATAAGAGCCAAAGATAGTAATCTATAGAAATATGTGCAACCTGTTGACAGTTTTCAGAATGCAACTCATATTTGTCTGCAAATAACTTGAGAGGCAGCTTTTTTATTCAGTGATACTAAAGTTGATAGAAGCTTGGTCAGCTTAAAAAAAACAAAATGGCTTGCGTTGGTGAGACAAAAAGATTGTATATGGTTTCAGAAACTACCCCCCCCCTCTTCCCCCCTCCACTACCCTCTCCCCCACCCCACCCCCATTTTATTTTTTTTATTTAAAAAAATGAAATGCAATTGTCTTTATCCTTCTTGCTACAATGGCTCACAATTTTTTTCAGATAGTTCTTTATTGCAGAACATTAGTTTCACCAGTTTATAGAACGATAAGGACACTATTACTATTGAATAGGAACAGACACACACATAGTGAAACATACACAAATTCATGTAAACCCTCTTATAGGACACTAATATAAACTGTCTGCAAGCAAGAAATTATCAAAAATCGGCTCATCCAATTTTTAGAAAACGTGTTTTAAAAACGGAAAAGCACAATGACCTTTACCTTTGAAAAAGTACAATGAAAATTTATCTACCATGCTTAGCAGTAATGAAAGTATCCTTCAAGGAAAACAAATAAATGATAAATTTGGTTCAGTTATTGAGATAAGACAATATTTTTGTTTTAAACAAAACTGTTAGGCCCCTCCCCCAAGAAATGTCCTTTTACGATATTCAGACCAACGCTAATTTTTGGGCCCGACCTAAACTTTTTTTTTGGGGGGGATGGGGGGTTCATCCAGTATAAATAGTATCCCCACTTTCTGGAAATGTAGGGCTTTAAATTCCCACTGTTGCTGTCTTTCTCATTTGTTCTTTCTCATTCCTACTCTGTCCTATCAAATCTATTATACTATCTTCTTCTTCTCTAGACCAGTCACCTACCTTTTTTCTTGAAAACTTTTCAGGGACAAAACTCCTCATATGTGGGTGTGGGTGTGTGTGTGTGTTTTTTTGTTATTGTTGATATTTTATAATGTTTATATTCTATTTTGTTTTTGTAAACGGGGGTTAGATAAATTAGAATATAGCCTCAGCGTCCCTTGCGTGGGATGTGGTGCCTTCAGTGTTACTACAAGGGTTGTTTCGGCATATTGTGGTCTTGATTTTGTGGTCCTGATTCTGCTCTTTGCAGTCTGCTGGACCTTGTAAGCAATGAATAACTAACTAGAGTTCTCTGGGGAAGGCGTAGTCGCCCAACCTACCTAATATTAGTAAATTTTGCTGGGGGAGCAAATTGGTACCCGGAGAAAACCCCTGAAACGTTGCCCGAGTCGAAAGTAAATAACATTCTGAGAAACATAACGCCCAGATGCTGGATCGACCCCACACCTGTCAGGCGCCATTGGTTTCTGGCCTGTGGACAAGGCAAGTTAGTCCCGCCTTAGACCTTTGGCTCCTATTAAGTGTGGAAATAAAAAATATATACATATCTTGTTCTGTATAATTGAAATCACAGTTCTTATTTCTTTATTTCCACAGATTTCCAGCCCAGAACATGTTTTGGACACCACACCTGTGTTTGCTGAGCTGAATAAAAGCAGACTAGTGACACCATAACAACGTTGGATTAACAACTGCAGCCAGTGGATGAAACAGAGTGCAGTTGCCCAGATGCAGACTTACATCAAGCTACTGGATTAAATAGCCTCACTTCGCCAACAGACCGCTGAGCAATACAAAATGAATTAGGATTATTTTAGTAATACCCCCACCCCCACCCACCCCCCAAAAAAATTATAATTTATTTAAAGTATCAATCTTTTTTAAACATGTTTTTATGTCACTTTTAAAATGAATAAAAATTTGCTATCCCTCAACACCCTTCCTCCATCCCCCTTCAAATCCCCCACTTCCTCTTACACCCACTGCCGTATCTTGCTGAGTTTGGGCGAAGTTTATTGAGATGTTTATTGGATAGGGTTTGTTTACTAGTTTACCAAAGTTTTGAGACTTAAAATTTCATTAATCTGTTCCTCGGAAATGAATCATTGTTGACAACTTGGTGCATTTTTTATTTTTATTTTGACACGTTATTTTTATCAGGCAATTCTGGGCTGCTTTCCATGGGTAAAGCATAGTCATAGCCTGTGGCACGCCAAAACCCAACGTACTGAATATTAATTGTGGTTTTGAACATTTGCTGGGGGAGCAAACTGGTAGCATATAAGCTCTTACAATTTATGTCATAATGATGAATAGTTTTAAGCAAATTTGACTATTTTGTGTCAGATTCATACAAAAGTATGGCAAAGGTGAAATATAATTTAGAAAATAAAAATAGTATTACATGTTTATTAACAATGTAGTGTTGGAATGGTATACCAATATTGTGATTAACAGTGTGTGGCAGTCATGTTATGCAGTGTCCCAATACACCCAATATCCTCTTCAACAAAAATTAGCTGAAAAGCTAAACATTTTGTTTTGTGACGTTCTCTTTGTCTAAAGAAAAACCTAAATAATACTTAATAAAACATACAACTTTGTACTTGAATTTTATTTATCACAAGTTGTCATGCTTTGATGTTCCATGGTTGGCTTGAGGGCAGCTGCTATATCACTACAAAATATTGGTATGACTCACTGAAAAATTCTGGTAAAGTTCTGCTTGTTTTGCTGTATTATCCCAATACTAGTGAAAAGAGAAAGGAAAAAAGTGTTAAAATACATCAATAACTTATATTTTAATGAAAAAAAAAACAGTGAATATTATGAGATCCATTTATTAAATTAATTCAATTCATGTATTTTATTGCTTGTGATTTAGTCTTCACATACATAATTATTATGAGAAAGGTATGTGTAGCGCTGTTGACTAATTACACAGATTTTAGTTCAAAATTATGAGAGAAAACATTTTAAACTGCGAATAATACTAAAACAGTGTTCAGTTATGTATGTATGTGTATTTACTCATTCACTCCAAATAACAGTGGTGAAGGGGATAGGAGGGGGGAAGAGTAAATATACATGTCATTGTGGGAGGAGAAGGGAGAGGTGGCATTTTAGTATTTTACTGTGTTATTATCTGTGCTATTATTTATCTGCATGTTTATACTGTAATGTATGTAAAGACTTAAAAAAAATGTTTAATTATGTGCTATATTTATTTTTATGTATATACTGTAATGTCTTCTTTATTTAAAAAAATGTGTGCTTTTTTCTTGTTAACGTGAGCTCACATTTGTAAGTGTGGTGTGAGTGCTTTGGGCAAATTGTCAGTTTGAATTTGCGCTTTATAAAATACATTATTATTATTATTATTATTATTATTATTATTATTATTATTATTATTATTATTATTATTATTATTATTATTATTATTATTATTAATATTATCATGGGCCATTCTTCAGTAGAAACAAGGTTGTCCGCCATTTGCTCGGTCCATTGCTCCGAATTTCATTTTTTTTAATTCAAACACACTTTTTGCCTAATCTGAATATTAATTTTACTTTGCATAAACAATATCTGTTTGTTTATAATTTAATGTCGTTTATAATTTAATGTCTTTCAGAAATGTATTCCTTTTTTGTAAAACGCATGTGAGTGTGAATGCGTGTGAGAGCTTAGAGCAAAGTATCAGTTTTAATAAATTATTAATTTTATTATTACACATTATCGGAAAGAGCTGTATAGTAATATTGACTGATTACACAGATTTTCTTAGAAACTTTTTTGTTTCTTTTACATTTAAGCAAATAATACTAAAACAATGTACAGATATGTATATGTGCGTATTTTCTCATTCGCTCTACATAACGGAAGTGGGGCAAAAGTACGTAAATGTAATAAATATAATAAATATACGTATAAGTGGATAGTAGATGTTGCATCGTGTTATTATTTGATATGCCAACACTTCTATCAACTTCATTATTTATTTTATTTTTTTTTTACTATCTCTCTCTCTTTCTCTTTCTCTCTCTCTCCTCTCTCTCCATGTTGTCCTTTTTTGTATTAATACTCTCTCTTTTCTTCTAACTGTTGTGATTACCTAGCTTGCATTCACCATATTAACTGGAAACTGCACACAACCAACACGATATGATCGTTTACATCATATCTTCCGCACCTTTCAAATCATTCTATAATCATTATGAATAATAATACATAGAATTATATAGCGCACATATCTCACACACACACACAAAAAGAATGATTCAATGTGATAAATAACATGTAAGGTGCTGGGAACATTCCAAATGAATAAGTAAATAGTTGAATAAAGCAAAACACACAAATACAACAGACTTTCCCACAATCTACTGTCAGAGGAAATGGTTCTAGAGGTGGTGGGGATTAATTAAACACAAACAAGTCTCAAACAAAGGGAATGAACAGCAACTGATAGCTCGTTTATAACACGGCTGAATACTTAGTGGATGATCTTGCCACCCATGTACAGCCTACATAGATCTAGGTTTCAACTGCGACTGTGTAGTGCAGTGGGCTATTTTTCATTCATCGTCGTCATTTTTATTCAAGCTCTAAATTAGCAGCATCAGTGACAGTGGTGTTTGCACGTATGCTACATTTTAATCTTTCTCTTGTTATGAAGCACTTCAAAGAAAAAAACAAATCTTTGCATGTATCCCGAAAGCGAAAGTGAACGCACAACCAACAGAAGTTGACAGTTCATGCTAAAACCGAAACCGGTTATTACCGAGTTGATAGTTTCGGTAAGAGAATCCAACTTCCGTGAAGCGATTGCAGAAAAGGTCGATTTTTTGGACAATTTTACCGAAATTGAACGGGTTTGAAAATAGACAGAGCATAGTTCTTATTTTGTTTGTTTGCGTGAATCACTGCTGAAATGAATGAGTTGCCTTCTGTGGGGATACACTTTGTAGTTTGTTCGTATAGATTTGAAAACTGCGATGACCCGCCAGTTCCGCTGGCTTTTGTTTGGTACCTTGTTTTATAGATAACCAAAGGGAGACGCGTCACAGGCATAGGCGCTCGCGTGTCCTGATACAAGCGCCTGTGCCAGTCCACTCGAGGACAGAAGCGTCACTTCGGGTATTCCCGTTACCACGCCAAGGGCAAAGGGGCGAACCAGAGTCACGAGAACTCGCAGTAACACTGCAGGTGAGTGATGAATTTGACACAGTTGATGATCTAGTCCAAACCTTACAGAATGATGTGACTAGTTTTACTGCAGGTAGAATTAAGTCTTTTTACCATGAATGGGTCAAAATGACATCAGACTGTGAAATTTTGGAGACAGTGTCTGGTGTAAAAATAGAACTTGACTGTGCTGTAGAAACATTGCCTACTTTGTCAAAATCTGGGTCACAGGTATGTAGTGATGAAGCTGAAGCTATAGATGTAGAGATACGGAATCTGTTAGCCAAAAAGGTCATTGAGGAGTGCAAGCACTCAGAAGGGGAGGTTTTGTCTCCTATTTTCACTCGCAGCAAGAAGGATGGGTCGAACAGATTGATTCTGAATCTAAAACGGCTCAATACAGAAGTGACATATTACCATTTCAAGATGGAAACTTTACAGGTGGCATTGACTTTGATATCAAAAGATTGTTATTTTGCCTCGGTAGACTTAAAAGATGCATATTACAGTGTGCCTGTGTGCACAGAAGATCGCAAATTGCTCAGGTTTGTTTGGAAAGGGCAAGTGTATCAATACAAAGTACTTCCAAATGGGCTTTCTTTAGCACCTCGATTATTCACAAAACTCCTGAAACCAGTTTTTGCCTCTCTTCGAGCCAGAGGTCATGTTTCCGCTGTGTTCCTGGATGACTCGCTCCTCATGGGTAACACAAAACAACAATGTGTAGACAACGTCATGGATACAGTGGCCACACTGAGAAAGTTGGGGTTTATAGTTCACCCCACAAAGTCTGTGTTAAAACCAATGAAACAAATCCAATATTTGGGAGTCATTATTGACTCTGAGTCTATGACGGTCCGATTAACTCCTGAGCGAGTAGCAAGTTTGAAATTAAGCTGTTCACAGCTGTTGGCCCACAGAAAAGTTCTGATACGTGAAGTTGCCCAAGCTATCGGTAAAATCGTAGCCAGCTTTGTTGCAGTAAAACATGGTCCTTTGCACTATCGCCATCTGGAGAAAGACAAAATAGAAGCACTGAAGATCAATCGAGGTGATTTTGACAAGAAAATGTTGCTGTCTGAGGAAAGAAAATCAGAATTGAATTGGTGGATGTGTCATGTCGAAAATGCACAAAATGACATTGCTGGCAGTGATCCAGACGTTGTGATCACATCTGATGCCAGCCTGCTAGGGTGGGGTTGTGTGTGTGAAGGTGTCTCCTCTGGAGGAGCATGGAGCTTTGAAGAAAGCAAGCACCACATTAACCTCTTATAACTTAAAGCATCATTTTTTTTTGCTTTGCAATGCTTTAAAGATAAACTGCAGGGTAAACATGTCAGACTTCAGTTAGACAACACTTGTGCAGTCAGTTACATTAACGCCATGGGGACCAACCGTTCAGATTTGGGAAACGAACTGATTTTTGAGATGTGGTCTTGGTGTGTAGCACATAAAATTTGGATTTCGGCTGCACATATTGCAGGGAAAACTAATATAGTGGCAGATTATGAATCCAGGCACTTGAATTTAGATGCAGAATGGCAGCTGGACAAGGAGACGCTGAGAGCGGCTTTGCAAGAGCTAGGAGCACAGCCTCTGATCGATTTGTTTGCTTCTAGGATAAACACGCAGCTGGACGCTTATGTGTCTTACAGGCCGGATCCACAGGCAGTCGCAATTGATGCTTTTAGCATTTCTTGGCATAACACTGAGTTTTATGCGTTTCCTCCTTTCAGCATCCTGCCCCGAGTGTTGCAGGAGATTCAGCGAGACAGAGCCTCCGGGGTATTGGTGGTGCCGGATTGGCCTACGCAACCTTGGTACCCAGTACTAAGACGACTGCTGACAGCTCCCCCGTTCGCCTGACCTGCAGGACCAGGCTTCTTCGCTTACCCAGCCACCCGGATGCAGTTCATCGTTTGGTTCAGCAAAAAAAGACTCAACCTCCTGGTTTGCATGACCTCGGGCATCATTTCCGTGATGCAGGAATGAGTGATGCAGCTGTAGGATTAGTTATGAGTTCATGGAGACCTAACACGGTTAAATCTTACAACACTTACATTAAACATTGGATGGATTTTTTGGTCACAAACCATGTTCAGTCCCCATCATATGTGGATTTAGCAAATTTTCTCGCCGAACTGTTAAAGAAAGGAGCTAGTCACAGTACAGTAAACCTAGCCAGGAGCGCAGTGGCTGCATACTTAAACAAATCAGGTACTCAGTCTTTAGGAAATCACCCTTTGGTCTGTAGAGTGGTTAAGGGTTGCTTTGAAGAAAGGCCGTCTTTACCCAAATACCAAGAGGTTTGGGATGTGTTGTTGAAGTACTAGCAAAGTGGGATAAACCTGAAACAATTGCTTTGAAGCATCTTACGTTGCGTATTACAATGCTACTAGCATTACTCTCTGGCCAGAGGGGGCAAACTATTCATTTGTTAAAAGTTGATGATGTCAAATTGACAGATGAGAAATGTGTTTTGGTTTACAGTTCTGTTTTCAAGCAAACAAAGCCAGGTAGGCATGTTAGACCATTAGAATTCGACAAATTTGTTGAAGAAATCTGTGTATTGTAACAAATTTGAAAGAATATTTGAAGAGAACATGTTCCTTGAGGAATGGGAAGAAACTTTTGATATCCTTTGTGAAGCCACACAATGAGATTTCTAGGGACACAGTTTCAAGGTGGTTAAAAACTGTGTTACAAGAAGCGGGTGTTGATGTTACTAAATTTTCTGCTCATAGCACTAGAGCAGCTAGCACTTCGGCAGCCTTTGAAAAATGTGTGCCTTTGGATGTTATTATGGGTGCTGCAGGGTGGTCAGGGAAAAACATTTTTAGTCGGTTTTACCATAAGCCTGTTGTGGGTAAAGAGACCAAAAGGTTTGGTCAAACAGTACTTGAAAACTTTTTGCAAAAATAAAGTGTTTGAGACTATCAAACTTGTGTAACAATCAGTTTTAACAAATAAATGGAAAGTGCCTTTCATTGATATATTCTCTTTGATTGGACGAATGTAAGGCTCTTGACCTCCTCTCTAAAGTCTCATGTGACTGTGTATGACCAATCGCTGTGCAATAAATAATTACTAAATTAAACGAGACCAACCTGGAAGGTGAAGTTTAAGTGGAATTATTTGGAGCATAGTGATGGGAAGGAGCAGTCACATGAGATCCGATGCGCGGGAAATTGGCCAGTATTTAGACGCGATTGACCTCCTAATGTAAACGAGGCTCACCTGGGTGGGAATCATGGAACTCATTTAAAGCCATGATGGGTGGGCATGTGACTGCTCCTTCCCATCACTATGCTCCAAATAATTCCACTTAAACTTCACCTTCCAGGTAAGTCTCGTTTAATTTAGTAATTAATTCTCTATGTGTGTAGTTAGCCATGATTTATATTTATATATGAATAGGAATTAGAGTGGAGATTCCAGTGGACCACGGACTTAGCAGAATGGTCGTCGCTTATATGTATATAAGTGGAGCTAATCACTGAGGGCTATCTCTGCCTTCAGTGAGATGCTCTGCACACACCTAGTATACACGGTGTTGCAGAAATTCGTCTCATATGTTACAGACGAGCAGGCATCGTGGGCCCGATCAGAATAAAGACAAGTAAAAGTCTTCACTGACATTCGGCCTGTATTGGAGCTCCCGCACTGCGCGACGAGAGCCCACCAGTCTGTCAACAAGGAAAAGAATCCACAACAACACAGCTCATCAAAGAATCAACCACAACACAGCTCATCGAATCTATAGCTAAGTGACATTTGTACCAGTGCACCCAACCTGTTAGAAAAGGACATCACTAGTCCACTTTTCCAGAAGACTGACCCGTTGGACAGAACGCACAAGTAGACCGATGAAGAAACAGTAGCTGCATAGAATTATCAAGGAGCGAACCATTTGAACTAATATTTGAACTTTTAAGTTAGTATCGTGATTAGCAGATCTTGTATAGAGTAGAGGAAATAAATGTGTGATATTTACTGTTAACAAGTACCTGGACTACCTATGTTTCATAGCCGTGTGAGAACTAGTGTGACAGTAATCTTTTACCATTTTCTTTCTATCTCTGTAAACCCAGCCTACACACAGACCGAGCTAAACTTCTAAATGTATTAAGTTGAGTCTCAGGGTGATTTACTAGCGATCCCCATCGACTAAAGACGAGTGGGTAATAACATTCCATTGTGCAGAGCCCAGCAGCAATAGACCCACCGTCACAACCTCCATGTTCATTCATTCATTCACCACCCAAACGGCATGCACGCCATCACCACCCAATGACGGTGTTGAAGAGTCAACCTCTTATTTGAACAAGCGTTCTTGTTTATCGTTTTTCAGATTTCGAGTGAAACGAAATTTACATGTAGGTCGCATTAGGAAATCAAATTCAATCTTACTCCCAGCTCTTTGAGCATGTTGACGTCCCTGTCGATGTTGTGGTAGCTGTCGCAGGCAACGTCGCCGTTCTGGTTGGCGTAGATGTGGCTGCTGTGGCTGAACGTGTCCCAGATGCTAGGACCCTTTCCTGAACACAACAATTGGCACATGTGTTGGCGGATTGATTTACACATTGACTGCATGTTTGGTTGGTTATTGGAATATTATTATTATATTTCTTGAAACGGTACGATTGCCTTTTTGATTCGTTGAATGAGTGATTGTTTGCTTAATTAAATGATGGTCTGGTGGCCTATTTGTTCTTTATCAATCGTTTGATAAAAAACACAAAAAAGGATCAGTTGGCGGGCAAAATTACAAATGCACATCAACAGCAACTGACCATCTGCGTTCCAGCCTCCCTCTACTTGGTAAGCTGAGGTGGCGGTGCCCCACATGAAGTCGTCGGGGAACTGGTCGTACAGGAACACATCACGGTCTGGCGGATCTGGTAACAATTTATCATTCACACTAGATACGTCATCATTACGACAAAATCCCAAGTGGGGTTATCATTGAACAATAGTTATATTAAATATCCTATAACCATTACCAGGATCAGTTAAAAATTCATGTGAGGATTGGCATAAAGGATGAAATCCGTTATTAGGGTTCCACTGTCCGCTGTGCAGTTTCTGTCACCACTATGAAGGTATTTTTACAATACTATTTGTTTTTGTATTGAAAACAAAAATATAATTATTACAAGTCCGCCACAGCTGCCACCAAGAAGATGGAGATCTGTATATGTACAGAGTTAGATCTCTGCAGTGATTACTACCACTCACACGCGTGGAAGTCTCTGACTTCAGGCGTGAAGCCTCTGGCCTTGATCAGCATGTTGTAGAAGGTGACCGAAGCTCTAGGGTAGCGCGGTCTGTTGTCCCAGCCGAAGTCCACATAGAAAAATCCCATCTTGGGCCGGTAGCCAGAGCTCCACTCGAACGTGTCCATCAGCGTCCACACGAAATAGCCAATCACACGACAGCCATCTTGGTTGGCCGCTACAGCACAGAAGAAAATTAGAACATACAACAGTCATTAATGGTGTCGACGTGATGTTTTGTCGTTCACGCTCACGCAATTGTACGGTAGAACCTTGTTTTCTTGGTCAATAAACTCTGCATAGACACCGCATTTGTTTACATCGACAGGCATTGTTTTGAACGGTAAGAATACTGTAGGTGTATTTCTGACCATTTGATACACTGATCTGAGAGCAAAGCCAAATAGCCATATAGGCCTATACCTGTTACAAACTCCACACCACAAAACTACTTACACAGAAATTGCGAGAAAGACATTATGTCCTGCTATTCCTTTGACACTCGAAGAACTACATTTGGATATATTTTTTAAAAAAAACATCCCCTGACTCCAGTCTCTTTTCCTCACGCGTGGTAACGTGCCTCTTGTGTTGTACACAAGCGTTTTGCCTCCAGTTTTAAGTGTACAGTTAGCCTTTGAGAGTTATTGTACTTTCTAAGGGAGTTTACCCGAAGGACATTTTGGTAGTTACACGAAAGAACATTGGTAATAATTGCAAACGTACCTTTCATCACGTTGTTGATGTATTCCTTAAGGTATCGGATGCGCTGTTCGTCCTTCATGGTGCCGCAGTCGCTTAGGCCGTTCTCAGTGATAATGACCTCGGGGTTGTTGTAGGTGGTGCGGAACCAGTTGAGGGCCTTTCTTATCCCGTACCCATCCAACCTCGTCCCTGACTTGCTCTCATCAGGTCGGTACGTCAACCTACACAATACCAAAGGGGAACTCAACACACGAACCTCCGTTTCATGGAAACACTAAAACAAAACAAACTACAAACAAACACACAACTCAAAACCAAACGAGAGCGTTTGCATCGTATTCCTAATTGGGTTGGACCATCTATTCATTGAATTAAAAAAATATTGTCTTAAAATCCTTAAGGTAGGTGGGTAGATAGAGAAATAAGATAAACTGGTTTATTAGGTAAAGTATAGGTATAAGCTTATAGATCAAACAAATAAGCAAACTGCTTTACTGGGTAGAGTCGGGGTCATCTTTAAAGTTCACGGGCTGGTCATCGAGGTAGCCCCAAGTGTCGTTCTGTGGAAAGTGCTGTTTGGGTGAGACCAGGCGAGTACTGTAATGGTTGTAACCAATAAAGTCGATCGCACCTGAAATCATCATTATTACTGTCATAGGGAATTAAAGTGAAATATTGTGAAAAATTTGCTTTTTTTTTTAACTTACATTCGTTGATCCTGTGATCTTAAGCTTGAAGTGAAGTCATTCATTTACTGACCATTTTTGAGGTCTCGTGGACATACACCTTTCTACCAAGATTGGTTGTGAAACATACATGCAATAGATTCTGAGAGATTAAGCCACTTGCACATTTTACACGGACGGAGGACGGAATGCGAACAGACTGGATACTTTAAAAAATGTAAAAATATCACTTTTGGACTATTTAGGAGTCATTTTGCACAGATTTAAATAATAATAATAATAATAACGGATTTTTATATAGCGGGTACTCCAGCCTATGACCAGACTCACCACGCTTTACATAGTCATTACATATAAATACATGCACTCGATAAAACATCGCTTTTGCTACAATACACCAAAAGACGGAACAGTAAAGGTACAAACTATTTACAACTATGTACATAAATTACAAAAAAAGACAGAAATAGACTATGTACACAAATGACAAAAAAGACAGATTTGCACCAATCTTGAGGAAAAATTCGTCTAGTTATTGTTTATGTGAGCTCTTAAAAAAAAGCACTATTAAACTTTTTTTTAGTCATATAAAATACTTTGACTTTGTTCCGAGGGTGTGACCTCGTGGCGCAGTGGAGTAGTCGCCGGTTTCCTATGCCGAAGGTTGCGGGGTCGATTCCCGCAAGGGGTGAACTTAGGTACGAGACTATGAGGTCGCCCAGTATTTTCTCCGGGTATTCCGGTTCCTCCCTTCCATCAATAATGGTATCGGATGCAGTTATGGTCATGCCACACGAGCGTCAAATCTTGAATCCAATTAATGAAATCACGACAAAATCCCGTGATTATCGTGTGGCACCCTGTGCATCGCGAATCCAGATTCTTTGAATTGGCTCCGATTGCCGACTTTCAACATGTTCTAATTCCGCGAGTCTCGATTGTGTGATTCGGACCTTTTGCCCAATGAGAAGCAGAATACGAATCACGTGATCACAACACACGTACAGCGAAACTTCAAGACCAATAATCCTCAAGTTTGACTCGATGTGCGACTTTCGTGTGGCACTGCGCGATTCAAGTCAAAATGAAATTCCGACTTCGAAGTCGAAAATTACTCCGATTCGCGTCAAGTCCGGTAGATTTGACGCTCGTGTGGCATGGGCTTTAATATCAGTGGTCCCGATTCGACTGCAGTCCGCTGGACCCCATAAACAATGACTATGTTACGTTTAAGACGCGCACGATAGATTGATTGATTGATTGATTTATTGTTGCTTTAGGTCCAGCGGACTCTTCCGAGCCAAATCAGGACCGGGCAACCCCCGATTCGCATAAAAGATCTGCCGAAACAACCCCAGTGGAAAAATTGAATGCCCTCCACCGGCCAGTCACTTTACAATAAAGACATCCCACGCGGGGGACGGCTGAGGGTTTACCTCAACTACGCGAACCCCCGGTTACAAAAACAAAATAGAATACAAACATTATAAATCATCAACAAAACACATACATATAAAATGCCTATATTGCTAACTAATACAATCATAGGAAGCCCTAGTGACCACCCGGCAGAAAGCGTCCAACACTCCCAAGCTGATCCAACAGACCTCATACACAAACAAGGAGTCTTGTCCAGGAAGAGTTTTCAAGAAAAAAGGTAGGTCATTGATCTAGCGAAGAAGAAGATAGTATAGCAGAGTGATAGGACAGAGCAGGAATGGGAAAGAGTAAATGAGGAAGACAGCGACAGTGGGAATTTAAAGCACTAAATTTCCATAAAGTGGGGATACTATTTATACTGAAAACCCCCGGCACTCCAACGGGGGTACTGTTGCCGCAGTGAATCTGTCTTGCCTACAAAGGAAAGACAGGTTTTCAACTGTGGCTTTCTTTTTTCCCTTTATAGGTTTGAACAATCTACAGTGGCAAGATTGCTCATGACCCCAAGGCACGATAGATATGATCGTTTCGTTTTGCAAAGCATGCAATAACAGAGTGTATTTACATTTGATTTGATTTTGCATTGTTGTTAGAAGAAGCTTTGTATAATGTTGATAATTTTCGCTGGTCGATATTATTTGAGAATTTTCTAGAATTACGTGTTTACTATCGATCGAAGCATATAGATAAATCTAGTGGTAGCTAAGAGATTCTTCTAACCTAAATAAAGTTATATGACGTAAGACAGTGCATAGTTCTGGTGACGATTTTTATTCTGATTGGCTGTAATTGCGTCATGCTGGAATATTCGGACTTTCTCTGGATTATAGAGAGATTATATAGGTGATGCACTGTGTCTGATAGAGAGAAGTAAAAAGTGGAAAAGTGATTGAGCGATCTTGTATGCAGTTGTTGATGTATGCTGAATAAATACTACGACCCACGCCTTGTTGCTGAGTGAACAGGTTGCGTGGATAAACGAATCTGAGTTACACTTATCAAGATTCAAGCATCGGGGCTGAATCATCCATTGATAACAACAAAAACTGTAACATTTTGGGGGCCAAGCCGCGATCCACGCCATAGCCAAGGGTTCAACTGCGACAACCAGCGAGTCTACGTTACGAGAGGCAGTCATCGAGGGTAGCCACCAACGAGTTGCGTCGGGAGGGGCCAACATATTGGGATAGATTCGTGTTGACGGCAAGGGCGTGTAGTCGCCGAAGAGTTGCTTCGTGAGCGAACTACAGACCGGGACTACGTGGTTGCCGTAAGACTACGTCGAGGGTCAGTCTCTGAGCTACATCGCCAGTATTACAGAGAGCGACGAGCGGACGTTGCGTCTGTTTCAGCACAGGAGCGTATACATCAACACCAGCATGATCGAAGCATGTAGATAAATCTACTGGTAGCTAAGAGATTCTTCTAACCTAAATAAAGTTATATGACGTAAGACAGTGCATAGTTCCGGTGACAAATTTTATTCTGATTGGATGTTATTGCGTCATGCTGGAATGTTCGAACATTCTCTCGATTATAAAGGGACTATATAGGTGATGCACTGTGTCTGCGAAAAGAGAAAAAAAGAGCGAGAGTAAAAAAGTAAAAACAAAAGCGATTGAGCGATCCTGTATGCAGTTGTTGATGTATGCTGATTCGGAATAAAGTTGGAAAACTTCATACAACGACGCCTGCCTTGTTGCTGAGTAAACAAGTTGCGTGGATAAACGAATCTGAGTTACACTTATCAAGATTCCAGCATCGGAGCTGAATCAACAATTGATATTAAAAAAAAACAACAACCGTGTAACAGACTAACTAAATCAGTATGGAAATTTCAAAAATAAAAATTTGATTTCCTTTCCGTCTTGAAATAGCGATCTTCCTGCCTTCACACCACATGTCTGAGAGATAGATGTGTGTTTGTTATGTGTGTGAGAGTGGGTGAAACATGTGAGCATGTATGTGGGTACAGATCGCCGCGCTTTGAGGCTGATTGGTGATTTAGGGAAAAGCGCGTTTATAGCATCCAGTATTTTTGTTGTTGATGTTGTTATTATTATTATTATTATTATTATTATTATTATTATTATTATTATTATTATTATTATTATTATTATTATTATTATTCTGATGCTCTACCATCTTTCATCAACGCCACATTTATATTACAAAAATATAAAATGTTTATTTCTTTGTACCACTGTACTCGTAGTAAAGCATCATTTAACTAAAAGATAGTAAAGAATCGTTGGAACAACAACGCCACATTTTTATTACAAAAATATAAAATGTTTATTTCTTTGTACCACTGTACTCGTAGTAAAGCATCATTTAACTAAAAGATAGTAAAGAATCGTTGGAACATAACACCAACCTTTGTTGTTCTGTTGCTCCGCGTGGGTGAAGGCTGGCAAAGGAGACGGCTGGTTTAGGCGAGTTGCCTTGTGGTTCAGAGTTGACTTCACGATATCCGGGTAGTCGCCAGTGAAGAGTGGGTCGGCCAGAAGGCCCAATCTGAAAGCGAGTGCTGTGGTAGAGGCCTCGGCAAAGGTCGGGCCTGCCGACTTGGGTTCATACCACTTAGCAGAAAGGGTGATGCCTACTTTACCTGCACAGAAACAAATGATTTATATGCAAAAGAGTATGTGAGCTTGTATGCTAGTAGTAAGAAGGTGGGTCTACCATCTGTAAGTTTTTTGGGGATGTTGATGTGACATGCTGACGTCATGTTGATGACGTCCTGCTGACGTCATGTTGGTGCATGTTTGGTGATGGCATGTTTCTGGGGGTGTAGAGTTTGTTTATGATGATGAGTCTTTTACGGTTTGGTGGGTACCTCTTTTGATGTGGATTGTTAATTGATTTTACAGATGTGGAAAGTCAGAATAAAGCCAGGGAAGAAAGAATTATTAGCAGACATTTATTATTTATGAATAGTAGAAAGACATGGTTATGAGCTTGCGTGGGACACACACACACACACACATTGTTAAATAAAGATGTATATTTGTGTGTGTGTGTGTGTGTGTGTGTGTGTGTGTCCCACACAAGCTCATAACCATGTCTTTCTACTATTCATAAATAATAAATGTCCGCTAATAATTCTTTCTTCCCTGGCTTTTTTCTGACTTTCCACATATGTAAAATCAATGAACATGTTACGTTGAGACGCACATAATGGTGCGTGTGAAATGCCCACAATATTATGTGTGACGCGCGCGATAGATCTGTTCATTTTATTTTGCAACACATGCAGTAATAGAGTGTATTTATCTTTGATTTGATTTTGCGTTGTTATTAGTAGAGGCTTTGTGTAACGTTGGTGTTTTTAGTTGGTCGATATTATTTGAGAATTTTCGAGAATTGGTTGTTTACTATCGATCGAAGCATATGGATTGTTCTGTTGGTAACCATGGAAGCTTCCATTCCAAATAGGGTTGTGTGACGTGAGACAGTGATGATGAAATTAATTTTGATTGGTTGTGGTGTTTCATGTAGGATATTCTCGTTTGTTCTCGAGTATGTAGAAACTATATAAGTGCCGCACTGTTTCAAAATAGGTTGTTGTTGTTGATAGTGTGTTGAAAGTAAAAAGTTGAGAGTGTAAAAAGCGATTGTATGCAGTTGTTGATGTGTGCTGAATAAAAGTGGAAAACTTCATACGAAGACTCAGTGACTTGTGGCTGATTGAACGGGTTGCGTGGATAAACGAATCTGAGCTACACTCATCAGTACTTCAGCATTGGGGCTGAATCAACTACTGATAAAAATAACATCGAGTGTAACATTTTGGGGGCCAAGCTGTGATTCACGCCATATCCAAGGGTTCAACTGCTACAACAAGCGAGTCAACGTTACGAGAGGCAGTCATCGAGGGTAGCCGCCAACAAGTTGCGTCGGGAGGGGCCAACATACTGGGACTACATCCCCGAAAGATTCGGTTTGACTGCAAAGGCGTGTAGTCGCTGAAGAGTTGCTTCGTGAGCGAACAACAGATCGGGACTACGTGGCTACCGCAAGACTACGTCGAGGGACAGTCTCGGAGCTACATCGCCAGTTTTACAGGGAGCGGCGAGCGGACGTCGCGTCTACTTCAGCACAGGAGCGTGTACATCAACACCAGCGTGGTGCAGCGTCGCATACGACGAGGACAGCGGGGCCTGCGTCAGCGAAGGCGACTAGTGACAAGCATCAGCGCTACTGCAGAAATCGTGCTGTTCTAGAACAGTCTAGAATGGTACAGCACAGTCAAGAACTTTCCAGAAAAGAACTTTCCAGAAAAGCATCAAGATGGCTGACTTCTGGCAGAAAGGGGTTGAACTGAATCTCAAAGGCAAACAGCTGACGGAGTACGTCAAGTCTCAAGAGAGAATATGGCGTGAAGAAAGAGAAATAGAATTAGAACAGAAGCGTCTAGAATTAGAAGAGCGGCGGCAAGAAAAAGAAGAGCAACGTCGACGTGAAGAAAGAGAACTTGAACAGCAGCGGCAAGAAAAAGACAGAGAATTCGAGCTAAAGCGTCTTGAGTTCTAGCTAGAAATGGCGCGTATCCAGCAACAGCAGAATGCGCCACAAGTTATCAGTGACAACAAAGCTCCAAAATTGCTAGCGTTTGTCGACGGGAAGGACCAGATCGACAGTTATTTGGCGAGATTTGAAAGGTTTGCCGAAAGCTCTAACTGGCAACCTCAAGACTGGGCAATTCGACTTAGTGCACTTCTGACGGGGCAAGCACTCGAAGTTTACACCAGACTGTCGAACGCTGACGCCAAAAACTACGACGTCTTGAAAGAGGCCCTATTGCATTGCTACAGCTTCACAGAGAAGGGCTACCGTAAACGCTTCCGTGAATGCCGGCCTTTGTCAGATGAGACACCAAAGCAGTTTATGGAGCGCTTGTCGTCATACCTGCACAAGTGGGTTGAATTATCAGGCAAAGGGAAGTCTTACGATAGTCTCCATGACCTGATCGTGAAGGAGGAATTCCTCAATGCCTGTCACAAGGACCTGGCGACCCAGAAGCTGCAGACGCTTAATGATGTGACCGAGGTTGCTGAAAGATATCTCCTCGCTCACGGAAAAACGCTGGGGCCACCCAAGGCGACGAAACCATTTCAGAAGACTGGAAACCATGGGAACCAGATCCAGGGGATGCAGACGAGCCAGAGACAGACGGACTCCACGCTCCCTCCCAGGGAAGGGCATTCAAGAGGCTGTTTCACTTGCAACGCTACAGACCACAGAGCGGCTAACTGTCCTCAAAACAAAAGTAGCGGACAGCGGGGCAATACGGACAATGCAGCGGCGGGCAACCGGCAGAGGCGGTTCTCCAATCAACGGCAAAACAGTAGATCTGACCATCAAGTGTGCGGCGGGAGTGTCATTCTTCCGAGGGAGACCGAGCGCACAGCTACTCCTGCGGACGTGCAAGAGTGCATAACCGATGGCCAACTTCTCCTTGCCAACGGAAAATCCATCCCCGTCGTCGCCAGCGCAGCTGTGACCGTCCAGAACATGCCTGTTTCCAAGGGACGCGTCGGAAATCATGAAGTGACTGTTCTAAGAGACTCTGGCTGCAGTGGGGTCATCGTCAGAGAAGACCTAATCGCTAAAGAACAGTTCACTGGCGATTCAAAATGGACACTCATGGCCGACAGCAAATGTGTGAGAGCGCCAGTTGTGAAGATTCAAGTCAGCACTCCTTTCTACATAGGCGAAGTAGAAGCGGTTTACCTGAAGAAGCCGCTGTATGATTTGATGATCGGGAATATCGACGGCGCGAGACGACCCGACGACCCCGATTCAGAATGGAGTCCTGCCTCAACCCAACGTGTCGAAAATGTGGAGGAGGATCCATTGCCATTTCCCGATGGAGACCTTACAGAGCTGCTACGGGACAATGTGGCTACTCCGGCTCAGCCCTGCCGACCAGAGATCGTCGGTGCTGTTACTACCAGGGCCCAGGCCAAGAGAGACAAGACGTCTACGCCACTGAAGGTCGCCGACAACTCCAAAGCTGCCATCGTGGACAGAGATAAACTGATCCAGCTCCAGGAAGCTGATAGCACTTTAAACAAGTACAGAAACCGCCAAGACCACGTGACCAAGGGCAGTGGCACGGTCTATTTCGAGGTGAAGGCCAAGATCCTGTACCGAATCTTCCAGCACCCGAGGGTCAACGGAGGGAAACCACTACGTCAAGTCTTGGTACCATTACCCCTAAGGCGCCAAGTGATGGAAGTAGCTCACGACTCTATCATGGGAGGTCACCTAGGCATCAAGAAGACGTCAGACAGAATCCAGGCGGTGTTCTACTGGCCAGGACTTCATGCGCACGTCAGCCGTTTCTGCCGATCATGTGATATTTGCCAGAAGACCATACCTCGAGGAAGGGTCCCTAAAGTGCCTATGCAGAGAATGCCTTTGATCGACCGACCTTTCAAGAGGGTGGCCTTAGACTTAATCGGCGAAATAAGACCTCCGAGTGAAGAAAGTCATCGGTGGGTGCTGACTTTAGTGGACTATGCGACTCGGTACCCGGAAGCAGTCCCACTGAAGAAGATTGACACTGAAACTGTAGCAGAGGCACTGGTGGACATGTTCAGTAGACTTGGAGTGCCTGAAGAAATTCTTACAGACCTCGGGACGCAGTTCGTCTCTGACTGCATGAAGGAGGTCAACAGACTGCTGAGCATCCGGCATTTAACTACGACACCTTACCATCCGATGTGCAACGGGCTTGTCGAAAAGTTCAATGCTACGCTGAAGTCCACCCTGAAGAAACTGTGCAGCGAGCAGCCCAGACAATGGCATCGCTACATCAACGCCTTACAGTTCGCCTACAGAGAAGTGCCGCAGGAGTCCACCGGCTTTTCTCCGTTCGAGCTGCTGTACGGAAGAACCATCAGAGGGCCGATGCACATCCTGAAAGAACTGTGGACGAAAGAAGTAGAGACCCCAGAGGTGAAGAACAGCTACCAGTACGTGTTTGAGCTACGGGAGAAGCTGGAGCAGACTCTCGAGATAGCCAGAGAAAACCTGAAGAAGTCCCAGGACTGTGGAAAGCACTACTATGATTGTAGGGCTGTGAACAGGAAGTTTAAACATGGCAACAAAGTGCTGGTGCTGCTACCCACTGATCATAATAAGTTGCTGATGCAGTGGAAAGGCCCGTACGAAGTGGAGACCGTGGTGGGGATCAACGACTACAAGGTGAAGGTCGGCCAGCATTCCAAGATATACCACGCCAACCTCCTTAAGCTGTACGTGGAAAGGCCATCAGAGACTGTACAGGCAGCAACAGTAGCTGAGATCGACGACAGCTTTGACAGCGAGGAACTGTTGGAACTTGGAGACTTCCACAGCAAAGAAGGCATCGATGATGTTAAGCTAGGACCAAGCTTGACGGAAGGTCAAAAGATAGAGCTCAAGGACCTTATGGGCGAGTTTCCCCATAGCTTCAGTGATGTCCCAGGCTCTACGACTTTGGTCGAACATGAAGTCCACCTCACTTCAAATATCCCTGTTCGATCCAAACCCTTCCCGATCCCTTTCAAGGCCCGTGAATCCTTGAAGAAAGATATCGATGAGATGCTGAAGATGGGCATCATCAGGGAGTCCAGTTCCCCCTACGCGTCCCCTGTCGTGGTCGTGAAGAAGAAGGACGGAAGCAACAGAGTATGCATCGACTACAGGAAGGTTAATAAGATCACCGTCTTCGATCCCGAGCCGATGCCTACTGCAGCAGACCTCTTCCGCCAATTATCGGGGAGTAAAATCTTCTCAAAGATTGACCTCAGCAAGGGCTATTGGCAAGTCCCCGTGCGTCAACAGGACATACCAAAGACTGCTTTTATGACTACTGATGGGACGTACGAATGCCTGAGGATGCCCTTTGGCATGGTCAACAGCGGAGCTACCCTGAAGAGAGGAATGAGGAAGATGCTCAAAGGGATGGACAACGTCGTATGTTACTGGGACGACCTGTTAGTCCACACCCACACCTGGGAAGAGCATCTGCAGACCTTGAGGGAGCTGTTCCACTGTCTTCAAGAAGCCAACCTGACCGTGAGACCCAGTAAGTGTATTCTGGGAACCGACAAAGTCGACTTCATCGGACATTCGATGGAAGAAGGAGACAACGGAGGATGCACTGACTCAAGGAAAGCCCACGTGATCATCGTCTTTGACCCTGGGCCGATGACAACCGTAATTGACTTTGTGTGTATGAACTGAAAATATTGACAGCATCCAAACAGACTGAAATAAGTTTTAATTTTGGACTTTGTTTGTTCGTTGCGTCTCAACATTGTTGAAAGAAATTAAGTAAATTTCTTCTTGAGTGGGGGGTTATGTTACGTTGAGACGCGCATAATGGTGCGTGTGAAATGCCCACGATATTATGTGTGACGCGCGCGATAGATCTATTCATTTTATTTTGCAACGCATGCAGTAATAGAGTGTATTTATCTTTGATTTGATTTTGCGTTGTTATTAGTAGAGGCTTTGTGTAACGTTGGTGTTTTTAGTTGGTCGATATTATTTGAGAATTTTCGAGAATTGGTTGTTTACTATTGATCGAAGCATATGGATTGTTCTGTTGATAACCATGGAAGCTTCCATTCCAAATAGGGTTGTGTGACGTGAGACAGTGATGATGAAATTAATTTTGATTGGTTGTGGTGTTTCATGTAGGATATTCTCGTTTGTTCTCGAGTATGTAGAGACTATATAAGTGCCGCACTGTTTCAAAATAGGTTGTTGTTGTTGATAGTGTGTTGAAAGTAAAACGTTAAGAGTGGAAAAAGCGATTGTATGCAGTTGTTGATGTGTGCTGAATAAAAGTGGAAAACTTCATACAAGACTCAGTGACTTGTGGCTGATTGAACGGGTTGCGTGGATAAACGAATCTGAGCTACACTCATCAGTACTTCAGCATTGGGGCTGAATCAACTACTGATAAAAACAACATCGAGTGTAACATAACAATCCACATCAAAAGAGGCACCCACCAAACTGTAAAAGACTCATCATCATAAACAAACTCTACACCAACAAACATCTACGTCAGCAAACATGACGTCAGCATGACGTCATCAACATGACTCAGCATGTCACATCAACACCCCCCAAAAACTTACAGATGGTAGGCTCACCTCCTTACTACTTATGTTGTTGCAGATCGCTGAGCTTTGAGCCTGAGTGGTGATTTGGGATAAAACGTGTATAAAGCATCCATTATTATTATTATTATTATTATTATTATTATTATTATTATTATTATTAGACTTCCCCCCCGTGGAGATGCCGGGTGTTTCAGTATAACTAGTATCCCCACTTTCTGGAAATGTAGTGCTTTAAATTCCCACTGTCGCTGTCTTTCTCCTTTGTTCTTTCTCATTCCTACTCTGTTCTATCAATCTACTATACTATCTTCTTCTTTGCTAGACCAGTCACCTACCTTTTTTCTTGAAAACTCTTCCAGGATAAAACTCCTCATTTGTGTGTGAGGTCTGTTGGTTCAGCTTGGGAATATTGGATGCCTTCTGCCTAATGGTCACTGGGGCTTCCTATGATGTTATTATTTGGCAATGTAGGCATTTTATATGTATGTGTTTTGTTGATATTGTATAATGATGTTTGTATTCTATTTAGTTTTTTTAAACGGGGATTTGATAAATTAGAGTATAGCCTCAGCGTCCCCTGCGTGGGATGTCTTTATCGTAAAGTGACCGGCTGGTAGATTGCCTTCAGAGTTACCACTTGGGTTGTTTTGGCAGATCTTTTATGCGAATCAGGGGTGAGTCCTCTTTCACTTCTCTGATCCTGATTTGGCTCGGAAGAGTCCGCTGGACCTAAAGCAATAACCATGTAATGTACTGTAATGTATTATTTGACACTCAAATTAAAGACCGCGGGTGTGGCTCGTAATCTTAAGGTCAGTCTGAGACTTTTTTTAAATTCAAAATTTTACACGAGAAAGTATAATCATAAAAGAGTTGGGTTTTTTAAAATCGATATTATGGAGGCAAACGTTCTCCAATAAGTGTCTACTACGCAAGTTTACAGCTTCTCCGTGGCCGTAGCCAAAGTTTGAGGTCAACCACTGCGAAGGCTGTGACACTATGAATGGTATAGAGTTAGCTGAAGCATAAGCGCTGTGATGGTTGATCTACGAAAACACGCGGGATAGGTTATAGCTTATGCAGTTAGTAAAACAATACTCCAGACTAGTACGGGCTGTGTCTAACTGCACGTGCCTGTACACTCTCGTGAGCGCAGGCGCTTGTATCTGGAAACACGAGCGACTATTTACCCAAAACAAAAAGGGAGACGCGTTACAGGCATGGGCGCTTGCGTGTAAATAATCGCTGGCCTTTCCAGATACAAGCCGTGTGCTCGTGAGCTACCAAGCAGTTTTCTGTACGAGTTCTCCATTGTAGGTAATAAAGATTTCATGACTTGACTTGATGATGATGTATTGCAAGGGAGTTGTACTGATAGTAGCAGACGGTTCTTATATGGAACGTCAGGACAAGGATATTTAGCAACACATTTCCCAAGCAAACAAAACAACGTATGATAGTCATCTCAATGGTGATTTAGGCTTTATAAGCAAGTCAAATCAAGTCGTCAACACCTCTTTATTCAAGTTCACAAGGAAAACTGTTGTTGCCAACGGTACAGAGACACATAAGAAGACAAAGAAAACTACCGTGCTTTGGCATTCTGATCAAAAGGTTCATTTCTTCTACTGTGTAGGCCTACCTTTCTGGATGGCGCGATAGTGGGCGTCGTATTGGCGGTAGGCAGCCACGTGAGAGCGGATGAGGTTGTGGATGGTGAGATAGGTGGTGTGACTATCTTCCTTCAGACCAGGCGCATTATCGCCTCTCTCGTAGCTCAGCCACGTTATCATCAGTGGCTCGTTGAAGGTTATCCAATATTTCACCTGTAATTAAACACTCTAATTTGATTGATTGATTTATGATGATGATGATGATGATGATGATGATGATGATGATGATGATGATGATGATGATGACAGTCGAGGTGATTATGGCGACGACAAGTATCATGAACGGCCACTACCTACCTTGGTACCGAATCTACTGAAGCAGAGATCAGCGTAGTCTTTGAAGCGATCGGCGATAGAGGCGTTCTTGAAACCTCCGTAGTCCTGCAGGCCTTGCGGCAGGTCCCAGTGGTACAGCGTCACCACGGGCTGGATGTTGTGACGTAATAGTTCGTCAATGAGGTCATTGTAGTGTTTGATGCCGGCCTCCAAAATGACGTCATTGGTGCCTTTTGGCATCAGGCGGGTCCAGGCAATGGAGAACCGGTAGTGCGTCACCTGGCAACCAACAATTTGTTTAAAATAACCGCCAGTTGCAATTTTCATTTCTGTGCAACAGTGAGATCAAAACTGTTATCGTCGAGTTTAAGATTGTTTCTTGTTTTGTTTTGTTTAACGTAAAACGGTTTTGGAACGCCGTTATATTCAGGCATTCAAAATGACCCGTTCTTGCCGGTTGCCATCTTAATTAGTTTGGCCTAGACATCATCCTCGCCAGCAACAACATCTCTCACCCCAAGCTGCACGAGAAGCTGGACATCTTCGCGCCATTTGTTGTAGCTATCCGCAGCCTTGTCGCCGTTAGCATTGTCGGCAACATGGCCCGGTTGGTGTGTGAACGTGTCCCAGATGCTTGGACCTTTGCCTACCAAAAGAAAACCACAGCGTATTTATTTTAACGGAAGTATAAAGGGAGGCAAAACGTTTATATATATGCACACACACATGCACTCAATTCTTTGGGGTATTATATTATGTAGACCCATGATGACAACTAGTTAAACCAGTTCCAAGAAGGGAAGTGGGACTGGTTTCTTTGAAATCCAAAATCGCGTCAATCCGGCATGTATTGAAGTCGGCTAGAAAGTGACAGAATGGTATAGAGTCTGTGAAACTTTGTAGGAATGTGAGATGATAGTTTATTTATTTAAAGCACTGGTAAACTGTTAATGATTGTTCAAAAGCGTTTTTTTTTTCTTTTTTTAAATGGTCTAAAATCACAATGTGTTCGGACTTTAAATGAAGTTAATAAAGGAAAGAAGAGTCGACAATAGAGGCTTTACTGGTTGAAAAGGGAGACAATCCCACCAGAAGACGCCTAGCCTGTTTCCATGTAGCGCAATACCTCGGCTCTCCAAACCACTAAGTTGTTGTTTTTCAAGCAAGCCGTTCAGTTGAAGAGGTGTTTGTGCTGGCTATAATGATAAAGGGAAAGTTGGTGGACAGAGAGAGACAGAGACAGAGACAGAGACAGAGAAAGACAGACAGAGGCATAAAAATATCGTTCGTTAACTCTCGTAGCGTCGCATCCATATGAAACACTGTGGCGCATCTAATACTTTTCAATGAACTCCAGTGCCCTTTCTTTTGGCGTCACTATAAGCTTACCCACTCCCCATGATATAGGCCTACATCTCACATTCCTACAAAGTCTCACAGACTCTATACCACTCTGTCACTTTCTAGCTGGCTTCAACATACCATGTCATGCCAGATTCACGCGATTTCGGATCCCAAAGAAACCAATCCCCCTTTCCTTCTTTGAACTGGCTAGTTTCCATCGTGGGTCTACATAAAATAAAACCGCACAGAATTGTTTAGATAACCAAAACGAAATGACCAAGTAAACATTGGCCAACCGTCTTGATTCCAGGCGCCCTCGATCTGGTAGGCGGCAGTGGCGACGCCGAAAGCGAAGCCCTGAGGAAACTGTCCCAGAACGATGTTGTGTCCTTCCGCTTTGGCAGCCTCGTCAAAGGTCAAGGTCAGCGGGCAGCATGTGCAAAGCACGAGAACAACTAGATATAGCCCCGCCATCGTGCTGCAAAGGGACATAATCGAAACATGTACCACCACCCCGCCACCTTCACCTCCATCACGGTTACCACCATCATCATCATCGCCATCACAATCTACCCGTTCAAAAATACTTAGGTCTTGACTTATTCTGGCACAAAGGCTGCCTCTGTTACGCCACCTGGCACCACGATGACCCAGGTACCATTCCCGTGGCGGCCTTTTTTTTTTACTGTCCATCTTAAAGGTATGATTGCTCTAGTGGTTCAGTGTTGAATTAAGTCCATACCTTTCTTTTCAGGGATGGTTATCCCCGCTCGCCATTTCGCCATTGGTAACGTGTTGTAGATGTTAAACTTCAATGTTAATTAATGGTTAATTGTCGGCAGCATGGTTCATTCCATAGAGATTCTTTCTATTTGTCGTTTTTTTTTCCAATCAACGTTTTTTTTAAAACTCGTCTTCCTGGTGCTACCGAAAAACGAATTTATTTTCAATAACAGAGTGTACCTTTGATTTGATTTTGCATTGTTAGAAGAATCATGGTATAATGCTGATAATTTTCGTTGGTCGATATTATTGGAGAATTGTCTAGGATTGCTTGTTTATTATCGATCGAAGCATCTAGAAAGATCTACTGGTAGCTGAGACAATTCTTGGACTCTATAGAAAGTTGTATGACGTAAGACAGTGATGCCGAATCTTATCGTGATTGGCTGTAATTGCGTCACGCTGGAACGTTCTCTGGAGTATAGAGAAACTATATAATTGATGCACTGTGTCTGAAAAGAAAAAAACCCAGTGAAAAGCGATTGAGCGATTATATGCAGTTTTTGATGTACGCTGAATAAAGTTGGAAAACTTCATACGACGACTCCTGCCTTGTTGCTGAGTGAACAGGTTGCGTGGATAAACGAATCTGAGTTACACTTATTAGGATTCAAGCATCGGGGCTGAATCAACTACTGATAAAAAAACAACAACAACAACAACAACGAGTGTAACAGATGTGTTCTTTTCCTTTTTCATCTCTCTTCGTTTATCACACAGATCCAAAAGTTCAGGTGTGATCCACGGCTTCTTCTTTGGTCGGTGCTGGCCAAGGATCTCAGTGGCGGCATCTGTCACAGCTGAGTTGGAGGTGGTGGTCATGGCGTTGACATCTACTTCACCAGCCCCCAAATGAGCAGTGGTGCAAATTTCCCTCCAATTGTGGCCTGAAATATTTCTGCCACCTCCGGGTCTTGCAGTTTGTCTAGGTTAATCTTCAGTCTAGTGCACTTTGCTGTATTTATTCTCTTCAAGTGGAGCCGGAAAGACATCATCACTAGATCGTGGTCACTTCCGATGTCTGCTCCTGGAAAAGTGTGTGTCCTGCCAATGTTGATGCTTGATCTGAAGCGTTTCTTGACCATGATGTAGTCTATCTGGTGGTGATGCTCCCCGCCGGGACTGTGCCATGTCCATCGTCCGGAGTTTTTGTGGAGACCAAGCGTGTTTGCCATTACCAGATTGTTGTATCTGGCAAACTCCAAGAGTCTCAGACCCCTGTCATTTGTCTCGTTGTTGCAATTAAGCTAAACTAATTTTCACCAGTAGTAAACAAAGCCTTCGAATTGGGGTCCATTTAAAGATTCAGAACATGAGCATGTGATGGTAAGAAAATAAAATACTAGTGTTTAAGAACCAAGTGACATAAACAACACAATTAACGTTCAAGGGAAACAATATTCTTTTGCAGCCCATTGATTTTCATTAATTTTACATGCTAAGTAGCCTACCAAAGGGAAAAAAATTAATTAAGATTTTAATGGCAATAAAATTAATTTTAGAATGCCGTATCTGGAAAACCTCTTGGAAATAAGCCGACGAATTTTGTCTTCTAAATCACTTTTCTTATTTGGCCTTAAGTGTTGTTAGCAGTGCGACTAGGCCATAGGCAGCGCGCGATTTTATTACATTGGAATTACATTTTTTAACACTTTGCACAAAACGGAAATTGAAGAACATTGCATAAGATAAAAGGAAGACGAGTACAAAGTTTGAAGTAGAGCAAACACGGCAGATTAAAATATTCTCTATACCTGCATTTCGCTAAAACCGCCTGATCAGGAGTTACCAAGCCAACTCTATAGTAGATCTAGAAATTCGAACACCTCGCACTTAAAACAGAAATGGAGAATAGTCAAATTACAGTTCTCACCTAGAGCGAACCTCAACAGCAATCCACTGCTGAGACTGCCGCTACCGTTAAGAGTTGACGTCAACCAGTCCGTCCCACAGAAAGGCCTATCTAAAAAGTGCTGTCGATCGGTCCTGGCGAACTTCCCTAACGCGTATGCCGTCTTACTGGCAAATGTAAATGAAGATAGACAATATTTACCTAAAGGTCATATACCCATCTGCTCTATTTCGCGCACATGCAAAACAGATTCTACGTAAGACGGCCAATGTCAGCTTTTATTTTTCTGCTGATGAAAAAAGTACGTGTGTCTGCTTATTGTGGTTAAAAGAGTTAAGCGAGTACGCTAAAGACCGAACAACTGGTAGACTAGACTCTTGTTCTTATCAAAGAATATGGGTATACTACAAAGAAGATTCATAACACGATTCTATGCAAAACGAGTGACGTCAACGACACCACGGCGACACCAAGCGGCTGCGTGGCGGAGCAGGTCAAGGGAGTTAAACAGACCACATAGCAACATGTAAATACAGACGATATTGCTTGATTGTATCGGCGTAACATATTTGTCAACAAAATTACTCTGTAATGTGTAGGAAAATGACTCCCTGCAATAATGCTGGTATTTTTGCACATTTGTTTTTCGTCAACATTGTGATATAGAGCTTACAATTTACATGGAAATGGTGAATGAAAACAGTTCAATTCTACTTTTTTTTTATAATTCATACAAACATGAGGCCTTTTTATGATATTCAAGTTTGTGCTGTTGTGACTGAATCATAAAACAAAACTATTGCAGCATGCCAGAATGCTAAATTGTATTCATAAATTGATATCCCCCATTGAATAGTGATTAGTGGGCTAAAGAGCGCTGGTTGTCAATTGAACAAAAGGGAACTTGTGAAAATTTAACTCTGCTTTGCATAATCATAATTATTGTCAAATTCAGTTCAATTTGTACACATGTTATTGTTTCCTTTGGTTTGGGTTTCTTTGTTTTTTTTGTATGATTACTTTTTCTTCTTTTCTTTAACGCTTGTTGTTGTCTTATAATCCGCCCCACAGTTTGTTTGTTTGTACATTGCCTAAGGTCCAGTTAATTCTTCAGAATTGTATCAGGACCGTTGGACAGGACAGAGCAATACAACACAGATGACATCAGCTTCATGACACCTCACACGGATCATGTTTACAAGGTCATAAAATTAGAAAGCGCTGGAGACGCAGAATATTCACCTCAATGTTTCGAAATCCAGGTTTTAAAAAACAGTATAAACATATGGTGTAATGGCTACTAGAAGAGGGAAAGGAAATCGAATTGTTAATTTTTGACATTTTAGATTGACTGCATCTAAAACCAACATTGAAGGGAGGGAGGAAAACGGAGTACCCGAAGAAAACACTCGGTGACCTCAATAGTTTCGTACCTAAGTCACATAATAATATTAATAATAATATTACTACTACTACTACTACTACTACTACTACTACTACTACTACTACTACTACTACTACTACTACTACTACTACTACTACTACTAATAATAATAATAATAATAATAATAATACAAAACTTTTATAAAGCACATTTCCTAAAATCAGCTCAATGCGCGTTTCAAAAGAAAAAGAAAACAAAGAAAAAAAAGTAGAACACTTACAAAAAGCCAAAACCACAACACGGAAACATATCTAACATTCTATCTCTCTCTCTCACACACACAAACACACACACGTACGCACACACACACACGTACGCACACACGCACATACACACACACACACACACAAAACCTACACACAAGTGCAGCCTTTGCGGGATTCCGAATGATATAAACAAACAGGAATACTTTTTATATTTTATCTGGGAAGGATTTGCCTGCAAACATTACACTTCCTAGCGCTGTGGCGATTCTTTCGTTCTGGTTGCAATGGGGTTAATGAGTGTAGGAAAGTAGGAGAAAGATTATTAGCACCGTTGTTGTGTAGGTAATGGGAGGTATAAATGACACGAACCTGCTATAGCATAGTTTTGTTGCCCCAACACTCAGGAACTTTAAAAACAACGTACTCTCTTTTGTAAATGTGAAGTCGTCGAGTGCGTTTACATTATTTTATTATTGTTTTTTTTTTTTACGAGCAATTAATCTGCGTATTTAATGCAAACTGAAACTATTATTTAAACAGATTTGTTTAATCCTTCCGAGACCCATATACTCTTATCTAAAGTCATTGAGTGCATTTTTTTTGGTGGTGAAAGGGGTGAGGAAGTGAGATTGAGGGAGGGGTGTTGCTGATTGATATACAAATTTAGTTTCATAAACAAAATGTCTTATTAATGAAAACGGTCCAAGGCCAATCCCTCAACACAGTGCATAGCTTCAAATATTTAGGAGCCATTGTATCAGACAATGGGTCCCGACATGAAGTCCTCTCCAGGATCGCACAAACAACTGCTGCCCTGGCGAGGTTGAAGCTAATTTGGAAAGACAGTACCATCAGTCTACGTTCCAAGGTAAAGCTGCTGCGCTCCCTTGTCATCTCCATCTTCCTATATGCTTGCGAAACATGGACCCTCAAAGCAGATCTCCAGCGAAGATTGATTGATTGATTGATTGATTGATTGTTGCTTTAGGTCCAGCGGACTCTTCCGAGCCAAATCAGGACCGGACAACCCCCAATCCGCATAAAAGTTCTGCCGAAACAGCCCTAATGGGAAAATTGAATGCCCTCCACCGGCCAGTCACTTTACAATAAAGACATCCCACGCAGGGGACAGCTGAGGCTTTACCCCAACTACTCGAACCCCCGATTACAAAAACAAAATAGAATACAAACATCATTATAAATCATCAACAAAACACATACATATAAAATGCCTATAGTGCTAAATAATAACATCACAGGAAGCCCTAGTGACCACCCGGCAGAAAGCGTCCAACACTCCCAAGCTGATCCAACATACCTCATACACAAACAAGGAGTCTTGTCCAGGAAGAGTTTTCAAGAAAAAAGGTAGGTCATTGATCTAGCGAAGAAGAAGATAGTATAGCAGAGTGATAGGACAGAGCAGGAATGGGAAAGAGCAAATGAGGAAGACAGCGACAGTGGGAATTTAAAGCACTAAATTTCCAGAAAGTGGGGATACTATTTACACTGAAACCCCCGGCAAAGAATGCAAAGCATGGAGATGAGGTGCTACAGAAGACTTCTGGGCATTTCCTATACCCAGCACATCACCAACGACGAAGTCCGACAGACCATCACACAAGCCATTGGACAACACGATGACCTGCTCACAGTGGTGAAAAAACGGAAACTTCGATGGTATGGCCACGTCACTAGATCATCAGGTCTTGCAAAGACCATCCTGCAAGGCACAGTGCAAGGAGGTAGAAGAAGAGGGAGACCGAAAAAGAGGTGGGAGGACAACATTCGAGAATGGACTGGTTTGACACTGAGCGAAACAATCAGGGTTGCTGAGGACAAGGAAATATGGAGTACGCTGGTTAAACGATCATCTGTGGTGCCCCTACGACCTCCGAGTTATGGGATAGGATAGGATAGGATAGTCTTATTAATTTCCTCAGTAATCTGCGTATTTATGTAACCCAGAGATGACCGCAGGAATTGATTCAAACTAAAGAAAACTACAGCAATAACAAAACACAATACAAGACTCGGACAAACTAAATTTTATAAAAATCGGAGACAAATGTTATGATTTTAAAAAAAACACAAACTGTATTCTTGTGTAGAACTGCACATATTATAAACAAAAGCCAATAGACAAAAACAACAAGCATAAGAAAATAGACCAAAGATAATATGTCTTGTCTTCCCGTAGGCGCCCATTTTGCTGATTAGACTGGCACTTTATTACACACTTTACAAGGCGTTTGCGCATGTTTCACCGCCAAACCCGTCAAACAGTGTTTTCTTTGGTCAAAAAGAATAATAACACTGATCAATACCTGACGCACAAATCTAATTATGCTTAATGTCGATTTTGAAGGAGTAAACGGGTTCACAGCACTGATCGATACCTCAAAAACACAACAGACAGCCATCGTCCAGGTCCAGATCTGCTGTTTTATCCGTCTTTTTCTTGTGTAGGGGAAGGGAGAGGAAGAAGAAAGGGTGGAGAGAGGAGTGAGGGTGGAGATTCGCTCAAACACAACTCTAACAAACTAGACCTGAAAGAAGAACATTAAATCTAAACTAAACGGAAAATTTTGTGACGACTTATTCAAACCACAACTATTAATTCTGAAAGGAAAATAAAATATACCATGAAAAGTTAACCACGCACGAATCCCAAATGCGTTTCGTTTTCCAATTTTAATGAAGCTGAATAAAAGGAACGTTCTTGCAACCATCCTCCACTCACACCCAACCCCATTCCCTCAATCCCGGCCTTAAAGCGAAAGTACACGGGCACTGGTTCATTCACTCCTATTACATTTAAGACAATTGAAACTTTTCTTTATTTTAATATTTTAAAGCATTTTTTTTTCAGAGACCTACTTTCTTTTATCTAGTCATTGAGAACTTTTTTTGAGGAGAGAGGGGCGCTAATCGACCTAGTGTTTCAATTCCATTAACATGTCTTATTCATTTCTTATTAAGTCTCTTTTTTTAATTTTTCATTTGCTGTTTCTCAGTCGAAGTGTTCCACTTTGTTCTAAGATTGTGTCTCAAGTCAACCAGTGACCCACCGCGGTAGCTCAGTGGTAGAGCGTTCGCCTGGCATATCGATGACCCAGGTTCGATTCCCGCAGCGAGCAAAATAAAAATGGCAGCTTTTTTCTGTCCGTCCTTAGCAGTACGACTGCTCTGGTGGTCCAGTGTTGATTCAGTTCCCTACCCCTTCTTCCATGGGATCCCCGTCTCCTGTATCGCAAAAGTTGGGTGTAGGCGTTAAGCTTCAATGTTAATTAATTAAATATTATGATTCCTTAGTCTACTTCCGCAAATTGGATTTTGTTTTGTTTCTCGTTTACTAAAGGACAATTAGATTTTAAAAAAAGCGTGCGAGAGAGAGAGAGAGAGAGAGAGAGAGAGAGAGAGAGAGAGAGAGAGAGAGAGAGAGAGAGATGTTTTCTTTGTATGTTGGCGTACCTTTGTATTCATACACATGTTTATTGTGTTCTCTTTGTATTTTTGTCATCTCCATCTTCCTATACGCTTGCGAAACATGGACCCTTACAGCAGATCTACAACGAAGAATACAAAGCATGGAGATGAGGTGCTACAGAAGACTTCTGGGCATTTCCAATACCCAGCACATCACCAACGACGAAGTCCGACAGACCATCACACAAGCCATTGGACAACACGATGACCTGCTCACACAGTGGTGAAAAAACGGAAACTCCGACGGTATGGCCACGTCACCAGATCATCAGGTCTTGCAAAGACCATCCTGCAAGGCACAGTGCAAGGAGGTAGAAGAAGAGGAAGACCGAAAAAAAGGTGGGAGGACAACATTCGAGAATGGACTGGTTTGACACTGAGCGAAGCCATCGGGGTTGCTGAGGACAGAGAAAGATGAAGTACGCTGGTTAAACGATCATCTGTGATGCCCTTACGACCTCCAAGTTACGGGATAGGATAGATAGGATAGGATTGCTCTTTAAAACGTATATATTGATGTACCTGCGTGTGTGCGCGTGCATGCTCCCCTCGTGGGGGTACCGGGGGCTTCAGTATAAATAGTATCCCCGCTTTCTGGAAATTTATTGCTTTAAATTCTCAATGTCGTTGTCTTTCTCCTTTGTTCTTTCTTATTCCTACTCTGTTCTATCAATCTACTATACTATCTTCTTCTTCGATAGACCAGTCACCTATCTTTTTTCTTGAAAACTCTTCCGGGACAAAACTCCTCATTTGTGTGTGAGGTCTGTTGGATCAGCTTGGAAATATCGGACGCTTTCTGCCAGGTGGTCACTGGAAAACTTCCTATGGTGTTATTATTTGGCAATGTAGGCATTTTATATGTAGGTGTTTTGTTGATATTTTATAATGATGCATATATTCTATTTTGTTTTTGTAAACGGGGGTTCCATAAATTAGAGTATAGCCTCAGCGTCCCTTGCGTGGGATGTCGGTATTGTAAAGTGACCGGCTGGTGGAGTGCCTTCAGTGTTACCACTAGGGTTGTTTCGGCAGATCTTTTATGCGGATCAGGGGCGAGTCCTCTTTCAGTGAAGTTGTGGTCTTGATTTTGTGGTCCTGATTCGGCTATACTGGTCCTTATTTGGCTCGGAAGAGTCCGCTGGACCTAAAGCAATAATCATATAATGTAATGTAATGTAATGTGTGTGCATGCTTGCTTCGTTTCTTTTAGCAATCTGTATGATATATGTAACTGCTTGTCAATGATATTCATATCCATTTTTAATATTTGATCACTAGTGTCATTGTGTTCAATGTTGCAAATGGTCCTGATTTGGCTCGGAAGAGTCCGCTGGACCTAAAGCAATAATCTTGTATTGTATGTTGCAAAGGTGTCTGCCAGATTTTTTTTTTAAGTTGAAGTATTAAAAACTATTATAAAGCGTTTTGTGTGTGATAGATATATGACTTTAGGAATGATGATAATTGCCTGTGGTGTAGATGTGTGTGTGTTTGGCTGTTTACCAACATCAAAGCAATTTGCAATGTAACTGTTATAATTTGGGTGAAAAATCATAAATTTGAGGGAAGATGCTTAGCGTTTTTGGTGGAATTTCAAATTCCTTGGCTATATCAGCTAATTTTTTCACATGCGATATTACTTCAAGTTCTCTATCAGAGTGAGCTGAAATAATTTCCGTTTTGCCATAATGGTTTTGGCCCTTAGGAAACAATCGGACCGATCTATCGGCTCTACCTGCCTGTGCCAAAAAGACGAAGGAGCCGATTCGTCGGCTCCGGACGAGAATCGTCTTGAATTCAAAACCAATTAATCACATAATTATGCTTTGTGTCTAAGGACGAACTTCCCGTCCTGCAAATGATCGTTATCGGCGATCATTTTAACGGGTTACGAACTATTTTCCAGTGGATTTATTGTGACAATGTGAAAGATGCACAACCAGCAATCGTCGACAATAGCAGTGAAATACGGTCTTCTGTATTGTTTTTCTGTGAATAATATAAAAGTGAATGCTTCTGTTAGCCTTTGGAATGCATTACTGGTCACGGTGAAAATGATGGGGGTTATGAGTGTATTGCAGTAAAAAGACGGTAACAACCTTGTATATTTCACAAAATACACATTCGTGTACTTTTTCTGAAACATTTTGAAAATTCTGTCTATTTACTTACAGAAAATGCAAACTTTCCTATATTTGTAAAAAGTTCATGGGTGCCATGAACAAAATGAAAAGGTTAAGCCTGTCACTTTCTGCCAGATCTTAACATGACATCTTTCGCTGTCATTATTATACGTTGCAAAATGACGTCCGACCGTCTCCAAAGGTTTAAGAAGACACATGCCATAAAGCATGACGCTTTTTCTAAAGACATCTGAATGATGTATTACATTAACTAGAACTGAGTGATTATACACAATTTCCGAGAATTTACGTCATTTGCGATGTTCGTACTTGGACTTCATTATAGCCATCGAAATTTGATGTCTGGGATTAGAAAATACATTTAGTGTAGCCGAAGCTACGTTGTAAGCGTATTCATTGAATCCAAGAAATTCTAAGTAATAATTAAGAACAACTCTGGCTGGGTGTACTCACTACCTACACTACAACTCGTTCTTTGCGCTCATCAGATGAAAAACTTTTGAAAACGCCCAAACGTCGGCTTAAAATAATTGACGAGCAGTCTTTTAGTTTTCAAGCACCCAAGGTTTGGAATGCGCTGCCTGCCGGTTTAGGACATGGTACAGACCTTGTTTCCTTCAAGAGCTGCTTAAAAACGCACTTGTTCCGCAAGGAGTATTCTGTGTAAATAGCAAGAACATTAATAATACTTTCTGAATGATGCTGTACATGATGTAGTGCGAATGTTGTGATGATGCGTATGAATGATGTGTGTAAGCGCATTGAGTTGTTATTCTAATTAAAAAAATGCGCTGTATAAATGCAATTTTATTATTATTATTATTATTATTATTATTATTATTATTATTATTATTATTATTATTATTATTATTATTATTATTATTATTATCACAGAGCACACGCAACAGGATTAAAATACAAGAAATTATTTTTTTTTAAAAGCACTATTACAGTCAAGCATCACGATGATAATTTCCAGAGATAAAAACGGAACCATAAATAAAGACCACAATTTAAACATACATGCACTCGCCTCACTCAGTACTTTACCAACAAAACAATAAAGCTTAAAACCTAGCCAATAAAACCAAACATCAAAAGGTGATTAAGGAACTGTCCCATAAAACTAGAAAAAGGGGGTGAAAAGGTGTAGGAAATACACACACACACACACACACCTACACACACACACACACACACACACGCACACACCTATACCCATAGTATATACAATAATATTATGCCTGCACTGAAGACTGCCAGCAAAACCATAAGCGCCTATAAGGGGAGGCATTAATCAGAAACATTGCAGTGGGCAAAAAAATGTGGACTGTACGAGTTCTGAGAGAGAGAGAGAGAGAGAGAGAGAGAGAGAGTTTGGTTGGGGGGAGGGGGGAGGGGGGAGGGGGGAGGGAGAGGGCACACATTCATGCAGAACGTACATAATTATGATAATTAATATACACACAAGGGTTTACTTTTTTTTAAAATTATTTATTTGGTATATGGTTGCATTGCTTTATTCAAGATGATTCAATGTCACCGGCAACATTCAAGTTGAAATTAATGTCACCAGCATCATTGCTTTATTCAAAATGATTTTACAGAACCGGCAAGATGATTCAATGTCACATGGATAGTATCAATATTGTTATATATACATATCTTAATGAACTCAGTCTCTATGCTGCCAAGGAATCATTACACTCTTTCATCCTTTCAGTTGTGGAAAAACAAGTACAAATGTAGGTTAACTTACTTTATTAAGCTTTTTATGGATTAATGCTGTTTATAATGTGCTATGATAGTCATGATTCACAATCACGGCCATCTAATATTGATTTTTGTGGTGCTAGCTATAATAGTCCGATTTTATAAATCTTATTTTGTATGGTAGGCCTACCTCTCACTGTTTAAATCGTCAGGCCCTATCTGTTTTCAAGGTAATGTTTACGATTCTGAAATGCGAGATGTGTTGTAGCGAGTTGCTTTGCTGCGAGTGGCTTCCTCGCGTTGTTTCGTATGCAAGTTCTCGCAAAGCAACGTTGGAAAAAAAAAAAGGTCATTCTGCGCCTGCGCATTAAGGGATCCTAGGCTAAAATCGAAAGAAGGATAAGTCCACAATGTTGGCGGCCACGATGTAGATATACTCGCAGAAAAGTATTTATTTTTCCAATTCGCCAAAGTCACGTGACGGATTGCTTGTTTTCGCCTTGTGTAACAGAACTCATCGCCTATTTTGGCGTGTACCCTCGTGTACTCGCGAGTACTGGCTTCAAAGCAACTTGCTCTTGCTGTGTTAGTGTGTAGCAGCAGCACTGTTTACGGACAGACATGCGTTACTCGTAGGCCTATCTTCTGGCTCTTGCAATGCGACTCTTCTTTCCAGTAATACGCCTCCTCTTCAAGTAAATGCATTATATAATATGCTCTTCAAGTAAGTGCATTCTACCTTCCATGACACAGTTTTCTAGGTCCAAACTTCGCACAGAATCCCGTTTTCTGCATAAAATTCGATCCATGTTTTTGTGTACTGCTAGCCTCGAACTGTGAAACATTTGGCCTTGACCCCCGGACCTCGACGCCGATTTCGCGGTGGCTCAGGAGTGTAGTTCTGTCTGTTATGTTGCAGTGTCTCTGGGGATGAGCTATTGTATTTCTGTGGCTATTGTAAGCCTACGTAGATGTGTGTTTTAACTAAGGAAAAGCTCGTTTAATTTCAAAAAAGCGTACAGTATTTTTTCCTACATTTATATTTACCTACACTTGCGACAGAATTTCTGTAGCCATTACCTGCCCTCGCATGCTCGTGCATATAGATACGCGCGCACGTTGGTGTGGGGGGGGGGGGGTGTATGTGTGTGTGTGTGTGTGTGTGTGTGTGTGTGTGGGTGTGTGTGTGTGGGTGTGTGTGTGTGTGTGTGTGTGTGTGTGTGTGTGCAACAGCATGATGGCACTGTGGTACCCGAACGAGTGCAGTCGACGGTGCACGCTGTGCAACCACCCTACAGAAATGGTGTCTCATGTACTGAACGGGTGCACTAAGTACCAAAACATGTATACTGCGAGACACAACAGAGTGGTTGATATGGTGACGTCATGCATACCACAAGGGGATTCCATCGTTGTCATCAAAGACACGTGCTTATCACCACGCACTTTTGGCTTTGACACTGACCTGTTTCGCACCACTGCAACTAGGCCTGATGTCACTCTCATAAATCATAATAGCCGTGAGGTTTTCTTGGTAGAAGTTGCCGTGCCATTTGATGCCTTTGTCGATATATGTTACAATTCAAAGTTTTACAAATACATGCAGCTATGCCTAGAAATAAATGCCTTAGGTTATTCATGCAGAACAGTAGTGCTGACCATTGGTAGTCTTGGCAGTGTCCATTATAGAGTGACGTCGGGCCTGAAAATGATAGGTATTCGTGCCTACAGTGTTAAATGGCTTGCGAAATACCTCAGTGTGGGTGTCATGATTGGTTCCCACCGTGTGTGGCAGAGAAGGTGTAATGACATGAAAGTATAAAAGTTCGACATCATGGTTCATTGTGTTTACGGCTTTAATATGATTGTTTTTGCGATGCTTGTTATGAAGAGGACTCTATGTGTATGGGGGATGTCATATTGTGTGTATATGTTTATGAATGTGTGTGTGTGATATATGCTGTTGTTGGTTAACCTTTGTGTATGAGTGTTTATATGTAGGTATTATATGCATGTATGTGATAGATGTGATAGTGTGTGTTGGAGAAAGAAGTACATGTATGGTGTGTGTAAGTAAGAGATTGAGTGGATGAGAGAGAAAGAAAGACAGGCAAACAGACAGACACATATTGTGTGTGATAAAGAAGTATGATGTGTGTGTGGGTGGGCGAGAAACGGAATGACAAACAGAGACAGCGATAGATAGTTATTGTTAGTAAACGTTTATTTAAATTGTTTTTGATTTTTACGATGGTAATTTAAACAGTTTCTTATACTGTCACAATATCATTGTGATGTTTCATATATTTTGTATTATTGGCTGAGTGTTACACTCCGTTTGAAGTTGGTGTTTTCTATCAGTATCTGATTCAGCCCCGATGCTTGAATTCCTGATAGGGTGTAACTCAGATTCGTTTATCCACGCAGCCCGCTCAAGCAGCATACAAGTCACAAAGTCGACGTATGAAGTTTTCCACTTTTATTCAGCACACATCAACAACTGCATACAATTCTCAATTCAACTCAACAACTTTCACAGCAACTTTCCAAATCACTATCAACAACTTTACTCTCTCCCAACAGCAACTCGGCACACGATTAAATAACCTCTCTCTTTTCTGGAACAATTTGGTACATGGTAGAAATTACGTACTGCCACCAATCGAACTAAAGATCGTCATCACTGACTTACGTCATACCTATTTCCTCTACTTCCGGGAACATTCACGACCTTCGATATCCATCGGGAAATTTCTATCGACAGATCACGAAAATTCTTCAATAATATCGACCAACGAAAATTATCAACGTTATACAAAACCACTCCTAACAACAATGCAAACTCAAATCAAAGGTAAATAAACTCCATTATTGAATACTTTGCAAAACGAAACGATTAGATCTATCGTGCGCGTTTCCGACATACTTTCGTTCGCGTTTCAACGTAACATAACCCCCCACTCAAGAAGAAATTTACCCAATTTCTTTCAACAACGTTGAAACGTAATGCACAAACAATGTACAGAATTAAAACTTACTTCAGACTGTCTCATTTACTGTCAATGTTCTCAGTTTATATACACAGAGTCCATGTTTTTCATCCGCAAGTCTTTCTGGATACTGTCAATGTTCACAGTTCATTCACACAAGGTCAATGTTTCTCATCTGCAAGTCTGTTTAGATATTGCCAATGTTCTCCACACAGTCAATGTTCTTTCAACCGCAAGGAAACGACGCCCTCGTCAGTTGCGGTCGTCATCGGCCCAGGGTCAAAGACAGTGATCTCGTGGGCTTTCCTGGAGTCAGTGCATCCTCCGTTGTCTTCCTCTCCCGTCGGATGTCCGACGCAGTCGACGTTGTCAGCTCCCAGAATGCATTCGCTGGGTCTCACGGTCAGGTTGGCTTCTGCGGGACGGTGGAACAGCTCCCTCAAGGTCTGCAGATGCTCCTTCCAGGTCTGGGTGTGGACTTCATGTTCGACCAAAGTCGTAGAGCCTGGGACATCGCTGAAGCTATGGGGAAATTCGCCCATAAGGTCCTTGAGCTCCAACTTTTGACCTTCCGTCAAGCCTGGTCCTAGCTTAACGTCATTGATGCCTTCTTTGCTGTGGAAGTCTCCCAGTTCCAACAGTTCTTCGCTGTCAAAGCTGTCGTCGGTCACAGCTGCTGTGGCTGCGTGCACAGTCTCTGTTGGCCTTTCCACGTACAGCTTAAGGAGGTTGGCGTGGTATATCTTGGAATGCTGGCCGACCTTCACCTTGTAGTCGTTGATCCCCACCACGGTCTCCACTTCGTACGGGCCTTTCCACTGCATCAGCAACTTATTGTGGTCGGTAGGTAGCAGTACCAGCACTTTGTTGCCAGGTTTAAACTTCCTGTTCACAGCCCTACGGTCATAGTAGTGCTTTCCACAGTCCTGGGACTTCTTCAGGTTTTCTCTGGCTATCTCGAGAGTCTGCTCCAGCTTCTCCCGTAGCTCAAACACATACTGGTAGCTGTTCTTCACCTCTGGGGTGTCTACTTCTTTCGTCCACAGTTCTTTTAGGATGTGCATCGGCCCTCGGATGGTTCTTCCGTACAGCAGCTCGAACGGAGAGAAGCCGGTGGACTACTGCGGTACTTCTCTGTAGGCGAAAAGTAAGGCGTTGATATAGCGATGCCATTGTCTGGGCTGCTCGCTGCACAGTTTCTTCAGGGTGGACTTCAGCGTAGCATTGAACTTCTCGACAAGCCCGTTGCACATCGGATGGTAGGGTGTCGTAGTCAAATGCCGGATGCTCAGCAGTCTGTTGACCTCCTTCATGCAGTCAGAGACGAACTGCGTCCCGAGGTCTGTCAGAATTTCTTCAGGCACTCCAAGTCTACTGAACATGTCCACCAGTGCCTCTGCTACAGTTTCAGTGTCAATCTTCTTCAGTGGCACTGCTTCTGGGTACCGAGTCGCATAGTCCACTAAAGTCAGTACCCATCGATGACCTTCTTCACTCGGAGGTCTTATTTCGCCGATTAAGTCTAAGGCCACCCTCTTGAAAGGTCGGTCGATCAGAGGCATCCTCTGCATAGGCACTTTCGGGACCCTTCCTCGAGGTATGGTCTTCTGGCAAATATCACATGATCGGCAGAAACGGCTGACGTCCGCATGAAGTCCTGGCCAGTAGAACACCGCCTGGATTCTGTCTGACGTCTTCCTGATGCCTAGGTGACCTCCCATGATAGAGTCATGAGCTACTTCCATCACTTGGCGCCTTAGAGGTAAGGGTACCAAGACTTGACGTAGTGGTTTCCCTCCGTTGACCCTCGGGTGCTGGAAGATTCGGTACAGGATCTTAGCCTTCACCTCAAAATAGACCGTACCACTGCCTTTGGTCACGTGGTCTTGGCGGTTCCTGTACTTGTTTAAAGTGCTATCAGCTTCCTGGAGCTGGATCAGCTTATCTCTGTCCACGATGGCAGCTTTGGAGTTGTCGGCGACCTTCAGTGGCGTAGACATCTTGTCTCTCTTGGCCTGGGCCCTGGTAGTAACAGCACTGACGATCTCTGGTCGGCAGGGCTGAGCCGGAGTAACCACATTGTCCCGTAGCAGCTCTGTAAGGTCTCCATCGGGAAACGGCAATGGATCCTCCTCCACAACTTCGACGCGTTGGGTTGAGGCAGGACTCCACTCTGGATCGGGGTCGTCGGGTCGTCTCGCGCCGTCGATATTCCCGATCATCAAATCGTATAGCGGCTTCTTCAGGCAAACCGCTTCGACTTCGCCTATGTAGAAAGGGGTGTTGACATGAATCTTCGCAACTGGCGCTCTCACACATTTGCTGTCGGCCATAAGTGTCCATTTTGAATCGCCAGTGAACTGTTCTTTAGCGATTAGGTCTTCTCTGACGATGACCCCACTGCAGCCAGAGTCTCTTAAAACAGTCACTTCGTGATTTCCGACGCGTCCCTTTGAAACAGGCATGTTCTGGACGGTCACAGCTGCGCTGGCGACGACGGGGATGGATTTTCCGTTGGCAAGGAGAAGTTGGCCATCGGTCATGCACTCTTGCACGTCCGCAGGAGTAGCTGTGCGCTTGGTATCACTCGGAAGAATGACGCTCCCGCCGCACACTTGATGGTCAGATCTACTGTTTTGCCGTTGATTGGAGAAACGTCTCTGCCGGTTGCCCGCCGCTGCGTTGTCCGTACTGCTCCGCTGTCCGCTACTTTTGTTTTGAGGACAATTAGCCGCCCTGTGGTCTGTAGCGTTGCAGGTGAAACAGCCTCTTGAATGCCCTTCCCTGGGAGGAGGCGTGGAGTCCGTCTGTCTCTGGCTCGTCTGGCTCCCTTGGATCTGGTTCCCATGGTTTGCAGTCTTCTGAAAATGTTTCGTCGCGCTGGGTGGCCCCAGGGTCTTCCCATGAGCGATGAGATATCTTTCAGCAGCCTCAGTCACATCTTTAAGCGTCTGCAGCTTTTGTTCTTCTAAGTGGGTCGCTAGGTCCTTGTGACAGGCATTGAGAAATTGTTCCTTCACGATCAGGTCATGGAGACTGTCGTAAGACTTCCTTTCGCCTGATAACTCCACCCACTTGTGTAGATATGACGACAGGCGCTCCACAAACTGCTTTGGCGTCTCGTCTGACTTAGGCCTGCATTCACGGAAGCGTTTACGGTAGCCCTTCTCTGTAAAGTTGTAGCACTGCAGTAGGGCCTCTTTCAAGACGTCATAGTTTTTGGCGTCATCGTTCGACAGTCTGGTGTAAACTTCGAGCGCTTGCCCTGTCAGAAGTGCACTTAGTCGAATCGCCCAGTCTCGAGGTTGCCAATTGGAGCTTTCGGCGAACCTTTCGAATCTCGCCAGATAGCTGCCCATCTGGTCCTTCCCGTCGACGAAAGCTGGCAATTTTGGAGCCGTATGGTCGTTGGTGACTTGTGGCGCATGCTGATTGTTAAAAGGAAGAACAGCGTCGCCGAGAAGAAAGAGAATTAGAAGAGCGGCGTCAAGAAAGAGAAGAGCAGCGACAAGAAAGAGAAGCTGAGCGTCAGCACCAGCTAGAGCTGGCGCGTAATCGTTTCGTTTTGCAAAGTATTCAATGATGGAGTTTATTTACCTTTGATTTGAGTTTGCATTGTTGTTAGGAGAGGCTTTGTATAATGTTGATAATTTGCGTTGGTCGATATTATTGGAGAATTTTCTGGATCTGCGTGTTTACTCTCGATGGAAGTTTCCCGATGGATTTCGAAGTAAGAGAATGTTCCGGGTATGTTTAGAAATATGTATGACGTAAGTCAGTGATGACGATCTTTAATTCTGATTGGTTGTAACGCGTTATTCTAGAACGACCTGAGGTCATCTCGAGTTGAGAGAAAAAATTATATATTCGATGCTCCGTGTGTTGTTGTGGATAGTTGTTGTTGATAGTGAGTTGGAAAGTAAATTTGAGAGTGGAAAGGCGATTGAGCTATTGTATGCAGTTGTTGATGTGTGCTGAATAAAAGTGGAAAACTTCATACGTCGACTCCGTGACTTGTATGCTGATTGAGCGGGTTGCGTGAATAAACGAATCTGAGCTACACTCATCAGTACTTCAGCATTGGGGCTGAATTCACTACTGATAAAACACCAACATCAAACCGAGTGTAACAAATATTTAATATTATTTGTGCTATAAATTGGTATAATGTTACGCTGTATTTTGTATATAGGTCTGGCCCTCTGTTTGTGGAGAGCATAAATGTGTACGTGCGTAAGAGCGTTTGTGTGTGTGTGCGTGTGTGTGTATGTAAATGTGAATGAGTTCATTATTAAAAATGGGTAGATAAATTTAGAATTGATTTGCCGATGTTTGATGTCAAAGAAAATGTGTTTAGGGTGTGTGTTCACGATAGGCCTATTGGGGTGGATGTTGTGTGCATTGCGAGTTCGTTTTTACATGCCCCTGCGGGTTTTAATGTTTACATCGCATAATGATCAGAAGGCGAAGTGTTGTTTAATAATGCTTTGTCGAAACTTCTGAATAAATTGTGCATGTGTGGGTGTATTTGTGTGTGTGTGTGTGTGTGTGTGTGTGTGTGTGTGTGTGCGTGTGCTTATTTGTAAAAGGACACGCCACATTTTTACAGTATTTTTCGTGATTTTTGTTTTCCGAAAACTGACTTGCCTTAACGTAAAGTGGCACTTTGAAAGTTCCGGGTTTTGAGTGGTGGTGTGTCGCTGCAGAAAATCTCCTCTTTACCCTACAGTGGCTGTGCCCTAAACCTTTTTAAAGGTTGCGATCTATCGGATGACACTTAAATACCATTTGTTCTCCTTTCACACTTTATTTGACTTAACGCCTATTCATCGAAGTAGGGAATTAAAAGGGAAGGTGTAAAATAAAAAGGCGGTGGGGGTTTGAGTTGATGCTTGGGGCGGGGTTAGTGGGTAATGGTAGACGTCCTTCTCTCTCTCTCTCTCTCTCTCTCTCTCTCTCTCTCTCTCTCTGGCTGTTTATCTCTGGCTCTGTCTGTCTGTCTCTCTAACTGTATTTCTACCAGCTTAAAGATTATAATATAATCATAAATAATAAATATAACAATCAAAACACAAGGCTAAGGATTGTGCTGCATTATTGCCCATTTTTAATATAAATATAATAATGCAATTTGAAAATACAAAATTACTAAAATGTAATGCTCTTCTTACATATCGCGCACGTGGATTAAAATGAGAGAGAGAGAGAGAGAGAGAGAGAGAGAGAGAGAGAGAAGACAGATAGACCAAATATAAACTATAATTATATTCGTAAGCTTATACCGACATTTCAGGCATGTCAATGTGGTTCGTTCACAGAACGAAGAAAATACTGCAGAAAGGAATTAAAAAAAAAAAATTATGGCAATGCTGATGCATGAGCTTAGCTGTTGGGGAGGGGGGCGGAGAGGGAGAGGGAGAGGGTGTTAAATTATTTAATCGTTCTTATACAGCGCTTTTCTAGCTCAAGAGCTGCTCAAGGCGCTGGCCGATACAGGATCTCACTCACGCCGCCCGAGGCGCCCTCTTACAACCTTTAAAAGATGTTTACCTTTTATAAGGATACCAGTCCCCTATATGCTCAAATGTCTGGAGACTTCAATTTATTCAACGAACGAACAAGGACACCAAAGGGGAACAACTGTCAAATACAATAAAACCTTAAATGGGCCAAGCATCACGGATGTCGTGTTCTTTATTTTATTTATTTATTTATTTATGTTATTGATTTTGTTTTGGAATGGAGTGGTGAGGGGAATGTACAATCAGTTTAACTGGGAAGCGGCATGGTGGTCGCATTAACAGATGATGTAATGCTAATCGTTGCTAAAACTGACTGATAAGCTAGGAAGTTTGGGTTGGGGAGACAAACAGGTTTGTGTAAAACACAGTTAATAAAGTTTATGGAGGCTTAAGGAGATGGACTGGAGTTTATTGATAGCATCTTGGTTAAGATCCGTACAGTACTTGTTGTCCTCCGTGGAATGAGGGAATGATTCGAATGGAAAGATTTATCTCCCCCTCTCTGCTGCCAATGGTTTGCATGTGTGGATTTGTGCCATAGGTACAGATGGTGAGCCATAGATACAGATGGTGTGCCATAGATACAGATGGTGAGCCATAGATACAGATGGTGTGCCATAGATACAGATGGTGTGCCATAGATACAGATGGTGTGCCATAGATACAGATGGTGTGCCATAGATACAGATGGTGTGCCATAGATACAGATGGTGTGTCATATATACAGATGGTGTGCCATAGATACAGATGGTGTGCCATAGATACAGATGGCCATTTCGCTGTGTTCTCAGCTTGTCAGTGTTATCATCTGGTCTTTGTCAAGATCAATGGTGTGATTTTCCAAAGTCTGAGAAGACGCCTGAATGAAGCTATCAGAAAAAAATCCATCTTCATTCGAAAAAAAAAAGTATCCACAATCTGGCTGGCTGGCAACGGAAGATGGGAAAGAACTGAACTATCTGAAGGAAAATTCATGGCCAAACATAGTTCTAAAAGTTTGGATTGCCGTGGTGGTAGTCTGGAACAGGGTTAGGTTTAGAAAGTGACTGCTGCTGGCCAGTGTACAAGGGAGATAAAAAGTTTGTGTACGACACAAGTAATAAAGGTGGCTCGCCTAAAAGAGATGGGCGGCTCTTCCTTGTTGTTTAAACAGACAACTGTGCCTACTATGACCTATGAAGGGTGACCTTGTGGCGCAGTGGATAAGTCGCCGGTTTCCTATGCCGAAGGTCGCGGGTTCGATTCCCGCAAGGGGCGAACGTATGTGACTTGGATACGAGACTATTGAGGTCACCGAGGGTTTTCTCCGGGCACTCCGGTTTCCTCCCTCCCTTCAATAATGGTACTGGATGCAGTCAATACACATTTATCAAAAAGTAAAAAATCGAGTTTCTTTCCGTCTTCCAATAGCGATCTCCCTGCCTTTAGACCACCTGCTTGAGTGATGGATGTGTATTTGTTGTGTGTGTGTGAGGATGGATGAGACAGGTGAGCGTGTATGTTGGTACAGATCGCCGCTCTTTGAGCCTGATTGCTTTGGGGAAAGGCGCGTACATAGCATTCTGTATTATTATAATAATAATTATTATTATTATTATTATTATTATTATTATTATTATTATTATTATTATTATTATTATTATTATTATTATTATTATTATTATACAGACTTTCACAGCGGCGCTATTCTAGAATCAACCCTGATGCTATTCATGTAAACTATACTAAAGTGTAGCGGCGGAATTGTAGGACTAATTGTCAAAGAAGCACTCGCTGTGGTTGCTTAAAAGTGAGCCAAAAACAGCAACGCCAATATACTATCTACATTTTAGTCGTAACTGGTCGTAACAGTTTGTATTGCAGGTAACAGTTTGCAGTGCACATAGTCCAGTGGAATACTGAGGCACTTGTATAGCACACAACTCACGCACAAACAAATACAATAAATGACAGTAGTTTTCGCCGTTTCAGTATTTACTAATTTTTTTTTATTTCAATAATGGATTTATAAGCAATACAACAAATAGAACAAGATGACAACAACAGAAAACAACAAAACAAGATGATAGCAACAAAAAACAACAAAACAAGATGACAACAGCCAAATACAACAAAACAAGATAAAAACAGCCAAAAACAACAAAACTAGATGACAACAGCAAAAAACAACAAAACAAGATAAAAACAGCAAAAAACAACAAAACAAGATGACAACAGCAAAAAAACAACAACAAAAAAAGACCACACAAACAAAAACGTGTCGCTATTTCCGTGTCACCAATGCTTTAGTGGTTTTTATAGGCGGGAGAATCAGCTTCGAACGCGATTTGCTGAATTCGTCTATCTCTTTGCTTTCCTCCATGTTCTTCTTCTGCCATGTTTCCGGTTTCGAATCTGAATACCCAGAGTCCTTAGAAGTTGCATCTTCAAACATCTGGTTTGATTCTTTTTTTGATTTCATTGAAAGTTTGCTTTCAGAACGTATGTTTCCAGAATCACTGACCTTCGTCCTATCTGTTCTCATTCTGGAAACATCTCCAGTTCTCTGAGTTATAGTGATTTTGTCGATTTCGTCAGCATCGTCCACGACTTTGAGCTCCTTTTCATCCTCTTGCAGGTCTTCGATAGTGGTGATAGGCTTCGTTTTGAGTCCTCTCAGCTTTCCTTTGGCGTTCGTCTTCAAGGCAGCACCATCGGTGACTCCCAAAGTCTTTCCTTCCATGAGTTTTGGTGGTCTGTACTCTGACGTCTTCTTGGGAGGAGCAGCAGGTTCTCCTTCACTGCTGGCGACAAGACTTACTGAGGGGGTCAATGTAGGCAGCATGAAGGCGACACCGAACTTCCTCAGCCTGTACTCTCTCAGAGAATCCTGGGGCAGCTTAGCAGGTAGCTGTTGTCGGGAACGTTCTTGGTCACCCACGTTTCCTTTGGGTGGAGGCCGGTCTGTGGACGCCTTCTTCTCCGCTTTTCTGTTATGTTTGAGCTGGAAGAAGGCCTCCATTCGTCTGGAGATGGCGTCGTCGTCCAGAATGGCTCCTGACTCCAGACTTTGCTGCATCACCTGGCACAACAGACGAAAGTCCAGATTATACGTAACTAACAAAATCCAGAGTGTACATAACTAACGAAGAAAAATGAATCAAGATCAACAAGTGAAATTTATGTATTCAATTGTAAAATAAGGACACCCCCTTCCCCGACTCTACTCCCGGCCCCCTCCATTCCCAACTCTCTTCCACAGAATGAGACTACTACGCCAGCAGTCCTTAATTACACAGTTGTGTCGTCACCTTGAATTTTAAAAAAAGAGAAGGTTATAGTCTATTGGCCGTTTGGGGGAAGAACGTTTTTCGTTTTCCAATGTCCAAATAATAATAATAATAATAATAATAATAATAATAATAATAATAATAATAATAATAATAATAATACTGGATGCTATATACGCGCTTTTCCTCCTATCAACAATCATGCTCAAAGCGCGGCGATCTTTACCAACATACACGCTCACATGTTTTCACCCACTCTTACACAACACATCTTTCATTCAAACATGCGGTGTAAAGGCAGGAAGATCGCTATTAGAAGACGGAGAGGAAATCCAATTTTTATTTTTGAAATTTTAGATTGACTGCATCCAATACCATGCAGTATTATTGATGGGAGGAAGAAAACCGGAGTACCCGTAGAAATCCCTCGGTGACCTCAAAAGTCTCGAACCTAAGTCGCATACGTTCGCCCCTTGCGGGAATCGAACCCGCGAACTTCGGCACAGGAAACCGGCGAAATAACCACTGCACCACGAGGCCAACCCAAATCAGTCAGTCATCGAACTACCCACTGACTAGTCACTGACTCATTCACACTCCTAAGCTATAAACCAACCAATAAGTCACTATAGAACAGATTCAGCGGTTCGCACCTCTTGCACGCATTTCATACGGCGCAACTTGGGGTGGTTTTCAGCGATGACTTTCTCGATGTCTCGGTTCAAAGTCCACAGCGGTTGTCCTCCGTACTGACCATAAGGCGGACAGGGTCCTGCTCTAGTGGTCACCTTCCTTCTCCGCATCTCCAAACATTTTCGCAACACCTTCTGTCTGACGATGGACCTTCGTGCCTGTCAAACAAGCCCGATACTACTATTATAGCGTAGATTAACAGAGTGGCCTGTTGCTTGAAATAGGCTACAGAAGACTGGCATAGAACTGGGCTTTGTGCATACAATCAGAGTGTGATCCCTTATAAAACCTCTGATACAATCATATACAGGGTGGTTGAAAAGTAACTCCCTATTAAAATTGAATATAACCGTTGTGAATAATACTGCATTTGCATGAAATAAAATATGTATTGTGGTCTTTACAATGGTAGTGTTACACGTTATTTATCAATGGCTGATTCAACCCCGACGTTCGAGTCTTGATATGTGTAACTCGACTTCGTTAATCCACGCAGCCCGTTCACTCGACATCAAGGCAGGAGTCGTCGTATAAAGTTTTCCTAACTATATTCAGCAAACATCAACAATTGCATACAAGATCGCTTTCAGAAAATCACAACAAAGATCACTTTTCAAGCAGACAGTGCATTAATTATATAGCCTCTCTCCAATCGAGAAAAACTTACAAGATTCCAGCAGCATAATTTCGAGAATTTTCATATCTCGCCGTACTTCACAAGACAAAAGGCGCTGGCCAATACAGGATCTAACTCAAGCCGCCCGAGGCGCCAACTTGCAGCATTTGGGCGCATCATAATAACGCTCCAGACAACTGAGCATTATCCTGGGCAGCCAGGGATGGGGGAGAAGGACCTAGGTGCATGCTGGGTGTGTTCTTGTCACCGGCACTCACCCGTCTAGGGCATGAGCGTCAGGATCTTTAAAGTCCGTTGTGATGGAATGTATGCGACACAGACTAGACCTCGGTTTATACTCTCATCCGAAGGAGTAGGAAACGGGAGTAAAGTGTCTTTCCCAAGGACACAACACAATGCCCCGACCTGGGCTCGAACCAGGGACCTTCAGATCCGCAAGCCATAGCTCTACCATTAGGCCACCGTGCCTCCCTTTTTAATAATACTAAAACTAAAATAAAACTCGTCACCGGAACTATGCTCTATGCACTGTCTTACGTCACATAATGTTTACGAATCTACGTGATTCGACCAGCTTTTACCCGTAAGATCTGGAAAATTCGATCGATAATGAACAATTCCTGAAAATTCTCAACAATATCGACCGACGAAAATTATCAAGAATATACCAAGCTTCTTCTATAGCTACAACGAAAAATCTAATCAAAGGTAAATGCACGCTATTATTGTATGCTTTTCACCCCTTGGGGTCATGAGCAATCTTGCCACTGTAGATGTTCTAACCTATAACGGGAAAAGTGAAAGCCCCAGTTGAAAACCTGTCTTGCCTTTGTAGGCATGACTGATTCACTGCGGCAACAGTACCCCCGTTGGAATGCCGGGGGTTTCAGTATAAATAGTATCCCCTCTTTCTGGAAATTTAGTGCTTTAAATTCCCACTGTCGCTGTCTTCCTCATTTGCTCTTTCCCATTCCTGATCTGTCCTATCACTCTGCTATACTATCTTCTTCTTCGCTAGATCAATGACCTACCTTTTTTCTTGAAAACTCTTCCTGGACAAGACTCCTTGTTTGTGTATGAGGTCTGTTGGATCAGCTTGGGAGTGTTGGACGCTTTCTGCCGGGTGGTCACTAGGGCTTCCTATGGTGTTATTATTTAGCACTATAGGCATTTTATATGTATGTGTTTTGTTGATGATTTATAATGATGTTTGTATTCTATTTTGTTTTTGTAACCGGGGGTTCGAGTAGTTGGGGTAAAGCCTCAGCCGTCCCCTGCGTGGGATGTCTTTATTGTAAAGTGACTGGCCGGTGGAGGGCATTCAATTTTCACACTAGGGGTGTTTCGGCAGATCTTTTATGCGGATTGGGGGTTGTCCGGTCCTGATTTGGCTCGGAAGAGTCCGCTGGACCTAAAGCAACAATCAATCAATCAAACAATAAAAAAAAAGTATGCTTTTCAAAATAAAATGGTCGGATCTATCGCGCGCGTCTCAATCGTAACAGGTAGAATGCGATTTCTGATTTCATCTCACAGTGCCGTGAGCAGCCCATAAAAATGGCCCATCGCCTGGTACTTGGTCTTATGTCCTCTTATATCTCCTGAGAGAGTGACCATTCAAAACACAGCGCCTTGAGCTGCTCATGAACTGGAAAAGCGCTATTTAAGAACGATAAAATGAACGAATGAAATGAATCTGACCTAAGCCGAGCTCTTTCTGCAATTATTGCGCGTCCGAAGTACTCACCTCCACGCAATCTTTCATGAGTTTGATGTTGTTATCATGCAGTTCTTTGGACAGGTAGTTGTGGTAGAGGTCAAGGCGAGAACGCACGATGTCGTTCATCATGTAGACGAACTTCCGGTGCCTTTCCTCCTGTCGAACAACCACTCCCAGACGCCCTTCGTCCATTTTGTTTGACAATCTCGTCTGCGCCAAATTTCGGTTGAACGTGAACTTCCTGTGCTGTGTCACTTCTAATTGCGTCCCTTGGTTGGTCTGGCTAACAGTGGGGCCTCACAGAGGTTTATATTTCTGAAATGGAAAGAAAGACCCCATTTAATGCATAGTCTTTTTTTTTAATGAAGGAGAGAGAGCTAGAGGAAGATGAACCACAAAAAAAAAACCTTTTGATTAGAACTATAGAAAATGAGAGAGAGAGCGAGAGACAGAGACAGAGACAGAGACAGAGAGAAACCACATCACCGCCTTACACTACCAAAACAACGCTTAAGCAATTTTACACTTTATTGTCCATTTTTATCGGGAAATTCTGGGCCGCCTCCCCCGAGGAGTGCGTAGTCGCAGCCTGTGGCAAACAGGAGTACCCGGAGTCGAAAGTAAATAATATTCCGACAAAGGCGGCCCAGATGCGGGATCGATCCCACACCTGTCAGGCGCCATTGGTTTCTAGCCTGTGGACAAGGTAAGTTAGTCCCGCATTAGACCATTCGGCCACATTGCTCGTTTGTGTGCAAGGACACGTAAGCCTAGATAAGCGTTATGCCTTTCAACGACCTGTACTACTGTTTACTCTGTCTTTTTATTTCCCTTGTTTGCTGGCTTTGTATGCTGGATTCTGATTGGCTCCGCAATTTTCTGCAGCCATTCGTAACGCTTTATACATTGCAGGACCCGCGTGGGTTAAAACAGCTATATTCCCTGATTGAGAGAATCACCACAAACAACATTATGACACAATTTCCTACAAAAGTCCATTTCACTGGGGCTGATGTACCTGGGAAAAAACTTTTTCTCTACCTGTGTTATTGTTCCAATCTAATACAACCAGAAATTAAACAGAAATAACCCAGGAAGGAGGACCCAGTGGGAGTGGATAGGGATAGTGGGGAGGTTTGGAGGAGGTAGGGGGCATACTTTGCTAGTTAGTTAGTTAGTTAGTAATTTATTGCTTACAGGGTCCAGCAGACTGCAAAGAGCCGAATCAGGACCACAAAATCAGGACCACAAAATCAGGACCACAACTTGGTTGAAAGAGGGCTCACACCTGATCCGTATAAAAGATCTGCTGAAACAACCCCAGTGGGAACAATGAAGGCACTCTACCAGCCGGCCACTGTACAATAACGGTATCCCGTGCATAGGTTTGCTGAGGCTATACTATTTACAAAAACAAAATAGAATTCAAACATCATTATAAAATATCAACAAAACAAATACATATAAAATGCCTACATTGATAACTAATAATATCATAAGAAGTCCTTGTAAGCAAGTGGCATAGCCTTAGTTAAGAATTTAGAGACTGATCTCTGGGACACTCTACATCTAAAAGCCAAGGTGTTAGAAATGAGGATGGAAAATATTTGGGATGCCAAGTTTAGTAGGGATGGGAGAGAGGGGAAAGATGTGCAAGGAGCAGAGCGTTCAGAGTTTCTTGGATCTTGTCGGTAGGTGATAACTGACTAAGGATACTGTGTGCTGTCAGGCAGTGGGGACAGTGACGGCTGTGACGGTGGGTCTATTGTTTCTGGGCTCTGTGCAATGGAATGCTATTACCCACTCGTCTTTCGTCTGCGGGGATCGGCTAGTATAATCACCCTGTGACTAATCTTAATACATTTATATGTTTAGCACGGTCTGTGTGCGGATAGGGTTATAGAGATAGGGAGAAACGTGTAAAAGATTCACTGACACACCAGCTCTCGCACTGCTATGAAACATAGGTAGTTCAGCCACTTGTTAACAGTAAATCTCACACATTTATTTCCTCTACTCTATATCTAATTCTAATCTCTACTTTAACTTAAGTGTCCAAAACGTAATACAGCTAGGATTAGCTTAACAGTCCCAATTCACTTCGAGTAGTTCGCTCCTTGATGGGTCTATGCTGCTAATGTTCTCGATATTTGCTACTGTCTCATCATTGGGCTATTTGTTCTGGTTGGCCTAATGTTCTATTTCAGCAGAGTGGACTACAGCACAGTCCTTCTAGATCAGTGTGTGTGCAAGTCTTCTTGAGCACTTAGCTGTATCGTTAAGGTGTGGGGCTGGTGTCTCCTCTTCTGGTTTGTTGACTATTGGGCTATCGGAGCTCAGTGCTCGATGCTCCACTGCAGGCCAAATGTCAGGGTTGACTCTCAGTGGTCTATCGCCTGCATCAGACCAAGCCTGCTTGTCTGCAAAACATAAGACGAGTTTTTGCAACGCCTTGCTTACAACGGGTGTGCAGAGCCTCTCACTGATGGCAGAAACAGCCCTCAGTGATCGCGTCCACTTATACGAACAAGAGACGATCATTCTTCCAAGTCCGTGGTCCACTGGCCTTTCCAACATAATTCCTATACATATATCATGGCTAACATAAACACAGGGAGAAGTAATTAATAATATTGTTACACTCCGAATATGATGTTGGTGTTTTCTATCAGTAGTGGATTCAGCCCCAATGCTGAAGTACTGATGAGTGTAGCTCAGATTCGTTTATTCACACAACCCGCTCAATCAGCATACAAGTCACAAAGTCGACGTATGAAGGTTTCCACTTTTATTCAGCACACATCAACAACTGCATACAATCACCTTTTCACTCTCCACTTTTTGCTTTCCAATTCACTATCAACAACTTTCACACCACTTTTGAAACATTGCGGCACTTAAATAGTCTCTTGATACTCCCGAACACCCTGGATCAATCTCGTATGACGCAATTTAACCAATCGCTTCTAACTTCGTCATTACTGTCTTACGTCATACCTATTTTTCTCCTTCCGGGAACATTCTCATACTTCGATATCCATCGGGAAGTTTCCATCGATAGTAAATACTCAAAATCTAGAGAATTCTCCAACAATATCGACCAACTAAAATTATCAACGTTATACAAAGCCTCTCCTAACAACAATGCAAACTCAAATCAAAGGTAAATAAACTCCATTATTGAATACTTTGCAAAACGAAACGATTAGATCTATCGTGCGCGTTTCAGACATACTACCATTCGTGTTTCAACGTAACAAATATATACATTCTCCGGTACAGCCACTGGTCTGCAATAATACACATAGAAGAAACAACAGTTGGACAGTGTGGGCTACCTCGTGGTTTCGAAAACCGGTCGCGGGTCAGCCACGTGGTCAAGCTAAGTTAGAACCGAAGTGCCCCTGGGATGATGCGAATAAAAACGGGTGCAGGACAGGGATTCGAGATAGGTAGAAAAGAGAGTAGAAAGAGACAGACAGATAGTTCGAAAAGAGAGTAAGGAGATAGTTAGAAAAGGGAGTGAGAGACAGAAAGAGATAGAAAGAGGGAAGATACTAGGACGGTCCCGAGAGAAGATGGCTAGTTTAGTTAGAGTTAGTTAGAATGGGGAAATAGACTGTAGGGAAGCAGGAACAATGTCGTAGTCAGAATATAAAGAGTTTGTGAACTGAAGAAGAGTTAAATATAGATTTGTGAAGACTGTCAATTCAATTAGTCAAGAGTGTTCTCTGTGTCTGTGTTCAGTAAAGTTGCTGTAACGCACACCTTTCAGCCTGCGTGTTTTATTTATGTTTGTGAATGTATTTGTGAATTGTGTGTTGTGACTCAGGACGGTGGTCAAACAGAGGTATAGTCCTACTAAGCCACAGCCACCATTAACACCTACCACCATCACCAGACACCACGACCACCCCATCACACCCTAGTGACCATTTGGCAGAACGCGTCCAATATTTCCAAGCTGATACAACAGACCTCACACACAAATGAGGAGTTTTGTCCCGGAAGAGTTCTCAAGAAAAAAGGTAGGTGACTGGCCTAGTGAAGAAGATAGTATAGTAGACTAATAGAACAGAGTAGGAATGAGAAATAACAAAGGAGAAAGACAGCGACAGTGGGAATTTAAAGCAACTTTTTTTCCAGAAAGTGTGGATACTACCATACCATCACTCCTGCAGCATAAACAATGCTACTTACAGCGAACGTCGTTGTCACTCCTGCAGCATAAACAATGCTACTTACAGCGAACGTCGTTGTCACTCCTGCAGCATAAACAATGCTACTTACAGCGAACGTCGTTGTCACTCCTGCAGCATAAACAATGCTACTTACAGCGAACGTCGTTGTCACTCCTGCAGCATAAACAATGCTACTTACAGCGAACGTCGTTGTCACTCCTGCAGCATAAACAATGCTACTTACAGCGAACGTCGTTGTCACTCCTGCAGCATAAACAATGCTACTTACAGCGAACGTCGTTGTCACTCCTGCAGCATAAACAATGCTACTTACAGCGAACGTCGTTGTCACTCCTGCAGCATAAACAATGCTACTTACAGCGAACGTCGTTGTCACTCCTGCAGCATAAACAATGCTACTTACAGCGAACGTCGTTGTCACTCCTGCAGCATAAACAATGCTACTTACAGCGAACGTCGTTGTCACTCCTGCAGCATAAACAATGCTACTTACAGCGAACGTCGTTGTCACTCCTGCAGCATAAACAATGCTACTTACAGCGAACGTCGTTGTCACTCCTGCAGCATAAACAATGCTACTTACAGCGAACGTCGTTGTCACTCCTGCAGCATAAACAATGCTACTTACAGCGAACGTCGTTGTCACTCCTGCAGCATAAACAATGCTACTTACAGCGAACGCCGTTGTCACCCCTGCAGCATAAACAATGCTACTTACAGCGAACGTCGTTGTCACTCCTGCAGCATAAACAATGCTACTTACAGCGAACGTCGTTGTCACTCCTGCAGCATAAACAATGCTACTTACAGCGAACGTCGTTGTCACTCCTGCAGCATAAACAATGCTACTTACAGCGAACGTCGTTGTCACTCCTGCAGCATAAACAATGCTACTTACAGCGAACGTCGTTGTCACTCCTGCAGCATAAACAATGCTACTTACAGCGAACGTCGTTGTCACTCCTGCAGCATAAACAATGCTACTTACAGCGAACGTCGTTGTCACTCCTGCAGCATAAACAATGCTACTTACAGCGAACGTCGTTGTCACAGTCTTTATCAGATTTTGATGAGAACAAAGCTGATCGAGTGACAGTGTTTAGGAAAACAACTTCCGAAGATCCGTGGGAAGATTATCCAAACAAAGACCTACACAACCTATGCTCAGTTTTAAAGGGCCCGCTCTGATCACGCCTCCTCGAAAGATCCTTTTACCATTCACAGTATGTGTGGCCCCTCTAAGAAAAAAAAAAGGCTTTCAACAAAAAATAACTCTTTTGTAAGTATACTTAATATTTTAATCGACAAATTCTGTTGTTTTTGTGCTTAGTAATTCAACCGCTCCTTGATATCGTCAGTACTCGTCATTCAGTACCACAGGCACACAATATTCCCGCTTGGTTAATTCACAACAACTTCTTGCAGAACGTTCGTTACAAATCACTGCCTTAATCTGTTGAGCCTCTGTGCTTTTATTCTAAAGGAGATAAGCAATTCACTGCTAAGGCAGATGACCATTCAAACGGACACAGTCAAAGTGAGAGAGAGAGAGAGAGAGAGAGAGAGAGAGAGAGAGAGAGAGAGAGAGAAGCGTGGAAACGTGTTTTATTCATTTAGGGCACATCCCATCACGAAGGGATGTGTGAGGCAAACAAAATGTCCATCACAATTTAGAAAAAAAACAAATAAATGATCACAATATTATAATTGTTAAGAAAGCGCTTTTTCTCTCAGCATGAAAGCTTTATACAAATACACACAGACATTTGTAATGATAGTCACGCTTGTTGTAGACAGAAGTAGACAGAAGTAGATGCATATGAAATGCACTAGGCCTTCTACAATGCTTTCTGGAAATTAATTCCATCCTTAAATTTTCATAAAAAGGACAACAAAAAAGAATATGTATTTCAACGTCATTTCCAACATTACATAATCAAATCCTGCGGTCGATTATATCTGTACCTATAATAATGGACTAAGAGAGAGAGAGAGAGAGAGAGAGAGAGAGAGAGAGAGAGAGAGAGAGAGAGAGAGAGAGAGAGAGAGAGAGAGAGAGAGAGAGAGAGAGAAGGCCTAATATGTTCACCTTTTGGAGGAGCTAGCACGTCTTCAAACCCCAAACCATGGAACCGATAGTTCACACCAACATGCCCAAGCAGCTATAGAGAGCACTTCTCAATATCAATTGTATTCCCGACACTGCGAATGGTCAGGTTAAATTTAAGAGACCTCAGTCCGAAGGTTTAGTTTAACTAATTTGTGTGTGGTGAAAATGAATTTAACCTAACATTCGCATTATTATTATATTAAAGCAAACTGAACGTGGACTTTCGTTGGTCAAACCAACCGCTACAGTTTGAATTTTCCATGTCTTTTCTGATAGGGAGTGATCTCTCCTGTTTAACGGTACACCAATACGCTCTATAATCTGATGATATTTTTAGCGCTACAGCGGTAGCTATTAATAGGCACAGACACTAAGGAATGTATTGATTTAAAATATACCTATAATTTTCAAAAGAGTATTATTTTTATTGTTGTTGTTTTTAGTTGTAGTAGTAGTAGTAGTAGTAGTAGTAGTAGTAGTAGTAGTAGTAGTAGTAGTAGTAGTAGTAGTAGTAGTTGTTGTTGTTGTTGTTGTTGTTGTTGTTGTTGTTGTTGCTGTTGCTGTTGTTGTTGCTGCTGTTGTCAAACTTGCTTTTTCTTATTTTAATGGTGCAACATTCACTGTGAATGTTAAACAGATCTGTCCAGGAAGCTCGGTGGAAGAGGGTCCCTTTACGACAGTAAGTTGGCCTATGCTTGAGATAACAGACTAGACAGCTTAATGCGTGAGTTTGTGTGTGTTGACAGCCGATGTTGACGCTCTGCGGGCTTCTCAATAGGCACTGTATGCGCTTTTGTCTTGAGCACGCGCTCTATAAATCCCACCTGGCCACTGCATGTGACGTAGACAGCGCTCTCTAAATCCAACATGGCCACTGCGTATTATGTAGTACCCAAAATAGTACCGAAGGCTAACTAACAGAAATGCTGCGTTGAATGAGAACGCCGGGAATCACAGCCGTGTTTTTCAGTATATACTTACGACTATAAATACCGTAGCTTGATCATCTCAAAGAGAAATTACATTATGGTGCCATTACGAAATTACAATAAATTGGCATAAAAAGCACGTCAACAGAAAATCGGGGTTTGCAAAGACCATCTGCAAGGCACGGTGCAAGGAGGCAGAAGAAGAGGGGAGAAGAAGAGGCAGAAGAAGAGGGGAGACAGAAAAAGGAGGTAGGAAGACAACATTCGAGCTTGACACTGAGTGAAGGGGCTGCTGAGAACAGAGAAAGATGGAGTACGGTGGTTAAACGATCATCTGTGGTGCCCAAAAGAATTTCGAATTACGGGATAGGATAGAATACGATAGGATAGGATAGGGCATGAAAAAAACAACACATTTACAGTAAATCCCAGTAGTTTATAAAACAGTCACACGCAACAATATTACAGAATACAAATTAACATGCACTTGCATATCCGCAAAGAATCAATCAACGCTACGGTTGCAATACAAAATCCATTGTTAACTAAATCAAGCAATTCTCAGTGTTGTAAACATCATCATATATTTGCATTTCCCCCAACACACACACACACACACACATTGTTGCAAAAAGAGCATGCAGATGATACAGTAATTGAGATATTTAACAGGACCATTGATTTTGGAACAAAACTGCTTTGTGCTCGTTTAGTTCTAAATATCGGCACAGGATACCTTCTTCCTGATGGTAGTTGTTCGTAATGCAACTCCAAGATTTTAAAAGCTACTAAACAGCCAAAAGACGATCTGATGTAAATTCAGTTCCATTCCCAAGCAAAGCCGATAAATTAGGCACTCACCCGCCATTTATGGAACCCCGCTGGCACAGGGAGAGCACCCTTGACACTTTAGGTTCTTGAAAAGTAGTCTAAAGTCTTTGGGTATCTCAGGAGTGGCAGATTCATTTCCATTTTTACGACTTTACAACAAAAGAGCCAGTCACTGAGACAGACAGGGATCACGCGTCTATTGCGTGCTGTGCTGATGAAGGGTAAGGTTGGTGGTGGGTGGAAAGAGAGTGTGAGTGTGTGTAGGTGTGAGTGTTTGGATGCGTTGGTGGGTGTGTGCGTGTGTGTATGCGTTTGTATTTTGTGTATGTGTGTGTGTTTGTGTGTGTGTGTGTGAGAGTGTAGTGTCGGCCTGTGAGTATGTTAGAGTGCGTGTTTATGCGTGAGTGTATATGTGAGTGTTTGTGTGCGAGAGTGTGTGAGTGTAGGTGTGTGTGGGTGTGTGTGGGTGTGTGTGTGTGTTTGTGCAAAGCCACACAACATTAAGGTGTGTTTGAGGTCTAGATCAAAACTGCGCCCTCTCCCCCTCCGCTTCTATCTCTCCCCACACAAAATTAAATTTAAAAAAAATAAAACTACTTTTTTAGAAAGGAAAACAAAATTGTTATTTTTAAATGTTAAAAAAATGTAATAATAATAATAATAATAATAATAATAATAATAATAATAATAATAATAATAATAATAACAACAACAACAACAACAACAAAATGTTTAATTCGCGGTGAGAGATAACTATTTATTCTACATTTCTTGTGTCTAACATTTGGGAAAATAAATATTGAGCTTAAACTTGGAGCCCGAGCGTTGAAAAGGCAGGCCGTCTACTATAGCAGAAAATGGCACAGACGCCCAACCGATTAACGCGGCGGTGCATGACCAACATACCCCAAGGCGCTGTTGAAAATGAACCACGCGGGAGTATTGTGTGCCTGTGGTATTGAGTGAGGCATAATGATATGTATCAAGAAATTTTTTGCTAGACCCGCTAGATTGCCGAATGCAATTTTAAACTTCTTACACGCTTTTTTGAGAGCTTTCACCTCGAGAAAAGTGGATTATTAAACTCTTTGATGATAGTAATGTACACATTTGAAGAAATGCTACCTCCGACTCATTCAAGTATTAGAGTGTAGTACTACTTCTTAACAGACGAAGAGGGTTCTTGTTAAGTAACATACTTAAAGAATCGGAATCTGAATCTAAACTCCACAGATATAACACCTAGCCGATGAAGACCCTTTTCACAAAAGATCCAATCCGGTTTCAACAAGAGAAACAATTGAACAAGTGCACATAGAAGAAGAAGAATTTTTCATTGCAAATAATGGAAATATATCAGATCATACTGAAGCCTATTTCATTGGATATCTCCGACACTAACAATCCAAAGACGTCAAACCAATTATTCCGGTATTGAATGTCGCCTTCTAGTTTGCACTGTTGAGTCGAGCGTACGTTAACTTCAAGTTTGTAGTGTGCGCTACGCAAATAACATTTTCATGCTCCATTGTACGTCGGTAGAATGTCAAAGATGATACCGGAAATGACGTACATTCAAGATGGCGTGCGTCAATAAGTCTATAAGACGCCATTGAATATACTAAAGATCTTGATCGGACCTGCAGAGAACACAAGTTTACTTTTTGTTCTTGATAACACTACACAGCGGCTGCTACTCTTTCACTCAGAAAGTAGCCCGGGGAAGTAGGAGGCGAATACCCCTTGGGGTCATGAGCAATCTTGCCACTGTAGATTGTTCAAACCTATAAAGGGAAAAGTGAAAGCCCCAGATGAAAACCTGTCTTTCCTTTGTAGGCAAGACAGATTCACTGCGGCAACAGTACCCCCGTTGGAGTGCCGGGGGTTTTCAGTATAAATAGTATCCCCACTTTATGGAAATTTAGTGCTTTAAATTCCCACTGTCGCTGTCTTCCTCATTTACTCTTTCCCATTCCTGCTCTGTCCTATCACTCTGCTATACTATCTTCTTCTTCGCTAGATCAATGACCTACCTTTTTTCTTGAAAACTCTTCCTGGACAAGACTCCTTGTTTGTGTATGAGGTCTGTTGGATCAGCTTGGGAGTGTTGGACGCTTTCTGCCGGGTGGTCACTGGGGCTTCCTATGATTGTATTATTTAGCACTATAGGCATTTTATATGTATGTGTTTTGTTGATGATTTATAATGATGTTTGTATTCTATTTTGTTTTTGTAACCGGGGGTTCGAGTAGTTGGGGTAAAGCCTCAGCCGTCCCCTGCGTGGGATGTCTTTATTGTAAAGTGACTGGCTGGTGGAGGGCATCCAATTTTCCCACTAGGGTTGTTTCGGCAGATCTTTTATGCGGATTGGGGGTTGTCCGGTCCTGATTTGGCTCGGAAGAGTCCGCTGGACCTAAAGCAACAATCAATCAATCAATCAATCAAAGTAGGACGCGAAGCTGACCCAGCGGTGTATGCTTGGGCAAAACAATTGAAGCGTTAAAAGTTGAACGATAACACTGCAGCCAGTGCAGGCCGTGGCTCCGGCCATTTGTCCGGATTTAAAAAAAATTATACTATGACCCTTTCGCTCAGTGGTGTGCTCAACAGCGAAGCATTGAATGTCAAGTCATAAAGTTGCAGCCCGAGCGTTCAATGGTTGGAAGATGGTTGACGGCATGGATCGGGAATGCCGAAACAAAAATAACGTGACCATGAGAAACTGCGTATGAGAGTATAAACCGAGGTCTAGTTAAATTCTGTATCGGCCAGCGCCTTGAGCCGAATTTGAGCTGGAACAGCGCTATACAAGAACGACTAAATAAAAATAAATAATTGAAACTGGTTTGACACTGAGCGAAACAATCAGGGTTGCTGAGGACAGGGAAAGATGGAGTACGCTGGTTAAACGATCATCGGTAATGCCCCTACGACCTCCGAGTTATGGGATAGGATAGGATTAAACAAACGAACAAACAAACAAAAACAAAAAAAATAATAATAATAATAATAATAGTAGTAGTAGTAGTAGTAGTAGTAGTAGTAGTAGTAGTAGTAGTAGTAGTAGTAGTAGTAGTAGTAATAATAATAATAATAATAATAATAATAATAATAATAATAATAATAATAATAATAATACAGGGTCCTATCACGCGCTTTTTCTTCAATGGAAATCAAAGCGCGACGATCTTAAGTGATCGCTATTACAGAAGTCGGAATTTTAACACCAAAAATTTAGAAGTTTTAGATTGTTAATGTCACAAAGAAAGGGGTTGGGGGGATGAGGATAAGCACTTAATCCCTCGCACTGTGTTGCCTCCCTTGTTTAGGCCAACGTTGCGATGACATTCAAGGGACTAAGGCTGGGGGGGTTACTAAAGAATGAGAGAAAGTCAAAAGGCCAGACGAGGAGAAGGTAGGCTAAACTAGTGAGAAATTCAAACAAGGGAGTCCAGTTGATACAGTATTTAACTAGTCAATTTTATTAAGTAGAATTAGGTCGTCTGGGTTGGATAATCTACGGATGAGTCACTGAATATTGTCAATAATAGTTGGGAGTATCTTGGAGATATTCTGGGTGGGCGGCTTTGGGTATGCTAGGGCGATTGAGGACTGATTCCATCACTGAGCAGGAGGATATCTGGATTGTTCTGGGTGGCTTAGCCAGAGTGTCTTCGAATTGTGGTGCTCGTTGGATAGTAACTTAGCTTCGTTTTGCGAAGGGCGGTGTTTGGTCCAGGATTCTGGATGGTCAGCGGATCAAAGAGTTCTCGTGGTCAGCTTGGGGCCCAATGCGGGGCAGTAGGTCACCGTCTTGAGTAATAGGCTTGATGGTGCAACTCTGGTGGCGATACAGTGTTGGTTTTCAGCCTACGTGGCTGGCTGGCTGATTGACGAAACTTGGGAGGTACGCTTCACATTGACGCCCTGGGTTGTCAGGGTCGCCCGCAGCGGGTCTGGCGTCTTACAGCTGGCAGGGCCGGTATATTCGCCCGAATAGGAGCCCGTCTGTAAAGTAGTACAGACTCCAAATCAGCTATGTACATATATCCTGGGTGCAGCGCCTGTTTGCGCGCGTGCCCATCAGATTTTAAAACTTGGTCGGACCGGTCAAGAGTTGACCGGTTCGTACCAACAGTCCAACAATTGCAACCATGGCTATGGGGCTATTGTGGAGTTTACCGGCAGCCGCTAATATATAATAACTTCGGCGCCTTAAGATGGGGTGGCGGATCACAGGGGCAGATATTTATACAGTGGGAACATGGGAGACGCAAATGGGGTAGATACAGGACAATGGGAGTGGTAGGCAAGGGGCTGTACTGGGGGACCTTAATCTATGTGGAGGGACAGCATGGCAAGGGAGATTTATACATGGGGCTAACAGGGAGCATACAAGTATAAATTCAAACATGGCATGTGTCATAAACAAGGCAGATAATATATACAAGGAATAAATACATATCACAGCAACACATCAAGACAAAACCACAAACACGAACGTACATATCTACAGGACATACGAACATGTTGGGCGATCGACGGGTGATGGGACTGCTAAATGATATTAAGTAAATTTCCTCTCTTACCTTGACTAAGAACGGGTCGAATCCCAAGAGTACTGCCGAGGCTCAATGGACACCGGGTGATGGGACGTGTCCGAGGCAGGCTGATGGATCTTCGAAGGCGGGAGGCACGCGTCTGACCCTGAGAGTTAGTGTGTCAGAGCTTTTAGAGGGATCCCCCGGGGGGCGGGGCTTAATCAGCTTAGTCGGCTGAGCCGGCCAGCCTGGGAGTGGTGGCTGGACAATGTCAGCCTCAGGGGTGCATCGTCCGCTTGTCACAGCCTCATACATGTCAAGTCTTACGTTTTTTCCGTAATTCTTACGTATTTTCAATTTTTTTTTCACCTTACGGCGTAAGATGAAAATCTTACGTATTTTTTCTTTTCCCCGACCCTTTTTTTTTTTATCCGAAATTTTTATTTTATTTTAATCCGAAATACAGCCTAGAGAACAATTCTGAGTCACGCTCGCTCGCGATCGTGATCTCGGAGGAAGTACGGGCCTTGCGCATGCCCATAGCATTTCTATACACTCCGTTTGGAGGAAACACTGACCTGTATTAGAATACAGGTCAGTGGGAGGAAAGGTTTCCGTTCATTCAGCTTCAGTGTCAAAATGCTGGAGAAGGGGAAGTAATGCACTGATGACTATAACAAAGAGCACCAGTGACATAATTGTGTGCAACGCAGTGTATTTTAGATTCTTTTTTCTATTAAGTAATTTGGATTGTTCTTTTTTTTTTTTTGAGGGTGGGGGGGGGAGGAGGGAGAGAGGGGTGTTTTTTATTTTCTGCAATATTCATTAATAAGCACAGTTATGAAAGTTTTTTTTTTTTTAATCTTATTAAGTTGCTTGTTTGTATGGTACAGTGTTTGTTATTAAAAAAAAGCAGGTGAATTTGCATGTGTTTGCTAAAATTATTATTATTATTGTTTTATTATTTTTTTTAATTTGTATGTCGTGTTTACCGTTTTACGCATTTCTTATGGTTTTCGATAGAAAATTATGGTCTCTCGGGGCAAAAATTATGGTCAGAAGCTCCAAGAGCTTGACATGTATGCAGCCTCCTATATCATTATTGAAGGGAGGGAGAAAACCAGAGTGCCCGGAGAGAACCCTCAGTGTCCTGATGTCACAAGCAGACCCGTTTACCCCTCACTATTTGAGCTTTTGCTTGTTTAGCAGTAGTAAAACTTAGAAGGTTACTGTAGTCTATAGCAGACGATTAAGGTATAACTGATGTGTACACACACACTGCGAGCTGACGCGAGCCCTTTAGTGACATCATCGCGGCCTACGATCGAGTTTTGAACTTTATAGCCACTTAGATTGTTTCAGCCAATCAAGACACAGGTAGAGGGTTAGAACCAGTTCTGGCTGATTCAGTCCAAGCCAAGTATAGGTCAGTTGTGTTGAAAGCTCTGAGCAGTACACAGTTACCCTCAAGCAGAGAAATATCTACACTGATATAACAGGGAAGCAGTGCTTGTTGAATTTTTGAATTCAATCAAGTAGTCACGGGCCTGACATTGTCGAGCAGGTAAATGAACATACTTCTGTTTCATCGTGATGTAGTTATATTATTGTTGAAATCATGTTTGTGGAATTTGCTATGCATAGATTTGAATTGTTAGTCCGACTTTGCCTTACCTCGTGGAGAAGCCGAACACGTGTCAAGCACGACCAGTTTTGACGCCATGTTGTATTCCTAACGGAACCACTGTTGTTTAACCTATATGTATGCTTGCAGACCAGTGGCTATAGCAGTGAATGTTTATAATATTATTAATTCTTTATGTGTATAGTTAGCCACGATTTATATTTATGTATGTCACAGTAGCTCAATGCCTATGTGAGCAGCACTCTTAGGTTCTCCCACATTTTGCTGCCTGCAGGCTATTTATAGCTTGCCTACACCCTCCCTTTCAGTGAAAGGAAAGGAAAAAAGAGCACTGGCAAAGCTATTTATAGCTAGCCTGGCTGAACTAGCTTCAAAACCTAAAAGCTTTGGTTGAGTCGGTGTGATGTATGTATAGGAAATTAGAGTGGAGATTCCAGTGGACCACCGACTTAGCAGAATGTTCGTCGCTTATGTATAGAGATGTGGAGCTATTACTGAGGGCTACTTTGGCTTTCAGTGAAACGCTCTGCACAGACCTATTATTCAGGGTTGTGCAGAATTTCGTCTCTTATGTTACAGACGAGCAGGCAGGATATCGTGAGCCCAACTCAACAGAAGAGCAGAACCTAATCTACGATTCAAGTTGGCCGCCGAGGCATCTACAGCATAGTGCGCAGATAGCCCCAAACGTCGTACCAAAAGTCAAAGACTACACGACGACCCAGCGTGTACCAGAAGCTACCTCAAGGCAGTGCTTCACCCACGCATCAATTCAGTTTAGTGCCCAGGAAACAGTGCACTAAAACTGTAGCAAAAGGACCACAGTAGTCCACTCTTCATGAACGGTAGTAGCCAGTGCCCTATGAAGAAAAAATAGCTGCCTAGACTATCAGCGAGCGAACCATTCGCATTGACAATTGAACTTTTAAGTTAGATTTGTACTTCAAAGATCGTGTATAGAGTAGAAGAAATAAATGTGTGATTTTGACTGTTATCAAGTGGCTGGACTACATATGATTCATAGCCGTGTGAAAGCTAGTGTGACAGTGATCTTTTACCATTTTTCTATCTATCTCTGTACCCCAGCCTTAACACAGACCGAGCTAAACAAATAAATGTATTACAGAAATTCACCGGGTGACTCACTAGCGGTTCCCATAGAATAGACGTGAAAGTTACAGCATTCCATTGTGCAGAGCCCAGCAACAATAAAACCCCACGTTACACCTGACAAGTCTCGCACCTAAGTCTCGTAAGTTTGCTCCACTCGGGATTCGAACCCGCGACCTTTGGCATAGGAATCCAACTTATGATCAATAATTGTGCTACCAGCCACCCCTTCGCAAATTCATAAATAAAATTCAAATAATAAATGTCACTAATTTGAATAACAAAATCTAACATCTTCGCTCACATAAAGATTGGTCTACTACCTAGCAGCGTCTAAATATTGCACCCCAGCCACATTTTGAAGATACCAAGAGCTACGTACGGGGAATAGAGTTTAACTTACTGTCTGAACTATTTAAAGCGATTGAGAAAAGCACGAAGATTATATATTTATTTTTATGTGTTGTTTTTTTAATATAAAGAACGGGCAGAACCAACATCTGTTTTTTTATATTATTTATTTGTAAATGTAAAAAAAAACCAACATCTTTTGTTTTGATCAAACAAAGACAATCCTGATAAAATTACACTATCTGTTCGGCAGTCACAATCAAAATGTCTGCTTTTTGTACTTCATAGTACAAGTTGCGTATTGTTTTACTGCTAACTACATGTAGTTGTGTTCTTAATGTATAGTTTTAAAATTATCTATTCCCGTTGTAAACGATTATTTTTTAAACAAAATTTCGTTTTTAGTTATGAAATAAACATCGATTAAGATTTAACGCATTATACAAATCCATCTAACTTTCACTTTTGAAGAATTTCTTTATTTCGCTGGCCGTTTTTTTTTTCTTTTTGAACTCAAAAGAGTTTAATGCATTATCGAAACCCATTAAAATTCCCTGTGTGAACATGGTATCTGTGATATAAAATTATGCCTTTGTTACGGAAGGGGGAAGGCTGGGAGGGGGTAGGGCAAATGGGAGATAACTTGCCTCATGTGTTTTGACCCAAAGGTCTTGTTACCCGTTTTAAGAACACGCATTAGAAAGTGGACTACGTCATTCTCTCAATTTTATTGGCAGAGGCTACAAAGTGGGGTCAAGTTGGGCTGAGAAGCGGTTAATGTGTGAGTTTTGCCACAGACTTTTGAAACAAGTTTGACAACTTCAAACAGATAATGCCAAGTATTTGTCGGCAAACATTTTAGTTGGCTCACTTCTAATTTTTGTATCATGTATAATAACACTATCTTATAGTTTTTCACATACACAACTGCACACATGGCTTGGTCGAAATTGACACAGACTACAATATATGTCGTGTTTTAATTCTCCCTCTTCCTTATTGTTGTTGTTGTTGTTGTTGTTGTTGTTGTTGTTGTTGTTGTTGTTGTTAATGTTTCTTCTTCTTCTTCTTCTTCTTCTTCTTTGGTAATGGGAGAAATCCATCGTTTACATGTTTCAGGGAGGCGGCAAAATTGAACGCAACATCGGGATATTACTTTTTTTTTAAAATCCAAATAAAGAGAGCTAGTGTCGCAAGAAAGCTCGCTGTTTAGGTGTCAAGAGTTCCAGCATGATCGAACCCACGTCGCTTAAGGCACCAAAGTAATGCATGTCGGCGCACATGTACAGTGAAGCGCCACAAACCATTAACCTGGACACTGCACTAGCTTACAAGCGAGAACAGCGCACAGTTATGAAATAATTTACAAATGGCTAAATCATTATACCTCAGTCACAATTGAACATCAACATGCCCGACGTCGGCCGATTAGGGCGATTTTGACGATTTTCAGACGTCGGGGTCGTCGCAGGCGATTTGGACGATGTTCTCGGTGGTGTAAATAGGTCGCCCGGCGCCCTCACGGCGCCCGTTAGACGTCTCAAAGACGTCGGGCGAAAAGGTCGGAGTGCTGTCGGGCTGGGCGTCGGGCGACGTCGAGCGGGCTTCCTGCGATGCCCGCTCGACATCGCCAGATGTCGGTACCAATGTTGCGACGCCCGGACGTGCATCGCCCGACGTCGGTCAAACATCGCCCGACGTCGGTCGAGCATCGCCCGTCGCCCTCTGGGACGTCGGGCGACGCCAGCTTGATTTTCTGGAGGGTACATAGCCTCCATTCGTGTCATGAGAAATCAGTGTATTGGGCTGGAGACTATAAACTGGAAACAAACAAGAGAAATCAGCAGTTTTGAAATTATTTTAATAAGAATGAAAGTGTGTGTTCGGCGTGAGAATGTACATGTATTATATGCTGTACATACTCTTTTTCTTATTCCCCAAGGTTTTAATCGTGGTCCTGAGAGGGGTTGCGGGTGTCCTTGGGGGCGGATGATGTTCCCATTGTCGTCCTCCCTGCCCATGTCAGCGTTTTGTAGGCCAGGGTACCGTAGACGCATCAGGTTGTGCAGGCACACGCTGGCCTTGGTTGTCCTGGTGGCATTAGCTGGCTGGGTTTCCATGGTGCTTAGTAGGACTCGGAAGCGGTTGGCCAGAATCCCGAAGGCGTTCTCCACTACTCGTCTCGCCCTGGAACAGCGGTAGTTGAAGATCCGCTCGTCGTGGTCCAGGAAGCGGTGGGCGTAGGGCTTGGTCATCCAGGGCCGCAGGGGGAAGGCATCATCGCCGATGAGTAAGTACGGATGTCTTCGTCGTCGTGTGGGAATGGCGCAGGTGCCGGAAGGCCGAGAGGTCCGCCTTCGAGGCGTCGTCGCAGGTCTGTCTGGTTGAAGATGCCACAGTCGGACTCAGAGCCATAGCTGCCAACATTCGCCCAGATGAACTTGTAGTCTGCGTCGACCAGGGCTAGTAGCACGATGGAGAAGTTCCCCTTGTAGTTATAATACAGGCTGCCAGACTTCCTTGGCTTCTTAATTCTGACGTGCTTCCCGTCTAAGGCACCGCAGGGGTGATGGAAGTTCCATCTGTAGGAGAAGCTATCCGTTATGGCCTGCCATTCCTGTGGGTTCGTTGGTGTGCGGATGACTTCGGGCTGGTACATCTGTACGATGGCATCACAAACCTCTGGCACAAACAAGGATATCGTGTTGTGTGCAACACGAAAGGCGAAGGCAAGGGAATGGGAGCTGTTTCCGGTGGCCAGGTACCGTAAGGTAATTGCTAGCTTGAGGCCTGGATCGAGGGGCTCTCTGTATCTCATATTCTTGGCGATGACGGGGGCCACCCTATTCAACAACTCCATAAACATCTCCACTTCCATCCGCAGGAATGACTTGAAGTCGCCATGACATTCTTGCATCAGCTCCTGCAAGAGCGTTTCGTACTGGCCATGCATGATGCGCCTCTGGAGCCACGGTTTCACCCACCACCTTTCTTTGCTGACGTAAATGTCTCGCCGGAAGTTCGTTTGCTCGCCTCACAGCAAGCACCAGTCGGGCGTACTGCAGACGTGCTCGTTCCAGCTCTAGTTGCAACTGAAGCTGCCGCAGTCGTTGATGGGGGATTGACATCCTGTCTTGACTGGAATCTCGCATCAGCAGCAGCAGTTGCAAATGCCGGGAACGAACGAAAAACGATGCTTAACCCGGGGCCTTATATATATTAACAAAAAATCTTCCGATCATCGCCCAAACATCGGGAGACGCTCGGCCGGCGCTTGCCCGACGCCCGGACGACACAGACAATCGCGGCGATGATCGCAAAATTTTAACTCCGCGTTAAAACGTCACCGACGCTCGGCCGACGTCGAAAATCGCTGCGATTTGCCCGATTCACCGCGCTGCCGCCGCCCGATCGTCGCACAAATCGCCCGATTTACACGTCGCGCGATCGTCGTGCGTCTATTGTGACTGTAGCATAACGCAAGTAGGAGAGTTACATCCTGAATCGACTAGCGCCTTGAGTCGCTCCTGAACTTTTAAAAAAGTGCTATATAAGAAAGATTAAATACACCTAAATAAATAATAAATACATTATTATTTTAAAGTTATCCCGAGCGTAATGTTACAAGTACAAAAGGTTTTTTTTTTTTTAACGTCTGTTTAGATGCCTGATATTTGATCGACATTGCGTTTCTGCACGAACGCCAAACAAAAAGAATGGCACTTTTGTGTTGAACTCGATCCAAAAGAATTATTTGCTGCAGAATAATTCTGGAATGTGCAGATCGTCATAATGCACTTAAGGGCATCGGAGCGCAGTTTTTCTGTCCCTGTCTCTCTCGGTCTCTCTCTCTGTCTCTGTCTGTCTCTGTCTGTCTCTCTCTCTGTGTCTCTCTCGGTTGGTTGTTACATGCTCCAAGGGCAAGACGTAGCACGCCAAGTGCTTACTCTATACCCTTGTTAAATAAAACTCTAATCTAATCTAATCTAATCTAATCTAATCTAATCTAATCTAATCTAATCTAATCTAATCTAATATACTCTTATAATCCCTTTTCTTCTCTGCCTTTCCTTCCCTTCTCTCTCTCTCTCTCTCTCCCTCTCTCTCTCTCTCCCTCTCTCTCTCCTCACACCTCTCTCCCTCCCTCCTCTTTCTCTCTCTATTAATAATGAATACAGTTATCTGTGAACAGAATAATTCATTATAAAATAATGAATTGAATGAAGCTCAAGGTTCGGGCGCGCTCGCACTTCCATTTGACCCGCCCATGCATAACACAAGTCTTTGAGGCCAAGCTAATAAGGCGTGGCAGTTAATAAACCAAACAAATCCACTGACTGCGTTCTACAAATGAATTTGAAAAGAATTACTAACACAAAAAAGTGCCAAGTTTGGGCATGCAAACGTGAAAGCTGTACAGTCTTTATCTTATACAGTTATGCCAAAGCGCTTTTCCACCTTAAGACATGCTCAAGGGGCTGTCCGATACAGGATATCACCCCAGCCGCCCGAGAAGCCCATTTGCTGCTATAGGCGAACCGTCTCTGACTCCTCAGAGAAATGGGCGACCGGCGATGAGAGAGGGTTTGGGAGGGAAGACCTAGTGCTTGCCGAGTGTATTTGTGTAGTCGGTACTCACAGGTCTAGGACGTGAGCGTCGGGATCATTAAAATCCGTGCGATGGAATGGGTGCGTGCACAGACTAGACCTCGGTTTATACTCTCATCCGGCGTTTGTCTTGGACTGTTTTATAGAACTGTTCCGTCCATCAGACCTAAGGACGAACCCCAAACAACAGATTGAACACTATCTGTTCCAGGATTTATACTGGTCAATAAGACGGTGATATCATTGCTAAGGACAAAACCAAGGAGACGTGACGTAGGAACACTGATCAGCTGACTGCCTTATTTCAACACAAAGACTACGATCGCTGGATGAATGAGTGTACAAATGCCAACTTATAAATGCACAGCATAAAAACATCCTGTCCTGTGGGTTCGGACACTGAATAGAATAGACCCAATGTTTCCCGGTGTGTCGTAAGAGGCGATTAACAAGGGTGATGCCAGCACGGCATCACTAGGCGAAAGTCTCTACACAGAAGTCACGGCCAGGGATAGGTTCAACGACCACGTGCTCGGGGCCTAGGCGAGCCACACTGTACTCGGGGATTTCGGCTGTGGCCAACAGCCAGGAGAGGATTGGGCTCCGCCAGGTCTTTCTTTCCCAAGACAGAACGTATGATGTAAAGAACCACTCACTCCATACCGGATCGGTCGTCGCCCGGGTCACCAAGGACCGCGCCTTCCGTTGGCCACCAGGACGGAGCTAATAAGTGGATTACTAATGGACAACTTAGCAAGATCCGCACAAGAGACAACATCGTCATAGGAACCTGGAATGTTAGGACCCTAACTGCGGAGGGAGAATTATAAGAACTGGACCATTATCAATAGTACATTTTAGGTATCAGCGAACTGCCCTGGAAAGGCCTAGGTGAAACAACGACCGACAAAGGCCACACGCTTTATTTGTTGTGTTATGCGGTGTTGGATTAATTGTCCACAAAGACATTCTAGCCACTGTCATGGGTTGCATGCCGCCCAGTCTCCAGTAGACTCATTACCATCCGTCTGAGAGCAACCCCTTTCAACATCATCATCATCATCATCATCATCATCATCAAGGCCTATGCCCCAACACCAGAATATGACGACAGCGAAGTGGAGGATTTCAATGAACATCTGCAGGCTGTCCTTGACCAAGTACCGAGGAAGTACATAGTCATAGTGCAAGGCGACTGGAATGCCAAGGTTGGCCAAGATGCGTACCACAACTGGTGAGAAACATGTGGACCCCACAGCAGCAAGGAGACAAATGATAGAGGTCTGAGCCTCTTGGAATTTGCTAGATACAACAATCTGATACTGACAAACACGCTTGGTCCTCACAAAAATCCAGACGATGGACCTGGCACAGTCCCAGCGGGGAGCATCACAACTAGATTGATTACATCATGGTCAAGATACGCTTCAGATCAAACGTCAACATTAACAGGACACGCACTTTTCCAGGAGCAGACATCGGAAATGACCACGATCTCGTGATGATGTCTTTCCTGCTCCACTTGAAGAGAGTAAACAAAGCAAAGTAGTACTGAGCAGACTTTTAACTTCAGAATAATCTGCGAGAAATACCTACAGCACCAACAACATCAATATCATGTGTTTGTAGACTTCAAAAAAGCGTTTGACCGAGTGTGGCGTGCAGCTCTGTGGGCAACATCAGCCCTAACATTATTGAAATCAGCAACAGACTTTATGACAAAGCTACCAGTGCAGTCCTCCCCAACAGCGTCATCGGTAACTGGTTCAGAACAACAATCGGTGTGCGTCAAGGATGCCTACTCTCTCCAACACTCTTCAACATTTTCCTAGAGCGCATCATGTCAGATGCCCTTGTAGGTCACAAAGGCAGATTCAGCATAGGGGTAGAGCAATCTCCAACCTCTGTTTTGCGGATGACTATGATGGATTGGTGCAGAGAAGACCAAAAATGATTACCACCAACACCAATGGCATCAATACGGACATAAAGTCCAAGGCCAATCCCTCAACACGGTGCATAGCTTCAAATATTTAGGAGCCATTGTATCAGACAATGGGTCCCGAAAGGAAGTCCTCTCCAGGATCGCACAAACAACTGCTGCCATGACAAGGTTGAAGACCATTTGGAAAGACAGGACCATCAGTCTACACTCCCTGCGCTCCCTTGTCATCTCCATCTTCCTATACGCTTGCGAAACATGGACCCTCACAGCAAACCTTCTACGAAGAATACAAAGCATGGAGATGAGGTGCTACAGAAGACCTCTGTGCATTTCCTATACCCAGCACATCACCAACGACGAAGTCCGACAGACCATCACACAAGCCATTGGACAACACGCTGACCTGCTCACAGTGGTGAAGAAACGGAAACTCTGATTGTATGGCCACGTCACCAGACCATCCAGCCTTGCAAAGACAATCCTGCAAGGCACGCTGCAAAAAAGCAAAAGAAGAGGGAGACAAAAAAAGGTGGGAGGACAACATTTGAAAATGGACTGGCTTGGCTCTGAGCCAAGCCATGGGGGTTGCTGAGGACAGAGAAAGATGGAGTACGCTGGTTAAACGATCATCTGTGATGCGCCAATGACTTACGAGTTACGGGATATGACAAACTTCCACTCTCTTTAAACGTGATCAGAATAAACATTGAGGTTTAACATTTACACCCACCTTTGGCGATATAGCATTCGGGGATTACCATCCCTTGAAACAAAGGGTAGGGACCTAAAAAAAACACACTGAACCACCAAAGCAGTCATACTGCTAAAATGGACAAATTACCACTTTTTATTTCGCCCACCAAGGGATTCGAACCTGGGTCATCGGTGTGCCAGGCGAAAGCTCTACCACTTGGGCTAGAATGAAGAGAAACGTTATCCCTTGCGCTACAAACGGCTTTTGTCTAGGACTAGGCTTTAGTACTGCTCCATGCAATCAGCCCTCAGAACGAATGACAAAAAAACCCAGACTGATCACTAACTTACTGTTATAAGGATTATCGGTCAATAGGACGATAAATCACGAATGGATTATTTAGCACTAACCTAAATTCTACAACAAAGAAGCCCCTTTCACGCCAAACCCCCCCCCCCCCCCCCCTCCACTCCAGGACTCCATCTACATATCTGTCCGTCATGTGCAATCCCGTGGAGAAAATTAATCACCGTCACGTCTTGTGGTCAATTACGTCTTACTCTACTACAAAAGGTTTTACCGCACGGAAGCTCTTTCCACAGGACCACTCTTCTCCTCCCCCCTCTAAACCCTTTTTCACCACCAGCCACCACCCACCCACCCCCACCCAACACGTCATCGAGCTTATTTCTCGTTCGATGGTCTTCATTTAAATCACTTGATCATTGCCATTCAATGCTGTCAATGAAGTCAAAGAACCTCAAAGCCTTCGTCACCCTGATAATTACCACTGGCGGATTTTTCCAAATACCCTAAATCCGTTTAGCCATTAATTTTGCAAGAACATTTCTTCGTCTTGCCGCAAGTTTAATAAGAGAAACATTACCTTTTCATTGCGCTGTGAATACACGAAAAAGATCCCAATAGTAAACTTATTCTGTATTGTTCTCAAGCAGGATGAAGATTAAATCTACCATCAACATATAGGCCAGTCTGTACCTTCTTTCACACATCCGCAAACCCACATTTTAGAATACGTTTTGTCCGCTCTCTCTCCCTCTCTGTCCCCCCCCCCCCCCTCTCTCTCTCTCTCTCTCTCTCTCTCTCTCTCTCTCTCTCTCTCTCTCTCTCTCTCTCTCTCTCTCTCTCTCTCTCTCTCTCTCTCTGAGCTCAGAATAATGGATGCATGACTCATTTATTTCACACAAAATTTTTAATATAGAGAGAGCAATAAAGAAGAGAGCTGAGATAAGTACTGCCTTCATTAAGCTGGGCCAGAGAAAAGAGAGGTCCCAAATCGCCTCAATTTCACCTCCAGCGACCGACAGGTTACATGAACACCTTTACTTAAAGGTGCAAAATTTGGCCACGCCCCCTCCACAGATCCTTTTAATTTTCACAGTGAGTGCTGCACCACTGAAAAAAAAAACTGACACCCCCATCTCCCAAAAACAACAACAACAAAAAAACAACAACAACAACAACAAAACCACAACATTTCCAAAGTACAGTTATTTTTAAATGAATTCATTGTGTAGTTTTCTGTGCCTATTAATTGCAACAGCCGTTGGCTAGCCAGCCGACATTTTAGAGCTAAAAATAGCAAAGAGAAGTAAGAGAAAAATTCCTGTAAAAACAAATGGTGGTAAGGTTTTTCGGTTTAGGTTGATAAAATAAACCTTACCCTACCCTAGACACCAAAAACGCAGTCTCCCAGCCACGTGGTTAACTCAGAAATGGGGTCAAAGGTCACATCCTGTACCGTTAAAAACAGGGGAAATCACTCCCTGTCGGAACTGTAATTGCGGTTGGTTTGAGCAATGAAAGTCCACTGTGCCATAGTTTCACGTAAAAGCAACGCCAATATTTTAGAGTAAGCCCGTTTTCGCCAAAAGAAAACAGAGTCTTGGAATTGGGGCCTTTTAACAAAGGAATAATGTTCTTCTTACGTACAAGATACTACTTTGATTTGGCCGAAACAAACGACGTAGAACTACAGGTTAAGTTATACGCTTAAGGTGGATCCTCGATAATAAAGCTGTAAATAGATGATACATATGTACACTAAAAGCTGTAAATAGATGTTACATATGTACACTAAAAGCTGTAAATAGATTATACATATGTACACTAAAAGCTGTACATAGATGATACATATGTACACTATCTACCGCTTTGCTAGCGAAGATCCATTTTCAGCGTGCAATGCTCCTGTGGTAGAACTAATCCAACCTACGGAAATGTCTTAGAAATTCATTCGGTCACACCTCATTATCTCACATAAAAGTCTCTCGTGTCTGGGAAGATTGGAGATTATTTAGCACGACTGAGTGAGCGCCACTAATATCAGGACACACACTCTGATCATTGTGGTTCAGAAAATAATTATTAGTAGACATATAAAGGACGTAATCGGTGCACAGGGGAGACACTAGGCCTTGAGAATATTTCCTACGGAAAATTCCCATTTATTTTAAACAATTCTTAAAAAAAACTAAAAAACAAAAAGCAAATTTTGTTTTTTACGGTTTTCAATTTACTCAGTAAACCAATACCTATATTTTTTCTGTCGAGCTGAAAGAGTAAACTGCCAGGTCAAGGGTAAAAATATTTGTTAAGATTTGGAAACGGTGAATTAGTCGTAACACGACATCAAACATGGAGCAGTTCAAAGTTCAAGATACATTGTTCAAGGTTTAAAGTTCATTGACATTTAATATGAAATCGCCATCAGATCTAATGTTTTGCAATTTGAGACAATGGGCAGATATTTCACCATGCTGACGACAATAAAGGTCAAGAAATCCACAATAAATACAGTGGAACCTCCGGTATCCGTCTCTCTGGTATACGACTCCCTCCGTTATGTGACCTGGAAACTTCTGACGGTTTCACTTCCAATAATAAATGACCTCTGGTATGCGACAACCTCGTTTATGCGACCAGCGACCGTGTCTTTAGCCCTTTATGCGACCGTCTTAGGCAATTTAAAAGAGATATCAGTTAATTTATTGTCTGTACCTTTCGTTTTTTCTCTAATGCTGTTGTCTGCTATTTCCGGTTCGCAAGTAAGGGACATTACTCGCCTACACTGGCTTGTCAAAATGGCGTTGCGCAAGAGGAAAGTTTTGAGTTTGGCAGAAAGAAAGTTTTTCCCTGATCAAAATGTCTGAAGACACGACTGTTTTCTAGTTTTGAAGTTGTGAATAAAAGACAAAGCTAAAAATGAAACATGTTTTACAGTTTTCTTTGTCAGAGAATACATGCTGGTGAGTGTGAAAATTATGACTACATACCCCTCCGAGCCTGACCCTCCACCCCTTGTTTCCGGTATAAGACCACCTCTATTATAAGACTGTTTTTTCTCAGATTTTGTACGGTCGTATACCGGAGGTTCCACTGTACTAACTAAAGACAATCATGGGCACTACGTATTAAAACCCAATAATAATTTAATAATTTAGTACAGTCACAAGCTAGGAATAGATGGTCTGTGGTCTAATGTATAATGAAAAGGGGGACTAAGTGGACAAAACATAAAATGTTCAATAAAGCTACAGAAGTAACACAACTCCAAACTTTCGCAATCTGTGACAAAATGCCCACAGCACAATGTTAGTGGAACCCTTTGAATGTTTGTAATCATGGACAATGACAATTGGACATTACTGATAGAAGAAGAAGAAGAAGAAGAAGAAGAAGAAGGAAGAGGAGGGGGAGGACGAGGAGTTATAATGGGTACCCAAGGAAAGTAATAAGTCATCAAGGGAAGCAATAAGACCAACAGAGAAGGTAATGGTGGATGCACAAGGCAAATAATACATAGTTTTCTCAATGCCAGAAGATGGCACCAATCAGTTAACGTCCGATAATTGAATGGACCAAGTCCGGACAGCACAAATAATTATTCTTTGACCTCAAATGCTAGACGGTCCCAGACATTTGTAGGAACGTATAGACTTGCAGTCTCACAGGCGCTCGCTCGAATCTAACACACATTCTCATATAATTATATACATTCATAAAAAAAACCAACACAGGTACGCTCACACACAACACACACGTACAAAATAACGCACAACACGCACACACGCCCAATTGGGCAACACTCACTGTGAATGTTAGCAGATCTGTCGAGGTGGATCCCTTTAAATAACATTCCCATTAAAGGTCAGCAGAGTAAGCGATAACCACGTTCCACGAGATAACAGACCAGACTAACGACTCGGTCCCAGTGTTACGTGTAACTGTCCAACACTGAGCCCATCTCCAACGTAGTATTAAAGTGGGTCTGAGGTCAATTTATCAAACTTTTACACTGGATAGTAGGATCACAGAATAGTTTATTATTCCACATTATTGAGGTAAAAGCTCTCAAATAAGCGTGTAAGCACCTTAAACAAAGACATTCCGTCCCTCGGTAACGACACCTCGCGAGACTAGCAAAGAAAGACTGTCTAAAACCTCAAAGCTCATTTTGTTCTCTAAAGTCTTCTACTGATCTGTTTCGTCTTCAAACTGCTTCTACCATGCTGCTCATCTAGTTTGTGCATGTGTGTGGGGGTGTGGGGGTGCGTTTGTGTGTGTGCATGTGTGGGGAATCACTTTATTGCTGCCTCTGCCAAAGTCCGCTAGGTTTCTCCTGCTTTCAGCCATTCTATATATGTATTGTACTGATGTTTAATTGATTGATTGATTCATTGATTGATTGTTGCTTTAGGTCCAGCGGACTCTTCCGAGCCAAATCAGGACCGGACAACCCCCGATCCGCATAAAAGATCTGCTGAAACAACCCTAGTGGGAAAATTGAATGCCCTCCACCGGCCAGTCACTTTACAATAAAGACATCCCACGCAGGGGACGGCTGAGGCTTTACCCCAACTACTCGAACCCCCGGTTACAAAAACAAAATAGAATACAAACATCATTATAAATTATCAACAAAACATATACATAGAAAATGCCTATATTGCTAAATAATAACATCATAGGAAGCCCTAGTGACCACCCGGCAGAAAGCGTCCAACACTCCCAAGCTGATCCAACAGACCTCATACACAAACAAGGAGTCTTGTCCAGGAAGAGTTTTCAAGAAAAAAGGTAGGTCATTGATCTAGCGAAGAAGAAGATAGTATAGCAGAGTGATAGGACAGAGCAGGAATGGGAAAGAGTAAATGAGGAAGACAGCGACAGTGGGAATTTAAAGCACTAAATTTCCAGAAAGTGGGGACACTATTTATACTGAAACCCCCGGCACTCCAACGGGGGTATTGTTGCCGCAGTGAATCGGTCATGCCTATAAAGGCAAGACAGGTTTTCAACTGGGGCTTTCACTGTTCCCTTTATAGGTTAGAACAATCTACAGTGGCAAGATTGCTCATGACCCCGAGGGGTACTGATGTTTAATGAGCGTGTGAATGCTTGAGGGAGCGCTTTGAACTGCTTCTTACTAGGAAAAGCGCCTTACAATTATTATTATTATTATTATTATTATTATTATTATTATTATTATTATTATTATTATTATTATTATTATTATTGTCATTACGCGTCACCCGATACTACAGGCCCAGAAGCAGTCGCATAGAAACAGACAGCAAAGTCCTCCAACACAAGCCGATAGCGTTGGGTCTCGCACCGGTAACTCAATGTGTGAGAGACTGTACAGTATAAGTATTCTGAGGGCGATAAGTCATCCAGACAATGGAACTTTTCAATGGTCGGACGCAGGAGGTAAAATAGTAAACAACTAGTAAACAGTCATCTCTAGGAGCGAACTATGATTATATATATATATATATATATATATATATATATATATATATATATATATATATATATATATATATATATATATATATATATATATATATATATATATATATATATATATATATATTATACATCTCGTACTTTTAACCAAGACCTCAAACGCACTTTAATCCTAACCTGGAACACTAGTAGTCAATTGTTGTCCCAAGTATCGTTTTGTCTTCTATACTGCTAATACTACTAAACGACCTATATGTACCAAAGGGAAGACAATTTGCTATAGTGTCTGCAGTACTAGTCTACTAGTCTACCTGCTTGTTATCTACACTTCTTTTGAAAGAGATAATATAACTTAAAGAGACCCACTTTGACTACGCCCCGCCCGCTCCCTCCTCCCACCTTCTCGGCAAAGCCTTTTAATATTCATTCACAGTGAATATTGCCCAACTGGGGAAAAACTTACAACAACAAAAACTCTTTTGAAAGTATAGTTGCTTTTTTTTAAAATATAATCAATAAATTCGTATCGTAATTGTTGTTCATAGCAACCGCTATCCACTGTTCTTGTGCTAAAAATAGCATCCATCAAAACGGAAAGAGGCAGCACCCACAAACAAAGTTTCTCAACAAAGGTTTTTGGGTTTAGGTTGACATCATAGACCCTAACCTATACTCCAGACATCATAGACCCTAACCTATACCCCATACATCTTAGACACTAACCTATACCCCGCACACCAACCACGCACTCTTCAAGCCGCGTATTCGTTTAGATATGGAGTCAAAGGTCATACGGCCATGGTATTGGTGTACCTTGTTTAGCAGAGGAAATCACTCCCTGTCAGAGCAGAAATTGAAAATTCAACTTTAGCGATTGGTTCGAGCAAGGAAATCCCACTGTATCATTGTGTAGTGTGACAAAAATACGAATTTTTGTTTTTAGAATAAACCCCTGTTCGCCTAACGTAAACAAAGCTTTGGAATTGGGTCCCTTTAACTTACAAAAGAATGGCTAGATATTACAGAATGGCTAGATAATACAGAATGGTTAGATAGTACAGAATGGTTAGATAGCACACACTGGCTAGATAGTACCGAATGGCTAGATAACACAGACTATAAATTAAATCTCCAAAGTCTGGTTTTCTACTTTGTGTGGCTATGTTTACATTCAAGATATTAAGTTCTCTTTAGGGGTTTTGAAATCACAATACTAACAGGCAAAAACATTGAACCCGTGCGTGCGATGTCAAATTTGCTTGTTGAAATCGATTTTGTTTGTTCGTGATTGGTTGTTTGATTAGCTGATTAACAAACGATTTTCATTAAAACAATAACTATTAATGACACGATTCGTATTTTACCATTAAATAATGAGATTTTATATTCTTGACTTTCTCTTTCTTTGAAAACAACAACAACAACAACAACCAAAACAAGTACAGATACAAAATATACGACATACCTACACAATAAAAAAAACAACACATTCACAATGTTTGTAGTGTAAATGAGAACAAGAAATCATATTTTATCATTAGTGAGATTTTATATTCTTGGCTACCTCTTTCTCTGAAAATAAACACTTAACAACAACGATAACAATACAAACCAAAAAAAAAAACACGTTGTTGACCAACTCCATACAAAAAAGTCACAACCTTTTAGTGTGAAAGAGGAAGGAAATCATATTGTATCTATAAACAATAACATTTTATATTCTGGGCTATGCCTTTTTTTTTCCCTGAAAACACTTACAAAACGAATACAAATAGTCTTTTGGCGAACTGTATGTCAACATTTATTTTAGTCAAGTCAAGTCAAGAAACCTTTATTCCAGAAATGCACATGGAATTATGAATTCATAAATAAATGATAATAAAATGAATAATGAAAACCACACAATTAATACAGTAGTAATAATAATACAGCAGTATAATGGTACAACCACAACAAAAAAAACACAACAAGACAAAAGGGGGAGGAAAGGCAATAGCACAGCACATGAGTGCACAAACGCAAACAATCAAGTGCTGATCTATTGTTATGATGTATCGATCATGACCAGTGCAATGGCTACAGGAGTGCTCTAGGTTTCTTTATAGAGACCCTCTCAATAGCTATTTAACCTACTTCGCTTCTCTTCACAGAGAACCACTCTTGTGTCACCTAGAGTGTCCCAGCCTCAGGGTTTCTCCGTCTGTGTCAAGCGAACTCGAAAACTCAGATTCACACTTCTTCTTTTTTTCTTTAATGAGACCCACTTTGACCCCTCCCACTCGCCCTCTCCCCCAAACACATACCCCGACAGATCTTTTTAAACATTCACAGTGAGTGTTGCCCACAGGGTAAAAAAATCTTATAGCAAAAAAGTTAATCTTTCTGTTTTTAGATCCAGAATGTTAGCTGGCTAGCCAATATACCAGCTCAATGCCTATGTGAGCAGCACTGTTTAGTGCCTCCACATTTGTTTGTATGTAGATTATAGTCACACGACACTTTCGCATATAGGTGACTACTGGACCGATTTATACTGACACCAGCGGGCCAGTTGTTGGTAAAGGGGAAAATAATATGATCACACATTGACCAATCCGGGATTCGAACCAGCGACCTTTCGGTTACTAGCAAGACGCTCTTACCAACTGAGCTACCCGGCCCCTCTCCACATTTTGCTTGCTGCGGGCTATTTATAGCTTGCCTGCACCCTCCCTTCCAGTGAAAGGAAAGGAAAGGAAAGGAATTCGGAAAACGAAGCTTAACGTCCTATTGCATCAGCGTTAAGGACGATCACCACATCGCCACCCTGACAACAATGATCATCATCATCATATCAAAGATGAGATCCTACGGATCTCTCTTGAATAAAGAAGTTAGTTAGTTAGTTAGTTAGTTAGTTAGTTATATAGATTAACGTCCCCGGACAAGCATCGGCGAAGCTATTTATAGCTAGCCTGGCTGACCTAACCTCAAAACTAAAAAGCTTTGGTTGAGTCGGTGTGCAACGACTGTTGCTATATAGTAGGCACACAAGCTACGTTATTTAGTCATTTAAAATATTTAAAACATTTTGGATCTCAAAACAGCAGAAAGGTCACACGGCTGTACAGATAAAAACAGGGAAAATCACTTCCTGTCAGAATCAAAATGGAACATTCCAACTTTCGCAGTGCTTTTGTGTAGTGACAGTGCACTTTATCATTGTGTAATGTATTAACAATGCAAATGTTAGGGTAAACCCGTTCCGCTAAAAAATAGACAAAGCCTTCGAACTTGGGACTTTTAATGTCCATCTGTCATACTGGCCTCTTACTGAAATATTAGGAGGTATTTTGTAGCACTGCCCTGTGGGTTCATCAATAAAGGCAAAAGAGAGAATATCAAATAGATGGAGCACCTAACTATAATGAATTGTATCGCCTAACTAAAATGAAATGTAGCGCCTATACTAATTCAAAATGAAATGTAGCACCTACCTCAAGTGAAATTTAGCAACTAACTGAAATAAGATGTTACACCTAACTGGAATAAAATGTTTCACCGGACTGAAATGAAATTTCAGCCGTAAGGCTGAGCCATCGATGCCTCTATGTTACTAATGAAGGAGTAGGTCTCCAATAGTATACTACGCGGCACGATTCTGATTTAATAATAATAATAATAATAATAATAATAATAATAATAATAATAATAATAATAATAATAATAATAATAATAATAATAATAATAATAATGGATGCTATATACGCGCTTTTCCCCAAATCAAACAATCAGGCTCAAAGCGAGGCGAACTTTCCCACATACACACTCACATGTTTAACACACTTACCAAAATACACAACGAACACACGTCTATCGCTCAAACATGTGGTGTAAAGGCAGGGAGCTCACTGTTAGAAGACGAAAAGGAAATACAATTTGTTTTTAATAGACTGACTGTATCCATTATTGAAAGGCCAATGCCATCCAAAGTCACCTGGAGGAAAACCCTCGGTGACCTTAACAGTCTCGTATCTAGGTCACGTAAGTCCCCCCCTCCACTCCCCTCCTTCTCCCACCCCACCTACTCCCTATTCTTTACCCCCATGAGATGCAACACAGCAACTGGAAAGGGCTCTCTATACATATCCTATACCCAAGCACATCAACAACGAAGTCCGACAGACCATCACACAAGCCATTGGACAACACGACGATATGCTCACAGTGGTGAAGAAACGGAAACTCCGATGGTATGGCCACGTTACGAGAGAATCAGGACTTTCAAAGACCATCCTGCAACGCACGGTGCAAGGAGGCAGAAGAAGAGAGAGACCGAAAAAGAGGTGGGTGGACAACATTCGAGAATGGACTGGCTTGACACTGAGCGAAGCCATGAGGGTTGCTGAGGATAGAGAAAGATGGAGTACGCTGGTTAAACGATCATCTGTAGTGCCCCAACGACCTTCGAGTTACGGAATAGGATAAGATAGGATAGGTGTTTTCGTTAAAACGCTTCCTGATGAGCTACAAGAAAAACAAAGGTATAAAATGCATTTTCACAAAAATTCAAAGCAGTATACTAGTACTGAGAAGACGTCGTTCGCAGTAGAGTGTATGTTCCCATAATCTGGACATTTTCTTCTTCTTTTAATCAACTTTTTTTTTTCTTCAACATCAGTAGGCAGAAGAAGGCAGTGTGATGCTGTCGAAATATACTAAGGTAAATTATAGAATATGAGTCCAGATAATACCTACTCAATATGTCGGTATAATTAAGAAGCATTCACGAAACAATATTACATTCGTTTATAACAACGCATTATGGATACATAAACAGGATGGGATCAGGAGGCCTCGAGGTATTATAATGAATTTCATATTTGCATTGTCAGACAAACTAGGCCCATTGCATATTAATGGGAGGTATTAGTTTACGCATGAGAATTTGCACTTGTACTCAGGGGAGGTAATTTCTGTATATCAAAGAGGTTCACAGTCTCCGCGTGCATAACACGAACATTTCATGTGATAATTAAGGGCAGTATATCAATACTTAAAGCTTGTGGTAGCTGTTGGCAAACAAGCATCGGGGGGTCTCCTATTATAGCCTACCTTGTCATTTACCTGTAGAAATACTCTGTATTAAAACATAGCCTACTGTCGCCAGTGAAACACAGTCGCTTTGATATTATAATTAAATACCATTTGAAATAGTATTGTACCTCAGGAAATGTCACGAAATCGACAGTATAATAGTTGAAAGAAAGAAAGAAATGAAAAGTTAAAGAGAAATAAAGGAAAGATAGAAAAGAAGAAAAGAAGGGAAAATAAAAAGAAAACAAAGTATAGTACTTATATATGCATATAACAACTATTAACTTCTTACTGTGAGCGCCAGAGCATACTTCACTACCTGCATACTTTGGCCATACGACAAGCCATTATAATTATGCGCAATATACTCCTAATGTATTCTTATAACAATTAACAACCTCTTACTGTGGCCAACAGCGCCTATTTCACTACCTGCACAATGTGGCCATAAGACAATAGAGGTATGACGTAAACAGAAAAAGAGGATTGTCTCAAGATCGAACAATCACATTCAATCCTAGTCGGTCAGTCAAGGGGCAGAAGGAAGAGATGGGAGAGAGGGAGAGAGAGAGAGAGAGAGAGAGAGAGAGAGAGAAAGAGAGAGAGAGAGAGAGAGAGAGAGAGAGAGAGAGAGCGTAGGAGGAGGAGAGAGAGGGTGACTGACGTGCAATATTAATATTTTATCTATTATTTTCTAGTTTTAGCGGTGCTGCATTGTGAGTGTGGCAATTGATGTTCAAGGGCTAGTGTGTATGTGGGTATGGGTGGATGTTTGTGCATGGTTGAGGCGAAAACGAGTGAGAGAGAGAGAAAGAGAGAGAGAGGGAGAGAAAGAGAGAGAGAGAGAGAGAGAGAGAGAGAGAGAGAGAGAGAGAGAGAGAGAGAGAGAGAGAGAGATTTACAACAACACTACAGTCGAAAACAATCAACATGATCAGAGTTAAAAATACAACCTGCACAATGAGCCATGAAAGTGTGTGAGTCTAATTAAATAGGTTGGCGGTCGTGCCATGCTTTTGAAATGCTTTTACGAGAGAGAGAGAGAGAGAGAGAGAGAGAGAGAGAGAGAGAGAGAGAGAGAGAGAGAGAGAGAGAGAGAGAGAGAGAGAGAGGATAAGAGACTTAAAAAAAAATTCACGAAGGCAGTAGAATAAGCAGTCGTCTGCTTTTTTTTTTTTTACATCTGGCCCTCGCCCTAAAGAGAGACTAGCCTACTGAAACTACCAACAACCACAACAACAAAACAACACTTTAAAACGATTATATGTTTACAGATAACCCTGAGTAAGAATACGTGTATGTAAATGACAAGCGTTGCAAGGAATCGGGGGTAGAGGTGCACACCAATTTTATATAAATTTATATTTAACATTTATAGCATTTTAAAGATCGGTTGGTTTGTAAGCAACAAAACTTGGAGGACATTATACACAAGTAACTAGCACCCATGCATTATTTTCAAAATAATTAAACGAAACAATATACATTGCATTAAATCATCAGTAGCAAAGAACATAAGTGAGTTTGTAGAAAAAAAATCTTATTTTCTTACATGTACAACGAAAGCAACGTTTATTTTGACTTCATAAGATTTGAAGCATATTTGCTCTTGAAAGTAGTGATGTTGGTAGTTTGTCTCAGGAAGTTTGGGAGAGAGTTCCAGAGATTGCTACCTGAATAAATTCAACTAGACAAACAGATCAATCCGAGGAAGAAGAGTGTTGAATCTCATGAATTTGGGTGAAGTTCTCAAAGTGAATTTTGGGTATATGTTTTCTGGTACATATCCAGTGATAATTTTGTGCATAACTTAACCCTTATTATAAGCCAACCTTGCTTTTAGAGGGAGAATCCCAAAGTTCATGTAGTCTAACTCAGAAATGGTTGCTTTCTTTAATATGATTACTTTAAGAGCACGTTTGTGTAATCTAGTAAGTGGTTTAATTGTATTATCAATGGCTGAACCCCATAAACAGAGGGGTAATCAATGGCTGACTGAATAGGTGCATTGGAGAATAACTTCCTTGCATCAAAATTTAGGAAGTGCTTGATTGTAGTTAGAAGATACACTTTCTTTGACACTGTTTTGGAAAGTTATTCAATGTGATTTGACCAAGACAGGTTGTTATGAATGTCGACTCCCAACACTTTATGATAGCTGACTTTCTAAATAATATTATAACTAACTGTTAAATCCCAAAATGTTGAGGTTATATTCTGGCTTTTTCTTGTCTAATTGTTATTATAATGCATTTGGTTTTCTGGGGGTTAATTGAAATACGAATTAGCTCAGTCCAATCAGTAAACTGGTTTAAATTTTCCTGCAGTGGGGAAGATTGTATATATGTATCTATATCTATACATAACATAACATAACACACTTTGAAAACGACCGAATGTTGTCCACTCCATTTGAATTTCCAAATTTTCGGTTTTTAATAACCTTCTTCAGGGCATTACAATGTTAGTGTGATAATGAGTTGTATTAATGTTCACTTAGTATATATGTGTGGTGTTTTGTGAATTATAGTCATGAATTCTGGTGGTAGGTAAAACGCGTGTACATTATCACACTGACATTGTACTGCCCTGAAGAAGGTTATTAAAAACCGAAAATTTGGCAATTCAAATTGAGTGGATAAGGTTCTGAGTTGTCATGACAGTGTGATATATATAGATATAGATAGATAGATATATAGATATAGATAGATATAGATATAGATAGATATAGATAGATAGATAGATAGATAGATAGATAGATAGATAGATAGATAGATAGATAGATAGATAGATAGATAGATAGATAGATAGATAGATAGATAGATAGATAGATAGATAGATAGATAGATAGATAGATAGATAGATAGATAGATAGATAGATAGATAGATAGATAGATAGATAGATAGATAGATAGATAGATAGATAGATAGATAGATAGATAGATAGATAGATAGATAGATAGATAGATAGATAGATAGATAGATAGATAGATAGATAGATAGATAGATAGATAGATAGATAGATAGATAGATAGATAGATAGATAGATAGATAGATAGATAGATAGATAGATAGATAGATAGATAGATCGCGAAGAGCAGGGGACCTAATACTGACCCTTGTGTTACGCAGTACTGTACAACTTGCAGGCTCGTTGTGTAGGTGTTTGCGTGAACTGTTTGATGCCTGTCTCTGAGAAAGAATTGATAAGTTGAACTGAATCAATCCCAAGTCCATAGAGTGAGAGCTTTTTTAGAACAGCATGTTGTCAATGACATCAAAACCTTTGGCAAAATCTACAAAATCGGCACCACGAAATTCATTATCATTAATTTTGTTCAACCACTGGTCAACAAGAGTAAATAATGCAGTGTGGCATGAGTGATCCCTGAATCCAGATTGGTTAGGGTGAAGTAATTGATTATGGTTGAAATACGCTAAGAAGTGGAAGTCTATATGTTTCTCAAGTGGTTTTGAGATAACACTTGGGGAGGCACGGCGGCCTAATGGTAGAGCTTTGGCTTGCGGATCTGAAGGTCCCGGGTTCGAGCCCAGACCGGGGCATTGTGTTGTGTCCTTGGGAAAGACACTTTACTCCCGTTTCCTACTCCTTCGGATGAGCGTATAAACCGAGGTCTAGTCTGTGGCGCATACATTCCATCATAACGGACTTTAAAGATCCTGACGCTCATGTCCTAGACGGGCGAGTGCCGGTGACAAGAACACACCCAGCATGCACCTAGGTCCTTCACCCCCATCCCTGGCTGCCAAGGATTGTGCTCAGTTGCCTGGAGCGTTATTACGATGCGCCCAAAGGCTGCAAGTTGACGCCTCGGTCGGCTTGAGTTAGATCCTGTATCGACCAGCGCCATGAGCAGCTCCAGAGCTGGAAAAGCGCTATATAAGAACGATTAAATAAATAAATAAATAAATAAATAACAGACAATATAGAGATAGGTCTGTAATTTGAGGGGTCTTTTCTATCACCCGATTTGAACAAAGGAATTACTTTAGCCTGTTTTAAGGCAATTGGAAAACAGTTGTTCAGTAAGCAGAGATTGTAACTGTAAGTAAGGCAGACAACTTCAGAATTTTGCCATCCAGCCCATCTATGCCCCGGTTCCTCTTTGCTTTAATATGGGGCGCCATGTGTCCATTTATTCTATATACTATTCTATAATAAATTCTATGCACATAGAAAGCATTCTATGCACACAAAAAGTATTCATTAGTTGAAATTCCATTTATAAAAAGAAACCAATATTGTAAGTCATAGAATAAAATTCTTTGTATAGAATAACATTCTATAATATAGTGTAAAATTCTATGTCCTTAATAAAATTCTATGTATAGAATAACATTTTATAATAGAGAATAAGATTCCATGTATGTAATACAATTCTATATTATAGAATGCACTTGTATGCATAGAATTATATTCTATAACATAGAATGAATTCTATTACAAAGAATGAATTCTATTACAAAGAATGAATTCTATAACATAGAATTTATTCTATGTGCATACAATTCATTCTATAACATAGAATGAATTCCTTAACATAAAATAAATTATATGACATAAAATGAATTCTATGTGCATAGAATAAATTGTATAACATAGAATGAATTCTATAATAAAGAATGAATTCTATATGCATAGAATGAATTTTATAGCATAGAATGAATTCTATGACATAAAATTCATTCTATGACATAGAATGAATTCTATAGGCATAGAATGAATAGTATAACATAGAATGAATAAGATGACATAGAATGAATTCTATGACATAGAATGAATTCTATAACATAGAATGAATTCTATAGCATAGAATGAATTCTATGTTACAGAATGAATTCTATGTCGTAGAATTCATTCTATGCTATAGAATTCATTCTATGCTATAGAATAAATTCTATGTCATAGAATTCATTATTTGCTATAGAATTCATTCTATGTTATAGAATTCATTCTATGTCATAGAATTCATTCTATGTCATCTTATTCATTCTATGTTATACTATTTATTCTATGCTATAGAATTCATTCTATGTCATAGAATTCATTCTATGTCATAGACTTCATTCTATGTTATAGAATGAAATCAATGCATACACTTTTTTAAAAAAATAGTAAAACTGGGGCACTGTCGAGGTATAGAGAACATTTTTTATGGCATGGGACTGTATTGCAGAGAGATATACACATTGCCACATCCCATCACCACACCACATCACTCTACATCACACTGCACCACAAATGTGATGGGTAGGTGTGGTGGAGTGATTAGGTTATGTGATGATGTGGTCTGATTCACTCGCTTTTAAGGCATAATAGAACTGTATTGCAGATACATACATACACATTACCACATCACATCACCACACTATATCACTCGAAATCACACCACACTGCACCACAAATGTGATGGGTGGGAGGGGTGGGGTGATTAGATTATGTGATGTGATTCACTGATGCCATGATATGTGCTGTCTGCTGCAATGTGAAGATGTGCTGCTGCTGTGATGTCGGCTGATGTGATGTGATGATTTGTTGATGTGATGTGATTTTATGTGGTGGTGAGTTTTCACGATGATGGTGATGAAGCAATGTGATGCAGTGATGTGATGTGATGATGTGATCGATGTGTGCATTCTATGTTATAGAATGTTCATTCTATAACATAGAATGTTCATTCTATAACATAGGATCCATTCGATAACATAGAATGTTCATTCTATAACATAGAATGGTCATTCTATAATGTAGAATTCATTCTATAACATAGAATGTTCATTCTATAACATAGAATACATTCTATAACTTAGAATGTTCATTCTATAACATAGAATCCATTCTATAACATAGAATGTGTATTCTTTAACATAGAATGCATTCTATAATATAGAATGTTCGTTCTATAACATAGAATCCATTCTATAACATAGAATGTGCACTCTTTAACATAGAATGCATTCTATAATATAGAATGTTCATTCTATGCGCAACTAGGTCATTCTTTGTGAAACGAGGCTATGAGGAATAAAGGGGCATGTGCACGCGCGCGAGAACTGAAGAAATGGCTGACGTGCCAAGCGTTCTGCGGGCTTTATCAGACATTAGAACAGGCTCAAATCGCACGATACCGAGTCAATTGCAAATTGGACAGCAGGCAAGCAGTAGTTCTGACGTCATCACGTAGCATTCGCGATCGGATCGCAAACAAAATCGTTGCACAATCGGCATGTGTGGCGGGGCCTTTAGGTTTCTTGATGCAGACGACTTCAAAGCAGTGTGAGTAGACCGCATAGCAATAAAAAAAAAATTGACGTCACACCCTCCCTTTCCCCCACCCCCCCCCCCTCCGCCCCTGCGTGCTTACTTTTTCATTACAATGTGCTGAGGTTCTGTAAGGGTTTATAGTGACAAAATCTAATTAAATAATCAGTTCTTTTTGCTCAATACCGAAGAAATAACCGTACTGTACACTCATAAAAAGCAATAATTAATATAATTAAAGGTCGAATATTGCGATACAACTCTGAGACATAATAATTATTGCAAAAAAAACTATTTCACCCCAGGCGTCCGCCCATAACCTATTTTCAGCTAAATAGCTCTGTTGAGAATTTGGCCTCCCTTTGTAAGAACACCCAGAGTGATGTGGTGTGGTGATGGGATGTGGCAATGTGTATCTCTCTGCAATACAGTCCCATGCCATACAAAATTTTCTCTATACCTTGACAGTGCCCCAGTTTTTACTATTTAAAAAAAGGTTTTTATATTGATTTCATTCTATAACATAGAATGAATTCTATGACATAGAATGCATTCTATGACATAGAATGAATTCTATGACATAGAATGAATTCTATAACATAGAATGAATTCTATGACATAGAATGAATTCTATTACATAGAATTTATTCTATAGCATAGAATGAATTCTATAACATAGAATAAATTCTATAGCATAGAATGAATCCTATGACATAGAATTCATTCTGTAACATAGAATTCATTCTATGCTATAGAATACATTATATGTCATAGAATTCATTCTATGTCATAGAATTCATTCTATGCTATAGAATTCATTCTATGTTATAGAATTCATTCTATGTCATAGAATTCATTCTATGTAATCTTATTCATTCTATGTTATACTATTCATTCTTTGCCTATAGACTTCATTCTATGTCATAGAATGAATTCTATGTCATAGAATTCATTCTATGCTATAAAATTCATTCTATGCATATAGAATTCATTATTTATTATAGAATTCATTCTATGTTATACAATTTATTCTATGCACATAGAATTAATTCTATGTCATGCAATTTATTTTATGTTAAAGAATTCATTCTATGTTACAGAATTCATTCTTTGTAATAGAATTCTTTCTATGTTATAGCATATAGTTCTATGCATACAAGTGCATTCTATAATATAGAATTGTATTACATACATAGAATCTTATTCTCCATTATAAAATGTTATTCTATACATAGAATTTTATTATGGACATAGAATTTTACACTATATTATAGAATGTTATTCTATACAAAGAATTTTATTCTATGACTTACAATATTGGTTTATTTTTTTATAATTGGAATTTCAACTAATGAATGCTTTTTGTGTGCATAGAATGCTTTCTATGTGCATAGAATTTATTCTATGTATAGAATGGTCACATAGAATTAAAGGACACATGGCGCCCCATACTTTAATTGCGGGAGTGCGTGAAATACTTCAGGTATCGTAAGCGAAGGAATACTTGTTCGAGACGAAATTTGTTTTAAGCTACATACTGTAGGTCTTTTAAAATGTTAAAATCGTTTAATTTTTATTTATCATTTATAACCTTTGTTTGTGAGCTATTTTACATTACATGGTTGTTGCTTTAGGTCCAGCGGACTCTTCCTATTTTAGACAAAAATGTTGGTTTAAATTAATAACGAATATGTTAATACCACTTCAAATATGTGTATTTTTTAAAATTGTGAGTTCATTTATTGCTTTCATTATTTTATTTGGATTTTGGTTTTTTGATGAAGCAAGATCCTGGAAATACATGTACTTTCTCTGTTTTAATCGCTCCTTTGAATTTACTTTATTTCTTTGTTCTTTATACTCGTTTCCCTTGCTAGTCAATTCTAAATAATCTCGATTATTATTGGCATCTTGTAACTCATTATCAAGCCATTTAGGTTTTACAATGCGTTTGACTCTCTTATTTCTCTAAGGGGCATGCATACCACCTCCAGAGCCTATGGAATGGAAATAAGTGCAGAGAAGACCAAAATGATGACCAACACCACCAATGGCATCAACACGGACATCAAAGTCCAAGGCCAGTCCCTCAACACAGTGCATAGCTTCAAATATTTAGGAGCCATTGTATCAGACAATGGGTCATGGCATGAAGTCCTCTCCAGGATCGCACAAACAACTGCTGCCTTGGCGAAGTTGAAGCCAATTTGGAAAGACAGGACCATCAGTCTACATTCCAAGGTAGCCTAAGACTGCTACGCTCCCTTGTCATCTCCATCTTCCTATATGCTTGCGAAACATGGACTCTCACAGCAGATCTCCAACGAAGAATACAAAGCATGGAGATAGGTGCTAAAGAAGACTTCTGGGCATTTCCATTACCCAGCACATCACCAACGACGATCACACAAGCCATTGGACAACACGATGACCTGCTCACAGTGTTGAAAAAACGGAAATTCCGATGGTATGGCCACGTCACCAGATCATCAGATCTTGCAAAGACCATCCTGCAAGGCACAGTGCAACGAGGTAGAAGAAGAGGGAGACCGAACAAGAGGTGGGAGGACAACATTCGATAATGGACTGGTTTGACACTGAGCGAAACAATCAGGGTTGCTGAGGACAGGGAAAGATATAGTACGCTGGTTAAACAATCATCTGTGGTGCCCCTACGACCTCCCAGTTACGGGATAGGATAGGATAGGATTATTATTATTATCTTACTGTACAGTTGTGAAGTTTGGGGCTATGGATCTTGTGACTTTGCTGTTAAACTGCAGCTTAGATTTTACTAGCTCATTTTTAGGCTTAAAAAGTCAACTCCTAATTTAATGATTTTTAGTAGTTAGTTTTTATTTTTTTCCGTTTGGTCCCCGAAGGACCTGGAAGTAAATAAACTTTGGCCTTGTCTTGTCTTGTCTCATATATATAGAGAGTTGTCTGCGCCTAGATGCAGCAGACGTGTTTTTGTTTTCGCTGGTCTGTGAAATGTTTTGTACTAGTATCCGTGGATTTCAGTGTTACATTTTTATACCTGAGTCAGTGAGTGTTTGTGGACTTTATGTGCATTTAGTTTGGGCAGTGGTCAAGTGTGTCGGTCAGTTGTTAGAACATTTTAGTTTCCTTCAATTCTATCTTAATCCTTTATCAAAGCTCCCACGGTTAGCTGAAGTTTCCAGTCCATGCGCTGTGTTATAGCTGACTCACTGCTGGAATGCTTATCGTAGCCCTACACCTCCACTGACTTGTCCTGCTTCCAGAAGGAGAAAACTAATGCAGCTAGCTACGTGCGCCCATTTCGTTTTAAGCGCAGACACCTAGAGCTACCGGGAATCCGGCCTGGGCGGTGTATCTGCGGGAAGATCTGATACTGTACTTTGACATTTTCATTTTTACAATTTTGAAGACTTTGGCATTTTCAATGTTAACACCTTCGAGATTTTGAACAGTCTTTTCTTTTTTTTTTAAATTAAAAATTTTATTGTGTCTTTTTTTTTGTTTTTTTTTTTTTTGATGGACTGTTTTCACGTCCTCGTCGTTACTCAAAATAATAACAACCTTTGCATCCGAAAAGCCCAGTGACATAGTTACCCAGCTAGTGCAATGGTTGACTGAATTATGTGTATGTTTATTCCGCTTTGATCGCCATCAACAATAATACTCCAATCTGCGTGTCTGAAAAGAGAATTATAGCCAAAGTCTGTACGGTCTCTACCAAAACGATAACCAACTTGGTGAGGTCATCAATCATGTTTTCTAGTCAATGCCATGGTCCAGCATCATTCAGTTTATTGGAGAGGGTCGAGACTCACCCGGGAGAGTCCGATCCACAGCAGTGGCCCCGTCAATTTCGCTCACTGTCGCCAAGCGACGAGGCGATCCAGGTTGAGCCTATGCTCGTCGGGGATCAAAACGAGCCACAGAAAGTCTCATCGGTCATTGGTGTCGACATTGTTGTTGTTTTTTTTGGCGATGATCGTCCGAACCACAGCAGTGGCCCCGTCAATTTCGCTCATTGTCGCCAAGCGACGAGGCGATCCGGGTTCAGCCTATGCTCGTCGGGGATCAAAACGAGCCACAGAAAGTCTCATCGGTCATTGGTGTCGACATTTTTGTTGTTGCGATGATCGTGTATTCGCATGATTTGATTTGGCCAGTGCACGGTGAAAATTCGTGCCAAGACTTAACATTAAAGAGTGTATCATCGGTCATTGATTGATGTTGACATTCGCGGTGGCCACGCGTTCATATGATTTACCTGTATTAATGAATGAAATGCACGCATGTAGGATGGAGAGCTGCACGCATGTAGAATGGAGAGCTCGCGAAAACGGTCTGAGTCGCTTCCTCTTCCAAGACGTCATGAAAGACTGATGACGCAACTTTGTGAGGGTCTGTGTGATCGACCTACCTTTTTTAGTGTACTTTTTCTGGCGTTCTTTGACTATCAATGTTGTATCATAGGCCCTTGTATCAGGACACGCGAGCGCCTATGCCTGTGACGCGTCTCCCTGTATTATAGATAACCAAAGGGAGACGCGTCACAGGCATAGGCGCTCGCGTGTCCTGATACAAGCGCCTGTGTGTTGTATGGGCACCACCGAAAACCTAAGCAGAACATCGAGTTTATAGCGGCATCCGGATTGAATGCTTGACACAACCATTGGAACAAGAACAACGCGGAAGAACGCGAGCAAGTTCAAGAGCTGGAATACAGAACAAGAGAAAGAGCAAGAATAGGAACAAGAGCAGGAACAAGAGCTAGAACAAGAACAGTGGCTAGAACAAGAACAACAGCAAGAAAAAGAAGTATAATTGTATATACAGGGAATTGGTAGTTTAGATCTGATTTCACTCCGTAATTGTAAGAAAGGGATGTCCCGACCGCATAATAACGCTGATCCTCCCACCTACTCTGTTCCAACGGTTCTTGAGATAAGGCGGACAAAATTACCGACTGACCGACATTTTGCTCGTTCTGATATCCGATGTGTCACGCAAAGAAGTTCTATAATCTCTTAATATGTTGTCGTTGTATCCTGGATGAAAAACACCACCTAATTTTATAAATAAGCGTCATTGACAATTATAATTAAGCTTAGTACAAATGATGAGGCTATCCACTAATTCCATGCCGGATCGGTCGTCGCCCGGCTACACAAGGACCGCGCCTTCCGTTGGCCACCAGGACGGAGGTGTTAAGTATGCTACTGATGGACAAATTAGCAAGATCCGCACGAGAAACAACATCGTCATAGGAACCTGGAATGTCAGGACCCTAACTGCGGAAGGAAAATTAGAAGAACTGGCCCACGAGCTGGACCACTATCGATGGAACGTTCTAGGTATCAGCGAACTGCGCTGGAAAGGCCTAGGTGAAACAACGACTGACAAAGGCCACAAGCTCTATTTCAGCGGTAGAGATGACAGGCACGAACACGGCGTTGGATTCTTGGTCCACAAGAACATTCTAGCCACTGTCATGGGTTGCCGCCCAGTCTCCAGTAGACTCATTACCATCCGTCTGAGAGCAACCCCTTTCAACATTACCATCATCCAGGCCTATGCCCCAACATCAGACTATGAAGACAGCGAAGTGGAGGATTTTTATGAAAATATACAGGCGGTCCTTGACCAAGTGCCGAAGAAGGACATAGTCATAGTGCAAGGCGACTGGAATGCCAAGGTTGGCCAAGATGCGCACCACAACTGGGGAGACACATGTGGACCCCACTGCAACAACGAGACAAATGACAGGGGTCTGAGGCTATTGGAGTTTGCCAGATACAACAATCTGGTACTGGCAAACACGCTTGGTCTCCACAAAAAATCCAGACGATGGACATGGCACAGTCCCGGCGGGGAACATCACAACCAGATCGACTACATCATGGTCAAGAAACGCTTCAGATCAAGCATCAACATTGGCAGGACACGCACTTTTCCAGGAGCAGACATTGGAAGTGACCACGATCTCGTGATGATGTCTTTCCGGCTCCATTTGAAGAGAGTAAATACAGCAAAGTGCACTAGACTGAAGTTCGACCTGGACAAACTGCAAGACCCGGAGGTGGCAAAAATATTTCAGGCCACAATTGGAGGGAAATTTGCACCACTGCTTATTTTGGGGGCAGGCGAAGTAGATGTCAACACCATGACCAATACCTTCAACTCAGCTGTAACAGATGCCGCCACTGAGATCCTTGGCAAGCACCGACCAAAGAAGAAGCCGTGGATCACACCTGAACTTTTGGATCTGTGTGATAAACGAAGAGAGTTAAAAAAGAAAAAGAACACCTCACAGGGAGCTGATGTCTACCGAAAAATCAACAATGACATCCAAAAAGGCATGCGCACAGCAAAGGAGAACTGGATAGAAGATCAATGCCAGGAACTAGAGAACAATCTGAACAAGAACAACAGCAAGAAGGCCTACCAGACTGTGAAGCGGCTGACAAGTGTTAAACAGCCCAAAGTCTCCACTATCCAAAGCAAGTCTGGCATATGCCTTACAGAAGAACAAGAAGTCTTGGACAGATGGACAGAGTACTGCTCTGACCTTTACAACCATACACCAAATGGAGACCCATCAGTTCTAGCATGTCCCGAGAGCAAAGCAGAAGAAGAAATCCTCCCAATTCTCCGGGAAGAAGTTGAGGCAGCAGTGCAATCGCTGAAGAAAGGGAAGTCAGCGGGAGTGGACAACATACCAGCGGAACTGCTACAAGCAGGAGGAGAAGCGATGACTGATGCTCTCACCATTATCTGTAACAAGATCTGGCAGAGTGGGGAATGGCCTACACCATGGACCCAGTCGCTTGTCATCACTCTTCCCAAAAAAGGTAACCTTCAGGAGTGTGAAAATTACCGCACCATCAGCCTCATCAGCCATCCCAGCAAGGTCCTCCTGAAAATAATACTCAACAGGTTGAAACCACAAGCTGAACAAATCATAGCTGAAGAACAAGCAGGATTCATGGCAGGGCGAAGTACCACTGAACAGATTTTCAACCTCAGAATAATCTGTGAGAAATACCTACAACACCAACAACATCTATATCATGTGTTCATAGACTTCAAGAAGGCATTTGACCGAGTCTGGCATGCAGCTCTATGGGCAACCATGAAAGTGTACAACATCAGCCCTAAAATTATAGAAGTCATCAAAAGCCTGTATGACAAGGCTACCAGTGCAGTCCTCCATAACAGCGTCATCGGGAACTGGTTCAGAACAACAATCGGTGTGCGTCAAGGATGCCTACTCTCTCCAACACTCTTCAACATCTTCCTAGAGCGCATCATGTCAGATGCTCTTGCAGATCACGAAGGCACAGTCAGCATAGGGGGCAGAGCAATCTCCAATCTTCGTTTTGCGGATGATATTGATGGATTGGCTGGAGAGGAACAAGAACTTGAACAGCTTGTACAGAGGCTTGACACCACCTCCAGAGCTTATGGAATGGAAATAAGTGCAGAGAAGACCAAAATGATGACCAACAACACCAATGGCATCAACACGGACATCAAAGTACAAGGCCAATCCCTCAACACAGTGCACAGCTTCAAATATTTAGGAGCCATTGTGTCAGACAATGGGTCTCGACAGGAAGTCCTCTCCAGGATCGCACAAACAACTGCTGCCCTGACAAGGTTGAAGCCCATTTGGAAAGACAGAACCATCAGTCTACATTCCAAAGTAAGACTGCTGCGCTCTCTGGTCATCTCCATCTTCCTATATGCTTGCGAAGCATGGACACTCACAGCAGATCTCCAACGAAGAATACAAAGCATGGAGATGAGGTGCTACAGAAGACTTCTGTGCATTTCCTATACCCAACACATCACCAACGACGAAGTCCGACAGACCATCACACAAGCCATTGGACAACACGATGACCTGCTCACAGTGGTGAAGAAACGGAAACTCCGATGGTATGGCCACGTCACCAGATCATCAGGCCTTGCAAAGACCATTCTGCAAGGCACCGTGCAAGGAGGTAGAAGAAGGGGAAGACCGAAAAAGAGGTGGGAGGACAACATTCGAGAATGGACTGGTTTGACACTGAGCGAAGCCATGAGGGCTGCTGAGGACAGATAAAGATGGAGTATGCTGGTTAAACGATCATCTGTGGTGCCCCTACGACCTTCGGGTTATGGGATAGGATAGGATAAGGATAGGATAGGATTAGTACAAATCAATAATGAGATTTCGCGTTGCTCGTGCTCAACAAAACAAGGAAGTAAAAACATCGTTTTATAATGTAATATTTAATGTTCGTTTGGAAGACTGACGAATAGTATGTAGGATATGAATCGTTCATTTGACAACAACACAACAACGCATTCTGTTAAACTGAGAACAAAACAAGATGGCCACCTATGCACATGAATTCTCAGACACCATTACCCACACACACACACCCGTTTACAACGGTACAGCAGAACTGTTTTTGTAACCACATTCGCTGACGGAGACAGACAGACAGAGAGAGAGAGAGCCTCACTAAGGTTACTTCTTAGTAGACCGGTTACCCTTATGTTTTGAGCGCGAGGGTTTGGGGTCCAACATCTTGCCGGTAGTACTACTGCTCGAGTCTTCCTTGCCTTTAATTTGAGAAGCGGGTATGGGGAGCGGATTAAGCTCATGAGCGGATATAGGCGGCGGATTAAACTCAGGAGCAGATAGCGGTGGTGGACTAAGCTCAGGAGCGGGTAGGGGCCAATGCGGTGACGCGGGATCTACCGCCTCACTGACCATGGAGGAGTCCTTTAGTACTGGAGTACGAGTGACATATCCAGATAACTTTCGGAATCCGGTGAACGGATTCCAGCTGTGTTGTGATTTCTCCTTACTGATGGGCACAGATGGGACAGATCGTAACGACTCCACGAAATCGGTGGAGCTGGTGACGATTTGGCTGACTTTCTTCCGAAGCGGCGAAACGGTCAGCTGACCCTGCTTCGGCGTGTTTTTGTTGACGGAATCCTGGCTGGATTTGAGGTGGTCTGAGGCGTTGGAAATGGAAGGGCTGGTGATGGCGGTGAACGGCTCGGGATGTCGCGAGTTGTCTCCCTCCTCTTCGGATTTGTTATGGAAAGAGTCGTTCTGCTTCAACAAGGTGAACATGCTGCCAATCACATTGGTCATCGTTAGCCTGTGTCCCTTAAAGAAAGCGGGACTGCGGGAAGGCGACATCAATGAAGAGGTTTCTAACGTATCCCCGGGCGACGAACGGGACCTGGTCGTGGATTTGGATGGGAAGGACAGGCTGCCATCACTGGCATTTCCCCGCGTGGCGGCGTCCGGGATGCCCATCAGCGACTCTTTCTGCTGGCTGGGGTGCGGTGCGGCGAGGCAGGGGGAGTTTTCCAGTTCCACTGGAATGCCGGACATCCCGTCCTTGTCGTCCGACTCGGTGCGCAGAATGATGGAGGGATGGTACGTCTTGCTGAAGTCGCTGAACGACGTGCGGAACTCCGGCACGATCACCCTCACCGGCGACGCGCTCCGCTCCAGCACTGTCCCCTCCATGGAGCGCTTCCGGACCAAGTCCCACTTCTCACCCAGGATGGAAATGCGCACGGACATCATGGAGATCCCCAAGCCAGAGTGAGTCCGGTCTTCGTCCTCACGCGTGGTCAGGCAAAAGAAGACCTTGGCCAGGTACACTCTGAAGTGGTTGTTGAGGGCGCCGTACAGAACGGTATTGGCCGTGCTGCACACCACCAGCAAGAAATAGCTCAGCGCCAGCGCCGTCACCAGGGACTTCCCGCAGCGTGACGTCAACGCAGTCAGCTCCACCGCCAGGGCGGGTGCGTAGAGGTGCATGTTGAGGACGCTGAGGTAGACGCTGGTCTTCATGCCTCGAGCTCTCGTCTTCCTGGCGTTCCTCTGCGCACTGTCCATGTAGATCAGGGCCTTCAACTCGAAGCCTCGCAACTGAAAACACAGGAAGCACAAAACATGTTTCGTTGCATGCAAAGAGGTATCAACCATTGCAGGCAATGCTTTGCTTGTCTATTGTATCAGACGCAGCAATGCATTGCCTGCAAGGTGACCTTGACCAAAGATTATGAGAAGTAAAGACTGTGGATCTCAAATTTAGATCCGAGAAAGCCCAGAAAAAAAAATAAAAAAAAAATAAAGAGTTATGCTCTTTCTTTCTGCATTTCCACAAATTCAAAATGGCTCGTGGTCGAAAGCTAGAAGGAAAGTGACAGAAGCAAACAAGGAACCCACTGCATAGACTTTGGGTGAAAGAGTTTCCGCAACTAGTAGTCATCCTGCAAAGGAAAAAAGTTATCCCGCTTATCCTAAAATGAGAAAAGGTGAGTGAATGTATGTCTTTTGGTGATATTTGGGATGTGAATGCGAGTGTGTGCTGTATGCATAGGCAGATTCCTGGAGTATCTGCTAATATTGTTTAAACTACTTCGTTATTTGATAGATCTATTTTGAAATCTTGTATGTAAGATACGTGTATGTACTATGCACCTGTATGTACTCTTGTAACCCATGTTTGTTTTCGTTTATGTTTCGTTTGTAAATGTATTTTAGAAAAAAAAAGAAGTTATGAAAAAAACAAACAACAAATTGAAAGAAAAAAAGAAAAACAAAAGCCTTTTGATTGCTAAGCATTTGCTTCACAGTTGTAAGCAGTGGATCCACAACTGCCGACATGATTTTCGGGGTCTCCTAACGACTGATCTGTACAAGAAAGGATAGACTCCTTGCAGTGACCACTTCGAGGCTAAGCAGTTCAATGTGCCAGCTGTTATGTAATTTCTTGATGTATTCTTTCAGTATATAATAAATATATAATGGGATTTGATTTTCATTGACAAAAATCTCGTTTTCCTTAGTTTTCATTCTCTCTCTCTCTCCCTCTGTGCACGCGTGTGTGTGTGTGCGTGTGTGTGTGTGGGTGTGTGTGTGTGTGTGTGTGTGTTTGTGTGAGTTGTGAATTTAAATATGGGGAAGGTATAAATATTGTTTATTTTCCAGTAAATAACAACGGACTTTATAAATTATAAATAAAAATATTTCGTGAGCATATTGACCAAAAAGCTTTTTTTTTTTAAATTAAAAAACAAACAAAACTTTTGGTCACGGAAAGGGTTTTGTGGAGAATTATTTTTATGCAAAACGTAGAAACGTTGCCTAGGGTAGCCAACTTCAATTTCAGTAAAATTTAGTCTCCGGTTATTCTGCAACCCGTCTGTGTCTAATGTACGCAGCAATATACTTGGAATTTTGCATCGTACTTCATAAAGGGTTTATGCATTTATGTACAAAATAGCATGCATGCATCTCTATTCCAGCATGATTAAGCGACGATCATCATTGTCAAATCAACACATGGTCACTCACGAAGCGACTCGAATAATATATTCGTCGGAGCAAGGGACGCAAGGGGTGTCGGATAGTGCAGTGGTTGGAGCACTCGCTACTGTGTCGAAAGTGAAGCACCGTCCGGTGCGGTTAGCACTTGGATGGGTGACCGCTAAGGTGTGAAGCGACAAACAACAACGCCCCCAGTTGACTCAACTGTGATTGAGTACCTACTCTCTTGAGGGTGGGGAAGGTAAAGCAGCGAGGGAGAGAGTTGGGCATCACCCTAATTACGCTGGCCCAAGATAAGTGTGATCTCCAACATCACGCTCCCCTACGGCCACAAGGCTATGGGACTACCTTTACCTTTACCTTTACCAAGGGACGCAACTCGCTGCTCGTCTCGGTTTTTTTTAATAAGCGCTATTAACAAGTTCTCTCTCTCTCTCTCTCTCTCTCTCTCTCTCTCTCTCTCTCTCTCTCTCTCTCTCTCTCTCTCTCTCTCTCTCTCTCTCTCTCTCTCTCTCTCTCTCTCTCTCTCTCTCTCTCTCTCTCTCTTAATACCATTGCCTTGATCTTTGCAATTCGCAAAGCTCCATAATAACACAATGGCATCCGTTGTTTTAAGCATATACCAGTGATTTAGATCCATAGTGACTCCACCATTCGATTGATCCATCGATGGAATCTGGGATAATTAATCCTATTTAGGACTAGAACAAATAGTAGGTACTTTAGTGTCAAAAAAAACAAAAACAAACAAACCTAGAGGGGCAAAGCCCATATGACTCCTCACATGCTCCATATAAAACTCCTAATAATTAAAACGAGAATGAGTGCCAAAAAAAAAAAAAATGAAACGGTGGCATTAAAATGCAAAGTAATTATCTTTCTATGCTCTTGACCTTGAGATGACCTTGAAATACCCTCATGTTCTATCAAATAAACTGCAACAAAAGTGGTATGCCAAAATGGTGACCTTCAGTGTCCATGACCTTGGGATGGCCTTGTCCCTCAGGTGACCACTCATGCATGTCTGATTAAATAACCCAATGCTGTTGCATACTATGGGTTAAATAAACAGCCATTCCACTATACCGTGACCTATTTTTTTGTTTGTTTAGAAAGGCCTACAATTACCTTGACCTTCAAGATCAATGCAAAAACGGAACGCATATGAGAGATCAATCCATTATCTCTAAATAAAAAATTTTTGGAATTTATATTTCTCAAAGTTTAGGGTCAAGGTCACTTCAAAGTACCTATACTAACCGACTTTGGACAGCTCCAGTAAATTTGACCAAATTTGTAAAGTATGTATGCATCATTGACATATATTATGCATTGAAGAATCTTAAGCTCAATATCAATAATCTAGAAAAAAGTGAAATTTTGTCAAAAATTGTCATTTTTTAAAATTAACATTTTATGACCCTGGAACCTTGACTGAAGTGAAGTCATTCAATCACTGATAATTTATGATCTCATGGGTATACACGATCTTACCAAGTGTGGTTGTGATAGTTGAAATAGGTTCTGAGTACTTAGCTGCTTTAAAGGTTTTGCACAATCGGCGGACAGACAGACGGACGGACGGACACATCTCGCATACATTTGCAAAAATCTGGAGTGTGTGTGTGTGTGGGTGGGTGGGTGTGTGTGTGTGTGCGTGGGTGTGTGTGTGTGTGTGTGCTGCTTTGTATGCTTTTTTGTGGCGGTGGGGGGGGGGGTCGGAGGATGGGGGGGGGGGGGGGTGAGGAGGGGGGTAGAGGGCGGTGTTGGTTAGTACACGGACACATTGCTATGCATGCGAGTCGAACAAGAAAGCAATGTAGGCCTAATTTTACTGCAGTCCTCAAACGAATGCGTCTACTACACCTAAAAGTGCAAATACTGTACTAGTAAGCCTACTTTCTACTAAGCATATTAGGGCCAATAATAATAATAATAATAATAATAATAATAATAATAATAATAATAATAATAATAATAATAATAATAATAATAATGTTTACGGTTACATGGGGGGGGGGGGGGGGGGGGGGGGGGGGGGGGGAATAGGGTCGTAGGTAGGCTTATTCTAACCTTTTCCACCTTGGGTGCAATTTTGTTGGCTTTTTTCAATTTTTTTTCCCCAGACGACTCCCCCTCCCCCCCCCCCTCTCCAAAAAAAAAGTGTTAAGGTCGGATAAAAAAATTAGGGTCGGTTGGGATAGAGTACACAGACATTTGTTTTTTGGCCTTACCGTTACGTTAAAATATATCAAAATGTATATATTATAAACTTAATCAAATAACAGGACAGTAGAACTTAAGGGGAAGTTTTGCATTTGAGCATTCTGATCGTTACCTACCTTTTTTCTTGAAAACTCTTCCTGGACAAGACTCCTTGTTTGTGTATGAGGTCTGTTGGATCAGCTTGGGAGTATTGGACGCTTTCTGCCGGGTGGTCACTGGGGCTTCCTATAATGTTATTATTTGGCAATATGGGCATTTTATATGTATGTGTTTTGTTGATAATTTATAATAATGTTTGTATTCTATTTTGTTTTTGTAACCAGGGGTTCGATTAGTTGTGGTAAAGCCTCAGCCGTCCCCTGCGTGGGATGTCTTTATTGTAAAGTGACTGGCCGGTGGAGGGCGTTCAGTTTTCTCACTAGGGTTGTTTCAGCAGATCTTTTATGCGGATCGGGGGTTGTCCGGTCCTGATTTGGCTCGGAAGAGTCCGCTGGACCTAAAGCAACAATCAATCAATCAATCAATCAATCAATCAATTCTGATCGTTCATAGCGGGCACACCTTCTGCAGCGCGCAAAATAAAATAGGAATTATCCTATCGTGGCGAAGGTTTGCGCGCAAGGGTTAAAAGGAATTCAAATGTGATCACTGGGGATGGGGGGGAGGGGGGGGGGGGGGGTCCGCGAGAAGCATGTCCTTCGTCTGCCACAAAACATGACGAAACATGTCCGCGTCTGAAAGGCAAACACAGCCTGAGGTGCTGGCAAGAATTCCTCACGCGGAGAGAGCAGAGCACAAAACACGACGACTACTCCACTCACCCGCCTATAAGTGGAGAACTGCGTGACCATGTGGATGAGGTAGACGACGCCGTAGACGGCAACGAGACACACTTGCCCCATGAAGCGTTCCTCCACACACATCTTTGTCTCTTTGCGGTACTCCACTTTTCGTACAAAGTTCAGCGCTGTCGCCAATATCAAGGGCGCCGAGCACCAACCGGCTAACTTGGGTTTTGTCCCGAATAAACATGTGTACGTCTCTTCGCTTTTCGCTAGTTTCACGTACCTGGAAATGAATAAATATATGAATGACTCTATGGGTCTGTCAGTTGGTCCGGTCGGTCTACAGAGGTCTCTTGATCGGTTAGTCGAGTTCTTTGCTGTCGGTCGGAACGTCGCTTTGCTGGCGGTTGCAACTATCGGTCGGTTTGCTCTCTCTCTCTCTCTCTCTCTCTCTCTCTCTCTCTCTCTCTCTCTCTCTCACTCACTCTCTCTCTCTCTCTCTCTCTCCCTCCGTCCTTCTCTCTCTCTCTCTCTCTCTCTCTCTCTCTCTCTCGTAGTGGTAGTAGTGGCAGTATCCCAAAAAAGAAGAAGAAATAGATGCAGGAGGAGGAGAAGCTGAAGAACAAGAAGAAATTATAACAACAACAGCAGCAGCATCAACAACAATACTAATAACAACACAACAACCATAATGATGATGATGATGATGATGATGATGATGATGATGATGATGATGATGATGATGATGATGATGATGATTGTGACGTGGGGTTTTATTGTTGCTGGGCTCTGCACAATGGACTGCTATAACCCTCTCATCTTATTCTATGGGGACCGCTAGTGAATCACCCTGTTGTGATGATATTCTGGGGAAGATACGTTTATCTTACTAGGGGGTAAGACTTATTGATAGATGGGCGATGGGCTACCACTATCGATCGTTCTTTTACCAGAATTCCAAAGCTGTGTGAGAGACTGATCACGGCACTTTGGTCACATAAAATTTATATTTGTTCTCGGGCGTTTTAGCATCATTTGGCTCAACTTGAGAACCGTTGATTACTATTATGTCTCGAAAGAAGAAAACTAATAGCTACACAACAATACAAATAGAATGACACCAGTCGAATGTATGTAATTTCTCGTTTTATATATTCAACACAACTTTTACATGCACTTCATTAAACAGGTAAATTACTAATTCTGAGAGTTCGATGTGCAGGGAAAGTTTGTCAGCAGGTCTTTTTCATCATAAGCTACGCGAATATATTCATAGTTCACTAAATACTCTAGTGGTCGATTATCTTTTCTCGAGGGTGAAACTCAGTTGGCAGTTGTGGGTGACTTATCTACTGCGCGTCGGCGAGTGATGGAGTCCTTCTGAGAAGTCTTGCCTCTCAGGTTGATTGGGTGAATCGTCTAACTCTTGAAGCTACGAGGGTGGGACGTGGAGAGGTAGAATCTTGGTTGTTCTCCTTCTGTACCACGGGAGCAAGCGTCATGCGTTTGTCTCCACAAACTGGCCCAGAGCTGACCTGTAAAAGTCGGAGCTCTGGCTACAATATTCTCGTTAGATACAAGTGTGCGGTCTCCTCTGCAAAGTGTCCATAGCATCAGACACCTGCAAGGTTCCCATGTGCACAATTCGATTCGAATCTTAAGGCTAAGATACATCAATCCACATGCATACTGTCTCAGAAACAATAATCTGTTTCTGTAACTAAATATATCTATATATCAAGAACATATTATTAATACATGGCAATCAATATAAAATAAACATACACATATCAAAACTACTAATGTTATCTTACTTCCAGACTCTGAGATCCGTGAAACCGTCTCTAGTCTATCTTGATGATAAGGCTGAGGATAAGCGTTCACTGCAGCTTGTTCCTGTGTTTGACCCTCGCAGCTTCGTATTTCGTATGCGACTGCCGAGCTAACGTTGGGTCTACCAGGGCCTGCAGGGTTCCTATAGTCTTCTGACCAATCGGTTAACTCTCGTTTTAGTTATTCTCGCCTATACGGGATTATTCGTTTTTATTTGGATATTTTCCACACCTGCCCTATTTACCAGACACGTATAATTATCCTTGAATAGGAGTGTCAGGGTTAGAGTGTAGGATAGATGTAATAACGATAAGCGGAGCTTAGGCTACTTAGTGTCTCAGTGACTCTGGTCATAGTGGAGTATCTAGTTAACGAATACGACGTTATGGTCAGTTTTGCCTCAAGTATGCTATTTCGTCTTGGATCGCTAAGTCTGTTAGATGGTATCTGGAGCGGCTGGCGGTGTGACTGTCTCAAGGAAGTTAATTCGACATGTGTGTGTCGCTTTTTAGATAACTGTTGAACTAACGTCCAGTTTCATTCGATGGTATCTATTTTGCGCTAAGCTAATTTCCTACATTTTGTCGTCACTATTTCTGCTGTTACACCTGTGAATTACCTTAATACATTTATTTGTTTAGCTCGGTCTGTGTTTAGGCTGGGGTACAGAGATAGATAGAAAAATGGTAAAAGATCACTGTCGCACTAGCTTTCACACGGCTATGAATCATATGTAGTCCAGCCACTTGATAACAGTAAAAATCACACATTTATTTCCTCTACTCTATACACGATCTTCGAAGTACGAAACTAATTTAAAAGTTCAAATGTCAATGCGAATGGTTCGCTCGCTGATAGGTCTAGGCAGCTAGTTTCTCATCATCGGGCACTGGTTACTTTCTGCCTTAATGATCAGATCTGCACTTAACTGTGGGGTTGAAGCGCTGCGTTGAGGTCGCTTCTACGACACGCTGTGTTGTCGTTGAGTCTTTGACTGTGTGGTTCGACGGTTGGGCTATCTACGCTCAATGCTGGAGATGCCTCGGCAGCCAACTGTAAGCGTCGACGTGGTTGTTGTCGTTTGCTGAGTTGGGCTCACGATATAACGCCTGCTCGTCTGTAACATATGAGACGAAATTCTGTACAACCCTGTATAATAGGTCTGTGCAGAGCGTCTCAGTGAAGGCCAAAGTAGCCCTCAGTGATAGCTCCGCATCTCTATACATAAGCGACGAACATTCTGCTAAGTCCGTGGTCCACTGGAATCTCCACTCTAATTTCCTATACATATACAAATATAAAACAGGGCTAACTATACACATAGAGAAAGAATTAATATTATAACCATTCTCTGGTACAGTCACTGGTCTGGTCTGCTCGCATTCTCCACGTGGTCACGCAACTTGGGACTAACAATTCATTCTGTGCATAGAAAATTTCACAAACATAATTCAACAATAATATAAATACATCACGATGAAACAGAAGTATGTTCATTTACCTGTTTGACAATGTCAGGCCGTGGCTAACTTGATTAAATTCGAATATTCAACAAGTACTGCTGTCTAATCTTCTCAGGAGAGATTCTGTCAGAGAGTACTGTGTACTGCTCAGCGTTTCAAACTCGACTGACGTTCTATGTCTTAGCTTGAATCACCCAGAACCGGTTCTCAATACCTTAGCTGTGTTCTGGTTGGCTGAAAAAATCTAAGTGGCTGTAAAATTTGAAACACCATCGTAGGCGGCGATGACTGTCACTAACTGTGCTTGCATCAAGCTCCAACTGTGTTACGCATGATCACTTCTGTCGTCTGCTTTAGACTAACAGTAACCTTCTAAGTTTTACTACTGACCAAACAAGCAAAATCTTAAAATGTGCTGGGTAAACTGGGGCTCTTGTGACAATGATGATGATGATGATGATGATGATGATGATGACGATATGTGAATTCCACCTCGTACCTACTGTTGTTGTGTAGTATAAATGGTGTATGAATTGTGTCAAGCGCGGAGAGCACAGCCATGCGGCGTTATATAAATCTACATTTATTATTATTATTATTATTATTATTATTATTATTATTATTATTATTATTATTATTAAGTCAAGTCATACACACACACACACACACACACACACACACACACACACACACACACACACACACACACACACACACACACTACAGTCACTTCCAGCTCTTTTACTGCAAATACATACACCCACATAACACAAATGTACAGATAATAATTTTCGTTTGACTGACGAAACAGATGATGATGATGATGATGATGATGATGATGATGATGATGATGATGATGATGATGATGATGATGATGATGATGATGATGATGATGATGATCTCTGTAATGTAACAAGGATTGAAGTTTGAGACAAAAATTATAACAAGGATTGAGGTTCCAGACAGCAATCCTAATCTTCCAATCTGTCCTTTCCCCATTTACTCTTCACTCTCACATTCATACTAATTAATATGTGGCTATATACAATTACTCCCCCGTGAGGGTGCCGGGGGTTTCAGTATAAATGGTACCCCCACTTTCTGGAAATTTAGTGCTGTAAATTCCCTTTGTCGCTGTCTTTCTCCTTTGTTCTTTCTCATTCCTACTCTTTTCTATTTTGTTTTTTGTAAACGGGGGTTCGATAATTTAGAGTATAGCCTCCGCGTCCCCTGCGTGGGATGTCTTTATTGTAAAGGGGCTGCCTGGTGGAATGCCTTCAGTGTGACCACTAGGGTTGTTTCGGCAGATCTTTTATGCGGATCAGGGGTGAGTCCTCTTTCAGCGAAGTTGTGGTCTTGATTTTGTGGTCCTGATTCGGCTCTCTGCAGTCCGCTGGACCCTGTAAGCAATGAATAACTAACTAACTAAAATATAATTACTATGTTATATTCACACTTTTCTGCTATCCTATGCACCAACGGGAATCCCCTCTATGAAAAATACTTCCGGTTTTTTTTTCTCCGCGTGTTTTAGTGAGTTATTTCCAAATATTCAAGAATAATAAACATGTGTCAGAGGAGAAATAAAATCCCTTTCTATCGCCAGTGGCGCGAAAACCTAAGAAGAAGTGAAGAAGAAGAAAATACGGAAAAACATAAGAAGAAGAAGAAGCTCGAAGAAGAAGCGCCATTGGTTTCTGGCTTCTGGACAAGGCAAGAAGTCCCGAAGAAAACGCTCGCAAGAAACATAGTCAGAAGTGTTTTGTGAAGTTGCGACGGCGAAGCTATGGAAAACTACAAGAGTTTTCAGGTCCTGTTTCACTTTCTGTCGATGATCGACGAGAAGTCGACAATACAGGCCTCTACGATTGTTGCATTCTTTCACTAGAGTGTACTTCCACCACCGTTTTTTACTTATCCCACTCATTTTCGGGCTCTAACAATCGTCGTTTTCGGCAATTTGCCATATTTAAAAGTCACGCATCAAGCTTTGATAAAAGCAAAACAAACCAAACCGGAACTTGGTTTCATATAACCTCGTTTTAATTTATAATGGCGATACCCACGAGTTTTTATGAGAGGTGCCGGAAAGTTGTGAATTCCTGCAGTCATTCAAACACTCATCTACAAGCTAGAAACATGTAAGCACGTTACAACAACGACGACGATGCCGAGAAATTGGAGAAGAAGAAGGAGGAGGAGGGAGAGGAGAAAGAAGAAGAAGAAAAAAAAAAAGAAGAAGAAGAACGACAACTAGGCTCAGGAGGAAGAGCAGGAGAAGGAGAAGAAGAACAAGATATATATTTATAACCTGTGATTGCAGAGGACGGCGACGGTGAGGTATGAAGCGGTGATGCTCCACCCTCGAAGGACAGCTTGACTATAGCACCATCCTACCGGCAACTCCGTTTCTAAATGACCCAGAACCAACTCTGCCGCATGCAGCAGACCCACACAGATGCACACGTTGCCGTCTGCAAAGGCTAGAACCGCTACGAAAGAGTTGGAGATGGTGCGAATCTTGCGTTTGCGCACAAAGATAAAGAGGATGAGGACGTTGGCGACAAGACTGACGGAGCAGAGGGGGAGGTAGAGGAGAAAGAGTCCTATTTTGACTCCGACAGGCAAGTTCTCATCTTTGCACGGGTCCAGCAAAGTTTCGTTGTCTGTGTAGAAATCATCGTCTAGCAGCGCGTTGTGGTTTGGATCAACAGTCAAGGCTGGTAAGCTCTGTAGATTAATAACACAGATGAATTAACCAGAAATCCTTCATGAGACATATTTAGTCAGTCATTCGTCATCTTCATCACCATCTTTATTCAATAATCATTCATCCATATCATCATCGTCGTTATTCAATAATCAATACTATGATCATCATCATCGTTACGTTATTTAATCATTACCATCATCATCATACATGTAGGTATTCAATCATCATCATCATCATTCAATCGTCCTCATTATTATCAAGTTTATTCAATCATCATCATGTCATTCAATCATCATCAACATCATCGTCATCATCACTACCACCATCACTATTTTAGGGTTTAAAATAGGATGGTGTTGTGGGTTCCTCGGGCGGCTTAAAAGACCCCAACTCAAAGGCTTTGTTTACTTTTGGCAAAAACGGGTTAACCCTAAAATTGGCATTGTTATAACATTACACAATGATACAGTTGGATTTCGTCGCTCACACCAACCGCTACAGTTTAAATTTTCCATTTCTGTACGGAGGTGATAAGTGTGCTACTGATGGACAACTTAGCAAGATCCGCACGAGAGACAACACCGTCATAGGAACCTGGAATGCCAGGACCCTAACTGCAGAGGGAAAATTAGAAGAACTGGCTCACGAGCTGGATCACTATCGATGGAACATTTTAGGTATCAGCGAGCTGCGCTGGAAAGGCCTAGGTCAAACAACGACCGACAAAGGCCACAAGCTTTATTTAAGCGGGAGAGATGACAGGCACAAAACACGGCGTTGGATTTTTGGTCCAAAAAGACATTCTAGCCACTGTCATGGGTTGGTGAAAAATAACAGTGTCAGTCAGACTACTGAATAAATGCTTGACAGCCTACGACATATATATACTGTATCATAAAGCGGCAATGTTTTGTTTTTTTAGGTCTCCAGGACTTACAATCATTAAGTTAAACTGTTTCAATCACAGCTTTCTGTATTTGTAGATTATAGTCACACGACACCGGAGCATATAGAGCATATAGGCGACTACTGGTCACATTATTCTGACACCAGCGAATCAGTTGATGGTAAGGAGAAAATAATATGGTCACACGTTGGCCAATCCGGAATTCGAACCAGGGACCTTTCGGTTACTAGTACGCCGCTCTACCAACTGAGCTACCCGGCCCCACATAGCTGTCTGTTGTTGTTGTTGTTGTTGTTGTTGTTGTTTGTAGATTATAGTCACACGACACTTTCGCATATGGGTGACTACTGGACCGATTTATACTGACACCAGCGGGCCAGTTGTTGGTAAAGGGGAAAATAATATGATCACACGTTGACCAATCCGGGATTCGAACCAGCGACCTTTCGGTTACTAGCAAGACGCTCTTACCAACTGAGCTACCCGGCCCCTAGCTGTCTGATTAGATTAGATTAGATTGGGTAAATTATAGTCCCCAACACATCAGCGTATAGGGGACTATGTATTTAAGAAGACAATTATAAAAAGTGATATCCTAATAATTTAAGAAAAAATTAAAATTTGTTTAAAAAGCCATCGTTCTGATGGGGATAAAAATCCTATCAGGACCACGTTAAAAGGGCGGGACAAGCACATGTAAAAAGAAAATGGATTTAAAAAGACAATATATGTATAGTAGTATGGCTAGGTTGTGTTACGTCAGTAGTGACAAAGCGTACTGTCAAGTAAAAGTGGATCATATACGTAGGGAGTCGTGGAGCGAGGAGCCTGAACACCACAGAGGTCAGGACACTTGTAATTAGTATAGGACAATATTGAATCAATAAAGAAATACGATTACAATTAAATATAATATCTTTTAGATTAGAAATTAGGTTGAGACCCAGGACTAGGAGTCTACTGAAGGTCAACCTATTTAATATGTCAGTCCTTAGAGGTAGCACCCAGGACCCATAGGGTCGACTGCAAGTGACTACGTAACATGGGGTAAGTCTTACTAAGAGGAGTCAGTCCTTGAGGTATGGCTAGGCACGGGATTAGGCACCAGGTGTCGACATCCACTTGCCAGCCAAGAGCACCACGGGATCCCAAGGCTACCGTCGAACCAGGTTCGAGGCGCTGGGATCCGGGTGGCGAGAACGAGAGGTTAGGTCAGTCATTAGGTACTAGTCTGTTCTCCAAACAGTCTTTATATAGCCGAGTCTCATCACCAAAATATTAATGAATTAGGAAATATAGTCCCAACGCAAAGCAAATGCATACGCCACGTGCCTATGTCAACAGCCGTCGCTCTATAAACACGTGATGTATACATAAATGTAAATATTTACCAATTCCATTCGTGACATAAATAATAAGTTATTTACCGACAAAATATATTATTTGGAGAAATCTTAGATTGAGCGAACATTGAAGATTAAAGTCTATATCAACCATTGGCGATATGGAAGACGGGGATGGGACCAAAATCAACACCGAACAATTGGAGCAATCACACTGCTCAAATGGCCAGTGAAAATGGCCACTTTGTTATCTGGCCTATCACGGGACTGGAACCTGAGTTTATCGGGGTGCCAGGCGAACGCTGTACCACTGAGCTACGGGGACGGGGCTCTTACAGTGTTTACCCAATTTTAAACAAATTATTATTGAGAAAATCTGCTCCTAAAACAAAGATTCTTTAGCTACAAGTGGTGAAAATAAATACTTTGCAAAGGGAATTCGATAGCCTCTTATCGGCTGTGGTAGTTGCTATTTTTATCTCAAGAGTGGTCGCTAGCGGTTGTTAGTATTAATCACAAAAACCGGTCCTGATTTGGCTCGGAAGAGTCCGCTGGACCTAAAGCAACAATAAATCAATCAATCAATAATCACAAAAAATACGGGATGTATTCCTGGAGAAAATAACTATATTTCGCGGCGAGTGTTGTTACCGCGTTAAGGCAAATGTCACGGACCGGTTTTATGGTATTTTGGTCCGATGACGTTATATTATTGTTAGTCTCTTTCCTGTGAGAAGATATTGTAATTTTTTTTTCAAAATTGACAGCTAAATTCTGATTGGTTGAGCTAGTCAGTTCACCAATCTACATTCAAAAAAAATATATTAATTCTTTTCTTGACTATACTAAGGAGTGGTTGCTCTGGACTTCTCGCAGATGTGTCTGCAGGTAGGCCTATATATTGTTTATCATTTGAAATGTTGTATTATAACCTGTAATAGTATATTTCAAATGAATATATTGTATTTATGTAATAAAATTAATAAATAATAATTTTGGATATTAATGTGAAGGGCGGAGTGGGTGAAGAGGAAGATGGTGGTTCACTGTAATTTTTAAATAACGAACTGAAGTCGGATCATTATTTGATTTGAAGTTGAAACTTCAATTGCAGTGTATAGCATTACATTTATTTGTATGAATGGGATTAAATGGTGTCATTGGCGTAATAATCAGTTATAATTAGTTGTTACATTTGCTTATGTTGTGAACTGTATTCGACATGGATGGAATTTGAATTGTATTGCTGCACTGTTCCCGTCACAGAGAGAAGAGAGAGGTATAAGTAGTGGTCCGAAGAAAGTTTATGTATCAAGAAACTTAGTTGTGGTTAACTCCTTTGTCTGTAGAAGTCCCTTGCTGAGGGCCTCGAGAAGGAAGAAGAAAAAGAATAAAGAAGAGAGACGAAGAGGAGGAAGCCGTGGCAGCAACAGCAGCAGTAAAGAAGCAGACGAGAAGAAGAATAAAGAAGAGAGACGAAGGGGGGGGGGGGGGAAGCTGCAGCAGCGTCAGCAGCAAAGGAGGTGGTGTAGGGAAGCAGTCGACGAAGAATAAAGAAGAAGGAGGAAACGAAGAAGAAAGACTAAGAAAAAGAAAGGAGAAGGAGAAGAAGAAGACGGAGGAAGGGACGACGAGGAGGTGGTGTAGGCAGAGGACATGCGTAGACAATCGAACATAACCACAGTGAGACTATTTACAACTTTCGTTTTCTCTCTGGCGACGGTGACTGGGACTTATGTGATTTATGTGTTAATTGTGAGTGGTGTGTATGATTATTCTATCAACGGATTAAACGAAAATTACGTGCGTGGAGACAATTGTATTTATATCTTTTGATTCTTGTTGATTTCTGCATTTGTGCTACTTTTGTTGATTCCCGTGAATGGTTTGATAGAGGGTGTGACAACGAAGTTTATTGTTATGAGTTAGCGAAGTTGTGAGACGGAAAAACACGCAGATTTCCACGCACGCATACACGCAATTCATGAAATACTCCTTTTCGTTACAGTGCTGATCCTGAGACCCGTAGTTAGTTGTAGTGGGTGTTTAGGTTATTATTTTATTTTTAAAGTTATTTTTAATTGCAAAGCTTAGTTTTTCAGTGGGGTAACACTCACTGTGAATGTTGAAAGGAGAGGGGAGGGGGGTTGTGGGTGGCATGGACAAAGTGGGTCACATTGAAAAGATCTAGGTTTATGTTTGCCTGCGGTCATGCAGTTCTAAAATCGATGTCATGAGTGCTGAAAAGAAGTTATTAGTTAGTTAGTTATTCATTGCTTACAGGGTCCAGCGAATTGCAAAGAGCTGAATCAGAACCACAACTTGGTTGAAAGAGGGCTCACTTCTGATCCGTATTAAAGATCTGCTGAAACAACCCTAGTGGAAACACTGAAGGCACTCCACCAGCGGGTCACTTTACAATAAAAACGTCCCGCGCAGGGGACGCTGGGGCTATACTCGAATTTATCGAACCCCAGTATACAAAAACAAAGTAGAATATAAACATCATTATAATATATGAACAAAACACATACATATAAAAAGCCTACCTTGCTAAATAATAATATCACAGGAAGCCCTAGTGATCAATTGGCAGAAAGCGTCCAATATTCCCAAGCTGACCCAACAGACCTCACACACAAATGAGGAGTTTTGGAAGAGTTTTCAATTTTAAAAAATGTAAGTGACCGGTCTAGCGAAGAAGATAGTGTAGTAGATTGATAGAACAGAGTAGGAATGAGAAAAAACAAAGGAGAAAGACAGCAACAGCGGGAATTTAAAGCACTACATTTCCAGAAAGTGGGAACACTATTTATACAGAAACCCCGGCACCCCTACGGGGAGCTGAAAAAGATGAATTATTTCCAACTCACCCGCCTAACTAGTGACCCAGCCCTAGCCAGTAGTCCGCCATAATTTTCATTAGCCCGTTTAAAAAATATAGCACACAAATGAAATATGGACTTTGAGAAGACAACTGCCTACTGCAGCTCCACCTATAGCGGTTGTTAATGTATATTTCAGTTAGGTGCTTTCCTTAATTGATTCCTCTGTCCTTTTCTGCCTACAGTGAAGAAAATCCTACAGGGCAATCCCACAAAATACCCCCTGGCTTTACCTTTCAGTTAATTGGTGAGTACGGCAGATGGTCATTATAGGAAGAAGACGAGAAAATTATATTTGTTAGCACAGAGGTCAGGAAACTCCGATGGTATGGCCACGTCACCAGATCATCAGGTCTTGAAAAGACCATCCTGCAAGGCACAGTGCAAGGAGGTAGAAGAAGAAGGAGACCGAAAAAGAGGTGGGAGGACAACATTCGAGAATGGACTGGTTTGACACTGAGCGAAACCATCAGGGTTGCTGACCTCCGAGTTACGGGATAGGATAGGATAGGATAGGATAGGATAGGCACAGTTTGAGGCAGTGAAGGTATCATTAGCTTTGAAACTGAGGATGAGAATAAGAGAAGTTAGAATAAAAACTGCATGGTTGTTTTGGCGTCCGTTCGCATTTGGTCAGCCTGCCCAAGTGTCAATAATCTATCCTACTATTATTAGTAGTACAAAAGAGAGAATCGAAAGACATGCGTGTGTGCTTTCATCGCCCTTTAAAAGTTGAAAAATTTATAATTAACTGAACTGCACTGAACTGTGTTATGTGGGACGCTCATCACTCCGTCCAGTTTGGTCCGTTATCGGGTTGGAGGGTGACGAAAGTCCCAGAAAAGCTGCATGTGTTGACAAAAAAAAAACTGCACCAAAGGAGTTTGTCTGCGCATTTGAATTCCAGAACCAGTTACGTCATCGTCTCTATGTACTAACGTCACAAATATCGTAGGCGCAATTTAAAATTTAAAAAAAAAAAAGCATTTCTTATTGTTTAATTTTAATGTCTTTTTCACCGAAATGATTTTTTAAAGAATTTTTTTTAAATATAACCATCAGTTATTATAGATAGAACCAATAAACGTTTTCGCTAGACTAATGCATACATCAAAACTAATATTGTCCAAAGCTGTCACATTGTTAGGCAGAATATCACGCAATTGATTGCATTGAAATAAAACATGTTTCAAAGAAAACATTTTATAACATACACATTTGATATTTTTACAATATTTAGTTCTTATAGAATTTAGATATATTCTATAAGCCATCGTCACTACAGACCTGAGGATTCCATTATGTTGCTCAAATAGGAGATTAAAATGACATTTCTTTTTAACTTCCTTTTCAGTTATAACTTGCATCTCTTTAACTGACAATGGTATATTTAACTTTACTACATTATTGTTTTCGGCACCATGTTTTGCAGCTCGATCAGCCCAATCATTGAAGAGAAAACCACAATGAGAAGGAACCCAACAAAAGTTAACATGTGTTCCATTAATTATAATACTATGAATCAAGTGCTTAATTTCAAAAATTATTTCTTTTCTTTCTTTACTGTTATTAGAATTTAATGCCTCTAAAAATGATTTTGAGTCAACACATATAACTACACTATAGAAATTTAATGGTATATTTATTATTCTATTTAAAGCCATAAGTATTGCTATCAATTCTGCAGTTAAAATTGAATATCCTTTTCCTAAATAAAATGATTCTGTAATTTTAAATTCAGGAATAACAAAACCTGCTTTAGCATTACCATTTTCAAGGACCGATCCCGCGATCCGTCAGTTTATATCTTGAGTTGTGTCGAATATTTATTATATAAATGATGGCGCACATCAATTATAATTAAATCTGAGTTATTATTCTTCATTTCATTAGTAAAATTAATGTCATAGTTAGCTTTTTTCAAGTTCTTATGCAGGTATTGGAAACACTACATTCTTGTTACATATAACATCTTTATTTTCAAAATGTTTTGGAACTATGTCATTTGTGTAAGTTGCTATTGTTTGAAAACATTTCATTTTTTGTGAATGTTTAGGATAATATATATATCTGATCTTAAATATAGTTCCTCATTCGTACTGTTATCTACTGCAGTTGCTCTTATAACATATTTTGCACACGATAATTTTCTTCAAACGTCTAAAGGCATAATTCCCGCTGTTTCATAAGCACGTAGTGTTTTAGTGTGCATAGGAATTCCAAGAGATAATTTTATAGCCTTACTATCTAAACTCTTTTTGAATTACATATTCAATATGTTTTTTCCAATGTAATTTAGGTGTAAAATATACACCTAGGAATTTAACTTCTTTTACATATTTTAATATACATATTTTAATCTTAACCCTTAGGAGACGATCGGGCCGATCACTGAATCCCACCTGTCATTGCCAAAACGACACGCGGCCGATCCTTGGCCTCCGATGAGCACAACTCATGGTTTTGCGGATGACATTGATAGATTGGCTGGAGAGGAAAAAGAACTTGAACAGCTGGTACAGAGGCTTGACACCACCTCCAGAGCCTATGCCTATGGAATGGAAATAATGCAGAGAAGACCAACAAGACCAACGGCATTTGACACGGACATCAAAGTCCAAGGTCAACCCCTCAACACAGTGCATAGCTTCAAATATTTAGGAGCCATTGTAGCAGACAATGGGTCTCGACAGGAAGTCCTCTCCAGGATCGCACAAACAACTGCTGCCCTGACAAGTTTGAAGCCCATTTGAAAAGACAAAAGCCATCAGTCTACATTCCAATGTGAGGCTGCTGCACTCCATTGTCATCTCCATCTTCCTAAACGCTTGCGAAAAATTGACCCTCACAGCAGATCTATAACGAAGAATGCAAAGCATGGAGATGAGGTGCTACAGGAGACTTCTGGACGTTTCCTATACTCAGCACATCACCAGTGACGAAGTCCAACGGACCATTACACAAGCCATTGAACATTACATTACATTACATTACATCAAAGAGCTTATTACGGAAAGAGGGGGAACTTCCATTATGTCCTATACAAAAATGCGAGACGCTCTCACGGATTATTTCCCTTTGCTCGGGCTGGCTATATTTCATCATCTGCTATATGAATGATCTGTGCGTGGTAACTTATTGAGCCTATGCCATTGCAAAAGAACATTTTTATGGCAACGTTTGCAAAAACCAAACTTTTAACCATCATTATTATTAACATTCCGCTACTGCTGTCTTTTTTTGTTTGTTTGTGTTTTGTTTATGTTTACTTATTGACATTTATTAGGTGCTTTTATGCTGCTTATGTGTGTATGTCTAAGTTCGTTTTCTGCCCTGGAATTTATTATTTTTTTTAATCAACGACAGATATTTTAAAATTAAAATATGCATGACAGACTGTTTCATTTATCCAAAACTGTGTAAATCCGTAATCGTGAGAGAGAGAGAGAGAGAGGGGAGGGAGGGGTTGGGGGAAGAGAGAGCTCTGTCATTCAATCAATTAATCACAATAAAGCACAATAACAAAATGTTTCACTAATAGTGTGAATTTAATTTATATCAGGTGTCCCCATACCCCCATCCCTCTCACCTCCCACATCACTGGCTTAATAACATCAGTCACTTCATGGAAAATAATTAATTAATCAGACAGAACAATCAGAACCTAGACTACAACATTCCACGCAATATAGATCTAATGCGCAGAAATTCGCAGATCAGAACAAGGACTGAGTTTCTACATTACATTTTTTTTTTCCCGTTTACACTCAAATGAAAAGGGATTACAACAGATCAAGGACCATTTTTGTGCCTAGGTAAGGGGTTATCTTGCACAGTATTTGATCACGAGGAGAAAACAGACTTAGTCTAATTTAACTTGTTAACATAAGCAGTTTGACGAAGCCAAACTGCCAATCTGACAACATCTACTTTTGAAATGTAAGCACAAATATAATAGTCAACCTAGAAACAACGTAAACAGTGAGCGACCTTTTGAACATAAACTGTCAGCAAGCAAACGGTTTTTGTTTTAGCACATAGAATAGATATAACATGAATCACTGAAGCCTCTCCCCGATTGTTTTAACAACACTGCAGCGGTCTTGGTTTAGGCCTATATAAACACACAAAAAAGAAGTTTTTCGATTGCAATTTACCTTTCTTTGTCTCTTGGAAACTTGAAAAAGAACTTGCCATCACAACTTTTCTTGTATCTGGCATTACGGCAATTGATGGCTGTGCAAAAGTCACCGCCCTGTTTTACTCGGTCGCCTTTTGTCTTTCTGCCACGAGCCATTTTTAGCATGTCGACAAGGGAGCGTAACTCGTATCTTCCGTCTCGCGGTTCTGTACCAAGTTCCCTCTCTTTCTATAATACGCTCTTTGATTACATTACATTACATGATTGTTGCTTTAGGTCCAACGGACTCCTCTGAGCCAAATCAGGACCGGAAAACCCCTGATCCGCATAAAAGATCTGCTGAAACAACCCTAGTGGTAAAATTGAAAGCTCTCCACCAGCCAGTCACTTTACAATAAAGACATCCCACGCAGGGCACGCTGAGGCTGTACTCTAATTTATCGAACTCCGTTTACGAAAACAAAATAGAATACAAACATCATTATAAATTATCAACAAAACACATACATATAAAATGCCTACATAGCTAAATAATAACATCATAGGAAGCCCTAGTGACCACCTGGCAAAAAGCGTCCAATATTCACAAGCTGATCCAACAGACCTCATACACAAATAAGGAGTCTTGTCCCGGAAGAGTTTTGAAGAAAAAAGGTAGGTGACTGGTCTAGCGAAGAAGAAGATAGTATAGCAGATTGATAGAACAGAGCAGGAATGAGAAAGAGCAAATGAGAAAGACAGCGACAGTGGGAATTTAAAGCACTAAATTTCCAGAAAGTGGGGATACTATTTATACTGTAAGCCCCTCCGGTTGGCTTATCAAATATTTAATTTTAAAAAATAATAAATTAGTAAAATTGTAAGCCTCTTTGGAAGGCTAGAAAACCTTTTGTTGTAAATTTATAACTTGATCATTAATTAATAACTAGGTTGCATGTGCCTATGGTTGTTTTGGTTATACATGTACCTTGGCCTATAGGAATTTGTGCCTTTTGAGCTTGAGCAGACGACAACAGTAAGCATGCAGGTACTAGTGATATTATTATTGTGAACTGTGTGTTTTTCTAGTGGTGTAAAATTTTGATCGTCGAATTGTATCCGCGATTGATTTCTGTGGATGTGTGTGAAGAAAAATATTCTTATTTTATCTAGGGATAGTTTTGGTGCTAGATCTAATATCGAAACTGAGTTTTGTGTGTGCAGTGAAAATGGCATACCAATTGAGAACTATTTTTAACGAATTCTTGGATGTGATGTGTAGTGAAATTTGAGTGGTTAATAGATTTGTTCAGAGTTGCTAGGATCGTTTTGTGAAGGAAAATGTGATTGATCGGTAGACTGTGAAAAAGAATTTCCGGTTGCCACATGTTGTCAAGGTAACCTGATTGAGAATTTTAGCGGGATTCTAGATCTAGACAGTATGTTTAGTTTTCTTATGAAGAATTAATTCTAGCCTTTCTGCTGTCTGTATTTTTGTTAGTCTTTTATAGCAAATAGAATTGTAAATAAAATGTAGTGTGGAGGAGAAGGTTTAGAATGGGAATTTCCATTATAAAGACAAAAGAAACAGTTCAATGGAAGAATTGCCTAGACCCTTACATTTATAGTTTGAAGAAGTTAATGGAAAATTGTGCTAAATTGGTGCAGCTATCCGAGTCACTTGGAGCACTAATTCTAAGTGTTTAAGGTTGTTAATGCACAGACCCAAATTTTTATGCATTGATTACCGTATGTCTGCACCGGGCGTAAACATGGAAGAAAAAGTTGAATGGGAAAATTACACAGAGAATTTTGTTGACAGTTCGGAAAGGTCAGAGAAAATGTTGCTAACCCGGTGCAGCTGTCCGACTCATAGGGAGCGCTGATCTTAAGCGTTTCGGGTTGCTAAAAAACCGACTCTCATTTTTCTGCACTGATTATAAATATGTTCGAACCGGGTGGGAACCGGGTCGATTAATTATACCTCAAATTTGTCACCACGTTGGTGCTAGGCCGGTTCAACATGTTTGAGTTCGTGTATTTTCTTTAAGAATTATCAGATTCTACTCCTCGATGGTTCCTAATAAAGTATGACCAATAAACTTCTTACCTATGATTATGGTAGACCCTGTTATTTTCCAAAAACCAGTACATTTGAATAGAATCTGTATCAACTAGTCTGTTCCCTCTTCTTTTTGACACAGAAATGATAGCACCACGACTTGATTTGCTAGTATAGATCACGTGTTGTGAAACATGGATGCTGATTGGCTGCTTTACCCTTTTGTTTCGCTTATAAAACGGATTGCAATGGCGGCCAACAACTTTTACGCTGATAGAGATCGAAGATGATGACAGCTTGAATGTGAAAGTAAATTTCGGTGGGTTTGCGCGTCCGTGGACTTAGTTTTTTTTTCTTCCCTTCTTTTCAACGCTGTTTTGAGCCTTTTCGGAATTTTAGAATTACAATAGCCCCCTAAGTCCACGTAAAGAACAAAATTTCTAACTAAATTCTCCTAACCCGGTAAACATTTTATTGTGAAAATATGAAATTTCTAAATTCGAACCGTTATTCCCTGAGGTTGTGAATGGAGTTGAATACTAGAATTTCTGTGTTTCTGTGACTTTACAATATTTTATTTTACTAGTTTTGATTCACGGGGGGTAGCCTGGAATTTTTATGTTTTGAATCTATGTGATTTTCAACGATTTTTGGTTTCCTATGAAATACCCGGAATTTCCTTTTTCTTTATGATTTAACCTAAATAATAATTTTTAGAACGCTAGAAAATATGCAACAACCTGAAATCTGTAATCAGTTATTATTTTGTTATAATTATAGAACGAAATATTTAACAGAATTCAAATAATACTAATTTTTATAATATGAAATTTTCTAGAAGTATAATTTTTGTATGAATCGAAAGCTATTATTTCTGGTGTCAGTATAAATCGGTCCAGTAGTCACCTATATGCGAAAGTGTCGTGTGACTATAATCTACAAACAACAACAACAACAACAACAACTGTTAAAGTTTTGCATGAATGTGATGTGAGAAAATCCAGAAACCTAACCCCAAAGAAAAGAATAAATTATTTGTTTTATTTCCCCATCATTCTGTGTGTGGTCTCCGTTTTGTATTAAATGTTTTGTGAAGTGTCGTTAAATAAAATGTGTGTTTAGTTAGTATTTCTTTTTCTTTCTAAATACTCTAATTGTTTAGTCTAAGACAAGAATTCTGATTCTATCTCTATTTGAAGTTAACCAGTCACTGTGCATTTTCATTTCATGCATTTCAAACACATTTGTATAATTTTTACAAACAGAGTTTAAAATAAAATTTATTATATTCAACACATAACTTTCAATAATGAAAGTAAATAAATTTTTCTCTGACAGACCTTTGTTTCCTCAGGTTGTGGCTTTTGGGAAGGCATCCATCCTATTAATATTTTGGGAAACGCAATTCTCTCTGCTGTGGGCGGGAGGTGTTGTTTCTTTTTGGGTGGATTTGGGATGCCTCGACGAGCCTATACCTGTGGAAAGATCGGTTTGTCGGGGATGGTGTCAGAACTGATATTTTATTTAACCCGGCAACCTCTTGTGAGCCCTTATGAAGCCATTCCTGACAGAACCCTTGCCGTATGGTGTGATCTCTCTTTGTGGCGTGCGCTATGGGGTGGGGGGGGGGTGAAAGGGGCTTACAAGAATTGGTGTCAAGAAGTGGGATGCGATTAAATGAGGCTAATTGCTGCCTCAGCCCATGTTGAAAACCCCTGTTGAAGAATTACACTATTTCTTTATAAGAAATGGGATAAGATTAAATGAGGCTAATTGCTGCCTCAGCCCATGTTATTTTAGTTGAAGAATTACACTATTTCTTTATAAGAAATGGGATTCGATTAAATGAGGCTAATTGCTGCCTTAGCCCATGTTATTTTAGTTGTAGAATTACACCATTTCTTTACAAGAAATGGGATTCGATTAAATGAGGCTAATTTCTGCCTCAGCCCATGCTGAAAACCCCTGTTGAAGAATTACACTATTTCTTTACAAGAAATTGTGTTTAGAAGATGGATAGATTGAATGAAGCTAAATATCTGCTTCAGCTTATGCGGATGTTTATTAGCTTTAGCCAGAATTTATTCAGAAATATGTAATAAGAAAGAAATCAATAATATCCTCCTTATTATTATTAGTGTATGAAGTTTAGGTTGAGAAAAATATTATTAGCTGTGAAGAAATGTTGTCTGGTGTTGTGTCGTTTGTGTAACACATACATTGATTTGCAATAAAAATAAAAAATGAATACAATTAAACAATTTTTATTTCTCAAACCTTAAAACATTTTATTTTGCAAAAAGAAAATAAATTAATAATATTCCATATTTTAGCATAGTAGGCATAGGTTATGACGTGTACAAAGGAACACAGAATTTCAAACAAGTTATATTGATGAATAATCTAGCAAAATGTATACTTTCATATTCAATGTCATTCATTGAGTTGAGAAATCTGAAAACTCTCTTGGCTCGAGTGATGAGTTGGCTACAATGATTAGAAACGTATAACCTAAACGATGTACACCGGCCGGGAACACAGCATAGAAATGCTGATGCCTTGTCACGACACCCTTGTTCTACATGTAAAAGAATACAATGCAAGGAGGAAGAAGGGAGACAACCAGATGACGAAATACCTGTGGCCGAGTTAGATGTTATAAAAGTGGAGACTTCATCTTTGAACGCATTTTCATCTCAAAATGTTGAGACAGATGTACAGTGCTATATGGCAAAAAGTAACAGAAAGGCTAATGGAGAACTGAATCAAGCTGGAAATGACAAACATAGTGACTCTGAAGAAACACAGCAACCTGATTTGGGTCAAGGTCCAAGTAAAGAAATTTCTCCTTTGGACTTGCAACTAAAGGATGATACAACAAAACAATATACTGTTCCTGAATCAACTATGGAAGGCTGGGACTCCGAAACATTAAAAAATGCTCAGCTGTTGGATGAAAATATTTCTCCTATTTATCAAGCTAAAGAACAGAATGTTGAACGACCGACTTGGAATTCAATTTCGCATCAATGTGCTGAACTTAAAGCATTGTGGGCTGCATGGGATCGATTAATATTACACCATGGTGTGTTATATAGACGCTGTATAGACAACGGTCTAGAATTTCTACAGATTGTAGTTCCCGCAACTCTTCGGAAGTCAGTGATGAAATACTGCCATGATATTCCCACTGCTGGTCACTTTTGTGCTGATAAGGTTCTGAAACAGATGAAAAAGACATTTTATTGGCCAAAAATGCGTGAAAATCTGGAACATTATGTACAGCAATGTGATTGTTGTGCATCTAAAAAGACTCCTAAAAGCAAGTCTCATGCTCCGTTGGGTTGTTATGCTGTTGGTGAACCTATGGAACGTGTTGCATTAGACATTATGGGTCCTCTACCTATCACTCATAAAGGCAACAAATATGTGCTAGTCGTCACAGATTTATTTACAAAGTGGACAGAAGCATTTGCTATGCCTGATCAAGAGGCCCGGACAATTACTAACATTTTTGTCAACGAGTTCGTCTGTCGTTTTGGAACGCCACTACAAATTATTACAGACCAAGGGAGTAATTTTGAAAGTAGCATCTTCAAAGAAATGTGTCATCTATTACACATTGATAAAACTAGAACAACAAGCTATCATCCACAAGCGAATGGAGGTGTGGAAAGGTTTATGAGAACACTTGCTAACATGCTAAGGATGTATTGTGAACAAAAGCAAAAGTTATGGGACATCTACTTACCTCAAGTTCTCATGGCTTATCGTGCTTCAGAGCATAGCACTACACAACTTACACCCAATATGATGGTGTTTGGCCGTGAAATTACGTTACCTGTGGAAGCCGTTATCCAGCGCCCAAAGGAGATCCAGCCAGATCAATCAATACCTGAGTATGTCCAGAATCTACAGTCAAAATTGTCAGAAGCTCATGAAATAGCCAGGAAAAACATCAAGAAAAGATCAACTTACCAGAAATGATATTATGACCTTCATGCCAGGAAACGCGCCTTTACTCCAGGACAATTGGTGTGGTTGTTTGAACCCAGTCGTTCAGTGGGAATTTGCCAGAAGTTAGTTCGCCGTTGGAAAGGTCCATACCTTGTAACAAAGAAAGTGGATGATCTGACATATATGTTGAAGAAAACTGCGAAGTCAATTCCTAAAGCGTATCACATTGACAGATTAATGCCATATAAGGGTATTAATATACCCAGGTGGATGAACAACTAATAAACATACAAGCTTTCATTGATACTACAGACTTTGTGTACTTCAAGCTTATAATTTTTCAGCTGGATTGATTATTGAGTATGTGTGTATTTAGTAACAAGGCGAAACTAAATATTGTGACTTGAATTAAAACTGAAGATTAACAGAACACTATAAAAAGAATATACAATCAAAAACTTATTCTTCTACATAACTGATGCCTACCTAATGCTCTAACAGTCACAGTTTAGTGTTTTGTGAGTAGATCTATAGTCTACCACTGTGCCGGAAACTTTCTTGACTCTGTGATGGCCTTGAAATTTTTTTTTTCTACTGTGAAGACAAATTACGTCATACAGTTTCTAGGAATGTAACAAGATGGTTAAGCTATATGAACATGGACTGGACAACCAAAACATGAACACTTTTTATTTATGTTTGCTATAAATTATGCTACACAAACTGGTTGAATAATAATAATAATAATAATAATAATAATAATAATAATAATAATAATAATAATAATAAAATAAAATAAAAAAATAAAAATAAAATAAAATAAAATTAGCAACAAGATGAAATAAATAAATAAATAAATAAATAAATAAATAAATAAATAAATAAATAAATAAACTAGTAATTTAAATAAATATTATATTAAGTGCAGCTTAGCTGTGTAAATAACCAATCGTCAGTTCTGCATAACAAGAAAATTGTTGACCTTAAGAATATGGAGAAGTTCAGTTTCTTTCTTTTAGTTCCGTGTTTGGGGCATGATCAGGGTGTCTCCACGGTATATTTTTATTTCCGATTGACCGAAGCCCAGTCGGCTTATTATTTGTTTCGGGATTTATCGATAATCTCAAACTTTGGCTTCTCGCTTAGTTGGTGTCTGATGGACCGTCGACAAGATATTAGAAAAACCAATTGAGTGATTTAGCCATTGACCATTTCTGCAATTGACGACGCTCACTTTCAGGTCGCGGGCTAAGGTGTGCGATAGATTGGTAAAGCTGGTTTGGATTTTAGTGTCCGTAGGTTCTCCGTTTGAAACTTAGGGCACGGAATTTTGTTCGTTCTATCACTTATTTCCAGTTAGTAAACACTGCGTTTACTGTGGAAATAACTGCCAACTGAAGGACCTTTCCCTTGATGGTACTGGATGCCTTGATTGGCTATGGGGAAAGAAGTATTTATATTTTAATTCATAATTACTTCTGGTCAACAAGTAGAGATATAGATAAGACTTACCGGAACGTTCTTGTATTGCAGAACCAGATGATTTCAGAATGCCAAATTGCGACGAAAAGTTTTACAACAAGTTTTCGTTGCGAATAGACAGGGTATTTTCCTTTATTTAGGTCAAAGGGAGTTGATCCGGTCTCTCTCTGATTGTCCTCTTTACCGGTAAAAACGTTTTGCCATTCACGTACTGAAGTCCGCCAGGAAATGGATTTAATTCTTTAACTGTTTTCCCCTGTAAAATAAATAAATGAAATTTATATAACTTTTCATAATGTTATGAATATCTTTTGCAATAAGTAAATGCAGGAGCATTTTTTTTTCCTTAGCAGGGAAGGATGTAAGCCCCTCCGGTTGGCTTATCAAATATTTAATTTTAAAAAATAATAAATTAGTAAAATTGTAAGCCTCTTTGGAAGGCTAGAAAACCTTTTGTTGTAAATTTATAACTTGATCATTAATTAATAACTAGGTTGCATGTGCCTATGGTTGTTTTGGTTATACATGTACCTTGGCCTATAGGAATTTGTGCCTTTTGAGCTTGAGCAGACGACAACAGTAAGCATGCAGGTACTAGTGATATTATTATTGTGAACTGTGTGTTTTTCTAGTGGTGTAAAATTTTGATCATCGAATTGTATCCGCGATTGATTTCTGTGGATGTGTGTGAAGAAAAATATTCTTATTTTATCTAGGGATAGTTTTGGTGCTAGATCTAATATCGAAACTGAGTTTTGTGTGTGCAGTGAAAATGGCATACCAATTGAGAACTATTTTTAACGAATTCTTGGATGTGATGTGTAGTGAAATTTGAGTGGTTAATAGATTTGTTCAGAGTTGCTAGGATCGTTTTGTGAAGGAAAATGTGATTGATCGGTAGACTGTGAAAAAGAATTTCCGGTTGCCACATGTTGTCAAGGTAACCTGATTGAGAATTTTAGCGGGATTCTAGATCTAGACAGTATGTTTAGTTTTCTTATGAAGAATTAATTCTAGCCTTTCTGCTGTCTGTATTTTTGTTAGTCTTTTATAGCAAATAGAATTGTAAATAAAATGTAGTGTGGAGGAGAAGGTTTAGAATGGGAATTTCCATTATAAAGACAAAAGAAACAGTTCAATGGAAGAATTGCCTAGACCCTTACATTTATAGTTTGAAGAAGTTAATGGAAAATTGTGCTAAATTGGTGCAGCTATCCGAGTCACTTGGAGCACTAATTCTAAGTGTTTAAGGTTGTTAATGCACAGACCCAAATTTTTATGCATTGATTACCGTATGTCTGCACCGGGCGTAAACATGGAAGAAAAAGTTGAATGGGAAAATTACACAGAGAATTTTGTTGACAGTTCGGAAAGGTCAGAGAAAATGTTGCTAACCCGGTGCAGCTGTCCGACTCATAGGGAGCGCTGATCTTAAGCGTTTCGGGTTGCTAAAAAACCGACTCTCATTTTTCTGCACTGATTATAAATATGTTCGAACCGGGTGGGAACCGGGTCGATTAATTATACCTCAAATTTGTCACCACGTTGGTGCTAGGCCGGTTCAACATGTTTGAGTTCGTGTATTTTCTTTAAGAATTATCAGATTCTACTCCTCGATGGTTCCTAATAAAGTATGACCAATAAACTTCTTACCTATGATTATGGTAGACCCTGTTATTTTCCAAAAACCAGTACATTTGAATAGAATCTGTATCAACTAGTCTGTTCCCTCTTCTTTTTGACACAGAAATGATAGCACCACGACTTGATTTGCTAGTATAGATCACGTGTTGTGAAAACATGGATGCTGATTGGCTGCTTTACCCTTTTGTTTCGCTTATAAAACGGATTGCAATGGCGGCCAACAACTTTTACGCTGATAGAGATCGAAGATGATGACAGCTTGAATGTGAAAGTAAATTTCGGTGGGTTTGCGCGTCCGTGGACTTAGTTTTTTTTTCCTCCCTTCTTTTCAACGCTGTTTTGAGCCTTTTCAGAATTTTAGAATTACAATAGCCCCCTAAGTCCACGTAAAGAACAAAATTTCTAACTAAATTCTCCTAACCCGGTAAACATTTTATTGTGAAAATATGAAATTTCTAAATTCTGACCGTTATTCCCTGAGGTTGTGAATGGAGTTGAATACTAGAATTTCTGTGTTTCTGTGACTTTACAATATTTTATTTTACTAGTTTTGATTCACGGGGGGGTAGCCTGGAATTTTTATGTTTTGAATCTATGTGATTTTCAACGATTTTTGGTTTCCTATGAAATACCCGGAATTTCCTTTTTCTTTATGATTTAACCTAAATAATAATTTTTAGAACGCTAGAAAATATGCAACAACCTGAAATCTGTAATCAGTTATTATTTTGTTATAATTATAGAACGAAATATTTAACAGAATTCAAATAATACTAATTTTTATAATATGAAATTTTCTAGAAGTATAATTTTTGTATGAATCGAAAGCTATTATTTTGCAAGAAAGACAACTGTTAAAGTGACCGACCCATCTGGGCCCACAGAACCCTGACAACTAGCCAGGATTTCAGAGTCAGCCACGGCCGCGGGGATGCCCTGAACGACACCCTCCACCGTAGGGCTAGGGATGGTACACACCACTCGGAAACGACCAAGATCAGTAATCATGACCAACTTCTGCTGCTGGGCACGTGAAGTGCAACCCACCAGACATCCGTCGGCCACAGGCCGCACTCTTTCAACCGGACCGACGGCCGAGCGAAGAATTTCAACTAGGGACCAGCTCAAGGACTTGAGCTGTGTTGGGTCCGAGCTCTGAAAGCTTCACCACCACAGGGTGACGGCATAACCCATGACCAAGTACGGGCGCAGGCGGCAGCGGGATTCTAGTCTTTGTCCTGCGCCGACCGGCCATGGCGGTCCAAGGCGCCTCACCAGAGACGGGGGGATCAGGCAGGGGGGGGTCAGGCGCTACATGTTGCGGGGAGTGCACCAGGTGCACATCCCTTTCTGGGGTAACTTCCCGCATAGTGCTCTCAGCCTCCGGGACCAGGTCCACGGAGGAGTCGTCCACATCCACAAACGCGTCCTCAACCGAGGACGCAGATGAGGACTCGGAAAGAGCAGCCCAAAGCCGCTTTCTGTTAGGAGTAGGTGGGTCGACCTCCTTAGAGACAGCCAGGCCGTCCACAGCAGAGGAAGACCCAGGTAAAGAAACCGACTCAGTCGAGCAAAGGTTAGCACCAGCAGCGGTGCCAACCCGTCTCTCCGCCATAGGGGCAACGCCAGCCTCAGTCAAGCGGGCTGTAGAGCAAGCGGCCGAATCAATCCGGCTCTTGACCAGCGGGGAATCCGCCCTATTCTCACCGACCGGACCCCCGGCCTTCCGGGATTTGGGTTTCCCCATTTCACCGGCTACGGAAACAGCAAGTGTTATCGATCAAAATTAAAACAATCAAAGATAAACAACGGATAAAAATTTAACCGTTCAAAAACGTCAAGGAGCAAACGATTGCTCACAAAAGTACGGCCAAATCCGAGAAAAACTCAGCAAACAAAAAAAATAAAGACTAACAAAGTATAAATATAAAAGTTAGGACCTACGGGGCCTACATAAATTTCACATGATAAATCAATTCATTAAAAAATCAAAAAAGAAAAAAACTTTTTGTTTGTATATAGCGATCGGATTTTAACAGTGGTCCTGAGGGATTTTATTTTTAACTGGCTTTTAACTTTCGATAGGCAGACCTGGTCTGCCTCTTGGTAATTAGTTTTTTAAAAATAATAGTACCCCATCCCATATTTTGTCCCACCTCTGGCCTCCCTCCCTGGCAGCTCCTGGACTGTTTGCCATCCTGCTTCCCTTGCCTTTTCCTCTGGCACCACGCTCAGCATCTCACTCCAGATGTAGCCTCGAGCGCTCCGCCTCCATACATATCTTCAATCCTGGATTATATGATATTCTTAAATTCATCGAATTTCTTATCTCCGTCTTCTATACGCGCTAAGTGTCCGAAGACGTTAATCTAATTAACAAACAACAACAACTGTTAAAGTTTTGCATGAATGTGATGTGAGAAAATCCAGAAACCTAACCCCAAAGAAAAGAATAAATTATTTGTTTTATTTCCCCATCATTCTGTGTGTGGTCTCCGTTTTGTATTAAATGTTTTGTGAAGTGTCGTTAAATAAAATGTGTGTTTAGTTAGTATTTCTTTTTCTTTCTAAATACTCTAATTGTTTAGTCTAAGACAAGAATTCTGATTCTATCTCTATTTGAAGTTAACCAGTCACTGTGCATTTTCATTTCATGCATTTCAAACACATTTGTATAATTTTTACAAACAGAGTTTAAAATAAAATTTATTATATTCAACACATAACTTTCAATAATGAAAGTAAATAAATTTTTCTCTGACAGACCTTTGTTTCCTCAGGTTGTGGCTTTTGGGAAGGCATCCATCCTATTAATATTTGGGGAAACGCAATTCTCTCCGCTGTGGGCGGGAGGTGTTGTTTCTTTTTGGGTGGATTTGGGATGCCTCGACGAGCCTATACCTGTGGAAAGATCGGTTTGTCGGGGATGGTGTCAGAACTGATATTTTATTTAACCCGGCAACCTCTTGTGAGCCCTTATGAAGCCATTCCTGACAGAACCCTTGCCGTATGGTGTGATCTCTCTTTGTGGGGTGCGCTATGGGGTGGGGGGGTGGGGGTGAAAGGGGCTTACAATACTGAAATCCTCGGCACCCCAACGGGGGTAGCCATTGAACAACATAATGACATACTCACAGTGGTGAAGAAACGGAAATTCTGATGGTATGGCCATGTCACCAGAGCTTTAGGCCTTGCAAAAAATCATCCTACAAGGCACGGTGCAAGGAGGCAGAAGAAGAGGGAGACAGAAAAAGAGGTGTGAGGACAACATTCGAGGATGGTCCGGCTTGACATTGAACGAAGTAATTAGGGTTGCTGAGGACAAAGAAAGATGGAGTACGCTGGTAGAACGATCATCTGTAGTGCCCAAACGACTTTCGAGTTACGGGATAGGATAGGATAGGATAGGATAAGAGCACAACTCCGATTTTTGCCCTCTAAGATCGAATGCGTTTAATCAGATGCTTTGCGCCTATAAACTTAACCTGTGTAGCAAATGATTGTTATCAGCGATCGTTTATGACTAATTCCTATCTATTTTCCATTGGACAATTGTGAGAGTATGAAAGATGCAAGACCAGCAATCGTTCATTCTAGCAGTGAATTCTCGTTCTTATTGCATGGGCGGTGGAGATCTTGAATATTTTCACAAAACAAATTATATATCCGTGTACTTTACTCGGACACATCTGGATAATTCAATCCATCTACATTCACAAAATGTGTAATTTCCTCAACCTTTCAAACATTCCGTAAATTCGAATGATTGCGGGTGTCAATACTAAACAGAAAATGTGTGTGTGTGTGTGTGTTTGTGTGTGTGTGTGTGTTGTGTATGAGAGAGAGAGAGAGAGAGAGAGAGAGAGAGAGAGAGAGAGAGAGAGAGAGAGAGATCCATGTCCATAAGAAATCAGATGTGTCAAAAACGTGATTGATCTTGAAACAATATTTTGAAGAACATCATTGTTACAACTCAAATTAAAATTAAACCGAATGTTGAATGTTGTCTCGAATGTTACACACTATTGAATGAATGTCTCGAATGTTGTCCTCCCACATCTTTTTCTCTCTTCCTCTTCTTCGGCCTCCTTGCACCGTGACTTGCAGTATGGTCTTTACAAGGCCTGAAGCTCTGGTGATGTGGCCATACCATCGAAATGTCCGTTTCTTCACCACTGTGAGAGATAGCAATAATGGGCTCTGAACCCCAAAGCTCATAGAGTTACTAAAGGAGGCCTTTTATTGCAATTTATGGCTGTTTTATGAGCTTTTTAAAAAGTGCTCCAAACACTCTGGGAATCCGCAATTTGCTAAATATAATATATATTCGTATATCTAACTCCAAAACATAGCCAGTTATTTAGTTATTAGTCAAAACTTATTTAAAAACTTAGAAAAATGCCTTGCAACAAATTGGAAATTTTTACAAAAACCGGTGGTAGCACTTCCCGCTTGGACTCTCTCCCTAACTTGGTGGAGTGGGACGGACCCCTCGACCTTTTGCACGCATCTCCCACTCCACCAAGTGAGCCCAAGCGTTGTGGCATGGTTGTCTGTCATCAAACCCCAAATGGGGAATCTCTACGAGACGAAATTAGAGAAACCCACGGAGGTGTACTGACTGAACTTTGGCTGCGAGCCGGACAGTTGGATTAAGTAGGAGGCTCCAAGGACACTGCGCGCATCCTCCAGTCTTACCCAATGTCATGCAACCATTCGTTCTTGCGTTCAATATCTGTTTACTTGTTGCCTGAGGCTTGACAATTGGATTAAGTAGGAAGGGATCGAGAGTTAGCGTGCACCTTCCAGTCTTATCCATTGTCATGGCAATTTTTAACATGTATCCAAGCCACTTGCCACTTTGTACACTGTGTCTATTATTGCAATAGGACAGACATTTGGCCTTAATGCCTTAGCAAATTCAACACATGCCACAGAAGTGACTAACCACACCGAAAATCTATACTTCCTTTTTTCTTTATATCCCCATCCAGATCGCTCATAAAAGAAGATTGGGCTTGGGAAATTACACACAACAAACCAGCATTAATATTCGTTATTCTAAATGTACAATTCTAAATAATACACCATTAAGTGCAGCAATCTTTATTACATATTGTTCATATTAATTTTTAAAAGTGTAACAAATAGATATATAAATAAAAATTTATATTAAAGCATGTGTTTCCCATTTACTAGCTGTAAGTTAAACCAAGGGAAATAATTTGTGTGTATTTTAAACATGCATTAAGCATGTGATCCAGTTGAAAAACAGAATCGGAAATTCCCCTTTACTAGACCAGAGGAAATAATTTGTGTACAGGAATATTTGTGTGCTTTCTCTGTGTGAATGTAAAATCCTTAGTAAGTTTTTTGCCTTTGCTTAGATATATAAAAAGAAATTTATATTAAGCATGTGATCCAGTTGAAAACAGCAAATAGAAATTTATATTAAGCATGTGATCCAGTTAAAAACAGAACCTGGAATTCCCTTTGCTATTATTTACCAGGACTTCCTGCAGACATTAACGTGTAACAATCGGGAATTCCCGCAAACATTAATGTGTCTTTGCTTATTTACCGGGACTTCCCGCAGATATTAACGTGTAACAATCAGGAATTCCTGCAAACATTAATGTTACAACCTTATTTTTTAGCAAATGACGGATTTACAAAAAATGTAATTTAGTTATAGTCAGCCTTCTCAGTTGTGCCTTTGCTGTGTATTTTGTTTTAAGAATGTTGCTACTGCACTGCATTTGTGTATGTGACAATTAGTCACTATATATAAGTCCCATTCAGTTAAGGGAAGTAATAAAAACGTTATTACGCATTCATAAGTAAAGTCGCGGTTGCTTCCCTTTGACTGTAATGGTCTGCGCGAATGAAATTCCCTAGTTAATTGTTTTTTTTAAAAGTCAGTTTTTAATTAATTATTTTTTAATTTAAAGTTTTGCGTCAGTATAAAAATGACGGACACAAAAAGTCTTTCACAATTACCAACATGCACACAACGTCTGGAATGCACTCGGTTGTAAAAACCTTGGTGATTACCACGACATATATTTGAAAGCTGACGTCTGTTTGTTGGCTGATGTGTTTGAAAAATACAGAGAAACGAGTTTACATCATTACTCCCTCGACCCTTCTCATTATATTTCTTCGCCAGGAATGAGTTGGGATGCTTTCTTAAAACTTAGCGGTTCTAAAATCGATCTCATAACTGACCAGGTAATGATGACAATGATTGAGTCGGGCATTCGTGGAGGAATAAGCGTGGCAGCTCATAATTATTGCAAAGCCAACAATAAATACCTGAAGCACTATGACCCCTCGCAGAAATCTAATTATATAATGTACTTTGACGCCAACAATTTATACGGCTGGGCAATGAGTGAGCTTTTGCCGGTTTCAGATTTCAAATTACTTGTTAATCCAAACCCTGCAAACTTGACGTGGTTAAACAGTATTTTAAATCACCCTAAAGATCATACTATAGGGTTTATTGTCGAAGTTGACCTAGAGTACCCCAATGCCTTACACGACCTACATAATGATTACCCATTAGCACCAGAAAGATTGCATGGTACAGACAAGCAACTTAAACTTATTCCCAACCTCTATAATAAATCTAATTACGTCTGCCACTACAGAAACCTGCAGTTCTACATCAGACACGGCATGAAGTGCACAGCGATTCACAAGCTTTTATTCTTTAAACAAATGAATGTCTTGGCCGGGTACATCAATAAAAACACAGAGCTTAGAAAACAAGCGCAATCTACGTTTGAAAAAGATTTCTTTAAGCTGCTGAATAACAGCTGTTTTGGTAAAACTATGGAGAACCCATACAAGCGAAAAGACGTCAGGCTAATTACATCACCCAATCAAGCGATTAAATTAACATCTAAACCTCAATACCTTGGTTACAAAGAGTTTCATGACTCCCTGTATGCAGTTACCATGAAAACCACGCAAGTTAATCTAGACAAACCAGTGTTTATGGGGATGACTATTCTCGACCTTTCTAAATTATTAATGTTCGAATTTTACTACGATTACTTTAAACCTAAATACCCGGAGGCCAGAGTTTTATACACAGACACAGACTCCCTTATACTAGACATCCCTACTGAAGACATTTATAAAGACTTAGAATCGGAACTGCAACATTACGATACTAGTGACTACCCTGAAACTCACCCTTTGTACAGCAAAGCAAACCAAAAGAAAATAGGTTTGATGAAAGATGAAATGAACGGGAAACTTATTGAAGAATACGCAGGACTGCGATCTAAGCAGTACAGTATTAAACACGAATCTGGGGAATCTTCAAAAGCGAAAGGCACCCAAAAAGCTGCAATAAAAAACAGAGATATCAGACACGAAAACTACCTGGAAGCCTTAGATGGGAAAGAAGTTAAACCATACCCTAACACAACTATAAAGTCTAAAAACCATATAGTGTCCACTGCTGTGACGACCAAAAAAACATTATGCGCTAATGACACAAAGAGAATAAGAGTAACTAAAGAGTTCGCATACGCTCTAGGTCACTATAAATTACAGGTAGAAACAGCGACTGCGACTGCGACTACGACTACGACTACGACTGCGACTATGAGTAAGAAGGAGGGCCTGGAAGGCTTGAGTAAATGTTAACTGTATTTATTCTGAAGCGCCAAGCTTTTTCTTCAAAGCATCTAGCTGCTCTTTCCGTCCCAGTAGTCTCCCTTCTTCTATTAATTTTTTTTTAATTTCTTCAACATTAACAGGTGCAGACCTAGATTTAGATTGTATGTCGTGCTTCAACTTTTTATATTCTTCAAAATCTCGCTGGATAATTACAAACTCTTGGTCCTGAATCTGAGTGTCTTCTAGAGCTTTAGAAATTATTAAGTTCATGCTAGTAAGTTTTGCTATCGCCAGGCTAGAAATGAGGTCGTGTTTTTCTAATTTCTTAGATACTTTAGTATTAATTACACCAAGTAGAACTGACATCACTGAAGATAATCCGGCAGCCACTCCTAATCCAATACTAATTGGTATACCAATTCCAGTCACCAATAATCCCACGCTGACCGCAGCTTCCGCTGCATTAATAACATTTAGACCGGTAGACACGTAATTTATTGTGCTATAAGCGCCGGAATACCTTCGTCTGCATCTAGAGTACTTTTGGATATCTGATTCAATTTGAGTCCTAACTTTTCTTATTTCTTCCAACCTAAACGTTTGAACATTATTTAAGTCTAACGTTGGAGCACTGGGCTGTACAATTGGTTGTTCATCCACTACTGCTTCTACTATAGCAGGATACAATTTTGTCGTCATATTTTTAGTGTGAAAAAAAAGGGTTAACAATAATTAACTTGATTTTAGTTTATTAGCAAAATATTCTATTTGACTATCAGAAAATATCTGATCGCTGAAATAAAATGCTAACAGATCTACGTTGTCTAGGCTAATTTGCGCTATTCTGTCAATAGGATTTGGAACAGGGACAAAAGTTATCTTGGGTGATGAAGTAAATACGGAAAACTGATTTTCATTTTCTCTTTTTTTCATAAATACTGTAACTCGTCTGGGATCCTCATCTAAATCAACCCAACTTAGAGACACTTGCGGAATTACATTAAAATTTCTCTGCGTTAGGCCTGTGAGCAATTATGTCCAGTACTATCATAGCTGCACTACCTAGCTGTAAAGGAGGCTGCAGAATAACTCTAACATTTTTCCCTGCGGTTTCACGCTTATGTAAAACATAGCTGCTTTTTTTGTAGGCTTTGACTTCTATGTTTTCCCGATTGTTTTCATCCGGCACTAGACTAACTAACATAGGCCCGGCGTTAATAATTTTCTTAAATTTATTGTCTGGTCCCATAAAAGTGTAAGGGCTTTCGCACTTGAATTTAATAAGCCAATCTAATTCTGTGTCTACAGGTGTTAAAGACCAGATATTTTCTCGTTTAGTAATAGCATACTTAAAATCGGGATCTACTTTACCGGCATTAAAATCCTTTAGCTGATCAATAGATGGTTTTTCTGGCAATACTGACGGCGGCACTGACGGCACTTCAGGCACTGCCGGCACTAGCGCTCGTTTATAATATCCATTTTGTGTAAATTCGAAACCGTAAATAGACCCAACAATAGCATTCGCATCAAAGTCAATTGTGTCTGCTAAGTCTTTCAGTTCAATGGTAGGACAGGTTACTGGAATTTGAGGGCCGATTGACATTGTATTTTAAAATTAAACTTTATTTTATCTCAAGAATAATTGTAAGATCTTCAAAGTCTACAATTTCGTTGTTTTGGTTAGTTATTTTGAAGCAGAAACTAGTATGATAGTCCTGACTTAAGTGACGTTTTTGAGGCAGAAATTTCAATGAAACTGGATCGCAGTAAGATTCTCTCTGAGTTGAGATTATCCTTAGCAATGTACTAGGAGTTCCGTTTACTAAGTTTTCCGATGTCTTCAGTTGATGAAGGTACACAAACAATCTATTATTAATTAACAAATTCATAGGGTTTGATCCAATAAATCTTATAGAACTGCCGACAGTGCTGGAGCTGTCAGATAAAGATAATTCATTGCCACGGAAACCTAATATTTCTGCCAGCTTTGGCGCAAGTGTAACGCTGGTAATGTGTCTTTATGCTGGTTTTTATGGAAAGTTAAAGTTACTATCAAGTTTGCAGGGTTCATTTTTGCTTCAATCGAATGAGGTTTAAACAATTCTTCAGTAAGTCTGCAAAAGTCATAATAGCCAGCATGAATAAAGTGCCTTTTTTTATTAATCATTATCCAGTTGTTGTTTAGATCATGACTAATATTTAACCATTTAACCGTGTAGAATATTTCGTGAAGGATTACGTTAAGGTCCCTGTTTTTGTTGTCAATAGGATGCTGAAGTTCAATGGGCACGCCTGATTTTACAGATTCGAAAGTTACAAACATATTTTTTTAATATAATAAAAATGTACGCGCCTTATAAATATAACAAAGCTGCAAAGTATACTACAGGGCCTTATTATTACGAAAAAGCAGTCGACCTAACCAAGCTGACAATAGCTGTGGCAGCCAACGTCCATTTCGAAACTATCCCCCATAATATTTTTGATCATTACCTCAACCCAGACATTACGAGCGACTTTTTAGCTAACCAATGGCTAAACAATGGGGGTATGCAGTTCTTTCAGAATCAAATTAATTTTGCCGTGTCATGCGCTACAACTGGTTGCGGAGTTTCTTACGTTCATCACCTTAATCACCCAGATCCCATGTTGAAGTCTATTTATCTGTTCCATTTGTATTATCAAGTGAGACGGGTGTTGTCTGAACTTCAGGCTCCGTTACCTACTGACAAAAACTTTAATCCCTTTAACAACGGCTTTGACAAGAAAGCGTATCAAAGGTTGTGCAATGAATTCGGAATTGATACTAAAACAGACTTCAGACAAAAACTAGACCTCAATCACGGAATGGGAACTTTATTTAGATACGCTGTAGGTAATTTATACACGGGGCCTTACGTACCTGGATTCACATCATTTAACCACAACAGCCAGGTTCCTTTACTGTATATCAGACAAAAACAAAGTGCAGCATACAGCACTTTTATATTGGACACATCAAACGGATTTACCCAAAGTGGGGTGGAAAGGCTGAATGAATCTATTCGTACGTATGCGTGGTGCATTCTAGGGTCTCAAGCAGAAACACGAAGTAATATCATTGGGGAGGGAACTAGCTTCGATGCACAAAAGCAGTTTCTAGCCAACATAGAAGATTCTATTAATTCGGCAGTAGATTTGCCCGCGAGTATTAAAAGATATCAGGACACTTTAAAGTATGCTAGATCGAAAGTAGATTACGTAATAGGTTTAGGACTGTATATGTTGCCTTCAGACCTTCAGCTTAGGATAGGAACTATATCAAACTACAACAACAATATAGTGATTGCAGACCCTCAGTTTCATATAGGCTACAATCCTACAATAAATACAGTGAACATAGTGAACACAGTGAATACGGCGAATACGGTATTTACTGTTAGGCCTAATAATGAACCTTTAAGTTCGCCACCACTTCCGAGCCTGCCAAGCCTACCAAGCTTGCCGGAACTGCAAATGCCGGTAATTGATCATGGGGTTTCACGTCTAGCGCTTACAGGGGGTTTATTGTTTGCTGGGTTAATTGGGATTTACTATTTTAAGTAGCCAGAGTAATATTATTATAAACAAAGACCACAGATGCTCAGACGCCCAAACCACAACTTTAGAAGCAGTATTAAATATCCATGAAAATACAGAACCTAATATTCCTGGAAGTGCGTCTACAAGTTTGTCACCTAAGCGTTTCAATAAGTTAGCTATGCTTTGTAACGTCTTTTTAATCCAGTCTTTAACCGGACTACCACCAGGTCCACCAGGTCCACCGCCAGGTCCACCGGCACCGATGCCTACGGTTCTAGTCAGTGCTAAGACTAGTGTGCTTATTGTCATCCCAACAGCTGTAAGAATGCTAAATATTGTAACACCTTGCTCTCTGAACAGTGTTTGAATTCTTTCTGCAAGTGTAGTGTCTTCGTGTAAAATTTTATGCACCGTTTCTTTTATTCTGGTGAAATTAGTTATTAATTTTTCTCTGTTTATGGATAAGGCTTCTAGCCTTGCAGCGCGTTCTGTGTAAAGGTCTGCGAGCCTTTTTTCGATCATCTTTTTTACCTCAATGCTTAAGTTCGCGTCATCAGCTTCTGCTAGTTTATTTTTTTGTTTTTCTATATGTTTGTCGAGCTCACCGAGCTTGGCCAAATTCATCATTGTCTCCCCTCTCACAGATTGTAAAGCTTTATCTAAGCCCTGAAGTTCACGCAGTGGCAATAATGGCGTGTCATTGATAGTTTCCATAACCTGATCAATATTGGTGTCCTCATTTGTTTGTAAGGTTTTTAAGGTTGTTAACTCTTTATTTACTTCTAATGCAGAACTAGTTAAGTTAGTTAAGTCTTGTAGTTCTATTTCTGAACTTAACGATGCATCTATTCGTTGAAGTGAAGCTACTGCTTGGCGATGCAACGCTGGCACTCTATTATCGGAAAGCCCCAATGATCGTATTACAGTCACTGGGAGTTTAGTTTTCAAAGTAGACCACGCATAAAATTTATCAGGATTCTTTAACATAGTTAACTGTACTCTCACTTTTTTACCGGATACATTAGTGTTTATAAACAAGTGATTATTTTTGTCTAGTTCGAAGTCGCTGGGACTAACATAATCAGGTAACTCGCGCCCGATGTAATTGTAAAATTTATTGATTTTTCTGGCTTTTTGGGTTTCAGTTACTTGACGTAATTCTTCTCCTATACTTAGCCTTGTTTGGCTCATGTCGTCTCCTACCATTGAAAGCAGTGTGACGTCGTGGTCTTCATTAGGCTCATTTGGTTTAAACACTTCATCAAGAGCTTCACCACCTGTTGCCATTTTTAAAATATAATTTTTTTTTTAATCACACTAAAAATGCAAAGCTACGGAAACTTGTTAGACCCTACACGTCGATTGAGGACACCTTTATGCATCAAAGGTGAGAAAAGCACAATAATCATTACAAACAATCCAAGCAGCATAGAGCCTAATCAGCTACTAACCATAAGATTTCCAAATTTAGGTCCTGATGATGTAATAGTTCCAGGCAGTCCTAAATTGGGATTCAAAATTAGTCTGGATTCTGATGAAGATCCTAACAGAACCATAGTCAACAATCTAGGTAGAGCTATAATTAAAAGAATGGTTATTAAACTTGATGGGCGAGAAATCCAAAGTATCGATGACGCCGGTGTTTTGTTTTGTTACACAGATCTGTGGCTGAGTAAATATGAAAGGGAAGATTTAGTTGGTCAGGGGATTCAAGCCGCCAATGTGGCAAAACTTCGAATCAAAGCTGGCGATGCTGTCGTTTCTAACAAAGGTGAAAATGCATTAGCTGCTGTATACAAAAATAGGTTTTATTTTCCACTCGATTTTGAACTGCTACACAGTCATCTGCCATTTCATCAAGGTTCATTTAACGACAGGCTTTCTTACGAAATTATTTTCAATGATTATTCTCAAGTAGTAATTAGCTCTGACAATGATGCTAGGTATACAATTACAGACATCACGCTTGAATACGAAGTGGTCACTCACGCTGAACTCAGTAGGATGATCAGGGGCCAATATGACAAACTAGCAATTTATTATGATAGGATCGTTCGCTACAGACAGTTTAATAAAGATTTATTAGATGCACTCTGGACCATCAACATAAATTCACCTGCTCGAAGTTTTAAAGGTGTACTGTTGTTGTTTGTGAAAGAATCTAATTATAATCGTGACAGCGAAAATTTTATCAATCCTAATATTTCAAAAGCGTCTGTTGTGATTGAAGGTAAACCTAATCAATTATTCGCTAATGGAATGATGGGGTTTCAACAGTTTGATGAGATTAGAAAAATCTTGGGTGGAGGTAGATTGCGGACTGACACTGTGGATTTGATTTCTAAGGATCTTCATTTGCATGACACACGACTGCAAGATTATCTGGTGAATAAATTTGCATTGTGGTTAGACTTTCGAACCATACCCACCAATGAACTTCATGGATCTGGAAGAAGAATTGAAAACGGAACAGATGGTATAACAATTGAATTGCATAGGGAAGCAAGTGCTAGGTCAGAATCAGTTACAGTATACATGTATATAATTATGGATGCTCAGCTAAACATTGAAAATGGAAGATTAAAAGATTTAGTATATTAAAAATGACCTCTTTGTTACCTCGTGATCCTCATTGCGGAATGATCGTTGGCATGACGTCATGCGGAAAGACTGTCTTTGTTCTGGATTTGTTAGAAAAATATTACGCAGGCCACTTTGATTATATAGTAATTTTTTGCCCAACTATTCAATATAATAAAACCTACTTAGATCGTAAGTATGTCTGGACAGATGAAAATATCTTTGTTGTAAATACCAATGGCAAGCTCAATGAGTATTTAACGTATTTTTATAACCTGTTTGAGAATGAGGGTAATACGTTATTCTTAATCGATGATTGCAGTGCAGAAAAAGATATTGTATTAAAACGGAACATATTGAGCAAGCTGGCTTTCAGTGGACGCCATGTGAAAATTAGTGTCTGGTTAATCACGCAGAAATTTAATTCCATATTAAAGGATTTTAGAGAACAAGTTAAATTTGTTTGCCTGTTTTATTGCAAAGATCGAGACAGCTTTGATAACTGTTTAAAAGAAAATGATGTAATTGAATCAAAAGAGGAAAGAACTAAATTAAAAGAACAGCTAAAAAAAGGCAAGCACTTAAAATTATTATTAAAAACTGACCAACCAACTGGCTATACAATACTTATGTAAGTAAGTAAGTTCTTTTTTATAATTTAATTATTGTAAGTTATAAGTTTTTTTTAAAAGTCGACTTAATTAAGTTAGATGTAAGTAAGTAAGTTCTTTTATAATTTAATTATTGTAAGTTATAAGTTTTTTTAAAAAGTCGACTTAATTAAGTTAGATGTAAGTCACTAAGTCAAAAAAAAGGTTGAAGGTAAGTAATAGTGGTGATGATTATAGTTCATTTATCTTAATGGCACTGTGTCTGGTGGAACAATCTGAAGTTCTTCTTTTACAAAGTTTCTTTGTGGTGTTCTACGATCGCTTCTCGGTCTTAAATAATATACGGGCGGATCAGTAGATAATGCTCTGTCAACTTCATAAACGCTTAATGACCAAATTGGGTCTGTAGCTCGCCTTCTTGTGTCATTAGCAACTTCTCCAGGCTGATAAAGGTATCTAACAGTTTTGTTCATCAAAGTTAGATCCGGCTGACCAGGCTTTGAAACGGTAACAACAATCTGTTTCTTTTTAATAGCCTCAACTGGTTTTAATCCTGTAACTCTGGTTGGTTCTGAATTCATTTCCCTTAAAACTCGAGGCAGCCTAACAACCCATTCTGTATTAGTGGTTTCAGTAAAGAGTTCCTTTGAATACTGATAAGTGAATAATCTTTCTGCCAGTTGCCGATTAAAGTTTTCTACAATACCCTGTGATCTGTGCAATCCAACAACTCCTCTTCTAACAGTTACATTATGTTTTAACAAAAGCTGGTTAACAGCTCCTTTGAATTCAGACCCTTCATCGCATTGAATAAGTCTAGGGAACCTTAGAGGCCCTCTTGAATAAATTGCATTTAAGGCTTGAGCGACCTCAGCTGAATTTTTAGTCCTAAGAGCATGAGCGTCTTTAAACCTGGTAGCTATATCAATAACAGTAAGGGCATACCTGTATTTCTTTCTATATATTTTGTCATGGGGAAGATATAACAAATCTATTTGGTGTGTGTCATTTGGTCTGGAGTTTTCAAATTTTGGTCTTATTATTTTCTTCGGGGGTGGAAGATAGATTTGCCATACAGCTTGCTTCGATAACCATTGTTTAACTGTGTTTGCTGACAAGCCAGTCTTTTCTACTAGTTTATTAACTGCCATCATCCCTTTCCAATATCCGGATTGAGAATAATATAATCTAGACAAACGCGAAGTCATATTTTATTTAGATTTATATTTTTTTTAACGAGGTAATAAACTACTGTTATTCCAAACACAATTAAAATTAATTCTCCGGTCTCTGACATTGTAGGTGCAATGTTAGGTGTGTAGTAATCGGATAACACTGGTTGCTTTAATGAAGGTAGTGTTGTGCCAGGGAATAAATAATATTGGTGCAAAGCTTCATCAACGTCTTCAAATGTTTTATCAGCATGACCTTCTTCTTTCAATCTTTTATTAACAAAATCAAGCTGCATTAGTCTGTTTTTCTCGTATTCGGCCTGATCTTGTTGTAGTTTTTCCATTGCTAAGTTATGCCGTTTTGATTCTTCTTTACTGTCCAGTTTTGAAAACAAATAATTTGATCCTGAAAAGGCTAAGGCATTTACAGCAGCAGAACCAAGCACCATTGCAGCACCGGCCATTTTTTAATTTAGTTTTTTATTTTATTTGTACTTAAAATGAATTGTGATGACTTGTTAATGCAAGAAGCTATTAATGTTACAGCTACAGGTGTTGACAACGAGAAAAAAGACAGGCTGGTTGCATTAGTAGCTTCCGGAAAGTCAAAGTATTATCTTGGTGTTGACTTAACACCTGAACAAGTACAAAGACTAAGGCCTGAAGAGATCATTATATTACATAATAAATATGATAAAGTCCTTGGTGCTTTAATGGTTAAAAGTCTGGGGCGTTCGATTGTAAAGTTATATACGAAAGCTGTGTCGGCCTTTGTTACTTTAGATTGTGAGAATGATTTATTTGATGATTTGATTAAAGATCCAGTTATTGTTAATGGGATTAGTGAGGCATCAAGAAATTTGTATTATAAGTTTGGAAGCTTGTTGACCCCATTTTCAGCCGGGCTAATTACTTTTCAACACATAAATTTCTCTGCTATTAAAAATGGACTCTTCCAATCCGGAGATGGAGAAGGAGATGGAGGTGAAGAATTCGGAGAATCAACAGAACCCAGTGACAGTCACTAAACAAAAGAGTCTGGGAAGAATTGCAGCTGGAAAGAAGTTAGCAGAATTTAACAAGTTACATAGATGGAACAAACAAACAAAAGCAAACATATTAACAAAAAAGGAATCACCAAAAGAAGAAACAATAACGCAACAAACATTAACAACAAACAAAGAAGAACCAATACAACCAATACAACCAGTACAATCTTCAAATAACATATATTATTTATGTATAGCTGGTGTAGTGGGTGCAAGTGGGTACATAATATATAAATACCGCCAAGGAAAAAATAAACAGAAACCCCCAAAACCACTTGTAAAAAAAGAAATTGAATCATCTCCATCATTGAAGCCATCATTAGATGTGTTTTCAATGCAGTAATAATTTATTATTATTTTTTTTATTATATATAAAAATGAGTGTACCATATGAACAAACAATTGTAAATCTTGGATACCATAGTGTTGTCTTAGTGGGCTTAAATACAGCTTATGCCATGATTGCAAAATCTCTTTTAAAAATGAAACCTATTGAATTGGGGAAAATGGATCTTTCAGATGCTGGTAAACTGGTTGGTATCTTTTCATTATCGTTATTTACTCGGGACTATCTTGTTAAACAAAAGATCATTCCAGCAGATATTAATGTGTAATGTTATACAACCATAATGTAGAAGGGTTGTAATTTTTTTTTGTTTTAAGCAAAGACGCAAGATATACGAATATGTATTATATTTAGCAAATGCCGGATTCCCAGAGTGCTTTGGCACGCCTTTTAAAAGCTCATAAAACAGCCATAAATTGCAATAAAAGGGTGTCAGAAAAACAATGGCGGTCTAAGCTCATATTTACTATCTCTCTGTGAGCAGGTCATCATGCTGTCCAATGGCATGTGTGATGGTCTGTCGGACTTCGTTGTTGGTGATGTGCTGGGTATGGGAAATGCCCAGAAGTTTTTTTTGTAGCACCTCATCTCCATGCTTTGTATTCTTCGTTGTAGATCTGCTGTGAGGGTCCATGTTTATGTATCAATAAACTTAGTTGTGGTTAACTCCTTTGTCTGCGGGGGCCTCAAGAAGGAGAAGAGGAAGCTGAATAGAGAATAAGAAGAAACGAGAGGAAGAAGCAGAAGAGGATTTTAGATTTAGATTTTTTTTAGATTTTAATGCTTTATTGTCCCTTTTTATCAGGAAATTCTGGGCCGCCTCCCCTGTGGAAGGCGTAGTCGCAGCCTGTGGCGCGCCCAAACCCAACCTACCTAACATTAGTTGTGATTTTTGAAATTTAGAAATTCTTTAAATTTTTGAAATGTTTAGAAATTTTGCTGGGGGAGCAAACCGGAGTACCCGGAGAAAACCCCCGAGACGTTGTCCGAGTCGAAAGTAAATAATATTCGGAGAAACATAACGCCCCGATGCAGGATCGAACCCACACCTGTCAGGCGCCATTGGTTTCTGTCCTGTGGACAAGGCAAGTTAGTCCCGCCTTAGCCCACTTGGCCACAACGCTCGCTCGAGGAAGCAGCAGCAGCAGAAGAAGAAGAAGAAGAAGAAGAAGAAGAAGAAGAAGAAGGAGAAGAAGGAGAAGGAGACGCCGAAGAAGAGAACGCAGAAGAAGAAGAAGCAGAAGAAAAGTAAGAAGAAGAGAACGCAGAAGGAGAAGAAGAAGACGAAGGAAGGGAAGACGAGGAGGAGAAAGAAGAGGCGGACTAGGAGGAGAGAATGGAGTTTGAGGCGAGGAGGACGAGGAGGAGCAGAGAAGAAGCGGGGGGGAGGGGGGGGGGGACGGAAAGGCGGAAGGAGAAGAAAAGCGCGATTGAGGAAACAGAGACAGAAAATGGCGTAGGCAACAGTACACACTAGAGAATCGAACATAACTACAGTAGGACTATTTACATTTTTCGTTTCCCCTCTCTCTCTCTCTGTCTCTCTCTGTCTCTGTCTCTTTCTCTGTCTCTCTCTCTCTGTCTCTCTCTCTCTGTCTCTCTCTCTCTCTCTCTCTCTCTCTGTCACGAAGAGAGGGGTTGGGGGATGGGGGTTAAGCTCTTAATCTCTAGCGCGTTATTACCTCCTTTGAATAGGCTAATGGTGCGGTGACATTCCAGAGATTAATGCTGGGCCAACTTAATAAACAGACAGGGAAAAAGACGAGATGGAAAATAAGGCTAGAATAGTTAAGAAATGCACATTCAAAGGCCAGTCAAGGTAATTGCGATTTCTATAGCTAGTTACTTTATTAATTTGAAATGGAGAGTCTAGGTCAGATACTTCTAGCGTGAGTCATAGGCATAGCGTCTTTTAGTAAGGAGTAGTCTGGTGATTTTCTGGATAGTCAATATTGGGGATACTAGAGCGAATGTAGACTGATCTCATCACAGGGCGAGAGTGTATCTGTATGGTTTTAGAGTCACTCTGATAATCTGGCGAGGGGGGATTCTCGTAGGCTTAGGCACTTAGCTCTGGACTGTAGTGCGGCGATTTGTCCAGGATACTCTGGTTGGCTTGTTGGCGTGAATAGTACCGTGGGTGCTAAGATGCAGGTCAGTGGTCACGCGATGATGACTCATGGATCACGAGTGCTAGTCTTGTGATATGGCACAGGCATCGAAATCGGCTTACGTGGCTAGCCGTCCGGAAAATGGCGAAGTCCCAAGTCTCGCTTCTCATTGACCTCCTGGGTTGACAGGGGCCTGCGGCGGGTCAGTGACTGGGAGTTGATACAATGCCGGGGTGATACGCCCGGTACAGGAACCCGTCTGCAATGTGTACAGACGCTGTATCAGCGGGGGATAGGGATAGTGTGGATTCAGGGCCTGTGGTTATGATAGCCCTTCTCAGAATTCAAATTGGCTTGACCGGTCATGGGTTGAGCCAGTGCAAAGACCAACAGTCAAACAATGCTACTAGATTTACTGGGCCAAAGTGGAGGTTATTGGCAGCCACTAGTATAAGATACATTCGGCGCATTTGGATGGGGTAGTCAACAGGGCAAATATTTATACATTGGGAGCGAGGGGGAAAGCAAATGGAGGGTACAGGGCAAATGGGTTGTAGGTCTGGGCTGTACTGGGGACTTTAATCTATGTGGAGGGGATAAATACAAGTCATAGCAATACATCAAGGCAAAATTATAAACATGAACATACATATTGACAGGACGCATGAACATGATGGGCGAACGACGGGCGATGGGTCTGCTATATGACAAAGAGTAAGTTCCCTCTCTTACCTTGGTTTAAGACGGGTGGAAGCACAAGGGTACTGTCGAAACTCAGAGGTCACTCGGTGATGCAGACGTGTTTTCGGACAGGCTGTGACTTCGAGGCAGGAAGGTTGGCATCTGACCCCCGGTCTTGTGGCGTGTCAGGCTTTAAACAGGGTTACCCCGGGGGGCGGGGCTTAAGCGCTGGGCGAGCGAGCGCTGGTGATGGCTGGTCAAGAGGGATGATGGCTGGCTGAGCGAGTGAGTGATGACTGTGTAGCAGCTTAGCTCAGAAGGTGATGGATGGTAGCAGCCAAGCCTCAGAGATGCTATTGCCCGCCTTGTCACAGAGGCCCCCCCAAGGAAAAAGGCGAGGACGTAGGACTCGACGAAGACGCGGCCAATCAGCTCTGAGGTCGGCTGCCGGGTGAGACGATGGTTTGCGATGCTCCGGATGATGCGGGGCGATGCAGGGTTCCGGGTAGACGATGGCGGATGCCCAAGGCTGGGGTCCGCGGAGCTGCCGGGTTTCGGCTACGGTTAGTGGGCGGCGGCGGGAATGAAGGCTGGGGCGTCGGCCCTCAGGGGCGACTCGCTGGAGTCGGTTGCGGGGTGACGGCTGAGGAAGTCTGCGCCGTGGTTGTCTTTCCCTGGGATGTGCTCCAGCTGGAAAGAGTATGCTTGGAGCAGCAGAGCCCACCTCATCAGCCGGGCGTTGAGCGATTTGGATGTCGCCAAGAAGGAAAGCGGCTGATGATCCACTTGGACGGTAAAGTGCGAGCCGTAGAGATACAGTTGGAACTTCTGGACTGCCCAGACGAGGGCGAGACACTCCTTCTCCGACGTGGCGTAATTCTGTTCGGCCGGCTTGAGTTTCCGGCTGGCGTACGCGACGGGGAAGAGCGTCGGGGCGTCCGTGGAGTCCCGTTGAAGCAGAACGGCTCCGAGGCCTACGTCGCTGGCGTCTGTGCGCAGGACGAAGGGCTGTCCGTGGTTGGGGAGTCGCAGGACTGGCTGGGACGTCAGCTTGTCCTTGAGCTCCTGGAAGGCCGCTTCACATTGCGGGGTCCAGAGGACTCGGTCAGGTGCGGTCTTCCGGGTTAGGCTGGATAGTGGCGCGGCGATCCCGTTGTAGCCGGGTACAAACTTCTGATAGAAGCCACTCAGTCCCAGGAAGGACTGAACATCTTTCTTGGTCTTGGGGCGTGGCGCGTCTCGAAGGCGCTGGACGGTCTTTTCTAGAGGCCGGAGCTGTCCACGGCTGATGGTGTGGCCAAGAAATTCCAGCTCTTGATAGCCGAACTGGCATTTGGTCGGCCGGGCAGTGAGGCCAGCTTCTCTGAGGCGGCGCAAGAGTTGGCGCACCACTCGCAGGTGCTCCTCCCATGTCTCCGTTGCGACGAGTATGTCGTCCATAAAAGAGTGTATGAACGGACAGTGGAGGGGGTCCAACAGCTTCCGCATCATCGTGCTGAAAATACTGGGGGCATTGTGCAGACCAAACGGCAGAACGTTAAACTCGTAGTGGCCGTCCATCGTGCTGAAGGCTAGGTACTGGCGGGATGAAGGGTGCACGGGAATCTGATAAAAGCCTTTGCTCAGATCCACTCGGGAGAAGTATCGGGCGGATTGTAGCTTTGCAAACAAGTCTGTTGGGTCGGATAGGGGTCCGGGCACGAACTGGGTTACAAGGTTCAACTGCCGGAAGTCGATACAGAGGCGATGTTCTCCGCTGGGCTTCCGTGATAGAACGATTCCTGCGCTGTAGGGGGAACGGGAGGGAGCGATGACTCCGGCTTGTAGCAGAGCCTCTACTTCCGTTCTTACTACTTGCTGCTGGGAAAGTGGGACGGGGTAAGGTTTCTGGCGGACGGGAGTGGGGTCCGTCAGGGTTAGTCGAACTTCTTCCAGGTCCGTCCTCCCAGGAATGTCGGTGAGGACTTCCCTGTAGTCTGCTACGATGGCGCGTAGTTGGCGTTGCTGGCCGGCGGGGAGTGAGGGGTCCAGAGAGACGTCCCGGAAGGATTCCTTCCCTTTTAGCGGAAATTCGGCGACGCCGGTCTCTGTGCCATCCACTTCGACGGCCAGCGCGACCGTGAGTAGCGAGTGGGAGTCTGGGGCGGGTGCCGGTTGCTCCAGGTACCGCTTGAGCAAATTGATGTGGTGGGTCCTGGGCTTTCCGCCTACCTCGATGCGATAAGTGGTACGGGAGAGCTTCTCAAGCACCGGGTAGGGTCCCTGCCAAGCTATGTCTAGCTTGTTGGTGCCGCTGGGGAGGAGCAGTAGGACTTGGTCTCCTACCTGTAGTTCTCGGTCCCGGGCGCGGCGGTTGTGATAGCGGGCTTGCCTTTCTCTCGCCTTCTTCAGGTTGGCGGAGGCGGCTTTCCAGGTGGCCTTGAGGGTTTCTTGGAGCTTCGTGACGTATTTTGGGGCGTCGACCGGTGCCTCGTCCAGTTTGGCGTCGGTCCAGCTACGTCGCAAGGCGGCTAGAGGTCCGGAAAGGGGTCTTCCAAAAAGCAGCGTGGAAGGCGTGTATCCGGTGGAGGTGTGCGGGGTCTCTCGATACGCGAAGAGCGCTGACGCGACGTATGTGTCCCACGCTTCCGGCTGTTCGTCGGCGATCTTGCGGATAATCGAGATGAGAGTCCCGTTTAGGCGCTCGACCTGTCCGTTGCTAGCGGGGTGGTAGGGTGGAGTCCGGATATGGCGAATGCGGAGTAGTTGAAAAACTTCTTGCATGAGTTTCCCGGTGAACTGGGACCCGTTGTCGGTCAAGATGTTGTCCGGGAATCCGACTCGAGTGAATATGGTGACGAGCGCGTCGGCGACTCGGGCGGCGTCGATCTTCGGTAGAGGAACGGCTTCACACCACATCGAGCAAGCGTCGACAAGGGTTAGTAGGTACTGGTTCCGCTTCTTGGTCCGCGGGAGGGGTCCTACGATGTCGACTGCCACTCGTTGGAAGGGTGTTCCGACAACGACGGTGGGGCTGATAGTGACCGGGACGGTGTGATGGCGGGGCGAGTATCGTTGGCACTGGCTACAGGACTTGACGTAGCGTTTCACGTCTTCGGTCATCCCGGGCCAGTGATACTGAGCGCTGATGCGTAGAGTGGTCGCTCCTATGCCCATATGTCCGCTCAGGGGCATGCTATGGCCAAGTTCCAGGATTTGGGGGCGAAGTGTCGCAGGCACGACGAGTTGAGAATGGTCGTCCTTCTGACGGAAGAGGAGTCCGTCTTCGACGAAAAAGTCCCCGGACTTGGGTGGAGTGCGTGCGGCGGGAAGTTTTCCGTAGCACTTGCGGAGGGTGACGTCGCTTTCTTGGGCCTTCCGGATCTGTTCCGGCATCTGGTTGGGTATCGGGGGTGGTGTCGCGGCTGTTTTCGCCTGGGCGCGCGTCTGGACGGCGGCCATCGACTCCACAGGCTGGGGCGGCATCCCCAAGAACACGTATCGGCATCCTAAAATCAGGTCGTACAGGGGCTGGTCCATCACGGCAGCTTGGATGGTCCCCGTTACGTATCGGCTGGTGACTTGGATCCGGGCTATAGGGAGCGTGGTGCTGGGTTGGGACGCGTCGGCCAACTTCAGGGTGATAGTCTCGCCGGTCAGGTCTTGTTCCCTGATGAGCGAGCGGCGGACGACGGCGTCGAAGGTGAGTCCAGTGTCGTATAGACAGTGGGCTGGGCGATTGTTGACGGTCACTTGCTCGGTGACGGCCGGTCGATCGGTGGGAGTGACGACGGGGGTTACCGGTTTCCCGTCGGGGGTAACTTGGCGTAGGGCTAGTACGGTACCTTGTTTGCGACGCTGGTCGCTGATGCGGCGAAAACATTTCTCCCGGGTATGTCCTCGGCGCTGGCAGTAGCCGCAGTAGAGCTCTGTGCTCCGCTTCCCTGGCTCTGCTCCGGGGTTCGGGCGTCCTTTGGGCGGTTGTGGACGGTGGTTCGCTGGCGGGACTGGCCGGCGAGGCTGGTGGCGGGTGTCTGGCGACGAGGGTGCGGGGGGATCACGGCGAGGCTGTCTGTCGTCGGGATGGGCGGTGAGGTACCGGTCCGCGACGATGATCAGATCTTCAAGGCGAGCGGCGCCCTGTTCGGCGGCGAAGGTCCGAAGTTCCGCTGGCATTGTCCCTCGGAGTTGTTCGGCTAGCATCAACTCTAGCAATCCGTCGTATGTCTTGGGTTCGTCAGTTTGCTCAATCCATTTGTCCCGTAGCGTAGCTAGACGGTCGGCAAACTGCGTGAACTTCTCCCCTCTCTCTCTCCGGGAGTTCCGGAAATTCTTGCGATAGTGCTCACCTGAGAGCTCAAAACCATGCAGCAGGGCTCTCTTGAGGGCGGGATAGTCTCCCTCCTCGGAAGTCGGTGTCTTGGCCAGAATCTCATAGGCCTTCCCCTTAAGGCCATGACTGAGCTTGCGATACCAGTGCTGGGGGTCAAGACCGTTTTCTCTCGCGACTCGTTCGAATCGGCCGAGATAGACTTCAATTGATTCGTCTCGTTCGACGAATGGGTCCAGGGGAAAGTTCATCCCCGGAATCGGCGGGGGGGGTGCGGGTATTCCGGTGCTGGTGGCGAAGCTGGGGGCGATGAGCGAATAGTCCTCGCTAGCGGGCGATGCGATCCCTAAATCGCGGCGGTCGCGCTCAAGCTGGAGGAGTGCTTGGCGCCGTTCGAGCTCCTTATCCTTCCTTTTCTCTTCCAGTGCCGCGGTCCTCTCGTCCTCCTCCTTCCTCCTTGCGGCGGCTCTCTCCTCCTCTGCTATCCTCTCTTTCGCCTCCTCTCTTCTCCGCTCGGCGGCTCTCTCCTCCTCTGCAAGCTTCTCCTTCGCCTCCTCTCTCCTCCGCTCGGCGGCTTTCTCCTCCTCTGCAAGCTTCCGGGCGGCGGCCCGTTCCTCCGCGGCGATGCGCTCTTTCTCCTCCTCTCTCTTCCGGGCGGCGGCTTTCTCCTCCTCTGCAAGCTTCCGGGCGGCGGCCCGTTCCTCCGCGGCGATGCGCTCTTTCTCCTCCTCTTTCTTCGCCTCTCGCTCTTTGGCCCTCTCCTCCCTCTTCAACTTTTCCTCTGCCGCGTCAGCATCTACGTTAGCCAAGACGTAGTCTTTGAGTTCGGTGCCGGCGAGCCCTAAGCTCTCGCCAATACTCTTGTACTTAAGAGCAAGCTCTCCCCGGTCGGCCATGGTAAGGGAGGTAACTTACCCTGAAAAAGGTCCTAACCGGAATGAGGGGCGCACACAAGGGGGTACACTGACGGAAAACAAGGGGGTGGGCTGGATGAGCTACGATGAAACTGCAAGGGGCGAATACAACACAACCACAAAGACAAAATGCAATCAATCAAAAATACAAAAATGAATGCAAGAAAAAGCCTGTTGAGAAATCGCCACTCGGGAAAACCAGTAAGGGACCTATGGGGCTATGCTATCTACTACTAGGCTTAGAGGGCTGGGTCCTACCTATACTGGGCTGGGGTGGAAATTACGCTAAGTCCTAAGTCTAGTCAAGTTGGGATGGGAACCTAAGTCTTTTGTCTCGTTGGGTTGGAGGGGGAAAACCTAAGTCTTTAGTCTCGTCGGGTTGGAGGGGGAAAACCTAAGTCTTTGCTCCCGTCGGGGTCGCCAAAGTTAATGTCACGAAGAGAGGGGTTGGGGGATGGGGGTTAAGCTCTTAATCTCTAGCGCGTTATTACCTCCTTTGAATAGGCTAATGGTGCGGTGACATTCCAGAGATTAATGCTGGGCCAACTTAATAAACAGACAGGGAAAAAGACGAGATGGAAAATAAGGCTAGAATAGTTAAGAAATGCACATTCAAAGGCCAGTCAAGGTAATTGCGATTTCTATAGCTAGTTACTTTATTAATTTGAAATGGAGAGTCTAGGTCAGATACTTCTAGCGTGAGTCATAGGCATAGCGTCTTTTAGTAAGGAGTAGTCTGGTGATTTTCTGGATAGTCAATATTGGGGATACTAGAGCGAATGTAGACTGATCTCATCACAGGGCGAGAGTGTATCTGTATGGTTTTAGAGTCACTCTGATAATCTGGCGAGGGGGGATTCTCGTAGGCTTAGGCACTTAGCTCTGGACTGTAGTGCGGCGATTTGTCCAGGATACTCTGGTTGGCTTGTTGGCGTGAATAGTACCGTGGGTGCTAAGATGCAGGTCAGTGGTCACGCGATGATGACTCATGGATCACGAGTGCTAGTCTTGTGATATGGCACAGGCATCGAAATCGGCTTACGTGGCTAGCCGTCCGGAAAATGGCGAAGTCCCAAGTCTCGCTTCTCATTGACCTCCTGGGTTGACAGGGGCCTGCGGCGGGTCAGTGACTGGGAGTTGATACAATGCCGGGGTGATACGCCCGGTACAGGAACCCGTCTGCAATGTGTACAGACGCTGTATCAGCGGGGGATAGGGATAGTGTGGATTCAGGGCCTGTGGTTATGATAGCCCTTCTCAGAATTCAAATTGGCTTGACCGGTCATGGGTTGAGCCAGTGCAAAGACCAACAGTCAAACAATGCTACTAGATTTACTGGGCCAAAGTGGAGGTTATTGGCAGCCACTAGTATAAGATACATTCGGCGCATTTGGATGGGGTAGTCAACAGGGCAAATATTTATACATTGGGAGCGAGGGGGAAAGCAAATGGAGGGTACAGGGCAAATGGGTTGTAGGTCTGGGCTGTACTGGGGACTTTAATCTATGTGGAGGGGATAAATACAAGTCATAGCAATACATCAAGGCAAAATTATAAACATGAACATACATATTGACAGGACGCATGAACATGATGGGCGAACGACGGGCGATGGGTCTGCTATATGACAAAGAGTAAGTTCCCTCTCTTACCTTGGTTTAAGACGGGTGGAAGCACAAGGGTACTGTCGAAACTCAGAGGTCACTCGGTGATGCAGACGTGTTTTCGGACAGGCTGTGACTTCGAGGCAGGAAGGTTGGCATCTGACCCCCGGTCTTGTGGCGTGTCAGGCTTTAAACAGGGTTACCCCGGGGGGCGGGGCTTAAGCGCTGGGCGAGCGAGCGCTGGTGATGGCTGGTCAAGAGGGATGATGGCTGGCTGAGCGAGTGAGTGATGACTGTGTAGCAGCTTAGCTCAGAAGGTGATGGATGGTAGCAGCCAAGCCTCAGAGATGCTATTGCCCGCCTTGTCACACTCTCTCTCTCTCTCTCTCTCTCTCTCTCTCTCTGGCGACGGTGAATTGGAATTGTGTGTTATTTGTAAGTGGTGTATATATGCATGTATTCTTTCAACGGATTTATTCTGCGACATGACGTGAGTAGAAACAATTGTATTTATCCAATTGTGATTTTTGTTGATTATATACTTGTTATTTTGTTCATTTATATGTTTATGGTGTAATAGAGGGTATGACAGCTTAGTTTATTGTTACGAGTTAGTGAAGTTGTGAAACGGGAGAACACACAGATTTCACGCATGCATACACGATATTCTGAAATACCCCTCTTTCGTTACTCAAAGGAAGATGAAGATGACAAGGGAGCGCAGCAGCCTTATCTTGGAATGTAGACTGATGGTCCTGTCTTTCCAAATGGGCTTCAATCTTGTCAGGGCAGCAGTTGTTTGTGCGATCCTGGAGAGGACTTCCTGTCGGGACCCATTGTCTGACTCTGATACAATGGCTCCTAAATATTTGAAGCTATGCACTGTGTTGAGGGATTGGCCTTGGACTTTGATGTCAGTGTTGATGCCATTGTTATTGGTCATCATTTTGGTCTTTTCTGCACTTATTTCCATTCCATAGGCTCTGGAGGTGTCAAGCCTCTGTACCAGCTGTTCAAGTTCTTTTTCCTCTCCAGCCAATCCATCAATGTCATACGCAAAACTGAGATTGGAGATTGCTCTATACCCTATGCTAACTGTGCCTTCGTGATCTGCAAGGGCATCTGACATGATGCGCTCTAGGAAATTGTTGTAGAGTGTTGGAGATAGTAGGCATCCTTGACACACACCGATTGTGTTCTGAACCAGTTTCCGATGGCTCTGTTGCTGGTAGCCTTGTCATACAAGCTTTTGATGACTTCAGTAATTTTAGGGCTGATGTACGCTTTCATGGTTGCCCGCTGAGCTGCATGCCCGACTCGGTCAATCGCAGGGCTGTGCCAGAACGTTTTAAGGGGGGGAGGGGGGGAGTTTGAATTGGAGGCCCAGGGGGCTACTGGCACTGTCAAGGGGCAGGATCATTTAGTACATTTGGCAAGGCTGAAATCAAATTTCCTGGCATCAAAAAATTGTGCGTAAATAAAAAACAACTGCTTGGTTGAAAAATAGTGGGCCTGATGGCGAGTGTGAGTGACAGAAACAACAAACCAACACCAATTTTAATTATAATTTTAATTATAGTTTAATATTGTGCATGTGTGTTTTATACTTAATCAGAAAGAAAGTGTGTGTTTGTGAGAAAGAGAGAATTTGAAATGAAATAAATATGATAGTTGTGAAAAACCAGAAATAGGGGCGCAGTGCACGATGTCTCATGTGACAGTCTGTAACAGCACATTGACCTTATCCTCGGATTTCCTGATAATTAAAATAATGTATTGTACTTTAAAAAAAAAAAAAAAAAAGGGCGGAAGGGGGGGGGGGGGGGTCCGGAACCCCCGTAACTCCCCTCCCCCCTCCCCTAGCACAGCCCTGAATCGCTTTCTTGAAGTCTACAAACACATGATATTTAGATGTTATATGTTCTTTAGGTATCTCTCGCAGATTATTCTGAAATTGAAAATCTGTTCAGTGGTACTTCGTCCTGCCCTGAATCCTGCTTGTTCATCATCTATGATTTTATCACAGTGACGTCATTATGTGTGCGTGTGTGTTTGTGTGTTGTGTGTGTGTGTGTGTGTGCGTGCGTGTGTGTGTGTTTCTGTGGGCGCGTGGCTAAATTTCTGAAAACTGTAGACAATACAAGGTTTTTTGCGTGATTACCGAAGCAATCAAATAAATTCTCTCTCTCTCTCTCTCTCTCTCTCTCTCTCTCTCTCTCTCTCTCTCTCTCTCTCTCTCTCTCTCTCTCTCTCTGACGGCCTACTAGCGCCAAAACCTGATAATTACAAATATCATGAGATAATAACAAACATCATGTGATAATTACAATATACGTAAAAAATGTAATTACCAAGTAAAAATTACATTTTTCGGTTTTGGCCCATTTACAGACGGATTGCTAGAGCCAAAACTGAAAATTACACATGATTACGCGAAGATATTTTTAATTTTTCAAGGATAATTGTAACTGTCCCTTACTTATCTCATGATATTTGTAATTATCAGGTTTTAGCGCTAGGAAGGCGTGGCAAATCCTATCCTATCCCGTAACTCAAAGGTCGTTGGGGCACCACAGATAATCGTTTAACCAGCATACTCCATCTTTGTTCTCAGCAACCCTCATGGCTTCGTTCAGTGTCAAACCAGTCCATTCTCGAATGTTGTCCTCCCACCTCTTTTTCTGTCTCTCTCTTCTTCTGCCTCGTTGCACCGTGCCTTGCAGAATGGTTTGGAAGGCCTGATGCTCTGGTGACGTGGCCATACTATTGGAGTTTCCGTTTCTTCACCACTGTGAGCATGTCATCAAGCTGTCCAATGGCTTGTGTGATGGTCTGTCTGATAATAATTAAATTAACATTGTGGATTACCGGTATCTCTGTAAATTACACCAAACACGTGTTCATTTCAATTATCTCGTGATATTGGTAAAGCTTCTGTTTTGGCGCTAGTAAGCCGCCATATATATCTCTCTATTTGTCACCGTCCGAAAAGATGGGAGTATTTGAGGAAGGAGAGAAGGAGGGGTGGGGGATAGGGGGAGGATGATACGTTTGGCCCTTGCCTCTCCCCACCCTAAGTACAGGACAGGGGGAGGTTTACCCCACCTCCCATCCCTTCCCTTCTACTCTCCGGTTCCGACGCCGCTGCGTATGATTTTTTTTTTTATATGCAGTATACTATTGTTGTCACATGTTTTTTGAAAACTTCAAACACCAGTTTATATGGTACCATGCCGCTAACTCACATAGAAACAGGTTAGTGGAAACATTGTGATCTAAGGGCTAAATCTCTCCACTCCTATTCACACACATCGCCACCACCAGCAATAACAAATGTATCACCACCACCAACTTTACCATCAGCAACTACAGTATTAATAACATACAAACACAAACTAGAAGGCCAAAGCCCATATGACTCACATGCTCCTATGGAGCTCGCAATATTTAACATGAAAATGAGTGCCCAGAAACAAACAAACAAAAAACGGTAGCATTAAAATGCAAAGTAAAACTGAATTTGATCTTTCTGTTCTCTCGACCTTGATATGGCCTTGACCTCCGACTCCAAATACACTCAGGCACTATCAAATAAACTACAGCAAAAGTTGTATTATGCCAAAAGAACGGTGGCCTTGGAATGACCTTGACTTCAGTGACCTCGACTTTTGGATGACCTTGACCCTCACGTTACCTCTCATGTCTGATCAAATAACCCAATGTTGTTGCATACTATGGGTGAAATAATCAGCCATTCCACTGCACAATGACATATTTTTTGTTTGTTTTTGCAAGGCCTAAAATGACCTTGAAATTCAAGACCAACACAAAAACGGAACAAATATGAAAGATCAATCTATCATCTCTAAATGCAACAAGCTTGGACTTTATATCTCTCATAGTTTAGGGTCAAGGTAATTTCAAAAGTACCTATATTAACCGACTTTGGCCAGCGCCAGTGACCTTGACATTGGAATGATTTGACCAAATTTGCATAGTATGTGTATCGCTTTGATATCTATCATGCATCAAAGAATCATAAGTTCAATATTAATAACCTAGACAGAAAAAAGTGAAATTTTGTGAAAAATTGTCTTTTTTTTACCAGCATTTGATGATACCTCGACCTTGAGGTGAAGTCATTCATTTACTGATGATTTATGAGGTCTTACGGGTATACACCATATTACCAAGTTTGGCTGTGATAGTTGAAATAGGTTCTAAGTAATTTGGCAACTTAAAAGCTTAAGTTTTTTGCACATACATACGGCGGACGGATGGACGAACATTTTTTTTGTTCAATATCATTTTTGGATTATTTAAGACTCATCTCGCACAGATTTGCAAAACTTCGGAAAAAACATTTCTTTGGGGGGGGGGGGTGGTGGGCTTCACATCCTTTCCCCACCCCCCAAAGAAAATGATTTTTCCGAATTTTTGCAAATCTGTGCGAGATGAGTCCTAAATAGTCCAAAAATGACATTGAACAAAAAAAATATGTTCTGGGGAGGGGGGGGGGGGGGAGAAGGGTGTGGACGGCCCACCGCCGTAGTTCAATTGGTAGAGCCTGGCACACCGATGACCAAGGTTCGAATCCAATGGTGGGCGATATAAAATGTGGTCATTTTTACTGTCCATTTTAGCAGTATGATTGCTCTGGTGGTTCAGTGTTGATTCAGGTCCCTAACCCTCTTTCCCTGGGATGGTTATCCCCGTCTGCCATATTGCCAATGGTGGGTGTAGACGTTAAACCTCAATGTTCATTCATTCATTCTTCAGGGTGTGGAGAGGGGAGAGGGGGGGGAAGTGGGGTGAGTACATAGACACATTGCTATGCATCCAAGTCAAAAAGCACAAACACTTGTTGCTATATAAAATTTAGTGCTTGTAAAACTGTCATTCAGCAAACTTGGTCTAGGAGCAAACTTTAAAATTCATTAGGATTAGCTCATACCAAAAATATCAAAGCTGAAATTAAACTTAACTATATCACGTATCATTCTACCATACTATAAGCCAAACTGGCAAAACTTCAACTCACTTTGAATTAAGAATTTTAACAACCCCAGTATTAATAAAATTCAAATACAAGCTAGAAGGGCAAAGCCCATATGACTCACATGCTCCTTGTGGAACTCGCAATGTTTAACATGAAAATTATTGGCCACAAAAAATAAAATGAAACGAAACGGTGGCATTAAAATGCAAAGTAATAATAGACTTTGATCTTTCTATGCTCCTGACCTTGAAATGACAACCTCCGGCTCCAAATACACTATGTACTCTCAAATAAACTACAATAACAGCTGAAGTTGTATTATGCCCCCCAAAACGTTGAGTTTGGGATGACCTTGACCTTCAGTAATCTTGACCTTAGGATGACCTTGACCTTCACGTGACCTTTCATGCATGTGCCTTAACAAATAACCCAATGTTGAGCCATTCCACTGTATGATGACCTAATTTGTGTGTGTTTTTGCAAGGTCTAAAATGACCTTCAACTTCAAGATAAACGCACAAACGGAACAGATATGAAAGATCTGTCTCTAAATATAACACGTTGGAATTTATATCTTTCATAGTTTAGGGTCAAAGTCACTTTAAAGTATCTATACTAACCGACTTTGGAAAGTTCCAGTGACCTTGACCTTGGTGTGCGCTTGATCAAATTTGCAAAGTATGTGTGTCTCATTGATATATAATTATTATGCCTCAAGAAATCATAAGTTCAATATTAAAAACCTAGAAAAAGTTCAATTTCGTTAAAAATTGTCTTTTTTTAAAATAAAAATTGTTGACTTGTGACCTTGACCTTGAAGTGAAGTCATTCGTTCACTAATCATTTATGAGGTTTTTATGGATATACATCACCTTACCAAGTTTGGTTGTGATAGTTAAAATAGGTTTCTAAGATATTAATCCAATTGCAAGTTTTACACAGACGCCAAACGGTGGACAGACAAAATCTCTCTCTTTTTTATTCTTTTTTTTCGGGGGGGGGGGGGGAGGATGGGGGTAATGGTGGGGGTAAGTACATAGACTTACAGAGCTATGCATGTGATTCAAAAAGTAAAAATACAGAACAGCAAAAACTGTTGCTACATTTGAAATACACAAAAATGAAGAAAGGATCTCTTAAATGATATAAGAAAACGTTGGACTCACTAATACTAAAACTCATGAATGAGCTAAACCAATGCCTACAAATGTATAACAAGTACCTGCCGCCTAGTCTAAAAGTGCTAAAGTCAAAAATTCTATACTACAAAATGTGACGCTCCCAGAGGTAATATTAACACAATGACACATTTTCTTTGTCCTGCATGAGGACAAATAGAGATCTGCGTCTGTAATAAAATGAATCTAACAAAATGCAATTGCAAATGCCCTAAATCTCAGGAACAGGAAAGACAGTACTTTAACGAGTCTAATCACTGAATAAAACAAATAATCACTAAGTACTTCCCCATCTTCAAACCTGACTGAGATCTCAATAAAAACGCTTACAAGCAGAGGGATGGGAGACAGTAAAGACACCATCGATCAGTTCAAAATGCATGCAGGAAGCTTTTACGGTGGGCTGACTGCCCACATTGCCTATAGCACCCAGACCATAGGTTGCCACACGCCAAAATCCGGCAAAGTGATGATGGTCAAAGTCCTGTCTGGGTCCCAGCGGCCCTGGTTAATTCTGGCGCGGTCTTTGCTGGTCAGCGGACCCGTCACACACAAGCCAAATTGGCCTCTGGTCAAGCAGTAGCCCGGACAGCTAAGGGACTCGCATACGTATTTGTTGCCTCCCACTGCCGTCAGTCGCCACCACAGTCCGAAGAGGACCTCTGGTCGTGAATACTGTTCACCACAAATCAACCAATCAACCACAATACATTGTCGACGGCGTGTGTTCATTTTTAATTTTTAACAGCTCTGTTCTGTGATTGGCTAAGCAAGTTATAGCGAGCGTTGTGGCCAAGTGGGCTAAGGCGGGACTAACTTGCCTTGTCCACAAGCCAGAAATCAATGGCGCCTGACAGGTGTGGGTTCAATCCAGCATCTGGGCGTTATGTTTCTCCGAATCTTATATACTTTCGACTCAGGCAACGTCTGGGGGGTTTTCTCCGGGTACTCCGGTTTGCTCCCCCAGCAAAATTTCAAAAATCACAAAATAATGTTAGGTAGGTTGGGTTTGGGCGCGCCACAGGTTGCGACTACGCCTTCCCCAGGGGAGGCGGCCCAGAGTTTCCCGATAGAAATCTATATATATAAATTGCTTAGCCGGAAGTCCTTCTTCGCCTCTACTGTAAAGTTTGTCCCGTATGGACGCTGATCTGGGCAGGTGCTGGGCGCTGCGGATCGGCCTGCTGTGCGCTCAAAACCCACGAAATCGTTATAGCCGACATTTCCTTACCGAACGTTTAACCGTTTCTGAGATAAATAAATAAACAAAATGTCCACAAACTGCAATAGCCTCATTCTGCACGCTTCCGATTCAACCCGTGTCAAGAACGTGCCGTTCTGTAATACCGCAAATTTTGTTTTATTTCCATTCAAAACACTTTCGCACTCATGTCACCAATCTTACACAATAAATTTGTGTTTAACTAATTAAATTTGATTAATAAATAATCGAATCGAGGTTTCAGCAAGTTTTCCCATATAGACCAAAAATTTGATGGTATTTATATGAAGCCTTGGTAGCTCACTTAGTATGACGTTCGCCTACCGTGAAGGCGACCCAAGTTCAAATCATCCGCGGGCCATATTTTTTTTAATGTTATTTTTCTTTTTTACACTACAATATGGATATTTTTCTTTTTAATTTAGGCTTTTTACTTTTAACTTATTTATTATTATTATTATTATTATTATTATTATTATTATTATTATTATTATTTATAAACTAATAATAATAATAATAATAATTATTATTATTATAATTATAAACTAATAATAATAATAATAATAATTATTATTATTATAATTATAATATCTTATATCAAATTTATTTTAAAACCTTGGTGTTTTTTATTTCTATTTGTATTATTCTATATTCATTATTATTATTATTATTATTATTATTATTATTATTATTATTATTATTATTATTATTATTAATATTATTATTATTATTATTATTATTACTACCAAGGATCGGGATGGGGTGGTACGTGTAGGTAAAAAGGGGCTACGGGTAGGTTTAAAGGGGCATGGGTAGGCATAACGGGGATACGGGTATATATATGGGGGTATGGTGATGGTCGATTCCTGTTGTCCCATATACGCCACGGTGTCTTGGGACACAAATCTACTTAACAAACAAACAACAACAAACATGGTCGATTCCTTTCATCCATACCTGCGAAACGATCAACGGGGAAGTATCAAGGAGGGTACAAGTAGGTTACAAGGGGGGTACGGAAGGTATCAAGGGGGTATGGGGAGGTATCAAGGGGGTATGGTGAGGCATCATGGGGGGGGGAGACGGGGAGATATCAGGAAGGGGGGGGGGGTATGGGGAGGTATCAAGGGGGATATGGAGAGGTATCATCGTCTAAATGAAACTCGCAGACAACAGTTGTCTCTCTGTCTACATTTTAAACAGCAACCTGTGTACCCTGGCTTGCCAGGGTACAAAACCACTAGTGAATAATAAACTGCAACAAAAAAACAAACAAAAATAATAATAATGTCTGTGATAATGCGGATTAGTTAGGATAGGATAGGATAGTGCTACGTTGTGTGCATGGGTTGCGGCTGTCGTACGCCTGTGATTGAATTGTGCGTGAGGTGGTTGGTTCGTGGTGGTGTGTGGGGGTGCATGCGATAGTGTCCAGCAAGAAATCAATGTGTGGGGGTGCATGCGATAGTGTCCAGCAAGAAATCAACCCAAGTCCACCAAACTGTATGAACCACAAAGGAGAATTTATACAGCACATTGCATCTCAGCATATAAAGACATTTTTGCTGTTGTTGTCGTTTTTAAAGAAATATAAATAAAAATAATACAAAAAATCACAAAGTAACAACTATTAAAACCACATTTCCCCGACAGTTACCCATTAGACTTTTAATATTATACTTTACACTATATTTTCACATCTGCACATACACGCACGCACACACACACACACACACACACACACACACACACACACACCTCCCCTCCCCCCCCCCCCCCACACACACACACGTGTGTGTTCAAGTTTTGTTGTGATAGTTGAAATAGGTTCTGAAAATTTAGCCACTTTAACGTTTTTGCACAGACAGACGGCAGACAGACGGACGGACATTTTTTGTTCGGTATCATTTTTTGGACTAATTAGGACCCATCTGGCATATACATTTGCAAAAATGTGGGATTTTTCTTTTTTTTTTTTCTTTTTTTTTTTAGTTGAGTACACAGACTTACATTGTTATGCATGAGAGTCAAAAATGTAACAAAAGTCATTGACCGAAATGCGCATTGTGTCTCACCATAGGTTCATATTTGTTGTGTGGCAGACGATTGCAGACCAGATACTCCATGTTGTTGCTAGTCGTACGATCGCTTTCGGTATCCCGGTCCACGCCTGCCAAACGATCAATGCTTACATCAATATATGTATTCATTCAGCATGATCCAGCTTCTTAGTGAACCAACCAATTGAAGAAAGTCGGCACTCACTCGAGGTACACAAATAAGTTATCATGTAGCTTGTTCGTGTCGTTATCATTGTTATTGTAGCAAAAAGTAGCGAAACAAAAAAACCAGATGCACACATCTGAAGCTGAAGTTTAAAAACAAGCAAACATGGGTGACCTATATTATCCTAACTTCAATTAAAAAGATGAGACAAAAAAAAGTGGGTACCACTGACCAAATCTGATGTTGAAGAAGGCCTTAGTGTTGCGGTACCAAGACTCCATGATGGTGGCGCTTTCATCAGCAAAGAAGGTGTAGTCCTTGTAAGAAAGGGCCAAATGACGAGGATTGGCCGTCTTCCTTTGCACTGAGCGTGGGTCCAGCAATCTATCGGATTTACACTCATTCACAGGAACATTGAGGTTCAGCGTCTTGCGGCTGCCGATACAACATTTTGATTAACCGGTATTTGGATACAAATTATCAACAAATTACCACTTCCTGCATTCCCATTCTACTGTTTGTGAGGCTCTGGCAGTATTTAATATGGGGAAAAAATCATCAAACAATCCAAAGAAGTATAACTAGTTGAGTGGTGTACACCATGGAGTAGTATTCCAATGTCAAGCCATAACATTGCAGCCTGTACAGGCCGCGGTTCAAACGCCATTAACGGCCTGGGGGGGGGGGGGTGGGGGGGAACAGAGACACTGCGCTCCTACTCCTTCGGATGAGAGTATAAACCGAGGTCTAGTCTGAGCACGCACGCATTCCATCGCATGGACTTTAGATCCTGACCCTCACGCCTCAGACGGGCGAGTGCCGGCTACGCAAATACACCCAGCACGCACTAGGTCCCTTATCCCCATCCCCGGTCACCCAGGGCTGTGCTCAGTCGTCTAGTCGTCAGACTATGCGCCTAAAGGCTGCAAGTGGGCGCCTCGCGGAGCTTGAATTAGATCCTGTATCGGCCAGCACCTTGAGCGGTTCTTGAGTTGGTGTAAAAGCGCTCTGATTTGATTTGATTTGATTTATTGTTGCTTTGGGTCCAGCGGACTCTTCCGAGCCAAATCAGGACCGGACAACCCCCGATCCGCATAAAAGATCTGCCGAAACAACCCTAGTGGGAAAATTGAATGCCCTCCACCGGCCAGTCACTTTACAATAAAGACATCCCACGCGGGGGACGGCTGAGGGTTGACCTCAACTACGCGAACACCCCGGTTACAAAAACAAAATAGAATACAACCATCAAAAAGCGCTCTATAAAAGTGATTCAATAAAAGTAGTAAATAAATAACCTAATACATAAATGGCGCTACGAGTATATTACAAAAGGGGTGTCGTACCTGATCAAGGGTTTGTTTCCGGAGCTCACCCTAAGGAACTTGTCGCCAATCTTGAGTAGAACCATCCTGTTCTGATAGAGGGGCACAATGGCGGTGGATATGCAGAGGTCATTAAAACCCTCTAGCTCCCCGTGAATATCTTGCTCAGAACTACTCTCCTCAGTCTCCTGAAGCATGAACAAACCCACACAAGATGACGAGTCACCCAAAGGTATTTTCAGACACTGGCACTTAATAGTCCAAAAATGCGCATTTCCAAAAGTGTTCGTTTTCTTAGTGACGTTGTGTTTCAGCTGTATCCTAACAAAGCCAAATGAAAACATGGAATGATAGACCACCAACTCAAATATCTGCAAGGAAACATTAATTTTTAAAAATCGGCTTGGACAATTTTTAGATAAAACGCGTTTAGAAAAGGAAAAGCTACGACTACACATAAACACGTTTAGCAGTGTTAGAAAGTACATTTATCTATAAAGTTGTGTGTTCTTTTTTTTTAAATAAAAAAATCAATTTCCGGTCAATTATTCTTATCCTATCATCTCCTATCCCGTAAGTCGAGAGTTAATGAGTATACTGGAGACTGGGCGGCAACCCATGATAGTGGCTAGAATGTCTTTGTGGACCAAAAATCCAACGCTGTGTTCGTGCCTGTCATCTCTCCCGCTCGGCTGAAATGAAGCTTGTGTTCTTTTTCAGTCGTTGTTTTACATAAGCCTTTCCAGCGCAGTTCGCTGATATTTAAAATGTTCCATCGATAATGGTCCAGCTCGTGGGCCAGTTCTTTTAATTTTTTCTCCGCAGTTAGGGTCCTGACATTCCAGGTTCCTATGATGATGTATTCTCTTGTACGGATCTTGCTAAGCTGTCCATCACTGTCCATCAATAACACACTTATTACCTCTTGGTGGCCAACGGAAGGCGCGGTCCTTGGTGACCCGCGCGACGACCCATCCGCTGTAGAGTGAGTGGTTCTTTTCATCATAACTTGGGCAAGAAAGGCCTGGCGGGGCCCAATCCTCTCCAGGCTGTTGGTCCCAGCCGAAATCCACGAGTACAGTGTGGCTCGCCTTGGCCCCGAGCACGTGGTCGTTGAACCTATACTAACGTGAGGTTCCTCCGTCCTAGCCGGTGACTTATGTGTAGGAGACATTCACCCAGTGATGCCGTGCTGAAATCACCCCTTTTTAGTTGCTTCTTACGAACTCCGGGAAACGTTGGGTCTATTCTATTCAGTGCCCGAACCCAGAGGGAAACAGTTATTCTTAAGATAATTCCAAAGGGGTGTTTTGAACAAAAAAGGTACATTGAGATCGACCGCACTGCTTGACCGATAATCGGACTGCTATTAAAAGATGACCCGTGATTTGAAGTATCTGTATACCAAAACTCAACAAGATCTGTCGTGTGTTGTTGTTGTTGTTGTTGTGATATTGAGTAAAACGTGTTTAGCAATAAAATGACTCCAATGACCTTGGCGGCAGAGCAAATGTAATGTCACGGGGGGTAGGCCACTAACCTAGGCAATGTTCCTATGAAGTTTCGTTAAAATCCGTTCAGTGGTTTTTGAAATATGGTTTCAACATACCGACAGCCAGATTGACATTTCGCTCGTTCTGATTCCCGACTATTTGAAAGTACATAGTGGAAATACAAAACTGACCTGTTATGTGTGCAAACTTGGTCTTATTATAATTATTGTAACGCTGACCCAGACCTGAGTATCCTTGAAAGCTGTACACAGCCTATTCTTGACAGATCTCTGACACTCTGTCAGCATCAAGGTCGCCTGTTTAGAGGGAACCGGCCGATTACATCGCTGCTTAATGAGAAACCAAAATGAATTCCTTAATCGTACATTTTTTCCTGCACTGTTAACAATGCAACATCACTCCCATCCACACATCCAGCATGTCAGCTCCCAGATGTATTTTGTAATTATTTCACACAGAAAGTGGCTGACATAAGGGCCGCTCTTGATAGCCATGAGATCCCACTCATTAACCCATTCTCACCTTCCCTCACCACCGCAAAGATGGAAGTTTTTCAACCAATAACAGAGCAAGAAGTCAAGAAAGTCATCTTAAGCTCAAAACCAACATCTTGCTCTCTCGACCCCATTCCTACCCCCATGTTCATAGAAAATCTTGACCCTCTACTCCCGACCATTACCCACATTATCAACGAGAGTCTGTCCTCTGGTGTTGTTCCGTCTGTGCTCAAAGCGGCTGTCATCAAACCCCTCCTTAAAAAGCCAAGTTTAGACAAAAATAATCTAAAGAACTATAGACCTGTTTCAAACCTCTCCTTCCTGTCCAAAGTCATAGAAAAAATTGTTCTCAAACAACTGTTTGCCTACCTATATGATAACGCTTTACTTTGCCCCAACCAGTCTGCCTACCGACCCTTCCACAGCACTGAGACAGCCCTCCTAAAGGTAACCAATGATCTGTTGCTTGCCTTAAATAATGGTAACGTCTCCGTTCTCACCTTATTAGACCTCTCAGCCGCCTTTGACACAGTCGACCATCACATTCTCTTTAACACTCTTCAACACTACTTTGGAATCTCTGGCTCGGTCCTGGCTTGGTTCCACTCATATCTTTCTGACAGATCACAAGCAGTCACTGTCGATGGCTGTTTCTCCAGCACAGCAGACTTGGTGTGCGGCGTGCTTCAGGGTTCCGTTTTAGGGCCGGTGTTATTCACTCTGTACACCAAGCCACTGCTTCTCCTGCTTAGAAAGCATGCTGTTGAGAGTCAGTCATTTGCAGACGACACACAACTGTATAAATCCACCGCCCCCTCTCTCATTAATTCCACTGTTCAGACTTTGGAGAACTGCATCACAGACATTAAGTCATGGATGACACTCAACAAGCTTAAGCTTAATGATGATAAAACCGAAGCCCTCCTCATTCACAAACACAACACCTCCTCCTCACTCTCGCCTCTCCCAACATCGCTTACAGTAGGGACAACAAACATTCAGTTCTCATCCTCAGCAGGAAATCTCGGTTACATTCTCTCCGACGACCTGTCCCTCAACAACCACATCTCCAACGTCTGTCGCTCTGCATACACGGCCATACGCCAAATCAGCTCCTTTCGCCACTATCTTACAGTCCCTGCCACCAAAACCCTAGTCTGCGCTCTCGTCCTTTCTCGTCTGGACTATTGCGACTCTCTCCTTGCTGGCTCCCCGAAGCACATCATTGACAAACTACAAAAGTTTCAGAACTCAGCAGCTAGACTAGTATTCCGAGCAAAAAAACGCGATCACATCACACCTCTACTACATTCCCTTCACTGGCTTCCTGTGCAAGCACGCATAGAGTACAAACTCTCTATTCTCTGTCACAACTTCTTCACAGATTCTTGTCCTTCCTACCTTGCTGATCTACTGTCTGTCTACTCCCCTTCACGCACTTTAAGATCTTCTGCTGACACTCGCACACTCAAGGTTCCCGTCACCCGCACTAAGACATACGGCCAACGTGCATTCGCTTACTGATACTCCGCACCTAAGCAGTGGAATTCCCTTCCCTCCCATATCCGCAACATACAATCAACACAAGCATTCAAAAAGGCCCTCAAAACCCACCTCTTCAAACTGCATTATTCAGATTGATTTGTATCCCGCTGCCATTCTCTCATCTTTTGCCTATGTCTGATCCGTAAGTGTATACACGGCTGTTAATAAATATTTATACTGTTTTTCTTCCTGGGCCTAACCGGGCATATAAATAGCTGTGAATAGGTTTTTGCTATTCTACCTTCTGTCTTTTTGTCATTTGTGTACATAGTTGTAAATAGTCTATTCTTTGTCTTTTTTGTAATTTATGTACATAGTTGTAAATAGTCTGTACCTTTACTGTCCCGTCTTTTGGTGTATTGTAACAAAAGTGATGTTTCATCGAGTGCATGTATTTATATGTAATGACTATGTAAAGCGTGGTGAGTCTGGTCATAGGCTGGAGTACCCGCTATATAAAAATCCGTTATTATTATTATTATTATTATTAATGTTTAGACTTAAGCTGTACCGTGTCCTTGGATTGTCGCACGAATGAAACAGAGAGATTGTTGAAACTGTGACCAGGCCAACAAACATAAGAAGTCCTGGGAATCTAGATCTATATATTGTTGGCTTGCAAACTGACACTGCAGAATTATGCTTTCTGCGGCACCACATTCAGTTGTGCCTATTTGTATTTCAGCTTGGTGTTCTGTCTACTCTCATATTCGGTCATTATCTGCTCCATTGAGGAAGCTCACCCCACAGTACTTCTAAATACTTGTCAGTAATTGTCGAGTATGACTGATGGACATGACAAGAAGAAGAATCAGAAGAAGAACAAGAACAAGACGAAGAATACACTGACACTTTATAAAGTGTTTTGAACTTATCTTCAACAATACTAATTTCTCTACACTTTGTTTATGGAATTCCTTTTGTAAAATATTTATTTGCGATATTTTTTGGTGTTTTTTTTTTAATCACTTTCAGCTAAATAATTTTTATATAGAAACATATTTTCTTAGCAACCATTTGTTTACAAACAATGTACGATTTCTCTAAACAATATATTATCTCCGTAAATAACATATTATTTACCTAAACAGACGCCTTGTTTACGTAAATAAATAATGATATAGGTAAACAAGGCATTGGTGCAAGGCCTAAATAAAAGAAGGAAAAAAAACTATTTACCGATGTAATGCATTATTAATTGTGTTAAATAATGTATTATTTAGAAATGTTTCTAAATAATTATTTGTTTACCCATATAATGCAGTATTTAGCAGAATTTGCTTTCCGAAGCCGTTGCCGTTACAGTTTTATATACTAATATTGTGAACGAATAAAAATAAAGTGATATAAAGCAGTTGCCTCATTTTACATTGCAAAACAGCGTAAAATCATGTAAAAAGCGTAAAAAGTCCAATTTTCTTTATCACTACCACATAACCTCACAGTAATACGACATTTATACGTGCAAATCCCCTAAATAATAAAAACTGCAGTCCCTAAACAATGAATTGTTTATGTAAAAATTGCATTAATCAGCAACCTCTAAATAATACTTTATTTAGCAAATTCTGCTAAATAATGCATTCTATAGATTAACAAATCATTATTTAGAAACATTTCTAATTAATACATTATTTAACACAATCTGCTAAATAATGCATTATATAGGTAAATAATTCCTTTTTAAGTGACAATGCCTTATTTATAACTTATATCATGATTTATTTACCTAAACAATACAATATAATTGTTTAGGTAAATAATATTTGCAGAGAAAATATATTACAGTATTTAGAAAATCTTACATTGCTGGTAAACAAATTATTATTTAGAGAAAATGCTTTTAAATAAAGGTAATTTAGCTAAATGTGTAAAAAAGAAATATTTTACAAATGGAATTCCATACTTCATGCATTCGGATACTATGGTAATTACTTTGATTGTTTCCAATTTCAGGTTTCTCGAACTCGCGGTTGGATGCTGCATCTTTTTGGGTCCACAGAAAGCGTAGAGGTCTGTGTGGTTTAGATCTAGATCTAGAGGCTCGCCTCACAAATATTAATAAAAACTGGCAAAACCGAGCGGCTTAACATCTCCAAGCTAAACAAAGACTTGCAAGTATTCCTCCTCAGCATCGTTGAAGCAGCCCTGCAAAATAAGAAATGGATTCAAGGTTGCTGTGACGTCAATAAGACGGGATGACGTGAGGTACGAAAATATTTCTGACACATCTTTGCGGTTGTTTTTTTTTCGTCATTTCCAGATGATCTTTGCCTCATCAATGTCGGTCGTATTTGTTTGAAATTATCAAAGCATTCTCTTCGAAAATTGTTCTTGCGCTCCAAAGCGAGAGTTGTCATTAACTAGAGCTGTGCATTTGTAGTAACTGATTAATTTTGATAGCGACTCTTTGTTAACTTTTATTTTACAAGATAAAAGGGTCGTCAGCCTAGATCTAGATCAACTCGCCTTATGAAGTGTTATCAAAAAGGAGCTTCGGAATTTAAAACACCTATCACAAAACAGAAATAGATTGCAGGGAGAATGTCTGATACGATCCATAGTTGTCTCTGGTCTGGAATCTGCATTGCCGCTGATGCGGACGGACACGTTTAGATTTAGATCTCGGTCAAGTTTTTGTCTTCACTCATCTTGAGCAGCGGCATAGACCAAATAGTTTGAAACGCTTGAGGTTACGTATTACAACAGCGTATAAAACGGGTGCTCCGATCAATTAGTCTCGAACTGATTTTGATAGAAAAGGGTGTTGTTATAAACTCTTTGGATCTTAACCATGGTGAACCACAGGCTGTGAAGTCCGTAGGTACATAGAAGGTCCTCCACTCCTTTCAACGTCCGGTTTCGACTGACCCCCCAAAAACGACTTTCCTACCTTTTGTGCCCACTTCAAACTCAAACGGAGGGGCCAGACGAATCACAAACACTCATAGCAACACATTCGTTACACTTCCAACGATGTCGGCTCCAATTTTCACTGCGAATTGGGTCAAAAACGCAGTCACATAAGCTGGTTCGAATTTGGACACCACACCGTTGTTGTTTGTAGATTATAGTCACACGACACTTTCGCATATAGGTGACTACTGGACCGATTTATACTGACACCAGCGGGCCAGTTGTTGGTAAAGGGGAAAATAATATGATCACACGTTGACCAATCCGGGATTCGAACCAGCGACCTTTCGGTTACTAGCAAGACGCTCTTACCAACTGAGCTACCTGGCCCCATGTCACACCACGCCGTTCGTTCGTTGGTTAAAATTAACGTCCCCCAACACCTTAAGGCATATTGGGGACAAACCTACCACGCCGTTCGTCGATACTATATATATAGCAATTGCTTTAAGATATTTCATTGGTCGCCTAAAAATACGCACTATTAGGCCTAATGAAGGGCAGACCACTCTAGCGATATAAACAAAAGATCGTTGGCGACTTTCGAATTCGTTAAAAGGTTTTAAAGTTTTAGAGTAGTCCGCCCTTCATTAGGCCTAATAGCGTGTATTCTTAGCGACCAATGAAAGGTCGTAAAGGAATTGCTATTATAGTATCGACGAACTGCGTGGTGTCCAAATTCGAACCAGCTTATGTGACTGCGTTTTTGACCAAATTCGCAGTGAATTTGGAACTGACATCGTTGGAAGTGTAACGAATGTGTTGCTATGAGTGTTTGTGATTCGTCTGGCCCCTCCGTTTGAGTTTGAAGTGGGCACAAAAGGTAGGAAATCGTTTTTTGGGGGTCAGTCGAAACCGGACGTTGAAAGGAGTGGAGGACCTTCTATGTATAGTATGTAATTGAGGCAAGGCCTACGGACTTCACAGCCTGTGGGTGAACCCGGGCAAGACGACTCAATCTGTTAGTGTGCAAAACAGGAGGTCCAGCAGCGGGCCAATTGATTTAAGGTCTGCAAGTATTGCGCAAAGCAGAAATGCCAGGAATAAGCAAGCTGTACAGAAAGTTATCGCCTTCTGTCAAGTAATCTCATGTTTGAAAAAGGTTTGTTAGGTTGCATTTAATGTAATTTAACGTAGTTTAATTCATTTGTAAATGTAATTTTAAATATTTCCATTTCATTTATTATTTCTTATTAAAATTCTGTTTAATTTGTTCCATTTGTTTGTGTATTTGAAACGCGCGAGTTGTTTATTTATTTCGATTTCTGCTAATTTGTTTTGTAGCCTGCATTTCTGCACGCAAAGTGAACAGAAATGGGTAAAATAAAGTTTAGCGTTATAAAGAATCACGATCACTTGATTCTAATAAAGTCCAGGTGTGACTCTGTGTCCAAACTGTAGACACCCTGTTGGCCGTCATGTGGCGCTGAATGGTTGCGTCCTCCCAACTGTCTGAACTATCTATATTGGTAGTCAGCCTTTAGAACAACGACATTACTACTTTTACCCGCAAATGCAAGCATCAATTGGCTATTCAAACCCATCTTGCCCCGGGCGCCACATTACGCGTTGTGGTTTTGGGCACATGCTAGAAATATTTCATATTAAGCGAGCTTTGGTTAGTAGTACTTGAGGGATGTGTGATAATGCATGGAAACGCAAACCACCACAGATATATACACACACACACACACACACACACACACACACACACACACACACACACACACACAGAATGAAACTAGCGCCCCAAAACACACTAATCCATCCTGCTGTGAATGGACATACACTTGCCTTTTTTTTACAATCGGGCAAGGTAAAGCAGCGAGGAGGGAAGAGGACACAAGCACTGCCCTCATTAAGCTGGTCTAGAGAAAAGGGACGTCCCGAACGCTTTCCCTCCCCAACGACTGAACGGTATCGGGGACATCTTTATCTTTTGTATACTAGGGGGGAAAGGTGGAAGGTGACTGCTCTTTCCCCCCCCCTCCCCACTCCTCCTTCCCCTTTCCTATCCTATCCTATCCCGTAACTCGAAAGTCGTTGGGGCACCACAGATGATCGTTTAACCAGCATACTCCAACTTTCCCTGTCCTCAGCAACCCTCATGGCTTCACTCCGTGTCAAACCAGTCCATTCTCTAATGTTGTCCTCCCACCTCTTTTTCTGTCTCTCTCTTCTTCTGCCGGCTTGCGCCGTGTTTTGCAGTATGGTCTTTGCAAGGCCTGCTGCTCTGATGACGGGGGTTCCCTCACCGCCATACAACCCGTGGATTCTATAGAAAGAGAGAGAGTGTGTGTGTGTTTCCGAATACTGGATAATGGAATAACTCGGTGTTCCAATGAATATTTCCTTTCAAAGTTAACAGTACCACACTACCTTATCCTTGGAAGTTAATGTGAAAGTCTTTCTGCTATACTTTTCTTCATTCTGTAGTGGAGGACCCCTGTTGTTTGAGAGCAAAGTGTATGACAGCTGTTTCGACCTTTGAAGGTCTTCATCAGACACACACACACACACACACACACACACATCCACACACGCACACACCCACACACACTTTTGTAAAAACGACATTATGATGACTGTTGTGAAAAAAAACAGGGATTATTTTGACACACTTTTCATTTTCGTGACATTGTTTTGACATTTTCAAATTTTTGAACCTATCCCTAACCCTAACCCTAACCCCTAACCCAAACCCTAACCCTAACCCTTACCCTTAACCTAACCGTAGGCCTAAAACAGCTCTAACTCAGCAGGGAACTATTTTGACGTCAAAATAGGGCGCCCTTCCAAAAAAGTCAAAAGAAACCATGTGGAGTTCCATGAGTGTGTCACTGTAACGTCGTTTCTACATGCCCACCCACACACACACACACACACACACATTGGGTCAACTCTGCTGTGAAATGGTGTACGGCTCGAGTTCTACATCCAATAAATACTTGTGCAGAGAAGTAGTTGTATGAAATCTGCATACAGAGAAACAGCTCTGAATCTTCGCTCAACTCGAGCCAAACACCACTTCAGCAGGGTGGCACAGCGCGTGTTGGATGAAAACGTTCGAAGGTGGAAACAGCTGTCGCGCACTATGGTTTCAAACCATAGCGGTCCTCCTACACAGAGAGGAGGGAATATTCCAGAAAGACTGTCACCTTACCTTCAAAATATAAGGGGTGTCAAAGTTTTATAGTGAGCTATTAGTACCTTTCTACTGTTGGTACTTCGTTTTGCCCCCACTCCCCCCCCCCTCCTCTGTAGAGGTGCCGGGGGTTTCTGTATAAATAGTATCCTCACTATCTGGGAATTTAGTGCTTTAAATTCCCACTGTCGCTGTCTTTCTCCTTTGTTCTTTCTCATTCCTACTCTGTGCTATCAATCTACTATACTATTTTCTTAGCTAGACCAGCCACCTACATTTTTTCTTGAAACCTCTTCCGGGACGAAACTCCTCATTTGTGAGTGAGGTCTGTTGGATCAGTTTGGGAGTGTTGGATGCTTTCTGCCGAATGGTCACTGGGGCTTCCTATGGTGTTGTTGTTTGGCAATGTAGACATTTTGTATGTATGTGTTTTGTTGATATTTTGTAGTGATGTTTGTATTTAATTTTGTTTGTGTAACCGGGAGTTCAAAGAATTAAGAGTGTAGCCTCAGCGTCCCCTGCGTGGGATGCCTTTATTGTGGGGTGATCGGCTGGTGGAGTGCCTTCAGTGTTGCCACTGGGGTTGTTTCGGCAGATCTTTTATGCGGATCGGGGGTGATTCCTCTTTCAGCCGGGTTGTGGTCTTGATTTTGTGGTCCTGATTCCGCTCTTTGCAGTCCGCTGGACCCTGTAAGCAATGAATAACTAACTAACTAACTTCGTTTTGCCATGTCAACGATTTCACCAAAATATGGGTTACGTTGGTTTATTTCTTCCTCTGGTCTTTGTCTGAGGAAACAGAGCTCGAACGACGAGTCGGATTTCGACGCGCTGAGTAACGACCTGAAAGTGGAAGAGCCCGCCATTCCCACCACCATCGTCCCTCTCTACCGTAACAAGATGGTTCTCCTTAAAATTGGAAACAGGTTCCTCAAAGTCGGTACCGGGACTAAACCCATTTTAAGGTACGTATCATCAGCATCAGCATCGCAGTCGTCGTCAGCTGCAGTGACAGTGTCGTCATCATCGCTCCCATCTACCTTTTTGTTAGCACTGGGGTTGTGGGGGTAGGGAAGGGGAAGGAGGAGGGAGGGGGTCGCTGGGGAAGCATTATTATTATGCATTAGATTTGATTGGTCTGTTTTCTTGTGATTTAATTATCCTCGTTTCCCTTGAAACGAGTTTCATGTTTGCTTTTATTATTTATGTTTTTATTATCCCTCCTCTTCCTGCCCAATTGTTTTGAGTGTTTAATGCCTGTGAAAGCATGTCAGTGAGCGCTCGGAGTAAACTGCAAGTTTGGATGTGCTAAATACGTTTCATCATCATCATCATCTCAGCTTCTCTTCGTGTCCAAACGTTCAGGTGTGATCCACTGTTTCTTCTTTGGGCTGTGCTTGCAACAGCAAGAAGGCCTACCAGACTGTGAACCCGTCGCTTGTCATCACTCTTCCCAAAAAGGGTAACCTTCAGGTGTGTGAAAATTACCGCACCTTCAGCCTCATCAGCCATCCCAGCAAGGTCCTCCTGAAAATAATACTCAACAGGTTGACATCCCAAGCCAACAAATCATAGCTGAAGAACAAGCAGGATTCAGGGCAGGGCGAAGTACCACTGAACAGATTTTCAACCTCATAATAATACTGCGAGAAATACTTACAGCACCAACAACATCTATATCATGTGTTTGTAGACTTCAAGAAAGCGTTTGACCGAGTCTGGCATGCAGCTCTGTGGGTAAACATGAGAGTGTACAACATCAGCCTCAACATTATTGAAGTCATCAATAGCCTATTTAACAAGGTTACCAGTGCAGTCCTCCACAACAGCGCCATCGGAAACTGGTTCAGAACAACAATCGGAGTGCGTCAATGATGCCTACTCTCTCCAACATCTTCCTACAGCGCATCATGTCAGATGCCCTTGCAGATCACGAAGGCACAGTGACATTGATGGATTGGCTGGAGAGGAATAAGAACTTGAACAGCTTGTACAGAGGCTTGACACCATTTCCAGAGTCTAGGAATGGATATAAGTGCAGAGAAGACAAAACTGATGACCAACAACATCAATGGCATCAACTTGGACATCAAAATCCAAGGCCAATCCCTCAACACAGTGCATAGTTTCAAATATTTAGAAGACATTGTATCAGACAATGGGTTCCGACAGGAAGTCCTCTCCAGGATCGCACAAACAACTGCTGCCCTGACAAGGTTGAAGCCCATTTGGAAAGACAGGACCATCAGTCTGCATTCCATGGTAAGGCTGCTGCGCACCCTTGTCATCGCCATCTTCCTATACGCTTGCGAAACATGGACCCTCACAGCAGATCTATAATGAAGAATACAAAGCATGGAGATGAGGTGCTACAGAAGACTTCTGGGCATTTCCTATACCCAGCACATCACCAACAACGAAGTCCGACAGACCATCACACAAGCCATTGGACCACACGATGACCTGCTCACAGTGGTGAAGAAACGGAAACTCCGATGGTATGGCCACGTCAGGAGACCTTGCAAAGACCATCTGCAGGGCACAGTGCCATGCAGCAGAAGAAGAGGGAGACAGAAAAAGAGGTGGGACTTTGAGGACAATATTCGAGAACGGACTGGCTTTACACTGAGCGAAGCCATGAGGGTTGCTGAGGACAGAGAAAGATGGGGTACGCTGGTTAAACGGTCATCTCTAGTGCCCCAACGACCTTTGAGTTACGGGATAGGATCATAATCATAATCATCATCATCATCATCATCATCATCATTATCATCATTGTCGTCATCATCATAATCAGTAGAAGTAGTAGTTATTATCATTATTATTATTTATTAGTATTTATTTATTTAGTAGTAGTAGTAGTAGTAGTAGTAGTAGTAGTAGTAGTAGTAGTAGTAGTAGTAGTAGTAGTAGTAGTAGTAGTAGTGGGTATTTGTATAGCGCACGTATTTCGCCGTTCTTGGCGACTCAAGGCGCTGGCGGACACAGGATCTAACTCAAGTCGCCCGAGGCTCCAACTTGCAGCCTTTGGGCGCATCGTAATAACGCTCCAGACAACTGAGCACAATCCTGGGCAGCCAGGGATGGGGGAGAAGGACCTCGGTGCATGCTGGGTGTGTTCTTGTCACCGGCACTCACCCGTCTAGGACATGAGCGTCAGGATCTTTAAAGTCCGTTATGATGGAATGTATGCGACACAGACTAGACCTCGGTTTATACTCTTATCCGTCTCGACAGCTACAAGAAACTTCATTTGTCTCCGCCCACGAAGGACGTAAATTTGGAGATGGACAGTAGGATGGGGTTCCAGCTAAAGCTAGCGAAGCACAAGCCATTCAACTTCCGTAGCATGAAATCTTCTTACAAGGACTACGTCTTCTACGCCGACGACAGCGCCACCATCACGGAGTCCTGGTACCGCAACACAAAGACCTTCTTCAACATCAGATTTGGTCAGTGGCACCTAAAAAAGTAAAGGTAGTCCCATAGCCTTGTGGCCGTAGGGGAGCGTGATGTTGGAGATCACACTTATCTTGGGCCAGCGTAATGAGGGTGATGCCCATCTCTCTCCCTCGCTGCTTTACCTTCCCCACCCTTAAAAGAGTAGGTACTCAGTCACAGTTGAGTCAACTGGGGCAGTTGTTATTTGTCGCTTCACGTTTTGCGGTCACCCATCCAAGTGCTGGACGGTGCTTAACTTGCCACACAGTAGCGAGTGCTCCAACCACTGCGCTATCCGACACCCCGTGGCACCTACTTTTCCTGTTTCAAATAGTCGGAGCCAAATGTAGTTCTGTCCATCTGTTGTTTGGTCGGTCGATAACCCATTTCTCAAGAACCACTCAATTGATTTCACCCAAAATTATAGAAATATTATCTAAGTTAGTGGCCTGCCTCCTGTGCAATCATATTTGCTCTACCGCAAAGGTTCCCCCCTGTGGAGATGCCGGGGGTTTCTGTATAAATAGTATCCCCACTTTCTGGAAACGTAGTGCTTTAAATTCCCACTGTCTCTGTCTTTCTCCTTTGTTCTTTCTCATTCCGACTGTTCTATCATTCTACTATACTATCTTCTTCTTCGCTAGACCAGTCACCTACCTTTTTTCTTGAAAACTCTTCCGGGACAAAACTCTCATTTGTGTATGGGGTCTGTTGTATCAGCTTGGGAATATTGGACACTTTCTGCTAAATGGTCACTAGGGCTTCCTATGATATTATTTTGCAATGTAGGCGTTTTATATGTATGTGTTTTACTGATATTTTTTATTGCTTGTATTCTATTTTGTTTTTTTAAACAGGGGTTCGATAAATTAGAGTTTAGTCTGCGTGGGATGCCTTTATTGTACATTGACCTGCTGATGGAGTGCCTTCAGTATATGTTACCACTGGGATTGTTTCGGCAGATCTTTTATGCGGATCAGGGGTGAGTCCTCTTTCAGCCAAGTTGTGGTCTTGATTTTGTGGTCTTGATTCGGTTCTTTGCAGTCCGCTGGACCCTGTAAGCAATGAATAACTAACTAACTACCGCAAAGATCAAGTTCACTTGAATCACTTGGGTGCTTAACATATTTCGCTTAATATCTCACAAACGGCTGAGGCGATTTTGTTGAGTTTTGACATACAGATACTTCAAACCATGGACCATTCTGCAGTAGAAGTCCGGTTGTCAGTCAATCAATCAGTCGCTCGCTCCGAATTTGGCCTTTTCTAAACAATAACTATACTGAAATTCATCATTTTATCTGTGCGGCCACTTTAACTACTGCTGATCATTCGTATTTCTTTTTTCTTTTTTTCTTTTTTTAATAAAGGTCAAGGTCATTGTGCTTGACCATTTTATAAACACGTTTATCGACGTTACTTAAGCTTGGCTGGGCCGATTTTTGTCTGGCACGCATAGCAATGCGAGTTTATGTATTTACCTCCTCCTCCCTCCCCCTCCTTTCCCCACCCAAAAAAAAAAAATCCTGAAGTTTGCAAATATGCGAGATTAATTCTAAAAAGTCCAAAAATAAAATTTTAAAAAAATAAGTCCTTCCTTTCGTCTGTCTTTCCGTTGTGTGGATGTGCAAAACTTATAAGTGGAATAATATCTCAGGACCTATTTCAACTATCACAACTAAACTGGGTAAGATAGTGTGTATATCAATGAGACCTCATAATTGATCAAGTTAATGAATGACTTCACTTCAAGGTCAATGTCACAGGGTCAACAACTGGTTAAAAAATGACAATTTTACACAAAATTTCACTGTTTGACTCAAATGCATAGCATGTACTCACCACCACCCCCCCCCCCCTCTCCCATACTTCACCCCCTCCCCTTTCGCTAACCAACTTTGTTTTCCCAGAATTTGGCAAATCTGTGCTATATAAGTCCTAAATAGTCCAAAAAGTACATTAAAAAACAATAGCAAATAATTAAATGCCCACCCTCCGTCTGTCTGTCCACCGTCTGTGCAAAACTTGCAAGTGGATTAATATCTCAGAACCTATTTCATCTATCACAACCAAACTTGGTAGAATGGTGCATACCCACAAGACCTCATAAATGATCCGTGAATTAATGACTTCATTTCAAGGTCAAGGTCACAGGGTCAACAAATGTTAGTAAACAAATGACAATTTTTTTTAAACAAACTTTCACTTTTAAAAAGAAAGGTTATTAATATTTAACTTATGATTCTTTGAAGCATAATGGATATCAATGAGACACACCACAAGTATATCAACTAACAAGTTAGTATCTCGTATTGCCCCCAGTCGACGTGCTGTGGTCCCGTTGCCCTTGGTTTTAGCCACAAGCTGAGACGGGGGTATCCCAAACCTAAAAATAGAATAGAGAATTCTGGGAAATCTGATAACTAGCTACGGTTGCAGTCTGGTCGCCATTTCTCGCGAAGATGTGCTGGCTGAAATTAAACGAAAGTTGGGAGAGGAACTGCATATTTCTGGTAGTGAACAAAGGCTTTGCTCAATTATCGAAGGAGAACACGATGGATTTATAGAAACATGCACACATGTATGTGAGCTCAGTGCAGGCGATCGTGAGTCTCAGTGAACGATTGATCGCCATTGTCATCGATTCAGCTGCTCAGATCGCTTCGATGTGATGGTTCATTTATCGCTTGAATCACACTGTATAAATTAAATGCACATGCAAGTTCTGTCAAAGATATGATGATTTGAGCATATGTTCGATTCCGTACCGATTGGAAGGTGGGGTGGAAAAATTCAATCATGGTGATGATCAATCCTATTTTGCAATGGTGGTTATGCCTACTTTATTGTGTATGGTCACGGGTACTTACCTTTTGTAGTTTGTGTGCTTTTTGTTCTGTCGGCCTTGAGTGTTTGCGTCGCCTTGGCTCGTTGTACTTTGTTGTGGTCTCGCTCTCTTTTGATTTTTGAAAGCAAATTCAAATTGCATTGTTATCCAGCAGCATGCGAGGTCAAATTAGACGAATTCAGATCTAACCAATCTTCTTGTGACGCCATTTTGCGTGTGTCTCGTGTGCAAGAGTCCTGCCGACGTCATTTCAGAAAAGGATTTCCCTACCCATAATTCCCCTGGGTTTTGAAGTTTCTAAAAAATTATTTTAGGCCGACGACGCTCTATGGAGCACAAAGCATGTAAAGGGAAGCAACCGGTTGTACGCGCACGTCGACAGACATAGAAGGGAGATACTAACTTGTTAGTTGATATACTTGTGGACACACATACTCTACAAATTTGGTCAACCTCACTTCAAAGGCAAGGTCACTGAGCTGTCCAGAGTCGGTTAGTATAGGTACTTTAAAATGACCTTGACCCTAAACTATGATAGGTATAAAGTCAAAACTTGTTGTATTTGAAGATGATAGATTGATCTTTCATATTTGTTCCGTTTTTGCGTTGATCGTGAAGGTCAAGGTCATTTTAGGTCTTGCAAAAACATACAAAATACAGGTCATCGTACAGTGGGATGGCTGTTTATTTAAACGATAGTTTGCAACAACATTGGGTTTATGTGATCAGACATGCAAGAGAGGTCACGTGAATGTCAAGGTCATCCCAAGATTAAGGTCAATGAAGGTCAAGGTCATTCCATCTTTTTTGTCTGCTCACGGCAAGCAAAGAAGGTAGGAGAGAAGGTTAACGTAGTAGTGAAGGGCGGAAAGCGAGAGGGAGAATTAGGTGGTGGTGGGGGGTGTAGGACTTTTGTGGAGAAAGGGAGGGGGTGGTTGGGGAAGTGAGGGCGTTACGGGTTGGGGGTTGCTAGTGGGGTGCAGCTAAGGTCGCAGTGTGGGGAGGGGGGAGGGGGGGGATAGGAGGACGATTTTCAGTCATGAGTCACTGTTGAGTAGAGTGATAGCAGAGGGCACGAAGGTCCGCTTCATCCTCTCAATCCTGCACTTGGCAGCGCGGTACCTCCGTCCCGATGGTAGGAGGCATAGCTCGCTGTGGAGGGGGTGAGGGGGGTCGTTGGCGATCTTTCGGGCTTTGTTGATTGTCCTCACCGTGCCCAGGTGTTCTAGGCTCGGTAGGTCAGTACCAATCACTTTCTCAGCCTGCCTCACCACTCTATCTAATCTGTTTCTGTCTTCTGAACTGCACGCATGGTGCCACACTGTCAGGTTGAATGTCAGAATACTCTCAATGCTAGGTCTGTAGTACATGGTAATAATGTCCGGACTGACCTTAAACTGACTCAGCTTTCTAAGGAAATAGAGTCTGCTGTGACATTTGCTGATGGACTTGTCGATGTGATGGGTCCACGTGAGATCAGCGTTGAGGATGGTGCCGAGGAACTTGTATTCCTCGGCTCGCTCAACCTCTTCCCCAGCAATGACAAGGGGGCGGGGTTGGTGCTCATCCGCATGAAGTCATACCCCACGTTGAGGTCAAGGCTGCTGTCCTCGCACCACCGCACAACATGCTCCACGTCTGCCCTGTAGGCCGCGTCGTCGTCGTGGGAGATCAGGCCCACCAGAGCAGAGTCGTCGGCGAACTTGGCCAGCATATTGCCCTCTCTCTGTGCGACGCAGGCGTTGGTGTAGAGAGTGAAGAGCGTAGGCGAGAGACAACAGCCTTGAGGGGCGCCGGTGTTAATGGTGACGGTAGTGGAACACGTGCCATCCACAGACCCGTACTGGGTTCTACCCACCAGAAAGTCCACTACCCACTTGATCAGCTGGGCGTCCACCGACATCAATCTCAGGCTGGGCCTGACCGCATTGAAGGCTGAACTGAAGTCGAAGTACAGGACTCTGGCGGAAGCGTTGGTGTTGTCGAGGTGCTGCAAAAGGGTGTGCACCAGCAGCATCGTTGCGTCGTCGGTGCCCCTGCGAGCCCTATATGCGAACTGCAGCGGGTCAAGTTGGTCTTCCGTCTGCTGCAGCAGTCGCTTAATACCACAGAAAGCCCTAGTGACCATTTGGCAGAAAGCGTCCAATAGCCCCAAGTTGACCCAACAGACCCCATACATAAATGAGAAGTTTTGGGAGAATTTTCAAGAAAAAAGGTAGGTGACTGGTCTAGCGAAGAACATGGTAGATTGATATAACAGATTAGGAACGAGAAAGTACAAATGAGAATGACAGAAACCGTGGTAATTTAAAGCACAAAATTTCCACAAAATGGGGATACTACATATACAAAAACCTCTAGCACGGGGACAACTAGAAGGGCAACGCCCATATGACTCACTTGCTCCTCATGGAACTCGCAATATTAAACACCAAAATGAGTGCTCAGAAAAAATAAATGAAACGTGGCATTAAAATGCAAAATATCACCGACTTTGGTCTTTTTATTCTCTAGATTTTGAGATGACCTTGACCTCCGGCTCAAATACGCTCATGTTCTATCAAATAAACTACAGTAAAAGTTGTAATATGTCCCCCAAAAAAAATCGGTGACCTTACGATGACCTTGACGTTTAGTGACCTTGAACTTGGAATGACCTTGATTTTCATGTGACTTTTCAAAAGTGAAATTTTATGGAAACATTGTAATTTTGATTCACATGCAGAGTAATGTGAATCTATGTACTCAACCCCAAAAAATTGTTTTCCCGATTTTTGCAAATCTGTGAGATCGTACATAGTCCCAAAAATGACATTGAAAAAATAAATTTCCCCTTCTTGTCACAGGCGGACTCTTTAGTCTGAGACCCCTGCTCGCGGTAATCCTCCTCACTGCCCAATGACCACGCGACCTAAGCCCCGCCCCTCAGTACAGTCCCACGTGACCGGCGACTGGACTTTTTAAAATTAAAGGTTTAGCCTCGCCAGTCCACTATTGCAAGCCCAAGACAACACATCGCCTGCTTGAGACACGTCTGCCGTTGCCGCGACCCCTGAGCTCAGCTAATACTCATGTGTTCAACCCGTTCTTTGGTCAAGGTGAGAGGAGTAATTTACCTCATATCATTTAGCTACCCATCACCCGTCGATTTCCCCACATGCTCGTATGTCTTGTAGATACTCACGTCCGTGTCTGTGTATCGTTGTGATGAATTGCTTGATTGATATACCATTTTACTCCATGTACTCATTATCTGTAGTTTGATTGTTGTACATGAACATGCCATGCTTATATTTATACATGTATATACACCTATCTACATTCCTGTATAAATACCCCATGCCATGATTGCCCTGCTGTATAGACTAAAGTACCCAGCTAATCACCCTTGCATATAATAGCCATTGCCCCTGTATTTACACCCCTTTGCTTCCCCTGATCTGAATGTGTAAATATCCACCCCTGTTGTTAGTAACCCCTCTTAGGCGCCGAGACTCTAATACGTTATCGGCCGCCGTTAAATTCTCCCAACCCCAACGGAAAAACCCCTGGCAGTCATTAGTGAGATAGATGGACAATTGGAAAGTACTGGTCATTCCTGGCCAGTGCTTCCAAATTCAAATCTGATTGGCATGTGCGCTGAACAGCGCAGCATCCAGAATATGGGTGCCCTTCTGACGCAGAGAACTAATCATTTGCAGAACGGTTCCTATACGGGCCTCTGCGGGACTCAACCTCGCTGCGTGCCACCCATATACCTGGTTGGCACTGGGACGCGAGAAGAAGACTCAGCCTCACCCTGCCACGTGACGATGACCAGTACAGCCCACGCCACGCCACCGCACCCGGCAACCCAGTGACCTAGATGAGTCACTTCACCCACGCTCGCCTGGCTGACCATTGAAAGCCACCATCCAGTCTCCAGCGGCTACAACAGCCGACTAAACCCCAAGCTAAGTGTGTCCTCCGCGCACACCACAACTCTTGAACTATCTGGTTGCCCACGCTTAGTCAACCAGCTATCTCGTGCCACCTGATGAAAGCAGTCCATACTCGCCCCTATTGACTTTCTTTAGTTAAACCAGAATAACTCCAGACTACTCTGTACTTCTTTAGACCAGTACTCTGATCCAGTGTAACTTAACCCAACAACGGCTGACCTACATCCATATAATAAATTGTTGATATTATACTATAAACACCCGGCTTCCCTTGTCTAAGTTCTTCACTTCTGTTACCTCTCGTCTGTCCTTATAACTCTCTAGCACTCCTTAGCACTCCCAAGCATTACCCCCTGAATGTCATCGCACATCGGCCTATAACAAGGGAGGAGATACAGCGCGGGGAGTAATTGCTTACCCCACACCCCCACACCCCCTATATTCGTGACATCCCTCCATCTGTCTGTCCACCGTCTGTCTGTGCAAATCTTTAAAGTGGCTAAGAACTCGGATCCTATATTAACTATCAAAACCGAACTTGGTAAGATGGTGTATACCCATGAGGCCTCATAAATGATCTGTGAATTAATGACTTTACTTCAAGGTCAAGGTCAAAGGGTCAACAAATGTTAGTCAAAAAATATAAAAGAATGCACAACATTTCGCTTTTTTCCTTGGTTATTAATATTGAACACATGATTCTTTGACGCATGATAGATATCAATGAAACACGTGAATTAAACACATTTTGTCAGCATTACTTCAAGGCCAAGGTCGCTGGAGCTTTCCAAAGTCGGATATTATAGGTTCTTTGAAGTGACCTTGACCCTAAACTATGAGAGATATAAAGTCCAAACTTGTTTTATTTAGAGATGTTAGATTGTTATTTCATATTTGTTCAATTTTTACGTTGATCGTGAAGGTCAAGGACATTTTTGGCCTTACAAAAACATACAAAAAACAGGTTATCGTACAAGTGATTGGCTGTTTATTTAACCCATACTATAGTGTGCAACAACATTGGTCAAACATGCATGAGAGGTCACGTAAAGGTCAAGGTCATCCCAAGATCACAAAAGGTCAAGGTCATCCCAAAGTCACCGTTTTTTTGGCTTAATAGAACTTTTTTTGTACTTTATTTAATAATACATGAAGGTAATTAGAACCGGGGTCAAGGTCATCTCAAGATCAAAAATATAGAAAGATCAAAGTCGGTATTACTTTGCATTTTAATGCCACCGTTTCATTTTTTTTTTTCTGGGCACTCATTTTCATGTTAAATATTGCGAGTTCCATAAGAAGCACGTAAGTCATATAGTCATCAATCTTGACTAACATTTGTTTACCCTGTGACCATGACCTTGAAGTGAAGTAATTCATTCACTGATCATTTATACATCATCTTACGAAGTTTGTTTGTGATAGTTGAAATAGATTCTGCGATATTAATCCACTTGCAAGTTTTGCACAGACAGACGGCAAACGGTGGACGGACGGACAAAATGTGTGTTATTTAATGTCATTTTTTGACTATTTAGGATTCACCTCGCACATATTTGCTAAATTCTTGAATTTTTATTTTTTAATCTTTTATTTACTTTTTTTGGGGGGGGGGAGGGGGAGTGGGGGTTTTGTGTGTGGGGTGGGGGGAGTGGGGTTTTTGTGGGGGGAGGGGGAGGAGGGGAGTACTTAGATTCACAGCGCCAGATAATAAACAACTGGAAGAATGCATAGCTATGCAAGGTGCTGATTCCACAATCATCTCTCCAAAAACGTCTAAACAGCGGACGGCAAAAAAGCAACAACAAAATATTTACTTTCTTTCTTTGTTGTTGTTTTGTTGTTGTTGTTGTGACAATATACAATGGAATACTAACCATTTGAAGCGAACGAATTACATTACATTACATGATTATTGCTTTAGGTCCAGCGGACTCTTCCGAGCCAAATCAGGACCGGACAACCCCTGATCAGCATAAAAGATCTGCTGAAACAACCCTAGAAGTAAAACTGAAAGCTCTCCACCAGCCAGTCACTTTACAATAAAGACATCCCACGCAGGGGACGCTGAGGCTGTACTCTAATTTATCGAACCCCCGTTTACAAAAACAAAATAAAATACAAACATCATTATTAATTATCAACAAAAAAATACATATAAAATGCCTACATTGCTAAATAATAACATCATAGGAAGCCCTAGTGACCACCTGGCAGAAAGCGTCCAATATTCCCAAGCTGATCCAACAGACCTCATACACAAATAAGGAGTCTTGTCCCGGAAGAGTTTTTAAGAAAAAAGGTAGGTGACTGGTCTAGCAAAGAAGAAGATAGTATAGTAGATTGATAGAACAGAGCAGGAATGAGAAAAAACAAAGGAGAAAGACAGCAACAGTGGGAATTTAAAGCACTAAATTTCCAGAAAGTGGGAATACTTTTTATACTGAAACCCCCGGTACCCCAACGGGGGTAAGCGAACGAATGAACACACGGACTTACACAATCCACATACTTGGAACAAATGCTATTTGCACATAATGTGAATCAAAATGCTTTATTAAGAACATAAACAACGCAATTTAATTATTTTTTTTAGAAAAAAAAAAAGAAGAAGCTTTCTGAATTAAAACACAGTTAATGATTTCGTGCAGACGCGTCATCGATGTCACTGGTTTGTTCTGAATTGCTACTTATCCAACGCAATTTTCATTGAGCTGATGTCAGACGGCATATTTGGAATGTTACGCTCAACAACCTTTTTGAGAGTGGAAATCGCTTTCGATACAACACATTTGTTGCAGTAAGATTTCTGAACATCAGACAGGTTCCACTGACACGAACAGATACAGTTTGAACAACGGGAACATAGTGAATCAGAACATTCATTGGGCAGAGGAAGCGCAAGGTCCGGCAAGCCTTGGACAACAGTCTTCAGCTGGCGAACGAAACTCCCCGCGATCCTATAGTGCTCGGCAGTAGCTTTTTTCTCTAGGAGCGAACATCGACCTCGGAGCATCTCCACCTGTGTTGAGTTGTCCAGGAGTTTGTAGAACTGGCAGGCTTCCAGGACATCCATGTCGGTATCAATGGCTAGCTTCATGAGAGGTTCCTGAAGAAGCAGATAAAAAAAGACACAAAATTACACGAATTAGGTCACTGAGGATGCCTACTGTCAATGGACGTCCAGTCGTTCGCTACAAAACAACTCACGTTCTGAAGTCTCTCAGTCAACATTACTTCAGTCTTTCTACGGACCTTTCTGTTCACATCACGAAGATGCCGTAATCGCAAACTAAAAACAAATTAATTTTGTCGGTTTTGAATGCATTTGTGCAGAGAATCACAATGAATTGAAAGCCAGTAGCCTATGTCGCAGTTAAAAAGTCCACCTTTGAGTGCAGAGAAGTAATTTATAAATTGTATACGTTGTTACCCGCAAGGAGGCGATCCCATAGGTTTGGGTCAGCCAGAAGAGCTTTAGTATCGTATCCGTGTCCACTGTGAACTTGAGTCTGTCTCTGATGAAAGCTTCACATTTTTCCTTCACGTGCATCGCTTGGTACTCGTCGGCAAGCTTCAGCAACGACTGCAAGTCTCCCTCTGCAATACAGTAGTGTTAAACATCTAACACACACATTGTCTCTTAGCTCCAACGTGTTATATTGTCTCTTAGCTCCAACGTGTTAAGTCGGTCGACACTCAATGATTCCGTAACGATGGTTGATCAGATGTCTTGACTGAGGATGAATATCAATTACAGTACCGTTCTCATTTGTTTCTGAATATCATTTATAATACTGTTCCTATTTTTCTATGAATAGCAGTTACAATACCGTTCTTATTTGTCTATGAATATCAGTTATAATTCTGTTCTATTTGTCTATAAATATCAGTTATAATACTGTTCTTATTTGTCTTTGAATATCAATTAAAAGATTGTTCTTATTTTCTATGAATATCAGTTGCAATACTGTTATTATTTGTCTATAAATATTAGATACAATACTGCTCTTATTTGTCTTTGAATATCAGTTATAATACTGTTTTTATTTGTCTTTGAATATCAGTTATAATACTGTTCTTATGTTTCCTATTTTTCTATGAATATCAGTTGCAGTACTGTTCTTATTTGTCTATAAATATCAGTTACAATACCGTTCTTATGTGTCTTTGAATATCAGTTACAATAATGTTCTCATTTGTCTATGAATATCAGTTATAATACTGTTCTTATTTGCCTATGAATATCAATTATAATATTAATTATAATATTATTCTCCTTTATCTCTGAATATACATTATAATACTATTCTAATTTATCTCTGAATATACATTATTGGTCCTGATTTGGCTCGGAAGAGTCCGCTGGATCTAAAGCAATAACCATGTAATGTTATACATTATAATACTATTCGCATATGTCTCTGAATATACATTATTCTCATTTGGCTCTGAATATACATTATAATACTATTCTCATTTCTCTCTGAATATCCTTGTCTCTCTACGCCCGCTCACATGGCATAACTGTCTCTCTAAGACCGCTCACATGGCATAACTGTCTCTCTAAGACCGCTCACATGGCATAACTGTCTCTCTAAGACCGCTCACATGGCATAACTGTCTCTCTAAGACCGCTCACATGGCATAACTGTCTCTCTAAGCACGCTCACATGGCATAACTGTCTCTCTAAGACCGCTCACATGGCATAACTGTCTCTAAGACCGCTCACATCGCATAACTGTCTTTCTAAGACCGCTCACATGGCATAACTGTCTCTCTAAGCCCGCTCACATCGCATGACTGTCTCTCTAAGACCGCTCACATGGCATGACTGTCTCTCTAAGACCACTCACATGGCATGACTGTCTCTCTAAGACCACTCACATGGCATGACTGTCTCTCTAAGACCGCTCACATGGCATAACTGTCTCTCTAAGACTGCTCACATGGCATAACTGTCTCTCTAAGACCGCTCACATGGCATAACTGTCTCTCTAAGACTGCTCACATGGCATAACTGTATCTCTAAGCCCGCTCACATGGCATAACTGTCTCTCTAAGACCGCTCACATGGCATGGCTGTCTCTCTAAGACCGCTCACATGGCATAACTATCTCTAAGACCGCTCACATGGCATGACTTTCTCTCTAAGACCGCTCACATGGCATAACTGTCTCTCTAAGACTGCTCACATGGCATGACTGTCTCTCTAAGACCGCTCACATGGCATGACTGTCTCTCTAAGACCGCTCACATGGCATAACTGTCTCTCTAAGACCGCTCACATGGCATGACTGTCTCTCTAAGACCACTCACATGGCATGACTGTCTTTCTAAGACCACTCACATGACATGGATGTCTCTCTAAGACCACTCACATGGCATGGCTGTCTCTCTAAGACCACTCACATGGCATGACTGTCTTTCTAAGACCACTCACATGGCATGGCTGTCTCTCTAAGACCACTCACATGGCATGGCTGTCTCTCTAAGACCACTAACATGGCATGACTGTCTTTCTAAGACCACTCACATGGCATGGCTGTCTCTCTAAGACCGCTCACATGGCACAATGCATTACTGTTTCACTGTCCACCTACCTACACAAAGCGTGTCGCCTTGCCTTAGGGCAAGTTTAAAAACAACAACAAAAAAAACAAAAAAAAACAATAGCGTCAGAGAGGGGAGTTTGGGGTAAATGGTCTGGGGTGCTTGACAGTGCGCGATATGCATCAAGTTGGCGCCTTGGGGATGTTGAGTTCGATCCTGACTGCAGCGAACCGTTTTATAATATGGCTTTTCTCCTTTATTATTTTTTGTTTAGTTTTTGTGTTTTAACCAAGGGAGGTAGCAAAGCCTTACTTATGATGAGACATAACCTACAGGAGTTTGTTCCCTTGCACTGTTTCTGTACATATCAATCAATACCTGGGTCAAGGGGACTTGAAGGAGAAGGGGCTATGAAGTGTAGGTGGGGGTGGAGGTAACATTACACGATTATTGCTTTATGAACAGCGGACTCTTCCGAGCCAAATCAGGACCAATGAGCGGAGGAGGAGGGATATGAATGCTTCATATACTCAGTGTTTGATGTAGGATACACTGTTTTTATGGAGGTCGGTCATAATTATTATGGTAAAATGCTCTTTAAAAAACAACACACCCACACACACCTACACACACATGGAACGGGAAGGGAAGAAGGAACACACTTCAAATCGTGCAACAAGAATCGAGAACAACTTCGCAGGAACATAAAAACCCACCTGTGATCGGCAGCCACGAAAAGGCAGGGTGAAACTGCTTGAGGAAAACGACGAACCCGTTGTATTCCTTCTCTGGCAAGGGAATGGGCTCCTCGCTGTTTTTCTCCTTGAAATCAGACTCGAACATTCGGGCAAACACTGGCGATGTAACAAGGAGAAGGGCTTTGCAGAAGCGTATTTTCTTTCCCTCCACTTCAAACACCACGTCCCCTATGCCTGCTTCAAAGCTGAACGGGTTTCCTTCGCCTTCCTCCACGTCTACGGCGGCCATCTCGTTTTGATTTTATTATCGCACAAGGAGTTTGAATTTGGGTCATGACAAAGAATGTATGAATTAAGGTCATGTAGTCTCTACCTTATCAAATTATTGTTGAAAGGGGGTATTTGACCAATAGCACTACTACTAAGTTTAGTAAGCGTGGTTTATATTTCTGCTTTAGAAGCCGCGTAAGAAATAGGGGCCTATGATATCCGGCTAATAATATTTATTTACATCTCAGGTGTCATAAGCTTTCAGGACTTGTGTGTAATAAAATAGACATAGTATATGCATGTCAGGCGTTTGTTTTGTAGTGCTAGTGTTTTTTACGGAATAATGCATACACATTGCTTGCATATCTGTGCCACCTTTGATATGCTGGTGTGTTGTTGTTGTTTTTTTCAAACATATTGTAGACTTTCGTGTCCTTAAGTTACCGAAAACGTGCAATCGTTTCCATACAAGTGGATAAGACAGATGTTAATAGGATATAAAGACATTGTAATACTTTATTTTCGATGCAACTCTACCAAAGCGATGCAGGCAACGTTGATCATCCCTTTTCATACTTGGTGGCGCTGTTGGTTATCCGCGAGTCTCGATTGTGTGATTCGGACCTTTTGGCCAATGAGAAGCAGAATACGAATCACGTGATCACAACACACGTACAGCAAAACTTCAAGACCTTCAAGTTTGACTCGATGTGCGACTTCGGTGTGGCACTGCGCGATTCAAGTCAAAATGACATTCCGACTTCGAAGTCGAAAATTGCTCCGATTCGCGTCAAGTCCAGTAGATTTGACGCTCGGCTCGTGTGGAATGGGCTTTAGGCGCCGGTTTTCTGTAACGACGGCCGCGGGTTCGATCCCACAGGGGACGAGCTTATGTACGAGACTTTTCAGGTCACCGAGGATTTTCTCTGGGTACTCCGGTTTCCTCCCTCCTTTCAATAATATTATTGGATGCAGTCAGTCAGAATTTTCTAAAATACCATTGATTTCCTTCCGTCTAATAGCAATCTCTCTGCCTTTACATTTCGTATTTGAGTGATAAACCTAGCTATGTTTGATGTGTATGTGAGAGTGTGCTTAGCATGTGAGCGGGTGTTGTGGTTACACATACGCCATGCTTTGAACCTGATTGGGTTACAAGGTTGAAGCCCTTTTGGGACCATCAGTCTACATTCCAAGGTAAGGCTGCTGCGCTCCATTGTCATCTCCGTCTTCCTATCAAAGAGCTTATTACGGAAAGAGGGGGATCTTCCATTATGTCCTATACAAAAATGCGAGACGCTCTCACGGATTATTTCCCTTTGCTTGGGCTGGCTATATTTCATCATCTGCTATATGAATCAGAATGATCTGTGCGTGGTAATTTATTGAGCCTATGCCATTGCAAAAGAACATTTTTATGGCAACGTTAGCAAAAACCAAACTTTTAACCATCATTATTATTAACATTCCGCTACTGCTGTCTTTTTTTTTTTGGTTTATGTTTACTTATTGACATTTATTAGGTGCTTTTATGCTGCTTATGTGTGTATGTCATAAGTTCGTTTTCTGCCCTGGAATTTATTATTTTTTAATCAAAGACAGATATTTTAAAATTAAAATATGCATGACAGACTGTTTCATTTATCCGAAACTGTGTAAATCCGTAATCGTGAGAGAGAGAGAGAGAGAGAGAGAGAGAGAGAGAGGTTGGGGGAAGAGAGAGCTCTGTCATTCAATCAATTAATCACAATAAAGCACAATAACAAAATGTTTCACTAATAGTGTGAATTTAATTTATATTAGGTGTCCCCCTACCCCCCAACCCTCTCACCTCCCACATCACTGGCTTAATAACATCAGTCACTTCATGGAAAATAATTAATTAATCAGACAGAACAATCAGAACCTAGACTACAACATTCCACGCAATATAGATCTAATGCGCAAAAATTCACATTTCAGAACAAGGTTGAGTTTCTACATTACATTTTTTTCCCGTTTACACTCAAACGAAAAGGGATTACAACAGATCAAGAACCATTTTTGTGCCTAGGTATGGGGTTATCTTGCACAGTATTTGATCACGAGGAGAAAACAGACTTAGTCTAATTTAACTTGTTAACATAAGCAGTTTGACGAAACCAAACTGCCAATCTGACATCTACTTTTGAAATATAAGCACAAATATAGTCAAACAACTAGCAATAACGTAAACAGTGAGCGACCTGTTGAACGTAAATTGTCAGCAAGCAAACTGTTTTGGATTTAGCACATAGGTATAACATGAATCATTCAAGCCGCTCTCCGATTGTTTTAACACTAACAGCACTGCAGCGGTCTTAGTTTAGGCCTACATAAACACAAAAAAATGAAGTTTTTCAATTGCAATTTACCTTTCTTTGTCTCTTGGAAATTTGAAAAAGGACTTGCCAACACAACTTTTCTTGTATCTGGCATTATGGCAATTGATGGCTGTGCAAAAGTCACCGCCCTGTTTCACTCGGTCGCCTTTTGACTTTCTGCCACGAGCCATTTTCAGCATGCTGAAAAGGGCGCATAACTCGTACCTTTCGTCTCGCGGTTATGTACCAAGTTCCCCCTCTTTCTATCTTAAGCTCTTTGTTCCTATACGCTTGCGAAACATGGACCCTCACAGCAGACCTACAACGAAGAATACAAAGCATGGAGATGAGATGCTACAGAAGACTTCTGGTTTGGCCACGTCACCAGAGAATCAGGCCTTGCAAAAACCATCCTGTAAGACACGGTGGAAGGAGGCATAAGAAGAGGGAGACCGAAAAAGAGGTGAGAGGATAAAATTCGAGAATGGACTGGTTTGACACTGAACGAAGAAGCCATGAGGGTTGCTGAGAACAGAGAAAGATAAAGTACGCTGCTTAAACGATCATCTGTGTTGCCCCAACGACCTTCGAGTTAGGGATAGGATAGGATAGGGTTATGTGGGGAAAAGAGTGTATATAGCATCCAGTAGTAGTAGTAGTAGTAGTAGTAGTAGTAGTAGTAGTAGTAGTAGTAGTAGTAGTAGTAGTAGTAGTAGTAGTAGTAGTAGCAACGAATAACGAATCTTTATTGTCCCCATTTGCACAAGGATATTTGTGTGTGATGCACAGTAACTGTTGACATATTAAGAAGACGACACAAAGGTTGGCGTACATGTATACAATGAAGAAACGGTAGCGGATATTAGAACACCTTAATGCATTTTAAAAAAATAATAATTAAAAAAAATAATTAAAAAAATCTTAAGACTATAATTGCAATTTTCTCAATTATTCACGCTTTCTCATGACCATGGTAATCCTTGCACATTCATTCTTATCCACGCACCAACTCATCCCACACACACCCTTAATACATTTAAGGGGCTCACTGTAGTTACGCTAGTCGTTCTAGGATTACACATTACACACTTCCACTGTCAACGCTATATCAACATTGTTGTTTCCCTTCACTAACTACAGGGGAGTGGGGGTTTTACATACATTATAAGAAAATAAGTAACAACCAATAGGTTACTGAGCAAATTAAAATTAATGGTGTTACATGGACACTATACACATGACTAGTTACAACTTGAGACATACCCCTTGGGGTCATGAGCAATCTTGCCACTGTAAATTGTTCTAACCTATAAAGGGAAAAGTGAAAGCCCCAGTTGAAAACCTGTCTTTCCTTTATAGGCATGACCGATTCACTGCGGCAACAGTACCCCCGTTGGAGTGCCGGGGGTTTCAGTATAAATAGTATCCCCACTTTCTGGAAATTTAGTGCTTTAAATTCCCACTGTCGCTGTCTTCCTCATTTGCTCTTTCCCATTCCTGCTCTGTCCTATCACTCTGCTATACTATCTTCTTCTTCGCTAGATCAATGACCTACCTTTTTTCTTGAAAACTCTTCCTGGACAAGACTCCTTGTTTTTGTATGAGGTCTGTTGGATCAGCTTGTGAGTATTGGACGCTTTCTGCCGGGTGGTCACTAGGGCTTCCTATGACGTTATTATTTAGCAATATAGGCATTTTATATGTATGTGTTTTGTTGATAATTTATAATGATGTTTGTATTCTATTTTGTTTTTGTAACCGGGGGTTCGAGTAGTTGGGGTAAAGCCTCAGCCGTCCCCTGCGTGGGATGTCTTTTTTGTAAAGTGACTGGCCGGTGGAGGGCATTCAGTTTTCCCACTAGGGTTGTTTCAGCAGATCTTTTATGCGGATCGGGGGCTGTCCGGTCCTGATTTGGCTCGGAAGAATCCGCTGGACCTAAAGCAACAATGAATCAATCAATCAATCAACTTGAGACATTCCGCAACGAATACATCAGTAAACTGTTGTTACTTCAAAAACATGAGACTTAACATTGCTAATAAAGTCATGGTACTAGGTAGGCATCACGGATCAGGGTCACATATGATTATGAACCACTTAATTAAGAAACAGCTACTCACATACACATTACTATGTGTGCATCACATTTGTGTACACACACACACACCCGCACACACACAAACAACACACCACACCACACAGTCATAATACTGTTTTTCTGTGGCACATGACTTAGTGCACACTTCTCTCTCTCTCTCTCTCTCTCTCTCTCTCTCTCTCTCTCTCTCTCTCTCTCTCTCTCTTTTCTTCTCTCTTTCTCTCTAAAGTCTCTTCTGGTCAGCATTCGGGGCTGACTTTGGTTGCGAGGCGGATGGCGGACGGTAGGAAGGAGTTGAGGTAGCGGCTGGTGCGGCAGCGCATGGACAGGAAGCGGCCAGGGCGGCGCTTGGACTCAGCAGCTGAGACCACTGCATGGAGCGGATGGGTCTCGTCCTGCAGGATCCGGCGGATCTTCTTCACAGCCGCGGTGTCGTAGGCCTTGGGGTCGTACCTCGTTGCCAAGCAGCCGCTCAGCGGTGGAGATGATGCGGTCCAGCCTCTCTGTGTCGGTTTCGTTGGCCCCATTGTAGTAGCACAGCTGGTTGTAGAGCAGTGTGCTTTCTACCACAGACTGGTACAACATTTTCAGGATGGTGCTGCTGACCTTGAATTGTCGGAGCTTGCGTAGGAAGAAGAGGCGCTGGTTAACCTTCTTGATGCAGACATCGATGTTAGGGGACCAATCCAGCTTGTCATCGATGACTGTGCCCAGGTACTTGTAGGTGCTGACGGTGCGCACATCCTCCCCCTTGATGACTAGGGGCCCGAGGGCCTGGGGCTGCCGCCGGAAGTCGATGACCATCTCCTCTGTCTTGGAGATGTTGAGCTGTAGGTAATGCCTGTCGCACCAGTCGACTAGCTCAGCCACAGCGGCGCGGTACGACACTTCATCGGACTTGATGAGGCCAGTGAGGGAAGTGTCGTCCGCAAACTTGATCTGGACGTTGCAGGGGTCGGCGGTGCGGCAGGCGGCGGTGTAGGTGGTGAAGATGGCGGGGGAGAGCACGCACCCTTGGGGCGCCCCAGTGTTTGTCACTGAGACCGAGGATAGCGTGCTTCCCACCCTGACTTGCTGGGGTCGCTCTGTCATGAAGCTGTGGATCCAGCGGATAAGAGAGGGGTTCACTTCCATCTCTAGCAGCTTTTCTGTCAGGAGTTGTGGCTGTAGAGTGTTGAAGGCACTCGAGAAATCCACAAAGAGGATGCGGGCGTAGGTGCCAGGACCTTCCAGGTGCACGTACAGGTGGTGCAGCAGGGTCAAGATGGCGTCTTCAGTGTTGCGGCCTCGACAATACGCAAACTGCAGCGGGTCTTGGTGCGGTGCTGTGTCACTCTGGAGACGCTTCTGAGCGCAATCCTCTCTGCACACTTCATGGGGATGGAGGTGAGGGCCACGGGGCGGTATTCGTTCAACTGGGAGGGGTTTTTCTTCTTGGGGACAGGGATGATGGTGGAGGTAGTAAGTCCAATTGTTTCGGTGCCCACTCTTTATAAGACTCTTTATAAGACTCCCTTCTGCATAATTCGTCATATTTACGGATGACACCTACGCATCCTAACGCTGCAATAGGTGATTGTTTCGTGGGGTAAGGATGATTGATTTATTGACAAGTGAGTAACTGATTATTTTACAGGTGTGGTGAGAGAGTCAGATGACTGGAAGATGTCGTACCTCGCTTGTCAAGGCGTTCTCCCCGACCATTTTAATGTCGAGGTTAGTTGGGCTACAAACCTATTTAATTATTTAGTATTTAATCGTTCTTATATAGCGCTTTTTCCATCTCGAGCGCTGCTCAAGGCAATGGTCGATACAGGATTTAACTCAAGCCACCCGAGGCGCACACTTGCAGCCTTTGGGCGCATCCACTGACACCCAGACAACTGAGCGCAACTGCTGGGTGTATTTGTGTCGCCGGCACTCGCCCGTTCAAGACATGAGCGTCAGGACCTTTATAGTCCGTGCGATCGAATGCGAGCGTACACAGACGAGACCTCGGTTTATACTCTCAGGAGTATTAACTACCACAGTGAGCTGGTTAGCGTGGCTAAGGATTGAGCAGTATGCAAGGCTCCATTCATTCATTAATATAGCGTATTGTGATAGGTTACACTCTTAAATGTATATGCATGAACAACTGTTCTAGTATCTTTGCTCTGACCAACGAAGACCGTGCCAACATCATCCAAGGCCGCTGGCATCCGGACAAAACATTGTTCATATACTCAGTGCCGGACTTTGGTGTGTGGCTGCCCAGAGTATGGGTGTTTTAGACAGCGGCTGCCTGCAGAATTGTTGTTGTTGTTGTTGATAGGCTGGATTCAAGAATGTTCAGTTTTGAGTCAGCAGTATGGTCAGCCCGGCGTTCTCCCAGCTCTATGTTAACTTGATTTTTAGGTCTATGTCCCCCACCGGGTCTCTATTCCCTCAAAGGAATTTCCAGGTTTATGTTGCCCAAGGTTTATATTCCCGCAGCCTCTGTTCCCTCAGATCGTCATTCCCCTGGAGCTGTGTTCCCCCAATCCGTGTTCTTATACCAACCCCCTGCGGGTCTATGTTTCCCCCCTACGTCTGTAACAAACATATGTGGAGACACATAGACTTGGGGGAACATATTAACATAGGCCTACTCCCACCCGCAGCAAAGTTAGACTGCTTGGAAGAAGATAATACTACGATATAATGGTATTGCTTTGACTAGTAGACCTACCAGAGACTGCATAGGTAAAAATACTCTCTAAACAATTTCAGTTTTTCTTTCTTAGATGCAAGAGATACAATCATGCTTAATTATTGTTAATAATTTGATTGTTTAAATTTGTTATATAAGTGTTTTAAATTTGAAAGGTTTATTTTGTTTTTTTTCCATTGTTGTAGTACTGGAATCGGCCGTTTTCTTTATTTTCGCATGACTTTATATGGTTATCTTGTCACAGTGTTAATGAAATTGTAAAGTATGTATTACTTTCTCATTTTAAAAATGTGAAGTTTGAGAATTGGTTTGTCATTGTCAATCATTCTCATGAATATGTATAATTATAACCTTGGATATCATGATCGTTGGTAAGCTAAATCATACCGTATGAAAATTGTGTAGTTTTTTTTTTTAAATTATATAATAACTCGGTAGCGCACTTACAGCGGTATTATATTTTACAACTGGTTCATAGACATGAAATATCTTACCGGTGATTGATTTGGAAGTATCGCATTGAGCAGATCTCTGAGCTTGTAATGCACTATATAATACAGTTTCCATTACCCATCATTTTACAAATAACAGCCACAATGAATTACGCGACCTTCTCCTTTGACATTCTTGAACTGTTGACATTATGAGGCAGGTGGCTATAAGAGTCAAAGTTCAATGTGCTTTTTTGAGGTCAAGGTCATTATTTATGCGTGTGTATGCTCTCCGTTTTATAATTGAATAATTGTGCAACATTAACATCAAGATCAAGGTCTTTCATAATTAATTTATGCATGCTTATGGTGTTTAGGTAATTTATTTTAGCCATTGTCAATATTTTTAGCGCACAAATAATTACTGTTGCTATGGTTTCGATGCATGCTACGCACAACTTCTTGATGTAATATATGAAATTTCAAAGGCATTCTCTCAATAAAATAATGATATCTTGAGCTGCAGTCTTATTTATTTCTTCGTGAACGCCGGCTGCTAGATCTAATACACGGAGCCAGTCACAACAAAGTTTCTTAAAGCAAATGGCAGACAGCACGAAAAGCATAGAAAAACACACGCTGACAAAACTGTTCAGTGCTTTAGATCTTTTCAAGACAGATACACTTACAGTACGTGATGTCAAGCTTCTACATAAATTAAAACTCAATTTTAAATCTAGCCGGTTTTAAAAAGTATACTTTATCTCGTTGTATATTTTGTAGACTGGTGTAAGCCTAGACCTAATTCTTCGTAGCTAAATGAGTAAACTGTCATTGGAAAGAAAAAAGAATAAAGATCTAGGGCTAATAAACGATCGAATGTGGGTAAATAAAACACATACACACACACACACAAACACACACGCACACATACACACACACTTACCCTACCCCTTTTCGAGAAAGTTGACCTAAATCGTCTGTAATAGGCGACGAAATAGGTCAAAATTTCTTCAAAAGTAATTCACAGTAATTTTTCCGTCCCGGATAGAGCACTCCTTTGTACTCAAAACACTCCCGTGCACTGTAACTGCACTCCCGCGCACTAAAAGAGCACTCCCGTGTGTTTAGAAACAAGTGGGTTTCTCGAAACAAGTGGGTTCCTTCAAAAGAAACCCAGTTGTTACTAACAATGACAAGTTGTGGAACCGACTTGATCAGTTCGGAACGCACACACACACACACACACGCACACACACACACACACACAAAATGCTACAGTTTAAATGCATTCCTACATTTTCATCCATTCTAGGAAACTTCAACTTGATAGCAGACATTTCAGACTGAGCTGCTATTCCGTACGACTTAACTCTATCATATTATATTTCATGAAAACTTCAACTTGTTAGCACACATTTCAGACTGAGCTGCTATTCCTTACAAGTTATCTCTATCATATTTCATGAAAACTTCAGCTTGTTAGCACACATTTCAGACTGACTTGCTATTCCATACAACAACTTAACTATCATATTTCATGAAATCTTCAACTTGTTAGCACACATTTCAGACTGACCTGCTATTCCCTACAACTTAACTCTATCATATTTCATGAAATCTTCAACTTTTTAGCTAACATTTCTGGAATGGAGCCGACGTCAGCGAAAGCGGAAGTGAGGTTGGCCCTTTCCTCCGCAGTGAATTGTGGATCTTGAGCCTGGATGACGTCAAGCAACAGCTCTACCAAGCGGGCTTGCCGAAATAACTGCAGTTCAAGGGAGAGAATCTGAAAACAAGGGAAAGGAATGGAGGGGGAGGGGGGAGAGTGGGAAGGGGAATAATGTTTAAATGATGTATTTTAGATCTAGATTATATTGACCTAATAACCACTAGGACTGCCTGTGACATACTAGCTAGGGACTTAGGAAGACGCAAAATTCTATCGAGATTTGACAGGTCAGATGTTATTTTGTGTGCATGTTATCCTAACGTTGCTGCAGTTATTTGCATCTCAGAGAAAACGATGTATTAAACCAAGCTCTAGTTCTGATGATGAAGACTAGAGCCCCGTATATTATATATATGTAGACCTACTTGTAGAAACGGGCCTACTTTTACCGCATCTTTGTGTTTCACACATCATAATGGAGCTGTATCGGTCTGTATCAATCACAGGCGTTTGTATCTGTCCAGATAGATAACCAAAGGTAGACGCGTCACAGGCATAGGCGATCGCGTGTCCAGATATTAGCGCCTGTGGTCTGTATACCTTCATACCTTGACGAATGCGACCGAGAAGATTGGAAGTTGTATTAATGTATATCATATTGGCAATAAGTGCAAGGTGTTTATATAGTATATGGTGTTTAATCAAACAAACAGGGCCATCTATCTTACCTTTGCTTGGTGACTCTCATCGACGGGCCGTTGGTGGTTTGAAATTTGTCCTGCTGCTGAAACAAACCGTACGATCAATTAATTATATTATATATTATATAGAAAGTCTCCTCTCTGAAAATCCTTATTGGGAAGAGAAGGGACTATAAACTGATAAAACAAACATAATTATATTCCGTGTTCTGTACGAAACCAATACCCAAGCATAATTATGCATTGCTCTGTATTCCACCGTCGCTCGAACCGCGTCTCTCTAGAGAACGCGTCTCTCTGCATACCACTATACAAGGTATCGAACTCACCGGCGACCCAGCAGTCCAGGATTGGGAAGTTTGATACCTTGGTATCCTAGTATACAGTGAAAGAGACGCTTTCGCATCCAGAAGGGCGTCTGTGGTTTAATTATAGTCTTAACGTTCCCTTAAAGGGACCCATTTTGACCACGCCCCCTCGACCGGTCCGTTTAATATTCACAGTAAATGTTGCCCCACTGAACAAATTTGTTTCCAACAACAAACCCCCAACATTTTGGAAGGTATAGTTATTTTTAAATCCATAAATTCCGTTTGTTTTGTGCCTGTCAATAGGAGCCGCTAGCTACCTTTCTAGACTAAAGAAGTTTATGTAGTATATTGGTGTACCGTTAAACAGGGTAAATCACTCCCTGTCAGAGCGGAAATGGAAAAGTCAAACTTTGAGCAACGAAAGCCCAGTTTATCGTTGTTTTATATGGAATTCTCTTTGTAAAATATTTATTTGCGATTTTTTTGGCGTTTTCTTTTTACTACAATGCAATATTTAGCAGATTGTGTAAAATAATGTATTATTTAGAAATGTTGCTAAATAGTGATTAGTTTACCTATTCTATTCTATCCTATCCTATCCCGTTACTTGAAAGTCGTTGAGAAACCACGCATGATCGTTTAACCAGCGTACTCCATCTTTCTCTGTCTTCAGCAACACTCAAGGCTTCGCACAGTGTCAATCCAGTCCATTCTCGAATGTTGTCCTCCCACCCCTTTTTCTGACTTCCTCTTTTTTGCCTCATTGCACCGTGCCTAGCAGGATGGGCTTTGCAAAGCCTGATGCTCTAATGACATGGCCATACCATGGGTATGTTCGTTTCTTCACCACTGTGAGCATGTCATTGTCTTGTCCAATGGCTTGTGTGATGATCTGTCGGACTTCGTTGGTGATGTGCTGGGTATAGGAAATGTCCAGAAGTCTTCTGGAGCACCTCATCTCCATGCTTTGTATTCTTCGTTGTAGATCTGCTGGGAGGGCCCATGTTTCGCAAGCGTATATGAAGATGGAGATGACAAGGAAGCGCAGCAGCCTTACCTTGAAGTGTAGAATGGTGGTCTTGTCTTTCCAAATGGGATTATACCTTGTCAGAGCAGCAGTTGTTTGTGCGATCATGGAAAGGACTTCCTGTCGGGACCCATTTTATGATACAATGGCTCCTAAATATTTGAAGCTATGCACTGCGTTGAGGGATTGGCCTTGGATTTTGATATCCGAGTTGATGCCATTGGTGTTGTCGGTCATCATTTTGGTCTTCTCTGCACTTATTTCCATTCCATAAGCTCTGGAGGTGGTGTCAAGCCTCTGTACTAGCTGTTCAAGTTCTTGTTCCTCTCCATCCAATCCATCAATGTCATCCGCAAAACGGAGGTTGGAGATTGCTCTGCCCCCTATACTGGCTGTGCCTTGGTGACCTGCAAGGCCATCTGACATGATGCGCTCTAAGAAGATGTTGAAGAGTGTTGGAGAGAGTAGGCATCCTTGACGCACGCCAGTTGTTGTTCTGAACCAGTTCCCGATGGAGCTGTCGTGGATGACTGCACTGGTAGCTTTGTCAAACAGGCTTTTGAAGACTTCAATAATGTTGGGGCTGATATTGTACACTCTCAGGGTTGCCCACAGTGCTGCATGGCAGACTCGGTCAAACGCTTTCTTGAAGTCTACAAACACATGTATAGATGTTGTTGGTGCTGTAGGTGCTGTTTACAATATATATAATGCATTATTTAGCATAATTTGCTAAATAATGTATTATTTATGTTTATGGACTGCAATTTTACTTTTTTAGGGGATTCCAGGATTCGCTTGAAAATTTGGGTTTTATAATACGGATGCTTTCTATAATTAAATGCAAGGTCTTTCTAAAGATTGTGTATCCAAACATTGTGTGTTAATTATTTATTTTTCAACATAAATCGCTCCATAAATTTGAAGATAAAACGTCTGTAACATCCGGAACACAAACAAAAGGTCAAGTCAGTTTTGTGCGGGAATGTTAACTTTTTTCAATATCTCTGTCAGAATAAATAAAAGTATGCTTTCTTTTTGTATTTACTAACATTAGAACGCAGGGATAGGTATAGAAGAAGTGGCAGTAGCTGGAATATTAAATTGTTGAAAAACTGGAAAACGCTTCTGCTATTGTTTTCACAAGATTGCCGTTAACTTGCGAGTTCCTTCCTTCCTTCCTGTCCCGTAACCCGAAGGTCGTAGGGGCACCACAGATGATCGTTTAACCAGCATACTCCATCTTTCTCTGTCCTCAGCAGCCCTGATGGCTTCGCTCAGTGTCAAACCAGTCCATTCTCGAATGTTGTCCTCCCACCTCTTTTTCGGTCTCCCTCTTCTTCTACCTCCTTGCACTGTGCCTTGCAGAATAGTCTTTGCAAGGCCTGATGATCTGGTGACGTGGCCATACCACCGAAGTTTCCGTTTCTTCACCACTGTTAGCAGGTCATCGTGTTGTCCAATGGCTTGTGTGATGGTCTGTCGGACTTCGTCGTTGGTGATGTGTTGGGTATAGGAAATGCCCAGAAGTCTTCTGTAGCACCTCATCTCCATGCTTTGTATTCTTCGTTGGAGATCTGCTGTGAGGGTCCATGCTTCGCAAGCATATAGGAAGATGGAGATGACAAGGGAGCGCAGCAGTCTTACTTTGGAATGTAGACTGATGGTCCTGTCTTTCCAAATGGGCTTCAACCTTGTCAGGGCAGCAGTTGTTTGTGCGATCCTGGAGAGGACTTCCTGTCGGGACCCATTGTCTGATACAATGGCTCCTAAATATTTGAAGCTATGCACTGTGTCGAGGGATTGGCCTTGGACTTTGATGTCCGTATTGATGCCATTGGTGTTGTTGGTCATCATTTTGGTCTTCTCTGCACTTATTTCCATTCCATAGGCTTTGGAGGTGGTGTCAAGCCTCTGTACCAGCTGTTCAAGTTCTTGTTCCTCTCCAGCCAATCCATCAATGTCATCTGCAAAACGAAGATTGGAGATTGCTCTACCCCCTATGCTGACTGTGCCTTCATGGTCTGCAAGAGCATCCGACATGATGCGCTCTAGGAAGATGTTGAAGAGTGTTGGAGAGAGTAGGCATCCTTGACGCACACCAATTGTTGTTCTGAACCAATTCCCGATGGCTCTGTTGTGGAGGACTGCACTGGTAGCCTTGTCATACAGGCTTTTGATGACTTCAATAATTTTAGGGCTGATGTTGTACACTTTCATTGTTGCCCATAGAGCTGCATGCCAGACTCGGTCAAACGCCTTCTTGAAGTCTATGAACACATGATATAGATGTTGTTGGTGCTGTAGGTATTTCTCACAGATTATTCTGAGGTTGAAAATCTGCTCAGTGGTACTTCGCCCTGCCCTGAATCCTGCTAGTTGCGAGTTCTCCATGTTTATTTACTCTAAAGGCAATTCCGCCAATGCAGAAATTATGATGCACTCCTCTTTTCCGGAACCGTAACCGTCGCAGTTTCGTATATTAAGACTGTTACGAACATAAAAAAAATAAAGTGAAATACAGCAATTGCCTCATTTTAAATCGTAAAAAAACGTAAAATCAGGATTGTCCAATTTTCTTTATCACTACACACAACCTCACAACCAGACTTTTATCTTCGAATTCTTTAAATAATGAAAATTTTAGTATCTAAATAATGCATTGTTTACGTAAATAATGCATTATTTAGCAACATCTTCTAAATAATACATTATTTAGGGAATTCGGCTAAATTATGCATTATATAGGTAAATAATTCCATATTTAGCAACGATGCCTCATTTACTTTTATCATGATTTATTTACCTAAACAATAGATAGATAATAAGTTATTTACCGACACAGTATATTATTTAGAGAAAAAAAAACTTACATTGTTTGTAAACGAATGATTATTTAGAAAAATATGCTTATGCTTCTAAATAAAATTTTTTTTTTAACTCAAAGTGGTACAAATAAATATTTTACAAAGGGAATTCCATAGCTACGTGGACTAACAATGCGCATGTAGTTGTGTTATGCTATAGAGATATACTTCCATCGTCCTGGCACATTGATGGCCCTTGTTCCAATCCTGTGGTGCATGGGCAAAATTAAAATGGCCTTTTTCCACTTTCCAACTTGCAAATCAAGATCGCACAAACAACTCCTGCCCTGACAAGGTTAAAGCCCATTTGGAAAGACAGGACCATCAGCCTACATTCCAAGGTAAGGCTGCTGCGCTCCCTTGTCATCTCCATCTTCCTATACGCTTGTGAAACATGGACCCTCACAGCAGATCTCCAACGAAGAATACAAAGCATGGAGATGAGGTGTTCCACAAGACTTTTGGGCATTTCCTATATCCAGCAAATCGACAACGACAAAGTCCGACAGACCATCACACAAGCCATTGGACAAGACAATGACATGCTCACAGTGGTGAAGAAACGGAACTCCGATGGTATGGCCACGTCACCATAGCATCTGGCCTTGCAAAGACCGTCCTGCAATGCACGGTGCAAGAAGGCAGAAGAAGAAGGAGGCATAAAAAGAGGTTTGGGCACAACATTCGAGAATGGACTGGCTTGACACTGAACGAAGCCTTGAGGATTGCTGAAGACAGAGAAAGATGGAGCACGCTGGCTAAACGATCATCTGTGATGCCCCAAAGACTTTCGAGTTACGGGAAAAGGATAGAATATATGACAGAATCGTGGTAGTATGATTGCTCTGGTGATTCAGTATTGACTTTGTTTTCATAACCATTTCTCTTTCCTGAGATAGGTTATCTCCCGTCTGCCGTATCGTCATTGGTGGATATAGCCGTCAAACGCCAATGTTCATTCATTCACACGCTTACCTTTAATATCGTTATAAACTCGGTGTGACGCTTTGGAGGTTTCTGTAGTCTGGCAGCTCTGTAGTTGCTTCTTTTCCCACACACGAATCTGGCGGAAAATAACCATCAAAACCAATGTTAGTACTGTTACTGTTACTGTTAGTTATTTAGTTATTCATTGCTTACAGGGTCCAGCGGACTGCAAAGAGCTGAATCAGGACCACAACATCAAGACAACTTGGCTGAAAGAGGACTCACCCCTGATCCGCAAAAATGATCTGCTGAAAGAACCCCAGTAGTAACACTGAAGGCACTCCACCAGCCGGTCACTTTACAATAAAGGCATCCCTGGATTCGGCCGTTTTCTATATGTTCGCATGACTCCATATGGTTATCTTGTCATAGTGTTAATGAAATTGTAATGTATGTATTCATTTCTCATTTTATACGTGTGAAGTTTGAGAATTGGTTTGTCATTGTCAATAATTCTCCTGAATGTGTATAATTATATTACCTTGGATATTATGATCGGCAGCGGACGCTGAGGCTATACTCCAATTTATCGAACCCCCGTTTACAAAAACAAAATGGAATACAAACATCATTATAAAATATCAACAAAACACATACATATAAAATGCCTACATTGCTAAATAATAATATCATAGTGACCATTTGGCAGAAAGAGTCCAATATTCCCAAGCTGATACAACAGACCTCACACACAAATGAGGAGTTTTGTCCCGTAGGAGTTTTCAAGAAAAAAGGTAGGTGACTGGTCTAGCGAAGAAAATGGTGGATTGATTGAACAAAGTAGGAATGAGAGAACAAATGACAAAGACATCGACAGTGGGAATTTAAAGCACTACATTTCCAGAAAGTGGGATATTATTTATACAGAAACCCCCGGCACCCCCACGGGGGGAGTTACTGTTAGTGTAAATTCCGACAAGGATAGGGTCTTCTTCTCGTTCCTTCACCGAATCGACGATGAACATTCAACACAGCATCATCCTAAAGCTGAGAGAATACTGCAAGTTTGTGGGTGCGCAGACGACTGATGAGACCGACCTAACCTTACATAAACGTCTCTGGCAATGAGGCTAGGGAATCGTTTGCTTGGAACTGGAGGGTTGGTTGCTCTGCAAGGCTTTCTTGACCTAATGATGTCGTCTGACAAGGATATAGTAGGTAGCCTTTTTTCAATAAACGTATCCATAAAACTCAACTCAAAACAAGTCCTGTAAGATTACCATCAAATAAAAAATTAAAAACAACTTATTCATTTGAGATGAAGAGTCATAAGATGGTTTGCTGATCATCTTTGTTACATTATTGTTGACACGGGAGTGTGAACAACAGCGAGAAAGTTCAAAAATTCAATGTTATACGTTAAAACAAGATGGCGGTTCGAAGCGGCTTGACGGCCTAGCATGCCGAAGAAAAATAACATGACCCCGAAGGACAGTCAAGCGCCCCCTACTCCTTCGGCTGAGAGTATAAACCGAGCTCCAGTATGTGCACACACGCATTCCATAGCACGGATGTTAAAGATCCTGACGCTCATGTCCTTGATGGGTAAGTGCCGGATACACACAAGCATTGGTCCATAATCCTTCATCTCCGGTAGCCCAGGATTGTCAAACGCTTCTCCTAAGGCAGCCAGTGGGCGCCTCGGTCGCGGCGGCTTGAGGTTGATCCTGTATCGGCCAGCGCCTTGAGCAGCTCTTGAGATGGAAAAGCGCTATATAAGACAGAGAGAGAAAGAGAGATTACATCAATAAATACATAATCCCAGTGGCTTACCAATATGTTGGATTTTTCCATCTGAAGTTTCTTGATCTTCAGTTTCAATTTCTCGTTTTCTCCTGCAAAAGAAATAAATCGGTTAAAAAATCCACAAAGAAGCGAGCAGACCATGACAACGCTGCTGCTGCTGCTGCTGCTGCTGCTGCTGATGATGATGATGATGATGAGTAAATTAATATACAAAACAATGCTTAAATTCTTACTTCGCACTTTGCAAGAGTCCCTGATTGCGTCATCACGTTTGTTGGTGACGTCACGACGAATAGTGTGCCACGTCTGCTCCCGTTCTCTCGCCATTCTGTCCGTCTGCTCTTTGCCCTCCACCGCTACCTTGAGCTGCTCCTTCAACTCCGCAAGCTGTCCTTTTTAAAATAAAAAAAAAAACGAAGAGGCAATGAATTTCCTGTAATGTGACCTTGACCTTTGCAATTCGCAAAGCTGTATGGGAATGCTGCACAGTAACAAAACGAGTTCCGTTGTTTTGGACAGGAAATGCAAAATAGCCGTTTGTTGCCGTTGTTCTCGCAAACGCACTAAAACAGCAAGGTTTTATTCCCAAACCGTCACTAATTCACAAATACTACAGCAATTATCTCAAGGAAAGGAGGAGTCAAAAGATTAAATGAACCAGCAAATGAAACTGGCATTGTTTTTTTCATTAGCTGCCTAATAAAGGCGTTTTGCATCTGAACATTCAGATTGGTCACAGCGGACAAACCTTGGGCCACGCACAAAATAATATAGGAATTATCCTATCGAGCCCAAAGTTTGCGCGCAAGGGTAAAAAATTAATGAATTTAAATGTGGCCACGTCGGAGTCCGCGACAAGCATGTCCTTTGCCTGCCACGAAAAATGACGAAACTTGTTCACGTCTGAAAGGCCCTTTAGAGTGTGAAGGTATCAATGATGTATGTGCATAACTCTTTGTACATAACGAAATCATACCATTATATAATTATAGTAATACAAGTACCCCTAAGAAACCATATTAGGGCTCACTTTTCTTGTCAAATAGCTTTGTTGACGCTCTTTGCAGGTCCTCTTTCAGGCGTTCAATCTCGGCTACAAGTCTCGCTTTCTCGCGGTCCAGTGACGCCACTTCCGCTTGCAACTTCCGGTTCTCGTGATCGCATTCTGCCTTGAGCGCTGCAAGCAAAAGTGACCAAATGGGCTTAACGCTTCAATGCAGCAAGCATTTCGAAAAATGATATGTCATCATCATCATCATCATCATCATCATCATCATCATCATCATCATCATCATCATCATCAAAATGAAAAAAACTCTCACCTGAAACTCTCGCCAGATCTCCTTGGTAGTGACGTAAATCCGCATCTGCACGTGCAGATTCCATCTCGCGCCGTTCACTCACGAAAGTGGCACGTGACAGCTCTGTGCGCATGCGCGTTAGCTCTTGATCCATAACTGTCGTCTGGTGAACTTCCATGCTTGTAGCTTTCACGTTGGATTTTGATGGAGACTCCGCTTTAGTTTGAATGTCTGATTCAATTTGATTTCTAGACGACCTTAATTTCTTATTTTCTGATTGCCTCCGTTTCTGATCTTCGGGTTTCGAAGCAGTTTTGGCTTCTAGTTGGGAGTGGTGGTTGTTTGGTTGGTTGATTTTCGCGTTGCTTTGTGATTTGGCGTAAGTTTGGATTCTTTCCGCTCCGTCTTTTAGAACAACAGTGCTGGTGGAAGCTGAGTTAGAAGGACTGGGACTTCGAGATTGTTGTTGTTGTTGTTGTTGTCCCCCCACTGAAACTGAGAATAAACAAATCAGAACAATTTACATAATTATCATATGCCTGTTTTTCTTGCTCATAAATGTATACAACACTGTCTGTTCTACTTCTTTCTCTTCTTTTCGCTTCCTTTCCTTTTTTTCTCTTTTTTTTTAATTGAAAAAAAAATTATTTTCTTTCTTCTTTTTTTTTTTTTTTAAAGTTGCTTAGGAGTTATTTTTGGGTTTTATTTTAAATCAGTTGCTTGACTACAATAAGAGATAGTTCAACACATATTAACATATGACTAGGAGATTATTTTATTTGAAAATAATCTCATATGTTAAAATGTGTTGAACTATATATATATATATATATATATATATATATATATATATATATATATATATATATATATATATATATATATATATATATATATATATATATATATATATATATATATATATAATTCGTTTGTATTACATCCTATTAAACAGCCGAAAAAAGAAGAAGAAGAAGAAGAAGAAGAAGAAGAAGAAGAAGAAACAACAACAACAACAACAACAACAACAACAACAGAAAGATGAGGAGAAGAAGAAATTCTTAAAGAAGACGAAGAAGAAGAAGGAGGAGGTGAATGGGGGGCGGAGGGGAGGGGGAAAGGCAGGAGGAGGACAGGCAACAAAAGAAGAAGAAGAAGAAGAAGAAGCAGGAGTAGGAAAAGCAGAAGGCAAGAACTTACCCGCCTCTACATCGGAACCAATGGGTTTCTTCTTGCTCTTGTTTTTACTGCTCATCCTCTTGAGGAAACGAAAAGGCCCTGCACCAACCAGACATCCGACATTAGCTGAGTAACTGATCCTTCGGATGAGAGCATAACCGAGGTCTAGTCCCTGTGCACGTACACATTTATCCATTGCCCGGATTTTTAAGATCCTGACGATGGTATGGCCACGTCACAAGACCATCCTGAAAGGCACGGTGCAAGGAGGCAGAAGAAGAGGGAGACAGAAAAAGAGGTGGGAGGACAACATTGGAGAATGGACCGGCTTGACACTGAGCGAGGCCACGAGGGTTGCTGAGAACAGAGGAAGATGGAGTACGCTGGTTAAACGATCATCTGTAGTGTCCCAACGACCTTCGAGTTATGGCATAAGATAGGACAGGATAGGATAGGATAGGATAGGATAGGATAGGATAAAGATCCTGACCGGAACGTCCTAGGCGGATGAGCGCCAGCTACACTTAGGCTTCTATAAATCCAGCGAGCACTAGGACCTTCTCCCCCATCCTCAGTCTCTCAGGATTGTGCTCAGTTTGGGCGTCAGGCGATGCTCCTACGGCAGCAAATGGCGCCTCGGGCTATTTGAGTTAGATTTTGTATCGACCAGCGCCTTGAGCAGCTCTTGGGCTAGAAAAGCGCTATATCATTACAAGGAAGATATTAACATTCACATATTAGTGTTATTTTCATCATCGTCGTCATTGTCATCGCTATATTCACAGTCTTCCAAATAAACAACATCACTATAACCAACAGAGTCGTTTTTGTCGTCGTCGTTGCCTTTGCAAAGAGAAACATGTATAATGTCACTGTTTCTTAGACTCGAACTATATTAGACTACTTTTCGAGAAACTTGAAGATGAAGATGATGGTGATGATGATGATGATGATGATGATGATGATGATGATGATGATGATGATGATGATGATGATGATGATGATAGCGAAGAAGAAGATACTAAAATAAACCTAATATAACCAAAAGTAGACGGTATCAATTGAAGTAGCCTAAGCTTACTACGTATTATATCCTGAATCCTACAATAGGAAACAAACCTGCTCCCAGAAATACCACAACCGTTATTAAGTTTTCCTCTCCCAAGAAACGATGTAACGTGGCGAAATTAATATTATTTTGGTCCGCCCAGATAGACAGTCACCGCATCTACAAGCTTACACCTCAAGAACAGGGTATGCTGTGAAACATTCATTATTACAACCTACCTGACATTTTCACGTCTGTCTTATGCTCAGGTAGCGCCCATCGCGGAATACCAAAGCAGCCGCAGACAGCAACAGAAGCAATCGTAAATCGTTCACCGTTAATTTTTCATGTACCTGACATCGCCTCATGCACTATGTTACGTTGAAACGCGCACAATAGTTCGTGTGTGACTCGCACGATAGATCCGATCGTTTGGTTTCGCAAAGCATTCAATAACAGAGTGTAGTTACCTTTGATTAGATTTTGCGTTGTTGTTAGAAGAAGCTTTGTATAACTTTAATAATTTTCGTTGGTCGATATTATTGGAGAATTCTCTAGAGTTGCATGTTTATTATCGATCGAAGAATCTAGATAGATCCACTATAAGCTGAGAGATTCTCTTACAATGAAGAATGTTGTATGACGTAAGACATGATGACGAAGTTTAGTTTGATTGGTTGTAACGCGTCGCTCTGGAACGTTCTGACGTAATCTAGAAAAACTATATAATTGATGCACTGTGTAGAGGAATTGAAAAGTTGGAAAGTTGAGAAAGTGAAAAGTGATTGAACGATTGTATGCAGTTGTTGATGTACGCTGAATAAAGTTGGGAAACTTCATACGACGAATCCGTGCCTTGTTGCTGATTGAACGGGTTGCGTGGATAAACGAATCCATCAGGAGGATTTTAGCATTGGGGCTGAATCAACTACTGATAAAGAAAAACACCAAAGGAGTGTAACACAGTAGCGTTCGTATCTGGACACATAAAGCGTCTATGATAGCCTAGACGTTCGCGTGTCCAGATACAGGCTCCTGTGGTTTCGTGTGACGGTCCTGAATTAATAAGCAGCAACTGCAACAGCTACAGAAGCAGTTGTAGGACTACGTCTCAAATAAAAAAAACAAAAACGTGGATTTGCGAATAGGCCTACTGCGTTGCCTTCCGATTCCTTTGAGACAAGGGAGACGACTGATTGGAATGCAGAATTGAATTGAAATGAAACAACGCCAGGTGCGCACTGGGTGGCTGAGGTTTACGGTCACCTCCCGCTCCCGACGAATCTTAGCAGCGCTGTATGTCCAGGTGGGATCGATAGCACGTGCAGTAAACGTACGTACCATACCTCTGGAATTCCTTTTGTAAAATATTTATTTTCAGCAAAATAATTTGATTTACAAGCATATTTTATAAATTTTTTTTTTTTTTTACAAACAATGTAAGATTTCTCTAAATAATATATTTTCTCAGTAAACAACTTATTGTTTAGGTAAATAAATCATGATATAGGTAAATAAGACATCGCTGTTAAAAAAAGGAATTATTTACTTATATAATGCATTATTTAGAAGATTATATTAAATAATGGTAAAATGAGCCCTAAAATTATTGAAGTAATCAAAATCCTGTATGATAAGGTTATCAGTGCGGTCCTCTACAACAGCGCCATCGGAAACTGGTTCAGAACAAATATATCCGTGTGCGTCAAGGATGCCTACTCTCTCGAACATTCTTTAACATCTTCCTAGAGCGCGCAATGTCAGATGCCCTTGCAGATCAAGAATGCACAGTCAGCATACAAGGTAGAGCAATCTCCAACCTCCGTTTTTGGGAATGACATCGATGGATTGCCTGGAGAGGAACAAGAACTTGAACAACTGGTACAGAGGCTTGACACCACCTCCAGAGCCTATGGAATGGAAATAAGTGCAGAGATGACCAAAATGATGATGACCAACAACACCAATGGCATCAACTCGGATATCAAAGTCCAAGGCCAATCCATCTACACAGTGCATAGCTTCAAATATTTAGGAGCCTTTGTAGCAGACAATGGGTCTCGACAGGAAGTCCTCTCCAGGATCGCACAACTAACTACTGCCCTGACAAGGTTGAAACCCATTTGGAAAGACAATATCATCCGTCTACATTCCAAGGAAAGTCTGCTGCGCTCCCTTGTCATCTCCATCTTCCTATACGCTTGCGAAACATGGACCCTCACTTCAGATCTACAACGAAGAATACAAAGCATGGAGATGAGGTGATACAGAAGACTTCAGGGCACTTTCTATACCCAGCACATCACCAATCACGAAGTCCGACAGACCATCACACAAGCCACTGGACAAAATAATAACATGCTCACAGTGGTGAAGAAACGGAAACTCCGATGGTATTCACACTTTTCTGCTATCCTATGCACCAACGGGAATCCCCTCTATGAAAAATACTTCCGGTTTTTTTTTCTTCGCGTGTTTTAGTGAGTTATTTCCAAATATTCAAGAATATTAACATGTGTCACTGGCCACCTGTATCGTACCCTCACATATTTTTATTTTTTTTTGCTGCATCCCTTTCTATCGCCAGTGGCGCGCCTAAACCCTACCTACCTAACATTATTTGTGAATTTTTGAAAAATATTCGGAAAAAACATAACGCCCAGATGCGGGCTCGAACCCACACCTGTCAGGCGCCATTGGTTTCTGGCTTGTGGACAAGGCAAGTTAGTCCCGCCTTAGCCCACTTGGCCACAACGCTAGCCTAACATATTCAGTTACTTTGTGTTTTGTGAAGGTTGCGACGGCGAAGCTATGGAAAATTACAAGAGTTTTCAGGTCCCGTTTCACTTTCTGTCGATGATCGACGCACCTCCGAAGTCGCCACAAATACAGGCCTCTACGATTGTTTTTTGCATTCTTTCACTGAGCATGTACTTCCTCCACCGTTTTTATACTTATCCCACTCATTTTCTGGCTCTAACAATCGTCGTTTTCGGCAATTTGCCATATTTAAAAGTCACGCATCAAGCTTTGATAAAAGCAAAACAAGCAAAACCGGAACTTGGTTTCATATAACCTCGTTTTAATTTATAATGGCGATACCCACGAGTTTTTATGAGAGGTGCCGGAAAGTTGTGAATGGCCACGTCAACAGAGCATCGGGCCTTGCAAAGGCAGCCGCTGGGTGAGGGGTTGTAAAAGGCGCAAATTTATGGAACGCGGAAAGCGTCAAATGCGCGTGCACGCGAAAATGTACACGCAATTGTACGCCCATCTAGTAGCTGGTTGGTTGAAAATGAACACGCCAAACTGCGCAAGCGCAAATGCACACGCAATTGCACGCGCATTTAGTAGGCCTAGCTGATTGGTCAAAACTTACACGCCAAACTGCGCAAACGCATTTGCACGCCAAACTGAACGCCGGATGTTAATGAAAAGGAATGAAAAAGCATGGAACTGAAAAAGCATCGGAAAACGCGTGTAACTATCGTAAGCTTTGCAGTGTGGCCATATTGAAGACCGTTGTAGTCTACGTGCGATGGAAGATAATTCTCATATTATTTACAGGCAAAACAAAATAAAGTATTATAACATTTTAAATTATTTGGGGAGAGGGGAGGGAGTGTTGGAGGCAGGAAAGGTCGTGGGTGGCGGGGGTTACATTGTAAATTAATTGTCAATTTACATGTGACTAGTAGCTAGTAAATGCGCGTGAAATTGCGCGTGCATTTTCGACCAATCAGCTACTAGATGGGCGCGCAATTGCGTGTGCATTCTCGCGAGCAATTGCACGCGCATTTGAGGCTTTCCGCATTCCATACAAGTTGTCATAACCCCTTTCCCCCCCTCTCTCTCTCTCTCTCTCTTTCCCCAGGGCGTCCTAATGATGAGCCAGGCCCACAATTCGCTGCTAACTTTTAAAACGTTTTTTTAAAGAAAGATAACAAGATTGCTTTGTGGAGGGCTTAGGTTGGTTTCAACACCCGCGCCGTGGAGGTAGGCTTACACGTTATGAATATATTGGTGAGCACCTGTGCGTATACCCAATGCTATCTTGTGTGCATAACAGTGTACACTATGTGGGAGAGCGCGTGTGTACTGCTCCTTGCTTCCGTTAATACTTACTTCGATTTTCTTCTCAAGGGGCGATACACATCCTAGCCGGCCGATGAATTAGTTATCGTCTTGCCTGGTCCTGGTGGGCCATTGCCTCCGACAACAGTAAACTACCGCCCCGATTGAATCAGATGACCCAATAAAAACAGCTTCATTGAAAATGGAAAGGTTCGTGGGGCCGGGTGGCTCAGTTGGTAGAGCGGCTAACTAGTAACCGAAAGGTACCTGGTTCGAATCCCGGATTGACCAACGTGTGACCATAAATTATTATTTTCGCCTTAGCCTACCATCAACTGGTTCGCTGGTGTCAGAATAATGTGACCAGTAGTCGCCTATGCGCTTCGGTGTCGTGTGGCTATAATCTACTAACTAACTAACCTGCAAAAAAAGTTTTGAAATACATTTTCTGCAATTGAATGCGTGGCCGGCACAATGTTACTAAGAGGTTTCGAACAGTGATCGCCGATAGTAGATCTACATAGGTATTGCTAAAAACAGATTTTAATAAAACAACAAATAACGGCTAAAAATATATGAATACAAAAGTAATTTAATGGTACACGTATTTAAATTAAGAAAAATGTTAGAGATAATATACTGGTGAATATACACAGTACTACACACACACACACATGTCAGTTAATTGAGAGAGAGAGAGAGAGAGAGAGAGAGAGAGAGAGAGAGAGAGAGAGAGAGAGAGAGAGAGAGAGAGAGAGAGATTTCATTTATTGTCTATTCACACATTCAGGTGATATTAGACATTAATTAAGAACAACAACAATATAAATAAAATCACAATTAAGAAACCTTGTAACAAAATGGAATGAAAGGGGAAGAAGGATTTAACACCAAACTATAAAAGTCTACCAATAGGAGTCTGTGCAATAATTTTCACAACTGCTGTTATCTGTGAATGATGTAATACATCATCTAAAGAATGTCCATATTCAGTCAAATGATGTCCTTGGTTTTCATACATTGCATTTAAAGCTGGACATTAAAAAAAAGGGGGGTTAACTGATATATTTTTGCCACACATACACTGGATATCTGTCGAATATTTAGTATTCCATGAGTTCATTCTTAACTTGTATATTAATTTTGACAACTGTCGTGAACAGTTCGGTATAGTAACCTTGTTAATGCTACTATCTTGACATACTGCTTTTTCTAATAAGGAATACATTTCATGACAACACATACTCAAATTGTTGACAGAAATAGAATCTAATGATCTTAGCGCTCCCTCTTTGGCTAACTTGTCACATACTTCATTCCAATGCATTCCACAATGTGCTGGAACCCAACAGAAATCAACAACTATACCTCTAGAAAACATACAATGGATCATGTTTAATTTCATATATGAATTCATTTCTTACTTTGGAATTACCCTGTTTCAAAGCATACAAAACCGATTTTGAATCTACACAAATCAGTAAACCACAGAGCTCTAACGGTAAAGTCATAATGTAGTTGAGAGCCATTACAATAGCATAAAGCTCACTCGTAAATATAGAAAACCCTTTCCTATATAATATGAGCGTCTTACATTTAATGCAGGAATGATAAAAGCCGATCCACTATCTAAAGAATCTAATACCGAACCATCTGTAAAAATCTTCAAATGGTTTAAATAATTATTTTCAATATGCTCTTTTTTTACCTCAGTAACTAAGAGAGTAGTGTTGTCATCTTTTTTAGTTACACTATAATCAATGCTAAAATTTGCATTTCTGTGCTCCCATGGTGGAATAGGTGATATTAATGGCATAACGGGAATTGCTGTGATATCAATGTTACACTTTTCAAAAAGATCTTTTGTATAGTTCTTAATTGGCTTCAAGTAATTAATATGTTTACCCCTTGGGGTCATGAGCAATCTTGCCACTGTAGATTGTTCTAACCTATAAAGGGAAAAGTGAAAGCCCCAGTTGAAAACCTGTCTTTCCTTTATAGGCATGACCGATTCACTGCGGCAACAGTACCCCCGTTGGAGTGCCGGGGGTTTCAGTATAACTAGTGTCACCACTTTCTGGAAATTTAGTGCTTTAAATTCCCACTGTCGCTGTCTTCCTCATTTACTCTTTCCCATTCCTGCTCTGTCCTATCACTCTGCTATACTATCTTCTTCTTCGCTACTTCAATGACCTATCTTTTTTTCTTGAAAACTCTTCCTGGACAAGACTCCTTGTTTGTGTATGAGGTCTGTTGGATCAGCTTGGGAGTGTTGGACGCTTTCTGCCGGGTGGTCACTAGGGCTTCCTAAGATGTTATTATTTCGCAATATAGGCATTTTATATGTATATGTTTTGTTGATAATTTATAATGATGTTTGTATTCTATTTTGTTTTTGTAACCGGGGGTTCGAGTAGTTGGGGTAAAGCCTCAGCCGTTCCCTGCGTGGGATGTCTTTATTGTAAAGTGACTGGCCGGTGGAGGGCATTCAATTTTCCCACTAGGGTTGTTTCAGCAGATCTTTTATGCGGATCGGGGGTTGTCCGGTCCTGATTTGGCTCGGAAGAGTCCGCTGGACCTAAAGCAACAATCAATCAATCAATCAATTAATATGTTTAGTTCTTTTGGGATAGTCTTCTGCATCTATAAGAGAGAGAGAGAGAGTTATTATATTTGCCTCGTCTTATTTCGCTTGTTTCCAGAATTTCGTATATGTTTTTCGTTTTTATTCTTATTTTTGGTGCTCCGAAACTACTTAAAGCTATCAAATAATTATAATCAATATGACAACGAAAATGAGAGTAAACCATGTTTAACAACGGGATCCACCTCGGTAAATGGCAGTCCATCAAGGTTTATTTCGATCCATCTTGGTTCATCTTGGTAAAAATAGGTAACCGGTCCTGAATACATATATTGCCACGTGTACGAACGACCTGATTGTTTTGAGCACCTTGTTGAGTATGAATGTTTTGATTTGCAAAACCGCTGTTTGGAAAAGAACCTGCGGATGAGTAATTCCCACGCGGGCAGTCGCAAATCTCGAACCACGAAAATTATTCCATCTTTGATCCGTCCCACGGAATTGATTCTGAGTGGGCACATTCTGAGATTTTTACATGGACGCAAAAATGGAATCATGCATCTGACTTTGAAGTTCCATGCCAGTTTCTTTTCTGGATGAGCCATGCGAAATACTTCAACACTGTCACTCAAAGCCCTGAATTTTGTCAAATTTCTATCTTTCATAAACACCGCAAGATTTCTCGAAACAGAAGCAACAAACTGCTCATACAAAATAAGATTCCACAGACCTTCAAAAGTCTTTTAACACTCCGATAGTTGGATCCACCTTTCCAACAAGTGAGAAAATCGCTTTGAAAAAGTGACAAAACTTTCTCCCACTTCAGGCCGAACCGATCTGAATTTTTCAGTGCACTGAAATTTCTGAAGAAGCTCTTGCTTAAGATCATCATAAGAAACAGGACAAGGAATGATAAACAGCTCAAGCCAGGCCTTGTAGCAATGCAGTTAAGTAGACAACTCATTTATTGCTATCATAATTGAGAGCTCTCGCATGTGCCTCAACCGGCAGAAAGACGAATCAATGTTATCTCTAACTTCTTTGAAAACAGGTAGTTGGGGTGTTCGGAAGTCTACGCTGATTATAGTCACTATATATTGCGCATGCATATACTATATGTAACACGGTTGAGACAGTACATTACATGATTATTGCTTTAGGTCCAGCGGACTCTTCCGAGCCAAATCAGGACCAACGGTTGAGACAAAAATGATTAGTTTCGTGGAACACGGCATATTTGCAATTAACACGTTAAAATTTAAATTATGAGATGAAAATTAAAATGTTCAGTTTGTGCCCATTTCAGGAAGATTGCTATATAGAGCCACAATTGAAAATTAAACATGATCACGCAAAGATAATTGTATTTTTTTAAGTGATAATTGTATTTTTTGTGATAGTTGTAATTATCTAATAATAATTGTAAACTATCTCAAGATAATTTTTATTAATATGTGAAAATTGTAATTGTAATTGTGAGGTTTTGGCGCTAGAAAGGCGTAGCAAATACTGATATTATTTTATTAATTAACACTGTGGATTACCAGTATCTCTGTAAATTATACAGAACACATATTAATTTGAAGTATCTCGTACTGATACTGGTAGATTTGGAGCTAGTAGGCCGTCATAATATTCGTGTAAATTTGATGTCTGTAATAAATAAAAATAATAATTAAAAAATTCAAACGTTGTAATCCAGAAAGTTCTAAGTAATAAATAAGAAGAACTCTGGCAGGGATTTTTTTTTATATTGGGTAAATGCATGCATTGTTCGCTGAAAAGCGTATTGGTTGTACGCGTGTTTTTGGCTGTTGAAAGAAAGAAAATGGGCTTACCATTTATTTCTGTGAGCATACAGTTCTTCAAGCCTTGGACAATGGGCTTACCATTTCATTTCTGTGAGCATACAGTTCTTCAAGCCTTGGACAATGGGCTTACCATTTCATTTCTGTGAGCATACCGTTCTTCAAGCCTTGGGTGCTTACCATTTCTTTTCTGTGAGCATACAGTTCTTTAAACCTTGGACACGATCGAGGCGCGCTTACCATTTCATTTCTGTGAGCATACAGTTCTTCAAGCCTTGGACATGTAGTAGTAGTAGTAGTAGTAGTAGCAGTAGTAGTAGTAGTAGTAGTAGTAGTAGTAGTAGTAGTAGTAGTAGTAGTAGTAGTAGTAGTAGTAGTATAGTAGTAGTAGTAGTAGTAGTAGTAGTAGTAGTAGTAGTAGTAGTAGTACGGCATGCAGGCTAAAAAGCCTTTGGCCTTCATAATTGATCTTAATGAGGGTCCCAAGACCCACCCCCTGGCATCAGTGCCTACCAATTTAGAATTTTTTAGCCTCCAAATTTGTGGAGTAGATGCTATCCCTAAATAATTTGTCCAGACTATTTTTGAACACATTAACTGATTAAGTGATCCAGCATCCACAGCCTCGGCAGTCAGGTTATTCCAAGGGGTTACCACTCTATTAGTAAAATACTTGTTAAATTTGCGAGTATTATTAAAAGTTTTAGTAAGTTTAAATTTGTGACCTCGTGTTAAATCAAAATCATTAAAATAAGACCATTTCATTTCTGTTAGCGTATAGTTCTTCAAGCCTTGACATGAGGAAATACCATCCAGAGAACGTATACGTGTGTGAACAATGTAAGGAATTTACATGATAGCTTCGTTCAACTCTCGATTCTAGTGAAAATAAAATTGTTTTACGTCATTGTCGTAGATGCTGGCGCAAATTTCCGCATTTCCGGTTTTCGTTATGATGATATGAAGAGAATGGTCGTGTGGCTGTAGATCTGTGTTTGTTGATGTCATATATAATTATTCTTGTCCAGCCCTCTTTGGAAGGTTTTTATGTTTGATGTAATCGGGGCTTATCAAGGGAAAATCATGCTGTGATCTGTTCATCGACATTGGGGAGCCGCTCATCTTTCCATAGGACTACCACCTTCATCGTACATTGACTTTGCCACTGAGACGGGATCATCCGACATTCAATGCATACACGTTCTAAAATTCTTCTTTCCATGGGACTGCCGCCTTCATCATCTTAAAAATTTGTGTTATGATTAATTTTAATTCAACGTCGTGTCATGTCTAAGTCTTCGTAAGGAATAAATGCATTTGTGTGAATGAAATATTCAATCTAAAAAGTCTTCTTTTGTTTATCTTTCCAAATTTCAGTATTATGTAGTATAAGTTTCTTGTTTATTTATTATATATAACGAACGCAGCTTCTTATTATCTTTAAGAATTGTGTACCAGTTATGTTGGTTTTTTTCTCGCTTTTTTGTCAAAATCATGGCTTGTTGTAATGCCTTATAAGGTAGAGGGCATTGAGAAGAAGCGATCTGGCCAGCTCATTCAGAAATGCTGCACCTATCCTCTGGAATACGATTTGGGAGTTAGTAAATCAGCAACAGATGTCCATTCTTTTTACCAGAAGCAGACCTATCTCTTTTCACAACAGTAACTGGCACATTTATCCTGCTCCCCTATAGCATGTCTCCAAGATATGGAGTTGTGCGCCATTCAAGTGGACATTGCATTGGGTTGGAACTGATAACCAGATGAATGTTTTTTAATATAAAAGCAAATGGTAAAGAATTTAGTACAGATTCATCAACCAACTCACTACCAAGAAATGTATTCTTATCAATTGTCCTACAACACCAAGTGTTGGAGCAAAACCATTGAAATAAAATAACACTAAAACTTACCAAAGCTTAGCTATCAAGTCAAGTCAACCAACCTTTATTACCCACAGAGGAGAATTCATACAGCACATTGCGTCTCAGCAAGTAACAAAATATATTTTAAACAATTGATTCATACAGCACAATGCGTCTCAGCAAGTAACAAAATATATTTTAAACAACTGATTCATACAGCACAGTGCGTCTCGGCAAGTAACAAAATATCTTTTAAACAACTGATTCATACAGCACAGTGCGTCTCGGCAAGTAACAAAATATCTTTTAAACAACTGATTCATACAGCACAATGTGTCTCAGCAAGTAACAAAATATACTTTAAACAACTGATTCATACAGCACAATGCGTCTCAGCAAGTAACAAAATATATTTTAAACAACTAATTCATACAGCACAATGCTTCTCAGCAAGTAACAAAATATATTTTAAACAACTGATTCATACAGCACAATGCGTCTCGGCAAGTAACAAAATATATTTTAAACAACTAATTCATACAGCACAATGCTTCTCAGCAAGTAACAAAATATATTTTAAACAACTGATTCATACAGCACAATGCGTCTCGGCAAGTAACAAAATATATTTTAAACAACTAATTCATACAGCACAATGCATCTCAGCAAGAAACAAAATGTATTTTAAACAACTAACTAAATGGGCAAATATGACACCAAGTTTGGTTGTTATAGTTGAAATAGGTTCTGAGATATTAATCCACTTACAAGTTTTGCACAGACAGACTGACAGATGGAGGGACACTTTTTTGTTTGTTAAATGTCATTTTTGGACCATTTAAAACTCCTTTTGCACAGATTTGCAAAAATTTGGAATTTTTTGTTTCTTTGTGCTGAATACATAGATTCACACTGCTATGCATGCGAGTCAAAAATACTACTGTATACAATCACAACATTTCCACAACAGTTATACAGTATACTTTCAACTATACTTTAACATCCACACACACACACACATACACACACACACACGCGTGCATGCACACATACACACACACACACACACACGGTCTCTTTTAAGCTCTCTCACTACAAACACACACCCACAAATCGAAATTATAGAGAATTTCATTTGACTGACATAACCACCCATGCATACTCAATAAAAACAACTTGTCCATTCATTACAACAATATTACAGAACTAAACATAATATTAATGGAATATCAAATTTTACAAAGGCTACACAGTCAAGGTTCCATTATATGTTGACAGCCAGCAACAGCAAGCCAGTCAGCCTGACACAGAAAAACAACTAAACATTTAAATAAATCAATGTTGTGGTCCAAATGTTACTTCGTCAATGAGGCCACCAATTCCCTCATCACAGAAACCTCCTGCTCTTCACGTTTTTCTTTGGCTTCTTGTCGTTCCCTCATGTAAGCCAGGATTTTGTCGACTGCTGTCCGTCTCTTAACCCTCTGTTTGAATGGCTGGCCTTGTGTGTCGCTTGCAAGCTTTCTCTTCTTTCCTTTATCTGTAGTCCCCACACCCTTGTCACCTTCTACTCTGTCGTCAACACCCTCTGTCTCACAGCTGCTGCTGCTGGGAACAAGCCCCCCTCGTTCAGTCCATTCCGAGTCTACAGTGTGAACAGTCGACTCCTCTTCACTGCTGAAAGCAGCCAGCAAAAGTTCGTCCACAGCCTTCGGCGTGGTGCCCAGCTTGCTGTTGTGCTTCTGGATCCTGTCAAATTTGTTTTTCTGCGACTTGATTTTGAGCCTGCATTGCTCGCCTGTCGGCCCAACACATCCATGCGGCAGCTGTTCCTGCACTCGTCTGGAGATTTCATCCCAGCTGATTTTGGTGCTTTTCTTAGCAATGAACATTAGCATCAGACAGCGGATAGTGTTGCTGGTCCAATGGAAACCTGAAAGAACCAAACAAACGGTCGTACAGTGAGGACGGAGAAAAATAAATCAAGGACAACAGATCTTCTGCTGCTTACAGACAGTTACTAAGTTTATAGAAGCAGTCAGCCCCAAAGTGACGCCGACCCAAGTCTGCACGTCAGACGCTGTTAAGGGCGTATGCCTACATCCAGTCTATGCTTGATAGATCTCTGACACTCAGCTAGCATCCAGCAAGTGGTCTATTCATTGAACACTGTACCAGCTGACAGCTGTTCAAAGTGCTGACAGCTGTGTACCGATAAACATAATTCAAAGGCCAATATCAAACCCCAGCAGTTTTACTGTCGTCAAAACATTTAACAAAGAAGCAAAATTAATTCATCAACAACACAACCCCCTGACAAAAGTTAATTTATCAACAACACAACTCCATGGCAAAAGTTGATTTATCAGCAACACAATAACACAACTCCCAGACAAAAGTTAATTTATCAACAACACAACTCCCTTTAAAAAAATGAATACAACACAACTCAACAAAAGTTAATTCATAAACAACACAAGTCCCTGAAAAAAGTTAGTTTATCAACAACACAACTCCCTGACAAAAGATAATGTATCAACAACATATCTCCCTGACAAAAGTTAATTTCATTGTTCATATTGACTACCACCTCACACATGTAAGCATTATGAAAATCTCAATAACCAATATTATTTTACCGTCAGCAAATGTCTGATGGAAGGCACTGGACCCAAGCCTACCTAAAAAATAAAGAAAACAAAATATAAAAGATACCTACGTTTATACACTCTGACTAACACTAGAGTTCCAAATTTTAGTTTTGTGAACAAACTGATATTACTTATATAACAAGAAATACAATAGCATTCTAATTTAATTTAAACCCTTTATTTTATTTTCCAACCAAAAAAGCCACCTTGATCTTAATTGTTACTTTGAACATTATACATTTTCCTTGATCTGAAGGAATGCCAGTTGTCAGTCGACTTCAAGAAAGCCCTCAAGACATTTTTCTTCAAAAGCCTCAAATTAAATTAGTCTGCCACCCGTATAAATAGTAGTGTGCATTTAAATGTTAAAAACACCCGATTGCTACTCTCTCTTTTCTCTTCAAGAGCAATGAGCATGAACTTTATCTGTGGATATCTGCGCCAACAATAACAATCATCACCATCATCATCATTATCATCATCATGATGCTGTCAATGCCCATATTGGCTTTAGAGACCGTCAATATTTGTATTGTACATTCGCACTTAATTACTTATGCACCTAATGCAAAATACACAGTATTTAATTAAACAAATTAAAATAAAATACCATCATCTTTATAAGCGGTTTCTTCATTCGCTTGAGATTTATCTGAAAAGAAACAGAAACTCAACGTTACATGTTCTGTCTGTCACTCTTCTAAACTGAATAGATACAACAAATCCTGTTCTGGGAAAACCACCGACATTTGGATTACTCCTCAACAAAAGTTTACGAAACTATAGAACACAATCTACATTTTTTGAAGTTTTTAATTAGGCTTTAACATTTTAAAAAAGTTTTTATTTAGGCTTTATATAATTATGTGTGTGAGTGCATTTGTTAGTTCATTAACCCAATGCCACTCGGGCCGGCAGGCAGGCATGTAGATTAACGTCCCCGGACACATAGCATATAGGGGACAATGCCACTCGGGCCAGTTTTGAACTTCCCTTATTTAGTAACTCAAAGCAGGGGAAGGAACTCCGCAAAATGTTCACACCTCGCTCAGGAAAAAAACAATTAAATACAAAATGAGGATTTACACCTGTTTTAATGTGATGAAATATACCATCAGATATTCAATGTTTACAATTTGTTTTTAAAAGGTGTAAGGTTGGTACAAAAAATGCACACACAAAATACTAAGACAACAGTTTAATGTTTTCACAGATGTCTGGATCAAATTCCTTTTTTTAGGGCTATTGTTCAGCACAGAGTTCACAAACAAGCTGTTATAAAAAGCAAAAAGTATGCTGATCTTAAAGGAAATAAAATTACCAAAATGGAAGGAAAAAAATGAGGAAGAAACGGTGCAATAAAAATGTAATTGAAGAAACTACGTTTCTTTGACTATCAGTAGGCTACCTGTCTTCTTCTTCGTTTAGAAGAACAGACAAACAAAGAAGACAGATAGGCCTACTGATAGTAAAAAGAAACAAAAAGTAGAAACAAACTGTACAGTGTTAGCAACTCTGGTGTCTTCTTAACCCTTCAGACATTGACATAGTTACTATGAACAATGACTAACCAAGTCAATGTCCGAGTGGGTAAAGAAGACACCAAAGTTGATAACACTGTACAGTTTGATTCTACTTTCTGTTTCTTTTGACTATCAGCAGGTCTATCTGTCTTCCACATTTGTCTTTTCTTCTTTCTTTTGCTGGGAAAAGCAACATCTGGCAACTACTGATCTGAATCACTCTCTATTGAACTCACAGAACTAACCGACAGATGATCTGTCGGTCAGTTCTGTGAATGCTGCTGATCATCAAAAATTGTCAGATTTGATTAGATATTCAAAATCAAGGCGATTTGGGGTTACTGCTAAACCCAAGTCAACATCAGACACCTCTCCTTTTGTTATTTCTTCTAGTTTAAAGCCCATAAAGTCATTGTCATGTATGACAACCGAACACCATATCTTCCTCCTCCATCTTTGTGACACCGAAAATTGGGCCACAAACTTTCTGGTTTTCCTATTCAACCATGTAGATCTAGCGAAAAAGTAAACCGGAAACAGAAATTTTTCCGGATACATTTTAAAGCGATGCATTGTGGTTGACCGTTGTTATACATTTACGATGCGGTAGACTAGTTCGCTGGACAGAACAGGCCTTGCGAGAAAACAAAGGCACTAAGCCCGTGGGCCTGAACTGGTCTTGCGAATGGCAAAGGGTTAATGAAGAAATCAACACAGATCTGTTTAAAATGTGGTCTACAATAAGGCAGGACTAACTTGCCTTGTCCACAGATTAGAAACCAATGGCGCCTGACTGGTGTGGAATTGATCCCGCCTCTGGGCGTTATGTTTCTCAGAATATTATTTACTTTTGACTCTGGGAACGTCTCTGGGGGCTTTCTCCGGTTTGCTCCCCCAGGAAAATTTCAAAAACACAATTATTATTACATAGGTTGGGTTTAGGCGCGCGACAGGCTGCGACTAGGCCTTCCCCAGGGGAGTGGCCCAGAATTTCCCGATAAAAAAGAAACTATAAAGTGTCAACAGTTAAAAAAAAAAAATTTTTGTTGACTAGTAACGTTTCATATTCAAGAAAGACAACTTGTTTACTGTTTGCGCATTATGCCAGTGTGAGTGGACCTCTTCAATGTATGGTTGTGAATCCCATTAGTTCATGTTTTGTGCGCCTGTTGGTTTAATTGCTTCATTCCATTATTATCACTATCAGAAGACAATGCTTTGTCGTAATTTCTGAATAAAATTGTCAAAAAGTGTGTGCGTTTGCAATACTGTCAACTGCCATGGAAAACCGGATGTTTTTGAGTTGGTGCAAGCTGATGTACATGTGTACACACATGCTGGACCTCAGTTCACATACTCACCCTAAATAAGATTTAGGTTGTTGTTAGCTGTAATCAGGTACACAACAAACGGACCTCACAAACATCAATGCCAATGATGACACAACATACCTTTCTCTTCCATGTCTTGAACTATCTCAACCAACTCCTTGATTACCACAGGATCTGAGAAAGCAAGAAAAAACTCAAATAAGTAACTGCCAATTAAGGTTATTATGCTCTATAAGTACAGACACAGATTGTGTGTTTCTATATCATAGCAACAGTTGTAAACCCTTGCTAGTTATGCCCTTATTATGTATCTCTCCTCGAGCGTTTAGACCGTGTTGTGCGCCAGGCTTCAAGATGCGTTGGTGGGGCCCTCCCGTCCATCGAGGCTTTACACGCGCAACGTGTCACACGCAGAGTCAAACATATTATCCATGATGAGTCCCACCCCGCCCACGTGCTCTTCCAGATGCTCCCTTCAGGCCGTAGATTCTGTTCCCTCACCAGCAAAACCACACGCTCACTGAATGGCTTCTTCCCGTGGTCTATCAGACACTTAAATCAATTATAAGAATTATTTAGGCTGCTCCTTATTGCGTGCACTTGTATAGTCATATTAGTCATGAATTGCGGGAGGCTGCTTCTGCGTGCGAATCTATTTTAGTCATCTGTATATTTGATGTGTCTGATGATGTACACTAAAAATCATGCACCTGTTTTGTTATCTGTAATTCGGTTGTGTTTGTTGATGTCTGTATTTCTATGTTCTACATGAGTGTTCTAGTCAGGCGTGGGTCTGCTGTCTAGTATAATGGTGGTTACATAGGTCACACTAGATCTATGCTTTATTTGTCTGTTATGTATCTTGTGCATGCCTGCCGCTGGTCTAAAGCATTCTTTGTGTCATGTATACTATAACTGTATGTATGTCACTTGGCGAATAAATCTTGAATTGAATTGAATTGAACTGAATTAATGTAATGTTCTGTTATGCTTCTGTTTATACCTTTAATACTATTATAATGAACGGAAAAAGTTGTTTTAAATGTCTGTGCATATGAGTGGTTCTTGTCAGTCAAAGAAAATGTTCAATACATTTTGTATGCCTTTGTGTGTGTGTGTGTGTGTGTGTGGGCATGTAGAAACGATGTTACTCTGACACACACATGAAACTCCACATGGTTTCTTCTGACGTTTTTGGAAGGCTGTACTATTTTGACGTCAAAATAGTGCTCCGTTGAGTTAGAGCTGTTTTAGGATTAGGGTTAGGTTAAGGGTAGGGGTTAGGGTTAGGGATAGCTTCAAAATTTGGAAAATGTCAAAATAATGTCAAAGAAATGGAAAATGTGTCAAAATAATCCCCGGTTTTTTCACAACAGTCATCAGAACGTCGTTTCTACAAAAATGTGTGTGTGTGTGGGCATATAGAAACTACGTTACAGTGACACACTCATGGAACTCCACATGGTTTATTTTGACTTTTTTGGAAGGCTGCCCTATTTTGACGTCAAAATAGAGTTCCGGTAGAGTTACAGCTGTTTTAGGCTTAGGGTTAGGTTAAGGGTTAGTGTTTGGGTTAGGGTTAGGGTTAGGTTCAGGTTCAAAAATTTGAAAATGTCAAAATAATGTCACGAAAATGAAAAGTGTGTCCAAAAAATCCCTGGTTTTTTCACAACAGTCATCAGAATGTCGTTTTTACAAAAATGTGTGAGCAGCGGAAGAGCTAAAACAGACTGGCCTATGTATGTGAGTGTAGAAATCACAAGTACAATTAAAGTATAATTTATAATTTTTAGAAATTTTTTTTTAGCTTTTAGTATCAGTTATCTTGTGATTTTATGCATAATTCTTGCTTAACAATTTCTTTCTTCTTAGCAGAGAGGCCGTGTGCTGAATGCATTCTTTATTGTGGGCAAGACAGGTTTGTTGGCTTCAATTGACTATAACTATTATCACAGGTTTAGAAAACAGAGTCGTGACAAGCAGTAAGACTTCAAAGGTCTGCAGCAATGACTAGACTGTCCATGGTCAAATAATGACAATTTTTTACTTTAATTTGCACATTTGTAATTTTTTAAAAAATTTAGCACATTATTTGTTTAGACTGTGTTGTTATGACATTCATGAAACGCCACATACGCTGTGTTCAGAATGGATAATCTTTCATGTCCTTTCTTAGGTACTTTTAAGTGATCTAACGCTAACCCTAACAGATCATTGTTCTGATGTCAGCATAATGGAGTCCGTAAAAAAAAACGTAGGTAGATTGCCAAGTGTATGTCACAAGAACGCCGTCTAAACACTATCACACCCACTCACACACACCCACACCAATACTCAAACACCTACCTTTCTGCTTCACTCTTTCCAGTGTGTCCAAATCACATGCTAGCTTGACTGTTCCATTGATTTGAATTTCATACAACTCAGACAAACTGTGCAAAGAAAGAAAGCATTGTTGGTGAAAGCAACAGGCAAAAACAAATGTATTTATTCAGTAACGATATATCCTACTCCCCCACCCTACCCCACCCCCTCATAAAGCATCTCCCACCCCCACCCCCACCCCAGTCAAACACAAGGTCAGTGAATGGCATATGCGAGCGTTGTTATTCTTAACTCTTGAGATGAGCCTACATCCCAACTCAATGTTGACGACAGTGTGAACGGAGCCAGTTCAACAGTTCTGACTCTCGCCAACATTGCATAATTATATGGTCTGATCTTGTGTGTGTTCTTTCATGAGCTCCCCACAAACTCACCTCTCCAAAGCCTACTTTCTAAGACGAACATGCTGACTGGCAACGCAGACACAGGCCAAACATCAAATCACAAGAAATGCAACCAAAGTTTGTTTTTAAATCAATGAAATCAAAGGCGCCATATACCATACAGTTCATGGAGTTATCATTGCAGTACTAGAGGGCAACAACAACAACACCATGCCTACTGCTGTCAGAACTTTATGGCTTGATCCATTAGACCTGGGTCAGCATAAATACATTTGGCGAAGAGACTTCAGAGCAACACCATCTCACTAGCAAAAGCTAAACAGATCATTTGTGTCCAGCATTCTACTTAGTTTTCTTGTGTTCTGTCTGTCAAAGCGTAACTAGGCAATGTGCAATACAAGGTCGAGCTTACTTTTCTTGCTGGATGTCCACCATCTTCTTTTTCACCTGAGCCACTCAAAATCTTTGGTGCATCAGGCAAAAACGAGGTTGCTGCATCGCCCGGCTAATGAACTTGGCAATAATTTAGTATAGTCGTGTGCAGCGATATGATTCTGGCTAAACAAACCCGCAAAAAGCTTTCTCAGTACTAGAAAATGCACACTGATATTAATTACAGCCTTGAAAACACTTTAAGACATCGAATTTGATCCATACAACAACCATTTAGATAATTTTCCCTCCTATGAATTCAGTACTTCACAAGTTTGGTCGCATTCCCAACCAGCGTGAAAAAAGGTAGCTGTTCACGGCACAAGTTTGATGTAAGAAATTTGTCACTTTTGGTTACGTTTAATGTTGGTCACTGTACAAGATCTAGGTTGCTTTCAAATAAAATTGTGTATCAAGTTTGAAAGAGTATGTAGAACTATAGAAGTTATATAGGTTCATTTGACATATAACAAACGCCAGGCCTGCCTACCCAAGATTTGAAACTTCAGGGACATTTTGCACGGCCGACAAGCAAGGGCGACCAATACGCGCTCAAGTAAGTAGTGGGGTCCAAAGGACCCAAAATCATGCAATCTGAGCAAGGAAATTGGCACTTAATCATCAGGATCCCAGTCACACTAAAGTAAAAGTATCAAATGCATGCAAGCTTACCTTTTAGCTATATTTACACTATGTACACCACTCCACTACACCACTGAATCTACTTGGACTTGGGAAGAGACCTGTAATAGGCGCTCTTCATATCCTGGAGGTCCTTGGTGCTGTATCTTCTCTCCAGAGCTTCACCGGGTCGGGACTTGGCAACAACCAGCGCCTCAAGTGTGTCTTTCCCCATACTTCCTCTAACTAAAGTCAGTCTTGTTCTTGCGAACAACAGAAAACCGAATTCACTGGCACATATTAATATTGTGCAAAACACCTTGTATTCCACACTTCCACATTTGATACACGGATATCTTTCGGTGTATTTCTCCCTGTAAGGCTGCAGATGCTTTGTAGACTTTTTACCACCGGCACCAGCGGATTTGGATTCACTTTCAGTTTCATCGGAAAATTCATCATCAGTCTCGTGCACCTTACGTTTTGACGCCATTTTCAATTCGAATGAGTTTCTATGCCCATGCGCAGTGCGGCTCAAACAGCTGTTCGGCAACACTCGGAAGGCCGCGTCATCATCGTGTGCTGTGACTTCGGCCACTGTCGGAACTGAAACCGTGCGTCATTTGTCTTTTTTTTTTCCCCGACACGCACGCTTAAAAAGTGTGTTAAAGAAATTTTTTTAATTTCCGGAACGCGAAAAAAACTTCCGTTTTTTCCATAACCAATTGTAATATTTATTTATATCCAGGACAAATCCGGAAATTCCGGAACGGTAGGCAGGCCTGAAACGCTGTCATTTGAAAATCATGCAAAAATGAGTGAAAAACTGGATTTTAGAGCACAAATGATGCAAGTTTATAGTACCTACATAAATTCCACTATCCTATCATATCCCGCAACTTGAAAGCTGTTGGGGCACAACAGATGATCGTTTAACCATCATACTCCATCTTTCTCTTAGCAACCCTCATGGCTTTACTCAGTTTCATGCCAGTCCATTCTCGAATGTTGTCCTCCCACCTCTTTTTCTGTCTCCCTCTTCTTCTGCCTCCTTGCACCATGCCTTGCAGGATGGTCTTTGCAAGGCCAGATGCTCTGGTGATGTGGCCATACTATCAGAGTTTCCATTTCCTCACCACTGTGAGCATGTCATTGTGTTGTCCAATGGCTTGTGTGATGGTCTGTCGGACTTCGTCGTTGCTAAAATGCTGTGTATAGGAAATGCCCAGATGTCTTCTGTAGTACTTCATTTCCATGCTTTGTATTCTTTGTTGTAGGTCTGCTGTGAGGATCCATGTATCAAAAGTGTATAGGAAGATGGAGATGACAAAGGAGTGCAGCAGCCTTACCTTGGAGTGCAGACCGATGGTCCTGTCTTTCAAAAATGGGCTTCAACCTTGTCAGGGCAGCAGTTGTTTGTGCAATCCTGGAAAGGACTTCCTGTCAGGACCCATTGTCTTGTCTGATACAACGGCTCCTAAATATTTGAAGCTTTGCACTGTGTTGATGGATTGGCCTTGGACTTTGATGTCCATGTTGATGCCATAGGTGTTCTTGGTCATCATTTTGGTATTCTCTGCACTTATTTCCATTCCAAAGGTTCTGGAGGTGGTGTCAAGCCTCTGTACCAGCTATTCTAGTTTTTGTTCCTCTCCAGCCAATCCATCAATGTCAACCGCAAAAGGAGGTTGAAGATTGCGCTACCGCCTATGCTGATCTTCGTGATCTGCAGTAAATTTATCAAATTCAAACAATTAATTTAGTTAGTCATTGTTTATAGGATCCAGCGGACTGCAAAGAGCCAAACCAAGACCACAATTACATTGGTTGAAAGAGGACTCACCCCTGATTCATATAAAAGATCTGCTGAAACAACCCTAATGGTCGGGTGGAGCCAGTTTACTAGTAACGAAAGGTCCCTTGTTCGCATCCCAGATTGGCCAACGTGTGACCATATTGTTTTTCCATTACATCAACTGGTTAGCTGGTGTCAGAATAATGTGACCAGTAGTGACCTGTAACGCTCTGGTTTCGTGTGACTATAATCTACAATTAACCTTAATACTAATGGTAACACTGAAGGCACTCCACCAGCCGGCCACTTTACAATAAAGGCGTCCCATGCAGGGGACGCTGAGGCTGTACTCTAATTTATCGAACCCCCATTTACAAAAACAAAATGGAATATAAACACTATTATAAAATATTAACAAAACACACACATATATATAAAATGCCTACACTGCTAAATAACAATAATATAGAAAGCCCTAGTGACCATTGGGCAGAAAGCATCCAATATCCACAAGCTGAATAAACAGACCCCATATACAAATGAGGAGTTTTGGGAGAGTTTTCAATAAAAAAGATAGGTGACTGGTCCAGCGAAGAAGATAGTACATTGATAGACCAGAGTAGGAGTGAGAAATAACACAGGAAAATGACCGAAAAAGTGGGAATTTAACACACTAAATTTCCACTAAGTGGGGATACTATTTATACAGAAACCCTCAACTCTCCCACTGATGGATTCAAACAGTGACAAACTCCATTGATCAACTATCAATCTACTAATCAGACCTGTTTACCCCTTAAAAACCAAAGTGTAATGCAGGCAGTTAAAATGTGGAATCTGAGGGTCAAAAGAAGAATCTGGTTAAAATGCAAACTCGCACACTAGAGAACAAACTCATAATACTTAATTTAAAACTTCATTATCAACTATATACACTAACTGTACACTCTAAAAATAAAAAAAAAGAATAATAAACAAAACCACAACCAAACATCACACACAATTTATAATAGACTTCAAACTTTTACAAACAATGTGCAGCTGCAAACCACACATATGTCTTCCTTTTGCTCCTGCCAAATGGAGTTCCAGCAGAGGGGTCATGCTACAGCTCAAAGTAGTCAGCTGGGCCTAAAGCAATGAAATTAACTAAAGTTCCAGTGGATAGGCGTTGACACAGCTCAAATTGCTCATAAAAAGTAGAACTTCAATGTTATTATCTGCTGGAACTCACCACACACAGATCTCTGATGACAGGCATTGAAAAAGATCTAAATTTTATAGAAAATAGAATGCCAGTGTCATTATCTGCTAGAACTCACCACACACATAGATCTGATGACAGGTATTGAAAAAGCTCTTGATGTTCATAGAAAATAGAACGTCGGTATCACTATGTGCTAGAACTCATCACACACCCTGATCTGATGAAAGGTTCAGCTCAAAATGCTCGCAGAAAGTACAAAACAGCGCCTTATTTTTCTCTCTTTTTCTTTTTGTTGTCGCTGGTTAAGGCTTCACAATCAGATTCCTCTGAATCGCGCGCGCCCTTTTTTGCTCGCTTGTTGTCAATTACACACTTGAACTGGAAGTTGGAATTGATGTCAGTTTGTCTAATGCAGACTATAAACATGGCCATTCTTCGAATGCAAAGGGCAGACCAACCAATCAAAACACAAAAGAAGAAAGTGGGGCGGAAATGAGCAACTAAGACCTGAAAGTACGATTAAACAGACAGAAAACACTGTTGATACTGAAAGCACAATCTTAGCGACGCAAAACAAAAAAGCGCAATTGGAAGTGACAAAGCGTAACAGCGGAATTAGACCCTCCTAAGCGGAATTTATTACGCTCAAAGTGTGAGGTAAATAGATCTGTATTAATCAATCATCACTTAGAAAGTTTGGCCAAGAGGCTTACGTCCTGCCATTCACAAACACTAACGATCCGCACGTGAACTGGAATGTAAAGGAATTGGATGCGCGCAATTGGTAACTTCAAAATAAAAAAAAGATTTCCTATCCGTCTAACTTGTTTGAGTTATATATGCATGTTTGTTGTAAGAGTGGGTGTAACATGAAAGCGTGTGTGTGGGCACAGATCACAGCACTTTGAGTCCATCAGTGATTTAGAGAAAAAAGCACCTTTATAACATCCATTAATATTATAACAATACATCAATCAATCGTCTTCGTCTGCCCTTATTAATTATAGGATTTACCAGACACTGAATTTGTGGTCCGACGGCCACACAAACCAACACAATCGTGTGCGATATCTACATAGGCAGATGTCCTGGACATGAATCATGACAAATCAGACATTTTACCAATTAAACAGCAACTGGCTTCATCAAACAACAACCCTCTTCATCAGCCATTACTTGTCAGATCTGTCCGACACGGAAGTTGTGACTCCCATGCTGACGCAATGACGTCCGCCATCCACATAGACGGGCGTCCCGGAGGTGAATCGAGACAAGTCGGACGCCAAGAATGCGATGGTGTTGGCCACATCTTCTGGGGTTGCTACACCTCCTAGCGGATGCTTCGGGGACTGAGCCTCCAAAAACTAACACACAGAAACAAACAAATGACCACAAGTTATGAAGTTTGACTTTATCCTTCTTCTTACATAGCGCTTTTTCCAGCTCAAGAGCTGCTCAAGGCGCTGTCCGATACAGGATCTAACTCACCGCCTGAGCCGCTCACTTACTGCCTAGAGTGCATGGTCTGATGAACCAGACAACTGAGCACAATCCTGGGATGAAGGAGAAGAGACCAAATGCTTGCAGGCGTCCGAGAACAAACCTATAAAAATAAGTTGTTAAACGTGCACCAGGGTTGAATCTAAAAATAGCACTACTGCAAATGTGTGTATAGTAGGCACCGTTATTTGTGTACAAGACAAGGAAGAGAAGCCTAAAGTTCGCAGCTTGCCATTCATTCAGTTTGAGCAACGATTACTCACTGTATCATCTTTGAATGTGACAGCAATGCAATTCCCATGTAAACTCATTGCCACATTCAAATAAACAGACATCCTTCAGTCCATGGACCCTTTAATGAAATAAGTAGATAGGAACACAAGCACCATCTCTGTACAACTATTGTAACATGATTGTATTTGTAACCACTTACCTTAGCATACTGTTCATCAGTGAAACCTTTGGGTCCTCTTTTGTATATCATGCTGACCACAGTCCCTGGGCTGTTGAAATAAAAAAGACAACACTTTGTAAGCAAGAAAACTCGCTTTATCAGAAGTTTCTGTCACACTGTTTTCATCACTTTTTATCATCTACATCATTATCACCACCATCATCATCACTGTTTACTTCCATCAGCTACATCACAATCACCATTATCGTCAACAGTCATCGTCATCATCACTATTACAGTCATCGTCATCATCACTGTTGCCATCATTACTGCAGACACCCCCACAATCATCATTACAATCAACTTTAATCATCAAATTAACATCCCCAACACCATTACAAATCACAACCACCTCTACAACCACCACCACCACCTTGCAAATACATTCAAACTACCATCTTCTCTCTATCAACCCACCAGCCAGCAATCAACCAACTAAGCAATGCACAAATAACTGGCTTTTTTATACACTACCAACAGACCGTTTGACGCTACTAGGCTGCACTGGAATGCTATAGAGGCAGAAAGCACAGTGGACCCGAAAGCAACACTGGCCCCAATCACAGTGTCAGACTGTTGAGGGCAAACACCTACACACAGTCTATTCTTGATAGATCTCTGACACACAGCTAGCATCAAGGTGGCCTGCTTTGTGGAGACTGGTCTATTTACCTCTGTGCACCAATTCAAAAGCTAAGAAATATTGCTATAAGAGTAAACAGTTGTGAACAATGAAAATTTAACCAAAAAAATACTTGCTTGACAGAATTGACTCGTACTCCATGAGGTGCCACTTCTGAAAAATAAAGTCTCAAGAAATAAAAGTTTGCTGTCAAGTAGTAACCTCATTTTTAGTGAACAAACTGCGCATTACGTTGCAGTCTAGCAAACGTACGTGACAATAACATTCAATCTACTGTATTTTGACTATTGTACAGCTGTCTAAATGTAAAGTATTTTCTTTCTGGTTGTTAGCACAAGTAGTTCAACAAGCAAATGTTCAATGAAAATGCCACAACACATGTTGGAGAGATGGGTGAATGGAGCTTTGGAGTAGAGGGTGTTTCTGCCAGGCCCTATTTGATAGCAGAAGAAAGCCATCACTGTAAATAGGGGCAAAGCCTGGGTAATATGAAAGATCGCCTTTCCGCCTAACAGAAAACACTGGAGTTGTCAATTTCTGTGCCTTATGAAAGATCGCCTTTCCATCTAAAAGAAAAGCCCAGATTAGTTCATGTTTGTGCATTGCTTCAAGCCTAGATCATACACATGTTTGAAGCAAGTCACAGAAATGACAGCTCCAGTGTTTTCTTTTCATAAGAAAGGTCATTTTTCATATTACATTCCTACCCTATCCCGTAACTCTAAAGTCTTTGGGGCACCACAGTTGATCGTTTAACCAGCGTACTCCATCTTTCTCCGTCCTCAGCAGCCCTCATAGCTTTGCTCAGTGTCAAGCCAGTCCAACCTCAAATGTTGTCTTCCCACTTCTGTCTCCCTCTCCTTCCGCCTCCTTGCACAGTGCCTTGCAGTACGGTCTTTGCAAGGCCTGATGCTCTGATGACACGGCCATACCATGGGAGTTTCCGTTTCTTTACCACTGTGAGCATGTCATTATGTTGTCAAATGGCTTGTGTGATGGTCTGTCGGACTTCGTTGTTGGTGATGTGCTGGGTATAGGAAATGCCCAGAAGTCTTCTGCAGTACCTCATCTCCATGCTTTGTATTCTTCATTGTAGGTCTGCTTGTGAGTGTCCATGTTTCACAAGAGTACAGGAAGATGGAGATGACAAAGGAGCTCAGCAAACTTACCTTGGAGTGTAGACTGATGGTCCTGTCTTTCCAAATGGGCTTTAACCTTGTCAGGGCTGCAGTTGTTTGGAAAGGACTTCCTGTCAGGACCAATTTTCTAATACAATTGCTCCTAAATATTTGAAGCTGTGCACCATGTTGAGGGATTGGCCTTATACTTTGATGTCCGTGTTGATGCCATTGGTGTTGGGGGTCATCATTTTGGTCTTCTCTGCACATTTCCATTCCAAAGGCTCTGAATGTGGCATCAAGCCTTTGTACCAGCTGTTTAAGTTCTTGTTCCTTTACAGCAAGTCCATCAATGTCATCCACAAAACGAAGGTTGGAGATTGCTCTACCCCCTATGCTGACTGTGCCTTCATCATCTGCAAGGGCATCTGACATGATGCGCTCCAGAAAGATGTTGAAGAGTGTGGGAGAGAGTATGCATCCTTGAGGCACGCAGCTTGTTGTTCTGAACCAGTTCCCGATGGCGCGGTTGTGGAGGACTGCACTGGTAGCCTTGTCATACAGGCTTTAAATGACTTCAATAATGTTGGGGTTGATGTTGTACTCTCTTATGGTTGCTCACAGAGCGGCTGTGTATATTACACTGGGTCCCATATTACTCAACTTTACGTTACTTATAGATATTTACATTTGGAATAACAAAACTATAATACTATGATAATACATAATAATATTAGGATGGTGTTGTTTTCACCTTAACTTGCATCGTTTACTTGTTAATTCTTTATTATTTTTTAATTGTCCTTTTATAAAACTAAATTTTTGCATTTGTTTGTGTATCTCTCTCTCTCTCTCTGTATATATATAAATTTATATATATATATAAAATTAAAAATTTACCACCTAAAATCACTTAATTTGTAAATAGATTAATAAACTGATAGATGTTAACTGAACAAAAGATACGAAGATTCTTTATGCACTCCAATTTCACACAGCGTGATTTGAGTTAGCCAAAACCAACACCATCCTCACTTCAATGATGAATGACTCTTGTGAAGAAATTATTTTTTTAAACAACAAGGAATGAAAACTTGCCCAGAGCTAAGCATTGAGTGAACATGTCCAAGGCAGCTTTGCTCATGCAATAAACTCCAACTTCTGCCATCTGAAAAACAAGTGGTGTCATCAATATACAAGATGATTTTATTGTCCTCATTTTGACACATTTTTACATGTGGGCAGCATGACATGAGCATGAAAAATGACAAGGACAATATCGCAGTCAATGAATAAAACTTCAGATATAACATCAACAGTCTTTCACATCAACATTGTAACGCAACCCAGAAATTAAACTATTAAAAAATAAAATTATTGTGGCAATAAAATATGTACAGTGCTGTCTTCCTTCTTCTCCTCCCCATCATCACCATTACTACTGAGCGGCTCTTGAGCTGGAAAATAGATATACATAAAAGAATAAATAAATATTATCTACATTTCCATCCTCATCATCATTATCAACATCATCACCACCACCATAGCTGCTTTGAGTATGATGCAAGCCCAGTTATATTTACAACTAAGCTTTCCCAGAGAAAAGTCCAGTCTTGGTCCACTGATTGATTTACTGCATTTGATAAACATCCACCCAACTCCAAATCCCAAACTCATACCCTCACAACTCAACACATGCCCAACAGTTAGTTAGTCATTGTTTATAGGGTCCAGCAGACTGCAAAGAGCCGAATCAGGACCACAACTTGGTTGAAAGAGGGCTCACCCCTGACCCATATAAAGGATCTGCTGAAACAACCCTAATGGTAACAGTGAAGGCACTCCACCAGCCGGTTGCTTTACAATAAAGGCGTCCCATGCAGAGGACGCTGAGCCTTTACTCTAATTTATCTAACTCCCGTTTACAAAAACAAAATAGAATATAAACATGATATCACTATAAAATATTAACAAAACACATACATATAAAATGCTTACACTGCTAAAAATTAATACCATAGAAAGCCCTAGTGACCATTCGACAGGAAGCGTCCAATATTCCCAAGTTGACCAAACAGACACCATGCACAAAAGGAGTTTTGGGAGAATTTTAAAGAAAAACGATAGGTGACTGGTCGAGCAAAGAAGATAGTAGATTGATAGAACAGATTAGAAACGAAAAAGAATAAATGAGGGTGACAGAAACAGGGGTCATTTAAAGGCCTACCCTAGACATCGGCGATATTTGGTTAAATAAACGTGTTTGAGTCACATAATCAAACATTAGTTATTTTGTTTTTGTTAAATACCTGTACGATTTTTAATTTAATTAAAACTTAATTTACAAAGATTGTCACACCTGCCATTAGCTGGCAAATGCCTATTTCCGGATGTGACGTCGAGTACCGTACTGCGCTTCAATATGGCTACAGTGGAACCTCTCTACAACGACCTTGAAAATGTTGAGAAAAATCGGTCTTTATAGAGGGGGGTCTTTACAGAAGGGTGGAGAGTTTACCTTTCACTACATCTGTAATGTAACGTGCGAATAGTCTTGATATAATGTAACGTGCGAATAGTCTTGGAAGACTTGTAACAAAAGGGAAGTTACTCAATTGAATGGACATCCGGGGATTTAGGCGGTTTAACGAAGACCTAGATCCAAATGGCTGTTACAACTTACTAGATCTAATAAAGTAGTATTTGTGAACATCATCAACGTCTCTGTGAGTTTTATGCTGTTGCATAAAAGGACAAACATTACATGGTGGCTAGCGGTGAACAGTGAATCTCGTCGTCATGCCTGCTTTCAAAACACCGTCGGAGTTTGATTTCTCCAAACCCAACACCTGGCCGGACTGGATTCAGCGCTTTCGTCGCTACAGGACAGCGTCAAAATTGGACAGAGAAGATGGCACAATCCAAGTATCTACTCTTATCTACTGCATGGGTGTCGAAGGTGAGCGTCTACTGTCGTCATTCAGACTTACGGCAGATCAACAGAACAATTTCGATATTGTGATCGAAAAGTTTGACTCCCACTTCGTTCCCAAACGTAACCTTATCCATGAAAGAGCCCTTTTTAACATGCGTTCCCAAAAGGAGGGGGAAAACATTGAATCATATGTTCGCAGTTTGTATGAGCTATCTGAAAATACAGAGTTTCAGAATAGAGAAGAAGCTATCAGAGACAGGTTAGTCCTGGGAGTTAGAGACAGAGAGCTGAGCGAAAAGTTGCAGCTTCAGTCAGATCTAAACTTACAAAGTGCCACAGAAATGGCCAGACAGTTCGAGCAAGTTAAATCACAGCTTGTAACACAGAGGGAAGGATCAGGTTCTTTAGATGCAGCACATAAAGATAAGAGAACAGTAGAAGATGTTCAGAACAAAAATAACAAAGGTCAGAGGTCGGGAACAGGTCATAAATGGAACAAAGGTCAACCGCAGGGGTCAGGCACATTTAAATGTCAGAAATGTGGTGGAAAACATGGGCGCAGTGCTACATGTCCAGCTAAAGGGAAAGAATGTCACAAGTGTCATAAATTAAATCACTTTGCTAGAGAATGCAAATCAAAAAGTTTGCATAATCTGACTGCTAGTAGAAATCCGTTGTTTCTAGGTTCGTTAAGCACAGTTGATGAGCCGTGGAGGATAACAATTCCTATCAGTGGCAAAGCAGTCTCGTTCAAAATTGACACTGGGGCTGACGTTTCAGCTATTTCAGAGTCCGTGTACAAATCGATACGCCCGAGACCGAAATTGAAACACAGTGATACAGTGTTGCAGAGCCCTGGAGGCAAAGTCGAATATCTAGGTCAATTCGTGACACAGACCGAACACCGCGGAAACAAAGTTTCCCTTCGCATTTTCGTGTTGAATGGTAGTACAGACTGTTTACTCAGCCGTGATGCGGCGATCCGGTTGGGTCTAGTGCGTAGATTAGACGCGACCGAAGCGAAAGATCTAGCATTTGGTGACATTAGACCACCAATTCGGTGTGACCCAGTCAAGATTGTTTTGGCACAAGATGCTGAACCATATAGCATTTCTGTTCCTAGACGCATACCCATTCCACTGTTGCCAAAAGTGGAAAAAGAGCTAAAGCGCATGGAAGAAAATGGCGTCATTGAAAAGGTCACAGAGCCCACTGACTGGTGCGCGGGAATGGTGCCAGTTCTGAAAAAAAATGGAGACGTCAGAATTTGCGTAGATCTGAAACACCTTAATAAATCAGTGAAACGTGAGAGGTACACATTACCTACTGTTGATGATGTGACACACAAATTAGCCGGATCAAAAGTGTTTTCCAAGCTCGATGCAACCTCGGGTTTTTGGCAAGTACCATTAGATCATGAGTCGGCAAAACTCACAACGTTCATGACACCATTTGGGCGATACTTTTTCAAACGGTTGCCGTTTGGGATCAATCTCGCACCAGAAGTTTTTCAAAGAACAATGGAAAACATACTCGCGGGTGTTCCTGGAGTAGTTTGCTACATGGACGACGTAGTCGTTTGTGCTGATTCAGATGAAGAACATGACCGCAGATTAGAACAAGTGTTTCAAAAAGTAGCGGCAGCAGGGCTAAGGCTAAACAAAGAAAAATGCGAGTTTAATAAGCAAAGCATTAACTTTCTTGGGCACACAATCAGTTCGAGTGGTATTCAGCCAGATGCGGCAAAAGTCAAAGCCATAGCTGACATGGCAGAACCCAAGAATGTTCCAGAATTGCGCAGATTCCTAGGGATGGTCAACTATTTAGGACGTTTTATCCCGAATCTGGCAACTATTCTGCATCCACTCAACTCACTTTTACATAAAGAGAACACATGGGTATGGGGTCCTGCACAGCATCAAGCATTTACACAAATCAAAACTCTGTTAACAGAATCGCCTACGTTAGTGTATTTCGAGTCAGACAGGGAAACAGTTGTCTGTTCGGATGCATCATCCTATGGCTTAGGTGGTGTTCTGTATCAGATGCATGAGGAAGGCCTCAAGCCTGTTGCGTTTGCTTCACGTACACTCTCAGAAGCTGAAAAGCGTTACGCACAGGTAGAGAAAGAGTGTCTAGGGGTAGTGTTTGCATGCGAAAAATTTGAACGGTATCTCATAGGGTTACCAAGTTTTCGTGTTCTGACGGATCACAGACCGTTGATCCCGATGATAAACAAGAAAGACCTGCACGACACACCACTTCGCTGTCAAAGAATGTTAATGCGTTTAATGCGTTACAACATTGTGGCGGAATACGTGCCAGGCAAAAATCTCATTGTCGCAGACGCACTTTCACGCAGCCCGATTGCAGACACTGACACCGGCCATAAGGTAAATAACCTTGAAACAGATGTGCATGTGCACGTTGACTCAGTCCGCGTCTCGTGGAACGTCACAGATAAAAAGCTCGTTGAGTTAAAGCATGCCACAGAAAAGGACATACAGCTTAGTGCAGTACTTCGATACGTCAGGGAGGGCTGGCCCGAGTATAAAGCAGATGTCATTCTAGCAGCACGGGAATATTACCCACTAAAAGATGAACTCAGTGAGTACGAAGGGTTGGTTACCAGGGGCAACAGAATAGTGATCCCATGGTCAGCGCGTAGTTACGTGCTCGACAGAATCCATGATGGGCACCAGGGTATTGTAAAATGCAGAGAGCGCGCCAATCAGAGCGTATGGTGGCCCGGGATGAGTCAGGATATCAAAGACGTGGTAGGGAAATGCAAGAATTGCATAGAAAAGCGACCTACTCAGTCAAGTGAACCACTGATTACATCACAATTACCAGACTATCCATTTCAGAAAGTTGGGGTGGATTTGTGTGAACTAGAGGGTCAGAACTATATTGTTCTAGTGGACTACTACTCAAGGTTCATAGACGTGGCAAAAGTGGGCAAAATCACATCAGAAGTGATTATAAGGCAGTTGAAGGGGATGTTCGGGAGGTATGTGATACCAGAAATAGTGATTTCAGATAATGGTAGGCAGTTTTCCTCCTCCGAATTCCAATCCTTTGCTACCCAGTGGGGTTTCTCCCACGTGACCAGTAGCCCCACTATGCCCAGTCCAATGGGGCAGCTGAAAGAGCCGTCCAGGAAACCAAGAAGTTCCTACGTCAGAAAGACTATGATCTCGCTCTACTGACCTACAGAGCGACACCCATCCCTTCTCTTGGCTATAGTCCTGCCGAGTTGGCATTTGGCAGAAAACTACGTACCACTATGCCTACTCTGCCAGAAAGACTTATTCCAAACACTCCAGAAGCCATGGCAGTGAAGGACAATGATCACTTCGCCAAGCAGCAGCAAAAGCTGTACTACGACAGGCGACATGGAACCAAACCATTGCAGACTCTTCAGCCAGGCGACAGCGTGCTCGTCAAGAAAGATGGCGAGAAAGGCTGGAAATTGCCAGCCACTGTGACAGGTCAGTGTGCATCCCGCTCTTACACAGTGCAGACAGAGAGTGGTGCACTACTTCGACGAAATCGGCGACATCTGATGGCGTCAAAAGCAGCCAGCAGTGTTGACGCACCTGCAGATCAACGGCCGACACCAACACAACAACCTGCAGCACATCCACAGCCAACGGACGCAGGAGATGATGCAGGTGACTCGTCTAAATCCACACCTGTAGTGCCTCAGTCTGGGCAACAGACCACTGAAGCATCAGGGGCGACAACTCGAAGTGGACGACATGTTCGAACACCAGTTCGTTTCAAAGACTATGTGGTCTGATCATCGAGACCATATGTTGTGTTTAATGTGGACTCGGGTGAAAGACCCCGCTCCCACTAAATTAATTTTGTGTTTGAAGTGGACTCGGGTGAAAGACCCCGCTCCCATAAATCTATTATAACATTTAAACAGAGACACGGATGGAAGACTCCGTTGTGCGAGAGAATGTTTTGTGTGTAAACAGTTTAAATAACATATTCATCGTCGAAGTCAGTTTAATTAATTTTAATCAAATGTGTTTTCCTCTGAACTTGAGAAGGAAGTTATATTATAAACAAAGGGGGATGTAATGTAACGTGCGAATAGTCTTGATATAATGTAACGTGTGAATAGTCTTGGAAGACTTGTAACAAAAGGGAAGTTACTCAATTGAATGGACATCCGGGGATTTAGGCGGTTTAACGAAGACCTAGATCCAAATGGCTGTTACAACTTACTAGATTTAATAAAGTAGTATTTGTGAACATCATCAACGTCTCTGTGAGTTTTATGCTGTTGCATAAAAGGACAAACATTACAACATCTTTTTCTGTTATTAAAGAAATAAACTCAACTGTGTATTGTTTACAACACACCACACATACACTCAGTAAAACTGTGTACTGAATCCAGCACATTGCATTTAATAATAAAAATAGAAATAAAATTGGAAATCTCAAACTAAAGTCAATAAAGAACTTTCTTCTAGCATCCAGAAACCAATCCCAAACTTTCTCATTTACTTCCGAGTATGTTGCCTTCCTCCATTTTGATCGCATATGATCGGAATTATCACCACTTTCCCACCTTTTAAGAATGTCATCTTTGTCTCGGATAATTCCTTGAATTTGTGTTTTTCCAACTTTAAGACTCTTTGTGATCGCGATTGCAGTCTCTCCTTTTTTGTGTCTGTTTACAACATTCACTCGATCTTCCAGAGATAAAAATTTTCTTTTCTTTGTAGACTACATCATCCCATCACGCTTTCTTTGCTTCTTCTCAGTGCCGCGCTCGTGAAGTAAATGATGTGAAATGCAAACCCCAAACGAGTAGAATCTAGAATGTGATGTAACAAGATGACGTCAAAAGTACGAAAGATGCAGTCAGACCTTTGTCTCTCTTTCTCTCTTGCTCTCTCTCTCTCTCTTGCTCTCTCTCTCTTTTGCTCTCTCTCTCTCTCTCTCTCTCTCCCTTTTGCTCCTTTTCTTTCTCGCTACACGGCCTAGACATCTGTCTGTGCCGCACATGTGATGTGAATCACATGAAATCCACACCCCATACGAGTAGAGGCTGGCCACTTTTGTAACAGGACGATGTCAAAATTACGGAAGGTTAACACAGAGGTGCCTACCCCCAAGTCTGACCATTTGTGTACTGGCTGCATGAAAAATGTGTATTTTGTGTAATGTCAGATTTCGCGCAACTCGCAATATTTGATTAAAGAATTATTATCATGAAAACTGCCACATTCACAAAACATCAATTCATACTGATTCCAGCTCACCATTTTAATCATCGTGAAACAAAATAATATAGAACTCAAAAGGTTATGGTCACAAATGCACACTAATATATTATTTTTTGTGTTGTATTTTAATTTTTACTACATAACCTCCCAAAAGATCTTAATATTGTCCAACAATTAATTAATATGAATTATGAATATATATATATATAAATGCATCATTATTTTCGTATATTCTTCTGAAACTGGCAAAACTTTTTGTTTTCTGAGCATACTAGAGTGTTCTGAATTTTGTTGTGTTAATACAGTGCCTTTTTCATCCACTTTGTATTAATCTTAAACATCTGATTCTGAGCCACTTTTGGGAAAAACGCGTTTTATTTTTATGTGAGGGTTACCCACTTTGAACAGTTAAATGAGTGCTTAATATTGAGCGATTTTAACAATTTTAATTTTTTTAATCTTCTAAATTACTATATAATAAAAACAAAATTAAACATCCTGAACCAAAATAAACTGTTCGTCCGTAATACCTAATCTAAGTGTCGCTGTATGTCGTATGCAGAGCAATGCTGAACTCTTTGTTGCATTGAGCATAATGAACTCCTTTTGAAGATTCGATTATTCCTCAAAAACGTTCACGGTATTCACGTAAGAAATGTTGTCGCGCTTTTTGCTTACTTGCAACCTTACCCCGCTTTTCTTTAGACTCGCTCTCATCGTCACTCTCGTGTAAACGCTTTCGCGACACCATGTTTAGCACAATGGCGGATACAAAATCTCGCACTACCTCTCACGAACGAGATTTCACTTTTGCGCATGCGCTCTAGGGTCAGCAAGTTAAGGAAATAGATCGGACATATAAAAATCAGTGCGATTTTTTTTTTATACGCCACGAAAATGCGTATTTTTAAGGAATTGCTCGTATTGTCGTATTTTATGGTGAAAATTCGTAAAAATACGCGCCAGCGCGTACGGTAGGCACCTCTGTTAACAGCTGGCGTAAGATCGTAGCCGGTGTGGTCAGGCAAAGAAGGTCGCTACACCGCCTATCTGTGCTGCTCTTGTAATGTGAATCACTTGAAAACACCCCATACATGTAGACGCCGGTATGTAATGTAACAGGATGACGTCACACTTATAGAAGATTACTTTATCGGCTGGCGTGTCACATATAGGTACCTGTCTGACTGTGCTGAACAAGATCGTAGACAGTTTTTATTGTCCAGTCATGCTGAGAAAGTCACTATACGGTCTGCAACGATCGGTCATTAGAAGTTAGAGCGAGGTAGTCGCTATACTGATGACAGCAATATAAGGAAATACATCGGTTAAAATAAAATGGATCATTGTGGTGGGGGAGTCGTTATAGACGGGGGTCGTTGTGAGAGGTTCCACTGTACTAGCGAAGATGTAAACAGTAATGTTCCACAGCCTAAACGTGAACGAATCAATCCAACTTCTCGGGGCTTGTATTGTGCGGTTGCTGAGTGCATTATAAATATAAAGTATGGCATTTTATTTTGAGTATCATGTGAGCTTAATTACTGAACTATACTAATTATAGCCCAACACATTTTTTATATATTTTTTTTTTACTAGAGTGTAGACAAAGTAGATTTGAGAGTATCATCAGTATGATCACGATATGCACATTTGAGAGGAAGAGAAAGAACAAAAGTAAACAGTACTAGTAGGCCTAAACGTTAAACATCACTTATTCACTATGACTGAGTAACTCTCTAAGTGTAATACTACACACACTGATCAAGTAATATGTTATAGGCCTACTAATAAGCAAGAACGTAAGTAATACGGCTAGTTATATTATAACTGTTCATTTATTTTAAAAAATATGCCTGATTTAGGCTACTCAATTCTCAAATAGGCCCAAAGTATTAGAATGTTTATTTAGTAAATAGCCTAAAACTTAGTTTCAGAGTTTTGTCATTCGACTTCACACTTACCAATCTGTAGAAAAAAGACGATTCAGATGTAGACTGTCGTCATTTTCGCTGGAAGTTGAACTGTCATTTCCAGAAGCTTCTGGTTCAAACTGATATGGTATAATTCCGTAATAATTACCATCTTCTTCGGCGCTAATATTACTACTAGAAGAACTACATGAAGAATCGCTTTCAGCGTGGTCTTGTGGCTCCATTACAATACGCTACGTCACAAACTAAGGGAAATTATCATGTGAAGTTTTATAAAATCACTTCCCCTAACGTTGATTACAGGTAAAAATTCCTATCTTTATCGAACAACAACAAGCGATCTAAAGCGAATTAAACCTTCATATTTTGTAATTGTCTTAGTTTAGCATAGCCCTCAATGTAGACCAAATATAGCTGGTGTCTCGGGTAGGCCTTTAAAGCCCTAAATTTCCACAAAGTAGGGATACTATTTATTCAGAAAACCCCAGCACCCCAAAAGCACAACACAAAGCACAACATGCAAAACTCACACAAACACACACAACACACACACATACCCAACACATTCACACATATTCACATACCACTCACACAACAGGGGTGAGATTTAACCCAGGAGACTAACTAGCCCGCCGGGCTAGCTAGGAAGTAAAGTGAGGTAGCCCGCATGGTTTTTAGGCAGCCCGACAATCGCGTATTTACGGCAATGTGTACAGTGCATTAGACCAACTTCTTTATCGAAAATGAGCCAAGATCGATCTTCGCCATCTGAACGTTTCAGCCATGGCCCTTGCAGTCAAAAAAATGTCTTTTTCTCTTCGATTCATACTCTTTGTGACGCTCTTTCTTCTCCGAACTAGAATTCGCCTTCTTTGGCGGGGGTTCGTTGACCCCAGAAATAAAGTTCCACAGTTTCGGATTAACAACCGTCACCTTGACAATACACGTAATTTGTAGCAGTGTCTTTTTCACAAACAAAGTAGACAGCGCACTTGGCGCAAAAGGGAAGTAGGCAAAGGGAAATAACCCTCGCGTATGCTTCATACTCGTAGCAGACGAACAGTGACCTAAAAACGCTCTCGCTTCTTACAGAGCTTCTAAAAGTCTGCAAGTAGTATTATTTTTTTTAGGTCGCCAGGCGGGCTGGCTCAACTATAAAGTGAGGTCGCCCGAGCCGGTTTTAAGTCGCCTCGGGCGACCGGGCGACCGCTAAATCTCACTCCTGCACAAACTCTCAAAACTATAATAACCTATTGTATAATGACAGAAATATGTCACTTACTGCTCTCTGGCCACAGATGCTGGACACATTGACAATGTTTCCTGAAAAGCAAAGAAACAAAATCAACCACTATTTCAATAAAGTAAGCAAGCAAGCAATTTGTCAAACAATCAATCTGTCAAACAAGCAAGTGATTTGTCAAACAAACATGCAAGCAATTTGTCAAACAATTAATGAAGTAAAAGCTGACAAATCTCACAATATGCCATCAATCAAATAAAAACTATGTGGAAGGCTATGATGGTGGTAGATGCAATGGAGGCAATGGTAATGACAATGATGATGATGATGAAGATGACACGAAGATTATGAATCACAACTCATTATATTGAATACCTTTATATTTTATCAGCTCAGCTATGATGATGACGATGATAATGATAAGATGCCTCCATTTCTCTGCTGCTGCTGCTGCTGATGGTATAAACATGGCTTTTACTGCTGTTGCTGTTGCTGATTACAAATTAGAATTTGACAACGTACCTTTTGTTTTGATCAGCTCAGGGACGATGAGTTTTGAGAGGAAAAAAACGGCTTTCATGTTTGTGTCCATGATACTATCGTACAGTTCTTCTGTGGTCTCTGTCGGTTTGCAAGATGCACCGATTCCTGCATTATTGACCTGTTCAACAAAACATCAACAATTAAAAAACAAAACAACTGAATTATCAATAATAATGCATTTTGTATTGTGCTAAATCAACGTAATCAATTCGTGTACACAATGATTACAACCATCTTTTTTTTTTTTTTTAAAGTGAATGAGGTATTGAAGGAATCTCTTAACACGGTGCACAGATTCAAATATTTAGGAGTAATTATATCAGACAATGGGTCCCGATAGGATGTCCTCTCCAGGATAGCACAAACAACTGCTGCCCTAACAAGTTTGAAGCCCATTTGGAAAGACGGGACCATCAGTCTACACTCCAATGTAAGATTGCCAAGCTCCTTTGTCATCTCAATCTTCCTATACTCTTGAAAAACATGGACCCTTACAGCAGACCTACAATGAAGAATAAAAAGCATGGAGATGAGGTGCTACAGAAGACTTCTGGGCATTTCCTATACCCAGCACATCACCAATGACAAAGTCCAACAGACCATCACACAAGCCATTGGACAACACGACAACATGCTCACGGTGGTGAATAAACAGAAATTCTAATGGTATGGCCACGTCACCAGAGCATCAGGCCTTGCAAAGACCATCCTGCAAGGCACGGTGCAAGGAGGCAGAAGAAGAGGGAGACAGAAAAAGAGGTTGGAGGACAACATTTGAGAATGGACTTGCTTGACACTGAGCCATGAGGGTTGCTTAGGACAAAGAAAGATAGAGTACGCAGTTTAAACGATCATTTGTGGTTTCCCAACGACTTCTGAGTTACTGGATAGGATAGGATAGGAATGAGGTGATAATATGAAAAGGTTGAAAACACAGAAATGATCAGACACAATACTGCAGATACTCTCTAGTACTAGTATCTACAACTCAACTTATTTCGCAAAATATTACCAAGATGTTAATCTGGCCAAACATCTTCAGAGTTTTGTCTAGGACTTCTTGCTGGACATCTTGGTTTTTCAGGTCTCCAACAACAGTCACAATCTGAAATACACAAAACTGCATTTTGAGAAAAAAATTAACACAAAAACTCCACACTCACAAAGTTCTAAACAGTTGCAGTCACAATCTGAATTATACCAAACTACATTTGAGACAAAAAATGAACAGAAAACTCAACAACAACAACTGCAGCAACAACAAAATAGTTACAACAGCCTGCTGTATTAATTCTCCAACTGGTAATACAAATCTGTCTTGACTTTAGTGCACAATAAAAGAACCGCACAACAGTTGTGCATTTTGTTTTACAATCATTCATCACATGTGCTTACCTTGTTAGCAGAACTGCCAGCTTCGATGCATCGCTTGACCACAGCGTTCAGTCTTTCTTCTTCGCGGCCAGTCAGTGTGAGGCGACAGCCGTAACCAGCAAACAGCACAGCCGTCCCTTCCCCAATCCCAGCACTGGCACCTGTTCATGCACGTGTTAACAAAAATTAAGTAATGGGAGACCCAAAAATGTGCGTAAAAAACAGGGAGTACAATTGTGACAGAAGACATATTATATAGAGATATATAATATAGGCTGAAATAACCAAATGGCTACTTGTGCTTTGAGGCTTAAGTAGACTGAAATATGCATACACCTTCAGATGAGAGTATAAATTGAGGCCTAGTCTGTGCATGCAGGCATTCCATAACATTACGGATCCCGATGCTCATGTCCTATAAGGGTGAATGCTGTCTAGACAAATATACCCAGCCCCTATCGCCCAAGATTACGTTCAGTCGTGGGTGACTCCGGCTGCTTGAGTTACATCCTGTATTGGTCAGTGCTTTGAGCAGCTCTTGACTTGGAAAAGTGCATAAGGAGGAGTGTATACTCTGATTTCTTCCCCACCTTAAATAGTGGTATTGGATGCAATCAATTTAACATTTCCAAAATAAAAATTTCGATATCCTTTCCATCTTTTAATAGCAACTTGCCTTTTTTTACACCACATGTTTGAGGAATGAATGTGTAAGTGCTGTGCATGAAGAAGTGTCTGTAACATATGAGCATGTATGTTGGTAACAGGTCTCCACACTTTCAGACTGATTTAGAAATAAGGTGCGCATAACATCCAGCATAATTTTTTTATTTTTTTTAAATTATTATTTTTCTTCTTCTTATTCTTCTTCTTATTATTCTTCTTCTTATTATTATTATTAATAGTAGTAGTAGTAGTAGTAGTAGTAGTAGTAGTAGTAGTATAATTATTTTTATTATTATTACTAGTATTATAATTATTATATCGACCTATAACTGGGGAAGATAGTGATACAAGCCTATTTTATAACATGCAGAACTTTCACATAATATCGTTCATAGACCCATATTATCCTATTCTATCCCGTAACTCAAAAGTCGTAGGAGCACCACAGATAATCGTTTAACCAGCGTACTCATCTTTCTCTGTCCTCCGCAACCCTCGTTGCTTCGCCCAGTGTCAAGCCAGTCCATTTTTCGAATTTTGTCCCACCTCTTTTTCTGTCTCTCTTCTTCTGCCTCCTTGCACCATGCCTTGAAGGATTGTCTTTGCAAGGCCTGATGCTCTGGTGACATGGCCATACCATCGGAGTTTCCATTTCTTCACCACTGTGAACATGTCATCGTGTTGTCCAATGGCTTGTGTGATGGTCTGTCGGACTTTGTTGTTGGTGATGTGCTGGGAAGTCTTCTGTAGCACCTCATCTCCATGCTTTTTATTCTTCGTTGTAGATCTGCTGTGAGGGTCCATGTTTCGCAAGTGTACAAGGTAGCGCAGCAGCATTACTTTTGAGTGTTGACTTATGGTCTTGTCTTTCCAAATGGGCTTCAACCTTGTCAGGGCAGCAGTTGTTTGTGCGATCTTGGAGAGGACATCCTGTCAGGAACCATTTTCTGATACAACAGCTCCTAAATATTTGAAGCTATGCACTGTGTTGAGGGATTGGCCTTGGATTTGATGTTCGTGTTGATGCCAGAAGTGTTTGATCTAATGGCTTATTGATACCACCCTCGGAAAAATTATTTTTTGTCACTTCTTTACTGAAAACAGTAAAATGTGTTATGAATTCTGTTCCTTATGCATTTGTTGTTATATTTGTTTGCAGAACGCCAGAAGTGTCTTGTGAAAGCATGCAAAACTGCTGCTAATAGTAATACAATAATTTTGGCTTCCTTTTCTATATGATGTGTGAGGCTGTTTATTTGCTATTGCGGGTCCGCTAAACAGGCCATCGTAGTCTCAGAGATCTCTTTGTAACATCTTACTCTTCATAGAGTATACTATAGTAAGTGAGGCCTACAGCTATAAGCTACTGGCCCAGACGGAATCAGCCCACGCCTACTCAGAGAGCTGGTGGCAGAACTGTCTCCAGCGCTGACGGCGATTTTCCGGTCCTCCCTGTCTTCAGGCGAAGTACCATCGGACTGGAGGGCTGCACACGTCACACCGATTTTCAAGAAGGGCGAACAATACAATCCTGCCAACTACAGACCAGTATCCCTGACGTGTGTGGCCTGCAAACTTATGGAACACATAGTCGTCTGCGCCGTCATGCACCACTTCGACACCAACAACACCCTTCACGACAACCAACATGGCTTCCGAAGAGGGCGGTCGTGTGAGACCCAACTCCTGGAGTTTGTCGAGGAGCTTTCGTGCAACATGGAAGGTGGACAGCAGACGGACGTCCTAATCATGGACTTCGCGAAGGCATTTGACCGAGTCAACCACAGTCTGTTGGTCCACAAACTCCGCTGCTACGGCATCCACGACACGGTGCTCACATGGATCGCCAGCTTCCTTAGCGACAGGCGCCAGGCTGTGGTGGTCAATGGCAGCTGCTCTTCCTTTGTCAGTGTGCGATCTGGGGTCCCCCAAGGCTCGGTGTTGGGGCCATGCTTATTTCTGGCCTACATCAACGATCTACCAGACCGACTGACTGCACTGACAAGACTGTTCGCAGATGACACAGCTGAATACAGTGTGGTAACTAGCAACCAAGAGCAAGCCCAGCTACAGCAAGACCTCCAGCGTCTTGAGCAATGGGAGAAGAGCTGGGACATGCAGTTCCACCCTGACAAGTGCACAACTCTGCCAGTCACGAGGAGCAGACGTCCCCTACAGTCTAGTTACACCCTACACGGTCACACCCTTGAGTCAGTCTCTGAGGCCAAGTACCTCGGGGTGACCCTCCGCAGCAACCTAACCTGGGACGCACATGTCAGCAGCATCGCCAACAAGGCCAGTAAGACACTAGGCTTCCTGAGAAGGAATCTCAAGGTGAGCTCTACGGCCATCAAGGAGCGAGCTTACATGGCCTACGTGCGTCCTATCCTGGAATACGCAGCATCTGTTTGGGACCCTCACACCCAGAAAGGCATCGACAGATTGGAAGCAGTTCAGAGAAGCGCCGCCCGGTTTGCTACTAACCGCTATCACAACACATCGAGTGTTAGGGACATGCTGGAGTCACTGGGGTGGCCGTCCCTGGAGGATCGACGTCGCACTGCACGCCTTCAGATGCTGCGCAAGATCACTAGTGGCACTGCGAACTGCCCCATCATCAATGGAAAAGTGGAACAGGCGATATCGCGCCAACGCCACCGCCACAACAAGCAGTACAAGCAAGTCTCGTGCAGGACCCAATATAGAGCCGCCTCTTTTCTGCCACGAACCATAAAGGACTAAAATGCCCTCAACAGTGAGGCACTGGAGGCTCTGGCTGCTGACACCTTGGTGTCGGGAGTCTCCCAGTAAAACCCCCCAATTCCCCCCTCCCCTCCTACACACCACCCGCCATCCCCCCCAGTCTCCTTACCCTTATTTCACCAGCATTTCCCCCCTTCACTCACATTTCTTATGTAGCGGCATGATTTAAATGTTATTAGCTCCGTATCCGTACTTGACATGCGTACAAAATCTTCCTCTCAAATGCCATAATGATCAACACGATTGTTGTTGTTGTTTTTGTTGTATCAAATTTTATTCATCAGATTAACATAAGTTGTACTGATACAACACGATTGATTGTGGGCGTACACGGCAAGACAAGACAAGACAATAAGTGTTGTGGACCTGTGTACAGGCCCAACTTGTGTGATGCACTGGTAACTGAAAAGATCATTTGTGCCATTTACCTATTTTTTTCCTTTTATTACAATTTTTTTTACTTAAAAAAAATGTATCTATATTTTTTAATAAGATCTGCTAAATCTTATTTGATTAAATACAATGCAAGGTAATCGCGATCTTTCTTTTCTTGCAGGATGTCCGCCATCTTGTTTATCACGTAAGCCGCTCAAATTATTAGGCGCATCAGGCGATAAGAGAGGGCCTACGCCGGCGTACGCCGGCGGCGTGTGTCAAGATTATTTAGGGCAATCGTAAACAGCAATTTATCCACGCTTCCTACGTGCATTTATTAGTACATAAAAGCATAATATTCGCCAGAAAACTTACATAAAGTAAAATTTACCAACCTGTAATTATAACAACTTTGTTGTTCAAGCTCTCCATGTCTGCGAAAACGTATCTTGTACTATCTGGCCAACAAAAAACACCCAACGGAGTTGTTTCCCTCAATCTGGTTTTGGACTTCAGAAATCACACACACGACTTGGATGCGCTTGTTTTCTATAACTTACAAAAGGGGCTAAGCCGCCACGTGACCGGGCTCAGCTGTAACGTTATTTTAATTGATAACATGGTTTTAGATGTTCACAAACATTTGCATACACATGAATAAACATACATACGTACACACATTTATGTACTTAATTTTTAAAAAAAAATCTTTCGTCAGTTAGTTAATTTTAACCTAATGTAAGCGATCTCTTTTTAAGTAAATGTATATGATTATATAAAACATCATTGATCAAATCACCATTTGCTGTATACAATGATGATGTAAATTCAAATAATAAATGGTGCACAGACATTTACTTATTTTGTGCTCTATAAATCCAAACGCATTTTATGTATTATGTTTGCAATATTTCTAGTACATGATAAAACGTTATTTTTGTTGACTTATTTTTGAAAGTGTCTTTCTGCTAATGAAATAAATTATAAAGTGCGAAGTGGGTAATCAAAATGGACGACGTGTTCTTTCTACGAAGAGGTACAAAAGTGACCCTTAAGACAGTTGCTGATTGGTAGCTCTTCCCCGACGCCATCTTTGCCCGCTTTGAGCTGAACAGTTTAGCTTGGGCCATCCAGGTTAGATCTGTTCATCATTCGGGTCATCGACCGATTCTACTTGATTAGTTGCGAATCGACCGCGCTAGCCCGGACCGTAGCGCGAAAGTTAAACAAGTGCTCTCAACTTTGCCCGGAATAGTCCGGTCGATGCGCAACTAATAAAACCTGTAACCCGAACAGTTTAGCCCGGGCCGTACGGGTTAGCCCTATGATACACTCGGGTCACGGCCCGATTATACTTGATCAGTTGCGCCTCGACCAAGCCTGTCCGGGATATATCGCAAAGGTAAAATAAATGCGCTCGTCTTCTCGCGACATGGCCCGAAATAGCCTGGTCGATAAGCAATTATTCAAGTAGACTCGGCCAAAGACCCGGGTGATAAAATGGGGCTAGGCCGAATATCCCGAGTAAATGGATGCGCTTGTTTAATAATCTGCGGAATAAACCGATACGAAAACCGGGATAAGCCGTAACGTAATCGGGCTATAACAGCAATGTGATCGGGCAGTATCCGTAATCAAAGGCGAAGCGGGTCATCAAAGTGGACGATTTCCCCCGACGCCACCTTTGCTTTTCTAGCTTTAAGGCGAACAGTTTTGCTCGACCAATCCTAGCTAGCCCGATTTTCCACCCGGGTCATCGCCCAATTCTATTTGAATAGTAGCGCATCGACCGGGCTAGCCCGGATCATATTGCGATGGTAAAATAATTGCTATAAAACTGTTCGGCTGAAAGCGGGTAAAGACACCGCCCATTTTAATGACCCGCTTCGCACTTCATTGCGGATATTGTCCGATCATGTGCCGGCTTAGCCCGTAGAAATAGAAAACAAGCGCATTCGTCATTATGGGAGTTGGCTTGTCGTAATTGTATTCTGTTACTGTATAAACTGTGGTTTATTTGATTAGAGAAACACTTTATTTTCAAACAGATATAGTACTTAATACAGCATGAGCATTCCTCAATATTAAATTGTTGTTTTTAAACTTTCATTTGCTATTATGAATGCTGCAAAAACCGTAAAAAGGAATGTGACTTTCATCATGGCGACCCGCATCGCCAGTCGCATGGTGGGGCAAGGTTGCAGACGAATTTCAAGGTGAGTTTTGTGTAAATGCATGTATTGCGTGCGCAACAATCATACATTGTTATTTGTTTCTTGGCACATAGAGGTAAACCCGTACAACAACCAATATTAGTTTAACAGTTGTCCCACTCCTGCTGGGGTCGCGGCCTGCAGACATCCGCGGCCTAGACTAGAGGCTAGACTACTGATTCAATACTATTATAAATCCCGGAGTCCTGTTGCATCAGATTAGACCTAGATGGTTCTGGTTTAAGACAGCTTTCTCATCTCACTGAGTTTTTACTGAAATATTTTTTAGGTCTATCAACCCATAATTTGACATGGTTATACTTTTACATTGACATTTTATACTAAATTAATAGTTACACTGTTAACACTGTTATACAGGATTTTGCCGTTACAATGTTTTATTGCAGAAAACGAGAACAGAGGCAGTTTTGCAGCAGCACAGGAGGGGAACAAGACATTACATCAATTTCATTAGCCCAACCCATCAGTTGGATCCCAGTACCCAAGTACGCCACCCCCGGTGACCACAAACATGAAACGCAAGTCACAGTTTTGGAGAACGGACTGCGTGTTGCATCGGAGAATAAATTTGGACAATTTTGTACTGTCGGAGGTAATTATTTCCTTCATCTGGTATTCTGCTTCTACTGTTCTAGAGCATTGTACATTTGAAATATCAGAGTGAAGCTTTGTCCGGCTATTTTTTTCATGGAAAATGAGTGCAGTGATCCCTCCAGCATAATAATAATAATAATTAATAATAATAAATATAATAATAATATTAATACAGAATACTTCTTCAGTCACTAGGTGTGATCTAACCAGACTAAGGAAATTCATGTAAATAAGCTTTCTTTTACAGTTTTAGCTTCACTCCTCTATCTTAACTGAAATGAAAGTTCACACTAGCAGAGAAAGCCAAACATATTACAGTTTTCAAGTGTTTTCCTATAAAAGTTTGCATATTTCTTTGCTTCTTTTGTGTACCATTTCGTATCTGGTCACTGCTTAACTTATAATGACCCATACTGCTCTGTTCTGCTTGTTTGTCACAATCCCGTACCGCTTGAAACCGCTTCACAGAGCCCTGCAGTAGAAGGGACATAACGAAAAAGCACAGCTCTCTATTGTGAAAACAATGTTAGGTCTAGTTCCTGCAAAGTTTGCTGTAGCAATGTGATTTTTTTCGAAGCTTTTGATAGTGATTTGGTATTTTTTTCTCCCTTGATGTTACACACACATACAAACGCACACACATTGACACTGAGTGTGTGTCGCAAGGGGAAAGAATCAAGGTACAGAAAACAAGAGTTATCACGCTTAATGTCGGCTATTATATCGGTTGGTACTTTTCTTTTAATACTTATTATTTACTTGTTTTGTGGGAAAAGGTTCGAAGGACCAATTTGGAACCTGAAATTGGAACATTCTATGGATCCGTCGAACATGCAATTCGTCGAAACTTCCAGATCCCTTCTGTTTATACTATTAAAATTAATATTTGTTGTTGTTTGTCAAATTGAAGTAAGAAACAACAAACACACTGTGCAAGGAGACAGGGACTTTAAAACTTCAGTGAAGGAATTGAATGCTTATATAATAAAAATGATGCAATATAACAATAAATTATAGATTATCACAGTATTAAACATAATCTTTTAGACATACTCATAGAGGTTGTTTTGCATCCTTTCACCAGTTCCAGAATTAGCTAGAGCAACTCACCTGTGACTTGCCTGTAATTTTTGTCAATATATGCATGCATGATAAGTTTTTTTAACAGGTAAAGCATGCTCCAAAATTTTCAGTGATTCAGTGCTTGTAAGTAGTTATCAATTTCAACTTCCATGAAAAAATTTCAAACAAATCAATAGAGAAGTTGTGATTTTATTTATTTTTTAGATAAACATACATTTGTTTTGCATAGATTAAGTAAAATCTTTATGGGATTGAGCACAAGCATTGTTGAAAACCACTATGGGTCATTATAAGTTAAAGAATCAAGGACCCCTTGGGGTCATGAGCAATCTTGCCACTGTAGATTGTTCTAACCTATAAAGGGAACAGTGAAAGCCCCAGTTGAAAACCTGTCTTGCCTTTGTAGGCATGACAGATTCACTGCGGCAACAGTACACCCGTTGGAGTGCCGGGGGTTTTCAGTATAAATAGTATCCCCACTTTATGGAAATTTAGTGCTTTAAATTCCCACTGTTGCTATCTTCCTCATATACTCTTTCTTATTCCTGCTCTGTCCTATCACTCTGCTATACTATCTTCTTCTTCGCTAGATCAATGACCTACCTTTTTTCTTGAAAACTCTTCCTGGACAAGACTCCTTGTTTGTGTATGAGGTCTGTTGGATCAGCTTGGGAGTGTTGGACGCTTTCTGCTGGGTGGTCACTAGGGCTTCCTATGATGTTAGTATTTAGCAATATAGGCATTTTATATGTATATGTTTCGTTGATGATTTGTAATGATGGTTGTATTCTATTTTGTTTTTGTAACCGGGGGTTCGCGTAGTTGAGGTAAACCCTCAGCCGTCCCCCGCGTGGGATGTCTTTATTGTAAAGTGACTGGCCGGTGGAGGGCGTTCAATTTTCCCACTAGGGTTGTTTCAGCAGATCTTTTATGCGGATCGGGGGTTGTTCGGTCCTGATTTGGCTCCGAGGAGTCCGCTGGACCTAAAGCAACAATAAATCAATCAATCAATAAATCAAAGAATCAAGGGTCGTCTTTCACTCATCCAGATGTAATTTTATAGTCACTTGCTATTATTCAGCTTCAAAGGGCGGGTGTTATAAAGTTTGTTGTTGTTATTATTATTAATATTACTTTTGTTTTGCGAGGCCGGAAACTACTTTTCCAGTGTAGACTCTTGGATATTAAATTTCATTTATCTTATGATTGCGCCCTGTAGCGTTAATAAGGCCTATTAAAGGTGTGCGACATTACTTTGGGATTAGCTCTGTGTTGTCCCAGTGTAGTTTCTCTTATCAGAGCCCTAGTGTTTGGAACAAGCTGCCTCTTTCTCTTCGAAATTTCATCTTCAGTCATTTCAATCCTCCCTAAAAGCTCATTATTTTACTTTTAGTTTTACCGATTGAAATGAATGAAACAAATTTGCAAAGTCATAGTCCGTGTGCCTGTGAGTGTGTGAGAGAGAGATATTGGTGTAAGTTGGCTGTTATTCACTGTTAATAGTTTTTTTCTTAATTTTGTTTCATAGTTCAAGTTGATCTGTATTCATGTAAGCACATAGAGACAAGTCTAGATTAGGTGAATAATTAGTAATAATAATAATTACTAGTACGTAGTAGTAAGTGTACAAAAGTTTGCCCAGTAAACAGGATTTATAAGCATTTTTGTCTTTATAGTGAGAGTGTTTGTCTGTTTTCTTTCACTTTCAGTGTTGGTGGACTCAGGGTCTCGCTATGAAGTAGCGCAGCCTAGCGGCATCTCACACTTTCTGGAAAAATTGGCATTTGGCGTGAGTTGTTTGTTGGATTCTATTGTAACATAGCACATTTTTTGTTTGATAATGGTAATGATGGAGACTTACAAGAGTTCATGCTTGAGGCGCCTAAAAACATATTAGTAGCTGATGCACTGTGGCCCTTTCATGAAAAAATAATCTAAAGACTGCAGTTTGCAACAAATAAATAAATAATTTAATTCTTTATTTGTTTAAATATAATTATAAATATATTCCGTGCCTTGTACCTCTTGAGAGATGCATGAGCATTATGAATTCTTATATTATTATTGTTAGAGAGAGAGAGGGAGGAAGACATTTTCTTAACTATAAGAATACGCAGCTGTATACTGTCCTTTTTATTCTTGAAATCTTGGCTTGGTCAGGACTGAAACAATGAGAGAAAAACAAAAGAGGACACAAGTCATTACAAAAAACGATAGTACGCTGAATGGACAAAAGTACAGACCTGACTAATAATCAATAACCAATAAATTTTCAGTCGAAACACTGGAAGGGGAGTCCAGATGTTTGTGTAAAAGCACGTGTCATTAGCTCCGATTCTTTTTACTGAAGTAAAATGACTTAATGCCCATGTTCTGTGCACATATGTCATAAAAGTAGAGATATAGAACATTCAATCCCTATAATCCTACTGATTGTATCTTTACTGATGGTGTTGCCTGTACTGACGTTTTTTGTCTTTACTGATTTTGTTGCATCTATGGACAGCATGTTGTATTGTATTGTATTTTGTTCTTCTGTATTGTTTCAGTCGACATCAAAGTTTCAGAATCGAGATGCCATCCTTCAAGATCTGGAAAAACTGGGTGGCATCTGTGATTGCCAGAGCTCCAGGTAACTATATATCTTACTCTTAACAGCGAATCTTTGAGGAAATGTGTGTAAATATTTGTATGTTATATTTCTCAACAAACAGGTAGGATTCAGGGCAGGGCGAAGTACCGCTGAACAGATTTTCATCCTCAGAATAATCTGCGAGAAATACAGCACCAACAACATCTATGTCATGTGTTTGTAGACTTCAAGAAAGCGTTTGACCAGTCTGGCATGCAGCTCTGTGGGCAACCCTGAGAGTGTACAACATCAGCCCTACCAGTGCAGTCCTCCACAACAGCGCCATCTGGAACTTGTTCAGAACAACTATGGGTGTGCGTCAAGGATGCCTACTCTCTCCAACACTCTTCAACATATTCCTAGAGCGCATCAGGTCAAATGCCCTTGCAGATCACGAAGGTATAGTCAGCATGGAGGGTAAAGCAATCTCCAACCTCTGTTTTGCAGATGACATTGATGGATTGGCTGGAGAGGAACAAGAACTTGGAACAGCTGGTACAGAGGCTTGACACCACCTCCAAAGATGATCCAGAGATATTGTTTAACCAGCGTACTCATCTTTCTCTGTCCTCAGCAACCATCATGGCTTCGCTCAATGTCAAGCCAGTCAATTCTCGAATGTTGTCCTCCCACCTCTTTTTCGGTCTACCTTTTCTTCTGCCTCCTTGCACTGTGCCTTGCAGGATGGTCTTTGCAAGGCTGATGCTCTGTGGCCGAGGTCTTGACGAATACGTAGCTGCTCAATGACTTACGAACGCGCAAAGCCTACGTCTATCGTAGCTGCGCAAATGCGTATCTTGGTGGTCACCACGCATGCTTTGTCGCTCTTGCGGAGTAACGTATTACGTTTGGCCTTACGTTGAGAGTAAAGTTGGGATATTTTTGGCGCAAATTGGGGAAAACCCGGTAAAACACGGTATTCTCCTTCTGTCGTGACGTAATGAGAAAAATAGAAGACGACAAAGATGGAAGGAAAAACTAAAGTATCCCAGCCAAGGTCCGCCAATTTTACAGAAGGAGAAGTTCACTGCTTGCTTGACCTGATCAAGCAACACTCAGATGACTTGTTCAGCAAGCTCAGCAACAAAATTACGGCAAAAACAAAGCAAACCCTGTGGAATGAAATAACCATGCGTGTAAACGCAAATGGGACAACACAAACAAAAACTCCCCAAGTGAAAAAGAAATGGTCAGATTTAATGCAGGCTGTGAAGCACCTTCAGAGCAAAATAAAACACCCTCCGACAGGTGGAGGACCTCCTCCCGCGATACCATGGTGGCATGATTTTGTGTTGGATATTCTGGGACAAGAAATATGCCTTCTGGAAGGAATTACATTTCTGCATTGCAGATGAGTTGTACATTGATTGAGTGCTTGCCTTTGCAGTTGACATATTCAAATTCATTGATGACAGGTGCAATTATCTGAACATGTGTGCAATCAATGCAGCCCAGTATGTTTGTGAAACCTGCGAACAGGTAAAAACTCTCAATCACAACATCTGCTTTCCTTTGGTTGGCTGGAAGCTTAACGTATTCCCCCAGCCTTCGAGAAAGAATTGAGGAGAATCGGGCAATAATTCTACCTACTGTTCGTCGGTCCACATTGAACAGGTCTCCAATAGTTCGTTGAAATGCCCCTGATTGAAAAAAAACGTAATGCGATCAACACTTGCATCAATGGAGGCAGAGAACTTCCCCTCGGGAGTGGGTGTTCCAGCTCGTCTCCGGACAAATAATAATAATAATAATAATAATAATAATAATAATAATAATAATAATAATAATAATAAATTGCATTTATACAACGCATTTTTCATTAGAATAACAACTCAATGCGTTTACACACATCGTTCGTACGCATCGTCACAACATTCGCACTACATCATGTACAGATCAACAAGAGTAATGATGTCTCCTCGCCGAAAACGAAATCTAGCAAACAGTTCCACATCATCATATACATGAAATGGGTTGGTTCTATCTCGAAGGATCCGTTGGCACCTGAAATTCCTCCTCAGTAGCATACGAAAGAATAATATTTCCGCCTTTGTTCATGTTACGCAAAGGTTTACGACAGGAGGGGAGCAGTCGTAACTATGCGCTGAACGTCGCAGCTAAATTTAGCCTACGCAAGCGTCATGACCAGCACGTTTCGGAGTTTACGTTGTTCGTAGGCTCTACGCATTGCGTAAAGATGCTACGTATTTGACAAGACCTCGGCCCCTGGTGACGTGGCCCTACCATCAGAGTTTCCGTTTCTTCACCACTGTGAGCATGTCATCATGTTGTCCAATAGCTTGCTTGTGTTATGGTCTGTCGGACTTCGTTGTTGCTGGGTATAGGAAATGCCCAGAAGTCTTTTGTAGCACCCCATCTCCATGTTTTGTATTCTTCATTGTAGATCTGCTGTGAGGGTCTATGGAATATGATATGAATATCTCCAAAATATTTTTTTCAAATAATAGGCCATTTCCCACTAAACAGGCGACTTTGACGCTGCCCGAGTGTCAGAGATCTATCGAGCATAGACTGTGTGTTGACATATATCCTCAACAGCTTTTTTACGCTGATATCAGGGTCAGCATCACTGCCTATGTAATCTTAGTAACACTAACAGTCCCATAGCGGCACTAGCTGCAGTGTTGTTTACCCTTTTTATTTGTTTATGTTTTATAAGTAAAGGTTGTATGAGAGAGTACAGGAGTTTGTTAGAGCAGTGTGGTTTTTGTGTTTGACAGAGACACACTGGTGTACGCTGCATCGGCGGAGACCACAGGCCTTGAGAAAGTGGTGGACATCTTGTCTGACGTGGCCCTTCGCCCTCTTATCACAAAAGAAGAAGTAAGCTCTCTCGCACTTACACAAAGGGAGAAGGTGTGTGCATGTTTGTGTGTGTATGTATGTGTGTGTTAACCCTTTGCTGCCAAGAGGCACCAAATGACTCCAAATGAGAGATTGGGCGAGGTAATGAGAAACAGAGAGGGAAGCAATCACACCTTCTTTCTGTATTTTTTTATGTATGTTGTGTTGAGTCTCTTTCATCTATTTTTGTCTTGATCTTTAATTTTCAAAATACTATTGAACTGTAGCTTCTGCAATGTAAACCTTTCATTTATATTTTCTAGAAAACATTTCCATTTGGTGCAACAATTTTTAAAAAACGACATTTGGACTGTAGTTAAAAACAAAATGCTTGCTGCAGTTTATTATCCCTTTTCATCGGGAAACTCTGGGCCGCCTCGCCCGGGGAAGGCGCAGTCGCAGCCAGCATCACGCCCAAACCCCACCTACCTAACATTTGTGAATTTTTGAAATTTTTGCTGGGGGAGCAAACCGGAGTACCCGGAGAAAACCCCAGAGATGTTGCCCAAGTTGAAAGTAAATAATATTCGGAGAAACATAACGCCCCGATGCTGGCTCGAACCCACACCTGTTAGGTGCCATTGGTTCCTGGCTTGTGGACAAGGCAAGTTAGTCCCGCCTTAGCCCACTTGGCCACAACGCTCGCTCAAATGTCGGCACTAAAACCCATATTCCCATTCGTCCTGGATTGAATGCAAGAACTGTGATTGAGTAGGTAACAGGTGCCGTTAAAAAAGATTAAACATAACTTTACAGTGATATTTTGATAATGTGAACATGAATTAGACTGCTCTCTCGTGTTGACAGCTGGACGATGCCAGGATGGCCATATCATTTGAGCTGGAGAGCCTCAACTTGCGGCCAGACCCAGAACCCCTTCTCATGGAGATGATCCACTCTGTAATAAAGCATTGTTATTATTACAAGTATTTATTATTGATTAATCACATTAATGACATTTTTGTTATGATCAGAAGTATTTAATACTACATGTGCATCGTTTCTGTTGGCATGCTGGAGTACCTAAAGGACACACACGAATTTGATAGATGGTGATTTGATTTCTGTTCTGTGCATTATTTTTTCATATTTATTGGTCAATGGTGTGTGTTTGTTGTACTGCTGCAGCTGAATGTAATGATGATGATGACTTAGTCCTGTATAGAGCAGGTATCCATGGATAAGATTCATGCTCATTGCATTTGAGAAGTAAAAAGAGTGCCGGCCTCTGCAGATCAAGTTGGAAGAGAAATTGTGTGTTGGAAAATTTAAATGTTGTTGTTGACAGATGGTTTTATTTTTTTAGCATTTGCTAGGGTTCCTTCTCTTCTCAAACAAAGAGACATTGAGATAAATGTTTTAATATGTTAGGCTGTTTGGTCGTATTGTATTGTATTATATTGTAATTAATGAGACTTTACGATTACTGTTTGGAAAGCTGTTAACTACATAGCAAGGTGTTGGATGATGTGTATTGCACACCAAATGTGGATTCAACCTGATGCTTGAATCTGTGTAACTCTTTATTTCTTAACCACACAGTTTGTTCACTTAATAACAAGGCAGAGCAGTCGTTATGAAGTTTCTCACACTGTATTCAGCAAAAATCGCAAACAGCTTCAACAACTGCATTGAAAACTAATTCTTTACGTGCAGACATCTGTATAGAAAATTTGAGATCATCCAAGAATGATGTAATCAGTGACCAATCAGAATACAGATCTGAGGAAACGGAAACAAGCACGGAATGTTTTTCAATTTGTTGCAGTATAGATCTTGAACCTTCCATCAGTAATATACAAGCAATTCCAGAAAGACAAACAACACAAAACAAAATGGACCCCCCCAAAAAAAACAATTTCCAAAGCTTTTCTAGCCACAACATAAAACGAAATCAAATGCTGTCATTGTTTGTTTCCTGTCAAAACAAACTATTGTAATCATCCGTTGTGTCTCAATCCTAACATGTAACATTATGATGTAATGTGTTTTGCAATGCAGACGCGCACGGTTGTTATGAACATTTTGTTCTGCAAAGCGTGCAATGATAGCGTTCAATTACTTTTGATTTGGTCCTGTGCTGTGGCTAGACGAGCTTTGCATAATGTTGCTTGTTTTCAGTTTTCATCAGTCACTTTTTTTGTAGCAGTTTTGAGAACTTTCTAGAATTACTTCTTTATAACTGATCTAAGATTCGAGATGGATCTAGTGACAGCTAATCGAATTTTGTAAGTTCGTAAATTCGATGACAAGTTTTATTCTAATAGGTTGTTGATTGCATTATTCTGGAACCTATTGAACTTTTCATCATTGTCGATAGACTATATATATTGAAGCACTGTCTGCGTGTCTGGATGGTGTTTTTCAGAATAAGATTTTATATACAGTTGTTGATGCTGTTTGCCTTTTGCTGAATAAAGTTGGAAAACTTTATAGCGATTAATCCTGCCTTGTTGCTGAGTGAACGGGCTGCGGTGATAACGAACTTGAGTTACACTAGATCCATGCATGAGGGCCGAGTCCACCATTGCGTTGAGTTTGGTTGGATGATTGTGCAGGCCGCCTACAGAGAGAATACTCTAGGCCTCCCCAAGATCTGCCCGGCCCAGAACATCCCCATCATCACCAAAGAGATTCTGCACGGCTATTTGCTTAGTGCGCACACCCCTCAACGCATGGTGGTCGCTGGTGTGGGGATGGAACATGAACCGCTGGTTGAGGTATGATGCTGTTTGTGTATGTGTGTGAGAGAGAGTGAGACGGACAGAGAGAGAGAGAGGTGTGAGTGCAGTGTGTGTGAGGTGTGAGTGCAGTGTGCGTGTGTGTGTGTGAGTGCAAAGCTGGTCAGTATCTTTTTGTCTTCTTCTGCTAAGCAGGTCAATTACTTGCCTGCATAGTTTCGCCCGCCAGCCCAGATTATCACATAATTTGCTTTGAGCAACAGATTTTAAAGGCTGGCTTTTCAAACCTCGCCTTCTTACCTACCCTCTGTTTTGAACATTGACCATAGTGTGCTTTTTTTTGGTGTATTTGGGAATGGCAGCAGAGAAGGGGAGACAAATTTGTCCTATCATTGCTTCATTCCACAGAGGACAATACAGTGGAACCTCCGGTATACGACCGTCCAAAATCTGAGAAAAAACGGTCTTATAATAGAGGTGGTCTTATACCGGAAACAAGGGGTGGGATGGGGGGAGGGGTGTCAGGCTCAAAGGGGTATGTAGTCATAATTTTCACACTCACCAGCATGTATTTTCTGACAAAGGAAACTGTAAAACATGTTTCATTTTTAGCTTTGTCTTTTATTCACAACTTCAAAAATAAAAAACAGTCGAACCACTGCCAGACGCGTTCATCCAAGTCTGTCAGTGCAGAAGCTCTCAGTTTCGATGTTTTCCTTTTCGCCACTTTCTCCACTCTCCCATCGTAGTTTAACAGATTCCTTATCCTTTATGATGAGCTGAATTTGGGTCTTCCCAAAGTCTAAACTTCTTGCAATAGACAAACAACTCTCCCCATTTTCACTTCTTTCAATCACTTTCATCCAAACTCAAAACGTTCCTCTTGCGTGACGCCATTTTGACAAACCAGTGTAGGCGAGTAATGTCCCTTATTTGCGAACCGGAAATAGCAGACAACAGCAGGCGTACACTAACATGAGAGAAAAAAACGCAAGATACAGACAACAAATTAACTGATATCCTCTTTTAAATTGCCCTAAGACGGTCGTATAAAGGGCTTAAGACACGGTCGCTGGTCGCATAAACGAGGTTGTCGCATACCAGAGGTCATTTATTATTGGAAGTGAATCCGTCAGAAGTTTTCAGGTCACATAATGGAGGGAGTCGTATACCAGAGAGCCGGATACCGGAGGTTCCACTGTATCTAGGGATTGTATCCAACATGTTGTCAATAGACTTAGTATCTTCTGTGTAGGCCAGAAACCCACTACTTGTGTTCCACATTCGCTGTTTGTCTCCCTTGATCCTAAATCGTTATTGTGCTTTGAGTTGACTTGAAGGAAAAGCTTGTGACACTGATTATTCTGTATTATTAGATCGTTGGTCGGAGCTTGATGGTCTAAGTACTGTTTACAACAGTTGTCATCATTTATGTTTGTTTAAATGTCATGGTATTGGATGCAATCCGCCTCAACATTTCCAAAAGATAGACTTCAGTTTCCTTTGCCGCTTTTTGTAATGGCGATCTCCCTGCCTTTTACAACACATGTTTGAGTGATGTGTTTGTTGTGTAGGTGAGAGTGTGTGAAACATGTGAGCATGTATTTTGCTTACAGATCTCTGTGCTTTAATCCTAATTGATGATTTGGGGAAAAGCGCTTATATAGCATCCAGTATTATTGTTGTTGTTATTATTTTTATTATTGCACTCACCCACCCACCCACCCTTCCACTCCACCCCCCTAAAACAAATTTCAGATTTTTTCAAATGTGCGAGATGAGCCCTAAATAGTCCAGAAATGTCATGGGGAAAAAAAGTCTGCCGTCCACGTCTGTCTGTGCAAAAACTTAGAAGTGGCTATTTACTCAGAACCTATTTCAACTATCACAACCAAACTTGATAAAATTGTGCATGTCCATGAGATCTAATAAATTATTAGTGAATGAATGACTTCACATCAAGGTCACAGGGTCATCAAATATTGGTCAAAACATTTTTCACAAAATTTCTTTTGTTCTAGGTTATTAATGTTGAACTTGTGATTCTTTGATGCATGATAGATGTCGATGAGACACACATACTATGCAAATTTGGTCAACCTCACTCCTTCGTATAGGTACTTTGAAGTGACCTAGGCCCTACACTATGAGAGATATTAAGTCCAAACTTGTATTTAGAGATGATATTGATCTTTCATATATGTTCCATTTTAGGCCTTTCAAAACATACCCAAAAATAGGTCATCGTAAAAGTAGAATGGCTCTATTTAACCCATTGTATGCAACAGCATTGGGTTATTTGATAATACATTAGCATGAGAGGTCATGTGAAGATCAAGGTCAGTGTCACTGACGGTCAAGGTCATCCCAAGGTTACTGTTGGCATAGTACAACTCAGGGCTTGTAATTTTCCGCAGTTCAGTGAATTTCCACTATTGAAAACATATTTCCTCTGAGAACAGTATGGTTTTCCGTAGAACAAAAATATTTGATGATTTTCCTCCAATGAAAAAGTGTTTTGTGCATGTTCTCAAGTCAGACAAAAACGCAAAACTGCGCATGCCCGTTTCTGAATCGTACCCAGTAAAATGGATGCAATACTCATTGTTCAGCTTGGAGATGCAGTTGATCCTAAAGGCGTGAAAAACTCATGTAGGTGGGAACGGATGGAAAAAGAATTGGGTGATGAAAGTCTATGTGTTACGTTGAAACGCGAACGATAGCATGTCTGAAACGCGCACGATAGATCTAATCGTTTCGATTTGCAAAGTATTCAATAATAGAGTTTATTTACCTTTGATTTGAGTTTGCGTTGTGGTTAGAGGAAGCTTTGTATAAAGTTGATAATTTTCGTTAGTCGATATTATTGGAGAATTCTCTAGATTTGAGTGTTTACTGTCGATAGAAACTTCCCGATAAATGTAGAAGTTTGAGAACGTTCTTGGAATGTGTAGAGAGGTGTATGACGTAAGTCAGTGATGACAAACTTTAGTTTGATTGGTGGAAAAGCGTCATCGGGAACATTCTGACGTTGAGAAAAAGTATAAAATGGATGCCCTGTGTGTTGTTGGGAGTGGAGTTGAGAATTGTATGCAGATGTTGATGTGTGCTGAATAAAAGTGGAAAATTTCATACGAAGACTCAGTGACTTGTATGCTGATTGAACGGGTTACGTGGATAATCGAATCCGAGCTTACACTCATCAGGAGCATTCACGCATTGGGGCTGAATCTACTACTGATTGAAAACACCAACATCAAACGGAGTGTAACACTAGGACAATATTTGAGGAAGATCTCCAGAAATGGAACAGCCTTTTTATACAGTGTGTCAGTCGGAAAACAGTGAAAACACTTGTTTTAAGATTTGGGTTGTGCATCAGAATGAATAAAGATTTTGGACTTTATTGGTGAATAGTGACTGTCAGCTGAGCATCAGTATGTGTTTACACTTAGATTTGTAGTTGGACTTTGTTGGCAAATAACAACTTCTTTGGTGAATACTAACTGTAAGCTATGCATCTATAAAGACAGGCTACTTCAACAGTTAGCTGTGTAAGCAAGCAAGTCTTTCCTTCACTATGTTATTAGTTATTTGCTCATCAAAAATGCACACTTAAAATGGAACAATTTGTGTTGGGCCAATGGTGAGTGAGGTTGGGAAGGAGTTGGGATGGGGAGAAGGGGGCGTCACTCCCCTGCACCCTCTACCAGCGCCAATTTCCTCTTTTTTAACTCCAGACCATTACAAGCCCTGACAACTTTTCTGTAGTTTATTTGATCGTACATGAGTTTATTTGGAGCCATAGGTCAAGGCCATCTCAAAGTCAAGAGCATTGAAAGATCAAAGTTGGTGTTAATTTGCTTTTTAATGTCACCGTTTGTTTTGTGTTTTTTTTGGGGGGGGGGGGGGGGGTGGGGGGTGGGGGTTGGGTGGCATTCATTTTTATGTTAGTTCCATAAGGAGCATGTGAGTCCTATGGGCTTTGCCATTCTAGTTATTATTATTATTGTTGTAGTTGTTGTAATTATTATTATTATTATTTGTGATGTATTTATTAATTCATTCATTTATTGATCGTAGGTGTGTAGGAAGTTCTTTGTGAAAGACAAGCTGCCTATCTGGGAAGAGCAGCATGATGTGAGGATTAAAGCGAAGGCTGTGGACAAGTCTGTGGCACAGTATACTGGGGGTAGTATTACGGTCAGTGTCCTCACTTTCTGTGATTTTGCCTCCGTCTTGTGCTCTTTATATTTTGGTCTGTCTGTTGCTCCGTCTTTTACTCTGTTGCTCTGTCTTGTAATCTGTATATATTGCGACTGTTGCTTTGTCTTTATCTGTTGGTCTGTTCTGTACTCTATATATCTGCTCAGTCTGTTGGTTTGTCATTTACTTTGTATATTTGGTCTGTCTGTTGCTCTGTATTTTACTTTGTATGGTAGTCTATAGTACTGACAATAATAATAAATAATGATAATTTTTATATCGGGCCAAACGAAATTCTAGTGTCTGTATTGATCATGTGACCAACCTCCCTACCGCTGGCATCAATAACCTGGAATAGTCACTCTTATCCTATCCTATCCCGTAACTCGAAAGTTGTTGGGACAACACAGGTGATCATATAACCAGCGTACTCCCTCTTTCTCTGTCCTCAGCAGTCCTCATGACTTCATTCAGTGTCAAGCCAGTCCATTCTCAAATGTTGTCTTCCCACTTCTTTTTATGCCTCCCTCGTCTTCTGCCTCCTTGCACCGTGCTTTGCAGGATGGTCTTGCAAGTTCTGGTGACGTGTCCATACCATCAATCAGAGTTTACATTTCTTCACCACTGTGAGCATGTCATTGTATTGTCCAATGGCTTGTGTGAGGGTCTGTCGGACATCATTGGTGATGGGCTGGGTATAGGAAATGCCCAGAAGTCTTCTGTAGCACCTCATCTCCATGCTTTGTTTTCTTTGTTGTAGGTCTGCTGCGAGGATCCATATTTTGCAAGAGTATAGGAAGATGGAGATGACAAGGGAGCACAGCAGCCTTACCTTGGAGTGTTGACTTATGGTCCTATCTTTCCAAATGGGCTTCAACCTTGTCAGGGCTACAGTTTGCACGATTCTGGGGAGGACTTACTGTTGGGACCCATTGTCTGATACAATGGCTCCTAAATATTTAAAGCAGTACACTGAGTTGAGTGATTGGCCTTGGACTTTGAGGCCGGTGTTGATGCCATTGGTGTTTTTGGTCATCATTTTGGTCTTCTCTGCACTTATTTCCATTCCAAAGGCTCTGGAGGGGTGTTAAGCCTCTGAACCAATTGTTCAAATTCTTTTCATCTCTAGCCTGTCCATCAATGTCAACCGCAAAATGGGGGTTGGAGATTGCTTTACGTCCTATGCTGACTGTGCCTTCATGATCTACAAGAGCATCTGACATGATGTGCTCCAGAAAAATGTTGAGTGTTGGAGAGAGTAGGCATCTTTGACTCATGATGATGGTTGTTCTGAATCAGCTCCCAATGGCACTGTTGTGGAGGACTGCACTGGTAGTCTTGTTATACAGGCTTTTGATGACCAATAATGTTGGGACTGATGTTGTACACTGTCATGGTTGCCCACAGAGCTGCATGCCAGACTCGGTCAAAAGCTTTCTTGAAGTCTACAAACACATGATATAGGTGTTGTTGGTGCTGTAAATATTTCTCGCATATTATTCTTAGTTTAAAAATCTGCTCAGAGGTACTTCGCCGTGCCCTGAATTCTGCTTGTTCTTCAGCTATGCTTTTTCCAGCTTGGGGTTTCAATCTGTTGAGTATTTTTATCAGGACTTTTCTGACTTGGCTGATGAGGCTGATGTTATGGTAGTTTTGACACTCCTGAGGGTTATTCTTTTTGGGAATAGTGATGACAAGCGACTGGGTCCATGGTATGGGCCATTCCCCACTCTGCCAGATCTTGTTACAGATAATGTCGAGGGCATCAATCATCGCTTCTCCTCCTGCCTGAAGCAATACTGCGGCTGTCTTTTCCACTCCCGCTGACTACCGCTTTTTCTGCACCTCAACTTTTTTGTGGAGAATTGAGAGGATTTCTTCTTCTTTTCTGTTCTCGGGATATGCTAGAACTGATGGGTCTCCGTTTGGTGTGTAGTTGTAAAGGTCAGAGCAGTACTCTGTCCATCTATCCAAGACTTTTTTCTGGTAGGCATATGCCAGACTTGCTTTGGGTCAGGGAGACCTTGGGCTGTTTAAAACTTGTCAGCTGCTATACAGTCTGGTAGGCCTTCTTGCTGTTGTTCTTGTTCAGACTGTTATCTATGTCCTGGCATTGATCTTCTATCCAGTTCTCCTTTGCTGTGCACATGCCTTTTCGGAGGTCACTGTGGATTTTTCAGTAGGCATCAGCTCCCCGTATAATGCTCAGGCGCAGAGCTGCAGAGATCCAAAATTTGTGCTCTAGCTCTGATAGAAATTAAAAAGTAGTTTTAATCCGTCAAGTTTTAATGCAGTTTTAATCGAAGTGTCTATGTCTGCCTTGGAAGTTTTGGAGAAGATTGAACTGTGATTTTGAAATGAATTTGATCACCTATGTGTGCTGCTGTCATGTTGTAATGCTACAATCTGTTCTTGAAGCAGTTACATTTCTTTAAAGAATACCACAAGGTTGAAGGTGTTTGGATTCATTTTTATTTTTCTTGCCAGCTCTACCTGCAGGGTTGCCAACCACTACGGAATTTCCATAGTTTACTCCGGAAATGAATACGCGGCAACGGAGCTACGCAAATCGAAAATTTACTACGGAAAGTCAATTTTCGACGATAGTATTACAGTTTTAACGAGTTTTATTGAGCGCCTGTGCCTCCCGTAGCACCTCAAGGTCACGGTCATTCGGTTTACATGCACGGTGTAATAGATCACGCTCCCAGTGCATGTTAGGAAATTCGACCAATCACCGTGAAGTGGATTTGCAAACGGCCAATCGGTGCACAAAACCTCGACCTTTCTGTGACACTTTCGTTTCCGGGTCACGTTCTACAGCGCGAGAACAAAAGTTTGTGTGCGGCGTATTTTGAATCCATGATGCCAAAAAGAAAGAAAACTAGCGATGAAAGACCAGAAAAAAAGAAGAGGACAGCAAATCAAGAGTACAGGAAAGAGTATTCTGAAAAATTTCCGTGCATCACTGCGTCACCAAGATCACACGATGTGACGCGACACGTGAATGGCAACCGTCACAAAAGTCGTTGCCCCGATCCAGAAAAGTTAGTCCCTGTTCAGTCGGTAGCCACCTTCTTCAAGCCCTATATGGATCTCTCAATAATTCGTGGGGAAACTTTCATTGCAGACTGTGTATGCATGTCTTCGTTTAAAAAAAATGCGAGGACGTATGGCTATGGAAAATGTCATAAAACTACTGAAATTCAGAAATTTTACTACTGAAAACTTTTTGGGGGGTTGGCAACTCTGTACCTGCATGCTTTCACATCTTTTACAACAAAGTATTGTTCAGTGAAAAAAATTTGTTCCCTTTTACCGTTTGTTATGCAGGTGGAAAAAGACCTGTCAAATGTCAGTCTGGGACCCACGCCCATGCCGGAACTGGCGCATGTGGTGATTGGCCTGGAGAGCTGTTCCCATGGCGACACCGACTTCATCGCCTTTTGCGTGCTGAACATGATGATGGGGGGTGGGGGGTCTTTTTCGGCTGGGGGTCCAGGAAAGGGCATGTACACTCGACTGTACCTCAATGTACTCAACAAGTGAGTTGTGTGCTGCATTGGGTTTGCATGTAACTGTATGTACTCAGCAAATGAGTTGTGTGCTGTGTTGGGTTTGCATGTAACTGAATGTACTTAACAAGTGGGTTGCGTGTGGGGTTGAGTTTGCATGTACCTGAATGTACTCAACAAGTGAGTTGTGGGCTGTGTTGGGTTTGCATGTACCTGAATGTACTTAACCAGTGGGTTGAATGTGGGGTTGAGCTTGCATGTACCTGAATGTATTCAACAAGACTTCCATCCATTTGCATACTGTATACCGATGCTGTGATGTGCATGCTTGGATTTATATATGATATTCCGTGTATTTTTTATATTATTTATTTTTTATAACTTTGTTTTTTATATTGTTTTTTATGTAGTGCTTTTAGAGCTTTCCTATGAGGGGAAAGCATTTTTTTTTAAATGAAGGAACATTATTTATTATTATTCTTAGCATTATTGAATGTTTCTATGGTGTATGGTGATGTCCCAGGTACCACTGGATGTACAATGCCACGGCTTACAACCACGCCTATGAGGATACCGGCCTCTTCTGTATTCACGCCAGTGCCCACCCTTCAAAGGCAAGTGCCCTCCCTCCCCCCTTCCCTACGGCCCCTCCCATCTCACACACCCTTCTCTTTATCTCTGTCTCTCTATCTCTGTCTCTCTTTTTCTCTCTGTGTCTCTGTCTCTCTCTCTCTTCCTCTCTCTCTCTCTTTGTTTATTTGGCTGCGTGGCAGCAAGTTTTTCGGTTCTCTAAGTAAATAATTGTGTCTGTGAAATTATTATCTCCTCCAAATGTCACTTTGTTCCCATTCATTATGAGGCAAACTGACGTGACTTAGATACGAGACTTTTCAGGTCACCGAGGGTTTTCTCCAGGTACTCGGGTTTCCTCCTTCCCTTCAATAATGGTATTGGAAGCAGTCAGTTTAAACTTCAAAAATAAAAATTGAGTTCTCTTCCACCTCCTGTAATGGTGATTTCTTCAATTCGGCCAATATCCTTTATTATTATTATTTTTTTTTAAATTATTATTATTTTTATTATTATTATTATTATTATTATTATTATTATTATTATTATTATTACACCTGAGAGTGTAGCCTTTGAACTGCACTGCTTCTGTCACAGTACACCTGTGGAATTCAGGCAAGAAGTTCATAATAATCAGTCAATCAATCGGTCTTTAATTTAATGTCTGTTCACACATTTAGGTGATATTAGACATTAGTTAATAATAATAATAATAATAATAATAATAATAATAATAATAATAATAATAATAATAGACCTTATTCAGAAATGGGAGGTAACTTGGGTTTTGTGTTTAGGGTTTTAGTTACCTAGAGTTATCTGGGTGGACCTTTGGTCTCAGAACACTATGAAAGCTACCCCAAGCTGCAAGCTTTTCTTTGGAAAAGAGGGGTGATGGTTGCCTGGCAGTGCAGGGCCAAACTAGCGGAGCTAGCCAGGATTGCAACTGAAATAAACCTTTGGTTTGATCCGGAAGGTTTGATGGAGGGCAGAGCAGAAATTGTAGGCGAGAAACTTCGTTTGTTTGCAAAGAATGTCCGCCCATCGTTAGACAAATCTTGACGCAACACCCAAGCAAGCCGGCAAAAGTTGTTTTTTGAAAGAAGTTAAGAAAAGAGCTGGGTAATAAAAATTAGCAAATGTAGAATTACTTGCATTCGGATGTAATTCTAAATCTAAAATGAATTCAGAATGAACGAGTTGATAGCTGATGTTATAAAATCGATGATGGTGATTGTAATGTGATGATGATGATGATTTTGATGATGTGATGGTGATCATTTTTGTAGGTATTTTCTTAAAGGATAATTTACCAATGAATAATAATGAATATGATGAAGAAAAAAAAATTAAGTAAAATATTGATGATGATATGACCATGATGATGATGAACATGATATTTTTGTGGACATTTTTTATAGTAGCTAGTGGTCCAATGGATAACTATGATGATTACGTTTTTACATTGCAGTTGCGGGAGCTGACAGAAGTGATTGTGAGAGAACTGGCCTACACAGCAGGCATAGTCTATCCGGTGAGCCTTCAACCGTTTAACACCTCATTAAAATGGGTTGTTGTTTTTTTCATGTAAAATATTGGTAGTCATGCTTTCAATCCTATTATTTTAGTTTAGTGTATAAAATCAGGTTTTAGTATTAGTTCTTGGCCCACAGCCGTAGCTCTGGAAGAGTGTTTGCCTGGCACACTGATGACCCAGGTTCAAATCCCACGGTGGGCATTTTTTCATCTTAGCAGTTATGTTTGCTCTGGTGGTTCAGTGTGGAGGTAGGTCCGTACACCCTCTTCACTGGGATGGTTATCCCCGTCTGCCATATCAACAATGGCCGGGGGTCAACGTCAAACACGGCAGTGCAGCCCTGAGTAAATCTTGACTCTGCCTGCATGTGCAAGCTATTTTTAGCGAAGCTTGGCGCCGATCCAGATGCAGACGCCAACGCCACGCTCTCCTCAGTACACAGCTTTGAGGAAACGTATGGCTCATCATCCTATTTTTGTGTACTAAAAGTAGGTACTCCAAGCCCTTCATTGGCTCTTGTCCGGTCGGCAGTTTTGACTCAGTTTTCACTTCACTTTCAACACTTATTATTAATGTAAAACTGCATCAAAACGAACAGTGGCTGTATTCAAATAAAAATTGAAAGCTTTATCTTTACATCTGTGTTGTTTTTAATGCATGTTTATGCGAAAGATTCCGAGAAAACAGCTTTTGAATACGCCCCTATCCGAACGCTGAATGCCGCTGCGAAAAAGTTGTCATCGTCGTTTGCTGAGAGGTGGCTCATTTCAAAGTCTAAGCGCTTTGCGATACTTCATTGGATGGCCTAAAAATAAGAACCAATGAGAAGTTCGGATACTTAGCTTCATTTACATATAAGTATTGTGGGGCTCTCGTGTGTAAAAGTTTTGTTACGAGCCGAACAAAGTGGATAAAGCGGTTTTGATGTAAGTTTGATTTTAACTAGAAGTTTAAAACTTAGCAAGAAATAAAGAGCAGACTTTCCTTTATAAAACTAGGGTATTTATTAATTTGTGCATTACTGTATCGCGGAGCGCTTTGCCGTAGAAAAGTGTACCCAAACGGTGTTCGGGTTTTTTTCCGGACAAGGCCGACTCGTAGGCCTATTCTGCGACACGAGTGCTGAGCATAGTAGCACACCAGTAGGCCTATACTTTGCCGGCACGCACTGCGAATTTGATGATTTCCCAACTTTGAAGCACCAAAACGTCTGAACATTACATGGGATAGGCCTGAAGAAAATTGGGCTTGGAGTATAACATATGAAGGGGTTACCTGTCAAAAATCAGCTTTCTGGTATCAATATTGGCTTCACTTTGAGACTCCAAAGTTGTCAATTTCTTCAATTCCAAAACGTTGCCAAAAAAACACCAACATTCGGCATTTTCAAACATTAATAACTTTTTACCTATTTGTCCTATGGGGGAAAAAAAATATACCACTGTGTTCAGAATGAAAAGCTCTTTAAATCTATGTCAGTTTTGTGATGAGGAAATCATTTTTTTAAAATGGCTTTTGACTACCTACTAAAAGTGATCGTTTTATGTGGAATATCCTTTGTATTGTGATAATGGTTTGCATTTAGTTACTTCCATATAATCTGTGTTTTGTGTTAGCATAATCTATAACCACGAAGTCGATTTGGTTTGTGTTATATTTAAGTCGATTTGACGGCACTAGCTGTCCGGTCCTGCACTATAAGCTTACTAGCAGTGGACCGGTTTTACGTTTTCGAGTGTGTATACGTGTACATTGTAATTACACATTTGAAACCTTCTTACAATGTTCACCATTTGAAGTCACTTAGTACAAAGTTTGAACTTTCTAATGATGTGGTCGACATTATAAAAGCTCTTCTTGTGTTTGGTTGCTAGCCTCTGTAATTGCAGCGAATTTACGAAAGTCTCATGGTGCTAATGGTGCAAGCAATAGGCACTCGATTGCATGTAGCGCAGCCGCCCGGCCAGCCCCCTGCCTGGCCTTATACAGTACAGAGCTTGGCGCGCGGTTAAAGTAATTATAAGCTTTCCAGGCGAGTGCCAGTTGCATAGCTTGTGCTGTGGGTCGCTGGCCGTTTCTCAGCTGGTTATAAGCAGTCCAGCCTGCGTTAATGGACCCTACGAGGCGGAACTAAGGGAGTTTTTAGACACAGTCTGAAAGTACTTGAATGCACTGCCGTGCAAACTTCAGAGTTAATTGATTTGTTCTTGTGAGGCTTTCATGCTGCTCAGTAGCGAGGTCATAGTTAAAAGGGTTTCTTGCCGTCTGTTAGGATGAGCTGGCCCGCGCCAAGCGACAGTTGCAGTCCATGCTGATGATGAATCTGGAGTCGCGACCAGTTGTCTTTGAGGACATTGGCCGTCAAGTTTTGGCTTCAGGCAAACGCCGACCTCCATCTTACTACTACAATGAAATCTGTGAGTATATTTTCACCCAAAGTCAAGCCAAGCAGTTTTGTTATTCTGAGAAGAAAAATACAATTTTGAAAGATGTGACCGTTATATATACAACATTCAACAAAAAACTGTTGTAATTGTTGCAAGTCAGAAGTGTTTCATGAGTGACATTTGTATCTTCCATATTTCTCCAGTCTCTTCACACACAGAAAAAAACACATCTCGCACACACTCTACACATGCAAAATTTGAAAATTCAGAGAACATTTTCACCATTTTAATTATTTTATTTTTTATTGTTTCTTCTTGCAACACTTCTGAATAACCAAATCATTGCAAATCATTTCTCGTCTTTCAAAAATTAAGTGTACCCTGAATAGAGTGGGGCAAAGAAAATTGAAGAAGAGGTAGGTCTGCTGATGCTATGTGTTTGAACAAAATGTGACATTTCTGAAAGTTCTACGGTGTCGGTTTTTCTTTGTCTTTTTTTTTTGTACTCCTCTCCTCCCCCCCCCCCTCCTCCCTTCCCCTTCTCTGAGGTGTTCTTGACTCGCAGGCATATGAACTCACACACTCCCCAAAAAATTCCAGATTTTTTTTAATCTGTGCATGATTGCGTCCTAAATAGTCTTTAATGAAATATACAAAAAAAAAGGTTTTGGTCCATCTGTCCCTCCGCTGTCTGGAGAGAGCAAAACTTGCAAGTGGGTTAATATCTCAGTACCTATTTCAACAATCACAAACAAACTTGGTAAGATGTATATCCATGAGACCTCATAAATGGTCAGTGAATGAATGACTTCACTTCAAGGTCACAGGGTCAACAAATGTTATTCAAGAAATGACAAATTGTCACATAACTGGTGCAAGATAGATATCAATGAGACACATCCTGTGCACATTTGGTCAACCTCACATCACAATGGAGCTGTCCAAAGTCAGTATATGTACTTTGGAGTGACCTTGACCCTAAACTATGAGAGATTTAAAATTCAGATTGTTGTATTTGATAGATTGATCTTTCATATATGTTCAGTTTTTGCGTTGATCTTGAAGGTCAAGGTCATTTTAGGCCTTGCAAAAACATGCAAAAAATAGGTCATCATACAGTGGAATGGCTCTATTTAACCCATAGTGTGCAACATTGGGTTATTTGATCATCCATGAGCGATTACATGAAGGTCAACGTTCATCCCAAGGTCAAACTCACTGAAAGTCAAGGTCATCCCAAGGTCACTGTTTTGGGGGGGCATGATACAACTTTTACTATAGTTTATTTGATATTTGCATTTTAATGCCACTTTCTTTTTTTCTTCTGGACATTCATTTTCATGTTAAATATTGCAAGTTCCACAAGAAGCAAGTGAGTTATATGGGCTTTGCCCTTCTAGTTTTCCTATATTATGTTGCTTGAAGCTTGAAAATACAGATTCAGTGAAAACTTTGTTATGTTCAACTTTTAGCCAAGATCACGGAGAAGGACATTCAGAGAGTTGCCAATCGCATGTTGAGAAGCAAGCCTGCCCTGGCAGCCTATGGCTCTCTGGACCAGCTGCCCAAATATGAAGACATCGAAGCCGCACTCAGCAATCGGGACGGACGCATGCCTCGTCGATTCCTGCTTTTCCGATGACCACAACGCGTCTTGGGCAAAAATGTTAACAGAGACAAGGAACAAGAGCAAAATTGACTTATATTTACGTGTGTGTGTGTGTGTGTGTGAAAATGTGGAAGTCTTAGGAAAATGTTGGACTGGTTGAAAAGTCATTCCCCATTTTACATTGCTGATAACTTTTGTAAAATGTATTACATTTGCACCCAATAAAAATGTATTATTATCCTTATAGGGCGGTAGATTGCAGTTTCACAGAGAATAAAATCTTCAATAAATGTACCTCTTTTCATGACGGGAACTGGCATATTTTTTGACTGCACTCCAGGGCATATCTCGGCGATATTGAGTCGTGCGCAGTTTACGTGGACGTTGAATTGGATTGGATGACATTTTTATTTCTGATCTCTGATGTCGCCTCGCAGACACATGACCCATGACCTAACATTTGGTATTATACAGGGTGTTCCAAAAGTCTTGGGCACATTTTGACATTGAATATTTCCGTAACTATAAAGGATATAAAAACGCATCTGGTAAATTCAGAAAGCTTGTAATCTCAAGTTTTACATGGAATGTTCAAAGATGTTCAATGTGAGCACCATTGGTCACACGACACACATCAAGCCGATAGTCAAATTCTTGCCAAACGCGTCCCTACATTTTCTGTTTGAGTGAACGCCATTAATGGGTCTGTAAAGAAATAAAAAAATCAACAGCTTTACAAAAAACTTAATGTAATTAGCTTTAAAATGGCACAACTGTTATCTTACTACCATTCATAGTTATTGAGATATGGGGACTTCAAATGTGCCCAAGACTTTTGGAACACCCTGTATATGTTGAGGTCACTTGTACAGAGTCCAGCAAAAGGCCATTATGGGGCAGCTTCCTTCACAGTGTGATTATACCTCTGTAAAGATCACAGCACTTCTTCTTTTATGCAATAGCAGTATTCTATAACTACAACAGTTATAAGGTGTTTTTAATAGAGTGAACCAGCCCATAGATAAAGACATAATACAGAGCAGCCATTAGCTACAGTCCAAAAGAGCAGAAAATATTTACTGATATTTGTTTTTTTAAAGTTCAGAACATCTTGGAGGAAAATTGTGTTCCAGAAAAGCTTTGAATAGAATTGCAACAGTGAGAAATATTGGTTGATTTTTTTTTTCTTCTCATTTTTAGTAATCGCAGCTTATTAGGTAAAAAATAACAAATGATGGACTGAAAAATATATTTTAAAAAGATGTTACCAAGAGTTGAAACAGGAAATTTGGGCTGATAATTCTGATTTTCAGTGATTGCAGCTTATTCAAAGGGGGAAAGAAAAACAGAAGTTGGAGAGAGACAAAACAAAGGAAGTATTGATAGCAAATTGTGTATGTATGATGTCGTAAAAGTTATAGAGAAACCAGACCTGCACGAACTTGAGGGATAGGGCATGCCGTGACCATTTGTCTGCTGTTCTAATTACAAAATGTTACAAAACAAAGGCTAGTGTAGCAGTCCTACTGGCATAGTAATGACCGACGTTTGGACAGGACTGACTGATATTGAGCAGGAGATAATCCCATCAGGTCCACCCTATTTTCGGGAGTAAAGCATTTATTATTTTCCTCAAGGCGCTGGCTGATGCACGACCTGACTCTAGGCGCATAGTCTTCACGCCCAGACGACTGAGCCAAAGGGTGGGGAGAAGGGACCTAGTGCTTGCTGGGATATTTGTGTAGTCGACACACCTGTCTAGGGCAGGATCTTTATATTGTCCATTACCATAGAATGAGTGTGTGGTGCACGGACTAGACCTTAGTTTATACTCTCATCCGAAAGAGTAGGGGCACAATGTATCAAGGTAATCCTCTCTCTCTCTATCTCTCTCTCTTTTATTTATTAAAAAAAAAAATTATTTGTGTGTGTGCTCCAGGTAATTAACAGGTTTTGAACTCCCCCTCTGCCTGTACAGGCTGCAGCCTGACATTCAAACACGCTGTGGACACAACTTAGCCAACTTTGCTGGTAGCATAGTAATAGGGTATAGTGTAGCATAGTAATATGGCAAGGCACGATACAAAGAGGCAGAAGAAGAGGGAGACAGAAAAAGAGGTGGGAGGTCAACATTCTAGAATGGACTGGTTTGACACTGACTGAAGCCATGAGTGTTGCTGAGAACAGAGAAAGATAAAGTATGCTGGTTGGACGATCATCTGTGGTGCCCCAATGACCTTTGAGTTATGGGATAGGATAGGAGAGGATAGTAGCATAGTAATATGGTATAATGTAGCATAGGTTGATATTGGGGAACGTGGGATATATTTTGTTAAGTGGCTGCAATGTTATACAGTAAACAATATTAAAGGAGCAAATATGGACAAATAAAACGTTTTGGAGTGAAGGAAAAAATATTTCGTGGATATTTTTTATTATTTTGTGGACTAATTTTTTTTTTTAGGTGAACAAAAATCTTTTAGGAGAACGAAAACATGATTTAAACAGCACTGGAAAATGTTGGTAGGAAGTGAAAATGTTGAGAAAGAATTGGTATTGTGATTGATAGTAAGACTTGAAAACTGAACATAGTATAGTGGCCGTAAATCCTTTCAATTGTGTATTTGTGTGTAATGCTGATCTGAACTTTGACAGACAACCTAATTGGCATTAGTACCTTTTCTTTTTTCACTGTTTGTGAGTCAGTTCATGTCACTGAGTACTGAATACCATGCATAATCTACTCTGATCCCTCTGCCTGCTGGACGGCTTGGGGCATCATGATGGAGACCGTCTCAGCGTTTTCTCTTGACTCTGGTCTGTCTGTTGCTGTTGTCAGGAGGGGTGACCTGATTATTATATAATGTGTAACATTGATGAAATGCGTGTCCTATCCTATCCTGTCCCATAACCCGAAGGTCGTAGGGGCACCACAGATGATCGCTTAACCAGCATACTCCATCTTTCTCTGTCCTCAGCAGCCCTCATGGCTTCGCTCAGTGTCAAACCAGTCCATTCTCGAATGTTGTCCTCCCACCTCTTTTTCGGTCTCCCCCTTCTTCTACCTCCTTGCACTGTGCCTTGCAGAATGGTCTTTGCAAGGCCTGATGATCTGGTGACGTGGCCATACCATCGGAGTTTCCGTTTCTTCACCACTGTGAGCAGGTCATCGTGTTGTCCAATGGCTTGTGTGATGGTCTGTCGGACTTCAACGTTGGTGATGTGTTGGGTATAGGAAATGCACAGAAGTCTTCTGTAGCACCTCATCTCCATGCTTTGTATTCTTCGTTGGAGATCTGCTGTGAGGGTCCATGCTTCGCAAGCATATAGGAAGATGGAGATGACCAGAGATCGCAGCAGTCTTACTTTGGAATGTAGACTGATGGTTCTGTCTTTCCAAATGGGCTTCAACCTTGTCAGGGCAGCAGTTGTTTGTGCGATCCTGGAGAGGACTTCCTGTAGAGACCCATTGTCTGACACAATGGCTCCTAAATATTTGAAGCTGTGCACTGTGTTGAGGGATTGGCCTTGTACTTTGATGTCCGTGTTGATGCCATTGGTGTTGTTGGTCATCATTTTGGTCTTCTCTGCACTTATTTCCATTCCATAAGCTCTGGAGGTGGTGTCAAGCCTCTGTACAAGCTGTTCAAGTTCTTGTTCCTCTCCAGCCAATCCATCAATATCATCCGCAAAACGAAGATTGGAGATTGCTCTGCCCCCTATGCTGACTGTGCCTTCGTGATCTGCAAGAGCATCTGACATGATGCGCTCTAGGAAGATGTTGAAGAGTGTTGGAGAGAGTAGGCATCCTTGACGCACACCGATTGTTGTTCTGAACCAGTTCCCGATGACGCTGTTATGGAGGACTGCACTGGTAGCCTTGTCATACAGGCTTTTGATGACTTCTATAATTTTAGGGCTGATGTTGTACACTTTCATGGTTGCCCATAGAGCTGCATGCCAGACTCGGTCAAATGCCTTCTTGAAGTCTATGAACACATGATATAGATGTTGTTGGTGCTGTAGGTATTTCTCACAGATTATTCTGAGGTTGAAAATCTGTTCAGTGGTACTTCGCCCTGCCATGAATCCTGCTTGTTCTTCAGCTATGATTTGTTCAGCTTGTGGTTTCAACCTGTTGAGTATTATTTTCAGGAGGACCTTGCTGGATGGCTGATGAGGCTGATGGTGCGGTAATTTTCACACTCCTGAAGGTTACCTTTTTTGGGAAGAGTGATGACAAGCGACTGGGTCCATGGTGTAGGCCATTCCCCACTCTGCCAGATCTTGTTACAGATAATGGTGAGAGCATCAGTCATCGCTTCTCCTCCTGCTTGTAGCAGTTCCGCTGGTATGTTGTCCACTCCCGCTGACTTCCCTTTCTTCAGCGATTGCACTGCTGCCTCAACTTCTTCCCGGAGAATTGGGAGGATTTCTTCTTCTTCTCTGCTCTCGGGACATGCTAGAACTGATGGGTCTCCATTTGGTGTATGGTTGTAAAGGTCAGAGCAGTACTCTGTCCATCTGTCCAAGACTTCTTGTTCTTCTGTAAGGCAAATGCCAGACTTGCTTTGGATAGTGGAGACTTTGGGCTGTTTAACACTTGTCAGCCGCTTCACAGTCTGGTAGGCCTTCTTGCTGTTGTTCTTGTTCAGATTGTTCTCTATTTCCTGGCATTGATCTTCTATCCAGTTCTCCTTTGCTGTGCGCATGCCTTTTCGGATGTCATTGTTGATTTTTCGGTAGACATCAGCTCCCTGTGAGGTGTTCTTTTTCTTTTTTAACTCTCTTCGTTTATCACACAGATCCAAAAGTTCAGGTGTGATCCACGGCTTCTTCTTTGGTCGGTGCTTGCCAAGGATCTCAGTGGCGGCATCTGTTACAGCTGAGTTGAAGGTATTGGTCATGGTGTTGACATCTACTTCGCCTGCCCCCAAAATAAGCAGTGGTGCAAATTTCCCTCCAATTGTGGCCTGAAATATTTTTGCCACCTCCGGGTCTTGCAGTTTGTCCAGGTCGAACTTCAGCCTAGTGCACTTTGCTGTATTTACTCTCTTCAAATGGAGCCGGAAAGACATCATCACGAGATCGTGGTCACTTCCAATGTCTGCTCCTGGGAAAGTGCGTGTCCTGCCAATGTTGATGCTTGATCTGAAGCGTTTCTTGACCATGATGTAGTCGATCTGGTTGTGATGTTCCCCGCCGGGACTGTGCCATGTCCATCGTCTGGATTTTTTGTGGAGACCAAGCGTGTTTGCCAGTACCAGATTGTTGTATCTGGCAAACTCCAATAGCCTCAGACCCCTGTCATTTGTCTCGTTGTTGCAGTGGGGTCCGCATGTGTCTCCCCAGTTGCGGTGCGCATCTTGGCCAACCTTGGCATTCCAGTCGCCTTGCACTATGACTATGTCCTTCTTCGGCACTTGGTCAAGGACCGCCTGTATATTTTCATAAAAATCCTCCACTTCGCTGTCTTCATAGTCTGATGTTGGGGCATAGGCCTGGATGATGGTAATGTTGAAAGGGGTTGCTCTCAGACGGATGGTAATGAGTCTACTGGAGACTGGGCGGCAACCCATGACAGTGGCTAGAATGTTCTTGTGGACCAAGAATCCAACGCCGTGTTCGTGCCTGTCATCTCTACCGCTGAAATAGAGCTTGTGGCCTTTGTCAGTCGTTGTTTCACCTAGGCCTTTCCAGCGCAGTTCGCTGATACCTAGAACGTTCCATCGATAGTGGTCCAGCTCGTGGGCCAGTTCTTCTAATTTTCCTTCCGCAGTTAGGGTCCTGACGTTCCAGGTTCCTATGACGATGTTGTTTCTCGTGCGGATCTTGCTATATTGTCCATCAGTAGCATACTTAACACCTCCGTCCTGGTGGCCAACGGAAGGCGCGGTCCTTGTGCCGGGTGACGGCCCGGGCGACGACCGATCCGGTATGGAATTAGTGGATTGTGTCATCATGTAGTGTGTCTTGGGCAAAAAAGACCTGGCAGGGCCCAATCCTCTCCAGGCTGTTGGCCACAGCCGAAATCCACGAATAAAGTGTGGCTCGCCTTGGCCCTGAGCACGTGGTCGTTGAACCTGTAGTAACGTGAGGTTCCTCCGCCCTGGCCGGTGACTTCTGTGTAGAAGACTTTCGCCCAGTGATGCCGTGCTAACATCACCCCTGTTAGTCGCCTCTTACGACACGCCGGGAAACGTTGGGTCTATTCTATTTGCCCGAACCCACAGAGCAACAGAAATGCGTGTACTTCCACATAATAACGGACTATGATCAACTTATTCCTCATAAGGCTATATCACCGACATTACTTAAAAACTACATTTTAACGTTCATGTTGCATTTCTGCCTTCATTTTTTTTTTTTTTTACACGGAGATGGAAATAGTTGTTAAACTCAACATGCGTTGTGTCACTGCATGAAATTTGAATAGTCAAAGATCTACACTAAGTTGAACATTATGGATTTCTTTGGAGTGATGCTCAGACAACGTTGAACATTGAAAGGAGACTGAAAGTGGGGGTGTATTGACGTATTTGTATATCATTTTTTATTTGGATAGTAATTGTTTATTTTATATTATTTATTTATTTGGATATTAGTTGTTTATTTATTTGTGTATTATTTATTAATGTGTCTTTTAAACAAAAAGTATTTTAAATTTCATTCTGAAGTGTAAACTGTAAAAACAAAAAGTTGGATTTCTGCTTCCAGACATTTTGCATTTTGTTGTTCTGTTATGTGATTTGATCATCGAGATCAAATATTGAAATTCCCACAGTCGCTGTCTTTTTCCTTTGTTCTTTCTCATTCCTATTCTGTTCTATCAATCTACTATACTATCTTCTTTGCTGGACCAGTCGTCGCCTACTTTTTTTTCTTGAAAACCCTTCTAAAACTCCACATCTGTGTATGAGGTCTGTTGAGTCTGCTTGGTAATATTGGATGCTTTCTGCCAAATGGTCACTAGGGCTTTCTATGATATTATTATTTAGCAATGTAGGCATTCTATATGTATGTGTTACATAGTTAATATTTTATAATGATGTTTTACATTTTATTTTGGATTTTTAAACGGGGGTTAAAAAAATATAGAGTATAGCCTCAGCGTCCCTTGCTTGGGACGCCTTTATTGTAAAGTGACCGGCTGGTGGAGTGCCTTCAGTGTTACCATTGGGGTTGTTTTAGTAGATCTTTTATACGGATTAGGGGTGAGCCCTCTTTCAACCAAGTTGTGGTCCTGATTCGTGATTCTGATTCGACCATTTGCAGTCCGCTGGAACATATAAACAAGGACTAAGGACTATTGTTGTTAGTGTATTGTTATATAGTTCTTATGGACAATTATTATTGTATTATAGTATAAACACAGAAGAACCTGGGCAAATTAAATAAATTTTGACAAGGGGCTGAGAGAATGTCATGCTGTTGGTATTATCTGCTTCAATTCACTTTTAAACCCAATTTTATCTTGTTAGCTTATGGTTTTGTTGATATTGAACCCAATATTATCTTATAAACTTATTATTTTGCTGACATTGTCTCCAAGTCAGTTTTAACCCAACCCTATCTCGTTATTTTATATTATTATTTGTGTACCCAAAATACAGATATGGGAGGGGGAAAAAGAGTTGAACGTTGATGGAACTAAATGGTGGAGAACTTTTAGAATAAAATAAATGAATAAAATAAAATTTATAAGCAAGTGTGTTGCATTCGGGACCACAACTGTATAACTTTGTATGGAATCTAATTTAATATTTCAAGTTTGGTATAAATAAAGTGATGACTATTAATTAGAGATGTCTCACACTCTCAACACAAATCAAAGCAAATTTAAAGTTTTTTATTTTTATTTGGAGGTAGGGGGAGGATGGGTACCAATTACTCTGATATGGTGAAAATTAAATTTATTATGGATGAGTGTCATTCAACATTTCTTCAACAAAACAGTGATTCAATTTGTTTTTTTACATACACCAATGCACTGCTTGATTTTTATTGCCAATATTTAAGTTGAACGTTTTCAACAGGGGTTCACACCAATGTGTTACACAAAATAACAACTTTGTACTACTTCAGCAGAACTTCATCCCAAACGATGATCACAAAAGATGGATCTATAAAGACATGTGATCATTGTTAACAGGATTATATTTGAAACCGACAACATTTGCAAATAGTATCCAACAGTGATCACATTAAAACATAACCCTATACAATAAATATCATCACTGTTTATGCAACAACAAACAAAACATAAACAAAAAAAATTTATTATGACAAGTAAAAATTCAGGTTTTCTTTTTATAATTATGAACAAATGTTGAAGGAGGGGGGTGTGGGGTAAATATTGTGTGCAAAACCAGGTATGACTACCCGATCCATTATTGCCCTCGTAAATATTCACAAGTGAGAATTGTGTGCAGTATGTGAAGTTAGTTAGAACAACTGAGGCATAATTTCTAAATATTTTGTACGCTGGTTGGTGGAGAGGCACTGTGAAAGTCATGGTTGTGAATGTTGGCGTAAAAAAAAAAAAGTAACAACTGATACTATTTTAACATGAAATTAAACACAATATCTGATATGCTAAACATTGTGCATAGTAATAATGCTTAGGAAAAAAAAATTGGATGCCCCCCAAAAATATTGAAGGTACTTGATAGAATAAACAATATGAAGCAAAAATACTTTTAATGAAATGTGGATGTTTGGAAATGAATACAAATATTTTCAAATAAAATGTTAACAAAATCAGCAACAAATACTTTTTTTTAAATAAGTAAATAAATAAATAAAACACCAATTGTTGGTGCACATACACAAACAAAATATAATTTCTTTGGACGGGTGGGGAAAAAAAAAGAATATCTACTTCTCAAAAACACCAATCAAAATGCAAACATTACATAAAATTACATTATTATTGCTTTAGGTCCAGCGGACTCTTCCGATCCAAATCAGGACCGGACAACCCCCGATCTGCATAAAAGATCTGCTGAAACAACCCTAGTGGTAAAACTGAAAGCTCTCCACCAGCCAGTCACTTTACAATAAAAACATCCCACGCAGGGGACGGCTGAGGCTTCACCCCAACTTATCGAACCCCTGTTTACAAAAGCAAAATATAATACAAGCATCAATATAAATTATCAACAAAACACATACATGCCTACATTGCTAAATAATAACATCATAGGAAGCCCTAGGTACCACCTGGCAGAAAGCGTCCAATATTCCCAAGCTGATCCAACAGACCTCATACACAAATAAGGAGTCTTATCCCGGAAGAGTTTTCAAGAAAAAAGGTAGGAGACTGGGCTAGCGAAGAAGACGATAGTATAGCAGAGTGATAGGACAAAGCAGGAATGAGAAAGAGCAAATGAGAGAGACAGCGACAGTGGGAATTTAAAGCACTAAATTTCCAGAAAGTGGGGATACTATTTATACTGAAACCCCCGGCACCCCAACGGGGGTATCAAAATGCAAAGACTCACAAGATACACTGAACACAAAAATAGTGGACTCGCTTTCTGTAAGAAAATATAGAAAGCACTGACCCACATGCACATAACTCGTAAGAAAATGTAGAAAGCACTGACCCACATGCACATAACTCGTAAGAAAATATAGAAAGCACTGACCCACATGCACATAACTCGTAAGAAAATATAGAAAGCACTGACCCACATGCACATAACTCGTAAGAAAATATAGAAAGCACTGACCCACATGCACATAACTCGTAAGAAAATATAGAAAGCACTGACCCACATGTACATAACTCGTAAGAAAATATAGAAAGCACTGACCCACATGCACATAACTCATAAGAAAATATAGAAAGCACTGACCCACATGCACATAACTCGAGCTTGGTGTAATGAAAACGCATAAAATACACTTAAACATTTTACACAAATACTGAAATAATTTTTTTAAAGTACATACTAGAATAGTAAAATTCTACTCAAATGGCAGGATAAAACAACTTGCGTAATATTTTTAATAAGAAAAAAATCATTTTGGGTTAACATTTACCTGTTTTTTGTTCAAACGGTCAAGAATATCTACAAAGTCCTGACGAAGCAAAAGAAGACAGTTTTCCCATAGGCTACTCGGTCATGGGTTAGAGGCATTTATGTTTTGTAACCTCCCATTTCTTGGGGCCAGCTTTATGAAGGCAGAGCTCATAGGGAAGTCAAATATACTCTGTTCTTCCTCATCTGTGGGCCAAAGGCAACAATGATAACACTAACTAAACCTTGGACTAGTCAGGAGAAAATTCTGTGAAGTCTACTGGTGTTGGGTTGCAATTTAGTAGCAGAAATATTATGAAAGACCAACGCCTTCAGAAACAAGTAGAACAAAAAAAATGCTTGTTTTTGAAATCACAACATACACTATGACATCACATCATTCATTCTGACATCACAACATACACTATGAACTCACACCATTCATTCTGACATCACAACTATGACATCACACCATTCATTCTGACATCATAACTATGACATTACTTGCAATCTGACATCACAACATACAATATGAACTCACACCATTCATTCTGACATAACAATAACATCAAAACCAACACAATTAAGTCAAAAATCAGAGCAATTGTAATAAAGTTATTAATTCGAATCAAATATGAGATCTCCGCAGTAATACTTAACCAATTTGAACTGATCGTATAGTAAGATCTTGAGTTAAATTACGTTGGCTTAATATGTTTCAGCTTGACCAAAAAATGCACACAATCGCAGTTACATCGAAAGAGGGTACACTGACAGCAATATCAAGAAAAATACTTGCCACTATCACAGTTCCACAAGCACATCACCACACCGAAAATAGCAGACAGGGAGGCAGTATAAAACACCAACAACAAAAAAGTCATAAAATTATTATAACACACAAGACCAGTCTCCACCAGACTGCTGCATGGTGAGTAAAACTGTGGTTTTGACATTATTTTAAAGGCATTGACAAAGAGGGCTCTTTCCTGACGACGGGCTTACAACAGACAAATATACCGCTATATTTCCAACTCGTCACAGCATTTTGGGGTATTAATTTTAGACTTTATTAAGAACAGTTCTGAAATAATATTCAAGAAAAGTTGGCTCCATCGCTGAAAATTTGTTTTGAACAATCATAAACTGTTTCAGATGAAACTCAACTTCTCAATGATTACATTTCCTCAATCAGCCACCTTCTCTTTCTCATTACAAAGATCTTTCCAACACGACACTGTTCATAGATTCTACTGGCAGGGATGCTGAAAGCACTTGCTCGGTTGCCAAATGTAAGTGAAAATCTTATGTGGTGACCTAAACCTTGGAGATGAATCACCCAACCGGCCACCTTTTTGGCTGCAAAGTGGTCACTAAACTCTTTCAATTTTCAATGATTCTTTCAAGCACGTTTCACTGAACTGCAAACTGTGCTCTGAAAGTTTTGTTGGTGAAAAGTTATTGACTGACTAGTGCGAAATGTTGCAGGCAATTACTTTTGACGAGACACTAGCCCGGTGGGCGAATTGACATTTCTGGCTTTCAACCACCCCTTTGTTTTGAAATAGCCTACCTTGGTCAACAGAATTGAGCCATAACAGCCACAAAGTCATGGTTGTAGTTAAACAGCAAAATACATATAACATTTCAAATAAAGAACAGAATGCAGTCAGTACGCCGAGACCCTGGACAAGTTGTCTTTTCCTTTTAGAGTCAAAATCTGTACTCCCTGGTTGAACGTACCCACCAGAATGCTGTGGACAGAAATGCAGAATAAATAAATTAATAAATAATTATATATAGAGATAGGTAAACAGACAAACAATCAACAGACAGACAGACACACAGATGGATGGATGGGTGGATGGATGAAATACAAAATACAAAAATAAGTCCAGCTTCTGTAATGTACATGCTAATTGAAAATTTGAAAATTGAACAGAACTGAAATCAAGATGGCTACAGCATTGACATGCATGTGTGTGCAATTTCAAAGAAAAATATGCCATATAATGAAACTCAGTTTTTTCCTTCTTTGAAATGGAAGTGTGTGTTGTATATGAGATATGGAGAGAGAGAGGGTGTGAGGGTGAACCGCAGCATCCACCCATGGCTCATGGTTTGAGGGCTCAAAGTTCTCTGCATAGTCGGATTGTCTTTTTAATTGTATTTATTTAATCGATCTTATATAGCACATTTCAAGTTGCTGGCCGATACAGGATCTAACTCAAGCCGCCCGAGGCACCCACTTGCAACCTTTGGGCACGTAGTCTGACGCCCAGACAACTGAGCACAATCCTGGGCGACTGGGAATGGGGCAATACACCTAATGCGTGCTTGGTGTATTTATGTAGCCGACCATCACCCATCTAGACATGAGTGTCAGGATCTTTAAAGTCCATGCAATAAAATGCATGCGTTCACAGACTAGACCTCTGCTTAAAATCTCATCCGAAGCTAGAAAGAGAGAGAGAGAGGAGGGGGGGGGGGGGTTGAATGCAGATAGAGAGAAAGCAGGTGGGGAAGGCAGATAGAAAGAGAGTGCGAGAGGGAAACAGGTGTAGCACAGATGAAAAAGACACAACGTGCTGAACCAGTGAATGAAGCCGAAAAGAAGAACAGAGAAGTTTCAAAGATACTTTTTTTTTTCTTCTACAGGTGGAAAGAGGGACAGAAAAAATGTTGTAGAAAGAAAAGAAGCACAAAAATCTTAATTACCATCCGCTGTCATAAGCTACCAGCGATGTCAACGGCCCTGTCCCTTCACAATGATGTTCGCACAGGCACTCTGCAACGTAACATTCCTCTCCATAACACTAACAGTGAAGACCAAATCTATTCATGTTCAGTAATAACAACATGCATTGTGATCCTTACAAGGGTTGAATTGTATTTCTGATCTGATTTCATCTCTCAGCGATGACAGAAGCCCGTAATGGCCATTGCCTGATACTGTGCCAGCTAGCAGCTTGTATTGGAATTTGGATTTTATTTTTTTGTTTTTTTTTAACTGTAATTATGTTTATTCCTGAGATGCCAAATTCTGAAATCTTAGATTCTCCGCTGTCCTCTCAGCAATTGCTTAGAAACATAATCCTTTTTAACAGATTACACAACCTCAGAATCAATATTCAACCAGCATTACCACTATTATTATCTTTACCTTTGGTGAACATGTCCCAGATTTTGATGCTGCAGTCCCGTGACGCTGTAGCTATGAGAGACCCATTGTGATTGGAAGGCAAGAACACGCATGCTTCTATGGCTTCCCGGTGACCTTTGAACTCGTTTTGTATAGACCCGTTGGACAGATCCCACAACTGTTGCACATACGACAAAATATATAAATAAATAAATACTAAAAATAATTGTATAATGTAACACTATATAAAGTTCATCATTATCATCATCATCATCATCATCATCATCATCATCATCATCATCATCATCACCACCCATACTGATGGGAAATAGGAAAACTCATTGGTCATGATTTGTCACTCCAAATCACATCTAAAAGCCTCTTCCTCCCCATTCTCCTACTCCTCAAAGCCATCACCACCACCACCACCACCACCACCACCACCACCACCTCCACCATTACTATCATCATCATCCTCATGGTCATCACGAACATCACTCTTGCGCACCGTAGCTTCACAGCCGTTGCCACCAAACCCATTGCTACATGTAAGAGCCCACTTCCCATCGCTGGTCACATCACAGCACATCTGTATGTATTGCTTTTTGGTGAATCGCTGGACCACAGACATTGTACGTGAATCGTAAATCCTGCAATGCAAAGCAAAGTTGATATTTTAATTTATGAAAATTGGTAGATTATTATTGTGTGTGTGTGTGTGTGTGTGTGGGAAAATTGTAGAGTCAAACATTCAAAATACGTGTTTGTATGGCCACATCACCAGAGCATCAGGCCTTGCAAAGACTATCCTGCAAGGCATGGTGCAAGGAGGCAGGAGAAGAGGGAGACAGAAAAAGAGGTGTAAGGACAACATTTGAGAATGGCCTGGCTTGACACTGTGCGAAGCCATCAGGGTTGCTGAGGACAGAGAAAGATGGAGTATGCTGGTTAAACGATCATCTGTGGTGCCCCAACGACCCTTGAGTTACGGGATAGGATAGGATAGGATAGGATAGGATAGGACATTCTTTAAACAGAACTAATGTGTGTAAAAATTGCCATACTGTTGCTTTTGAGAAGTCAAAGTTAAAAAAAAAAAGTGGAGATATTGTGCCACAGATAAAGCCTCTAATAGAAGAAACAAACATCTTACACTTCTTGAACTGCACAAAGTCAAGTGAAAAGCTGACATTTGGGGGGCTTTGGTTAGAGTCAAAGGGTAAACATAATGAAGTGGCACAAAAGAATGACCTATAGAGAGAACAGGTTTTAGTGAACAAAATTGTGTTGTTGTTGTTTTTTTTGTTTTTTTTATTTTAAACTCGGCGATAGAGACAATTAAATTTTTAAATAGTGAGTGTCGCGAAACGAAACGCTCGCGAGGATTTTTATTTTCCAAGTGCAAATTGTTTTATAGAGTGCCTGTGCTAGATTTAGAAATATGACGTCAAATTTGCTGCGTGTCAATCGCCATTTTGTGTATTCCTGGAAAAGAATAAAATGGACGATTTTTATCGATGATTCTTTTGTGTGAAAGTTTGTGATTAATGCCAATAATGAAATTTGAGGAAAAGCAAAGAGGTTTGTGAGCTATTAATTTTACAAAATATAATATTTGAGGTGATAGGTCATTTGTTTGCGTTGGGAAATTTTCATTGGTTGTTTTAATGATAAAAGTATGGTAACCTTAGTAAAATGAAACAGAGGCAAAATCGGTTAGGAAAACTGTCAATCAGTTGGGAAAGAGATCTAGACTGGACAGGGAGGATTCTACCCAAGCTCCGAGGCAACTTATTCTGTGGGGTGCCAACGACAGTTTAGCTGGAGGCTGAATGATGTCAGATGTGGTTGGGCCAGGAAGATAGTTGTTCCTCGACGTTTGATCAGCTTTAGCTGAATTCTGGCACCGTAGGGTAAATATTTAGATTTTTCTTCATTCAAGATGATTTCCCAAGAAGATTGATACGTGTGATGATTTGTTCATTGAATATATGTATTTTTCAGAGGAGAAAAATAGTTTGTTCATTGAATGCATTTGTTTTCCAGAGGAGAAAGATAGTTTGTTCGTTTGAATGCATTTCTTTTCCAGAGAAAGATAGTTGGTTCATCTGAATGCAGTTGGTTTTCAGGGGACTGATGTGTTGATTAATCGTAACATGTTTTTCCAAGCAGAGCCGGACCTGGAGGAGTTTAAGTTTGTATGAAAATAATTTTCATGCAAATATCTAAGACTAGTTTTGTTCGGCAGGTGTTTTTATTCTGTGGTATGAATCGTCTTGGATCTACGTGACGATGTCATCTTTGAGACTGGCACTGGATTCTTCACTGACGTATTGCTTATGATCGGAGTGACTGATTCTAAGATGGAACTGTACGTTAACGAGGGCTACAGAAGTCACTGGTGGGTCATGGACAGCCTTTAGATCTAACGGCGACATCGACGTCAAGTTCCAGCTCCTATTAACTTTTCTACCAACTCACCTAGTTCCGGATTTCTTCATCTGTTAACAACGATTTCAACGAGGACTTTATAAGAAGTTAAGTAAAAAAACAATCGAACTTTATTTTCGGTAACCACGACGGAAAAGTATCGCCAAATTATCGTTCCGATCTCGAAGAAAAAATGAACGGAATATAATAAAATACTCGAACTTGGAAAAATGTGTTATGTGTTTGTGAAGTGTTGGAAGTAAATGGTGTACCTTAGGTTTTTTTATTGAAATAAAACCATGTTCTGGGGTAAGTCATGAAAGTCAAGGAAGTCCTTCATCAGTAGTGATCACCCAGCAACACCCAGGTTTGCGACATTCTGGGTTCATCGTCCGGGATAAGAATTTCTGGAAAATTCTAGGGGGTAACGAGCCATTCATTTTTTTTTAATGTCAGAGGTGCACCATTAATCCAATACTTTACAAATTCAACACTTCAGCGAGTTTTCATAATTTTTTCCATAATAATAAGTTCTTGCTTCAAGTTGTGGTTACCTTGATGTAATTGTTGCACGTCTGCATGAGCATGATTAGAGAGCAGTATAGGTAAGATATTGTTTTATGTTGTTGCTAGTCATTGCTTACATAAAATGTGCATTATATCTGCTAATATGTTAGTGCATCAGTGGTTTCATATTGTCTGAGAGCCCAGTTGTGCAAGTATCTTCAGGGAAATCATCTCGTTTGAAATTATTTATTTTGGCGGTTGAGCAGTGAAGACCGGTATTATCCGTAGTAGGATTAAAGATATTTTGGGTATAAGTTTTACTTTTCCAAAATTTCGAACCTTAATTGCAGAGTTTGCAATAGCTGTTGTACGTAGGTACTAGTGTTTTGGTCGAAGGTATACTTAGGCTGAACAGTTTCTGCAACCTATGACGTTGATTATCCTGATGGAGTACGTAGGGTAAAGTATCGGTCATAGTTTGAAAGTAAGTTTTCCAGCTTAAACTTTAAGTAAGTTGGATGTTCCGAAAACATTGTGTAGTTTCAGTGTTGTTCGAAGACAGGCTAGAGGTTAGGTATTGATCGGTGAGGCGGTCAACCTAAATTAGCTCTGTGTTGCTTAGTGTGGTCAAACCTCTAATCAAGAATTATTTCTAGTTGAGGGTCTGAAAGTCAGATTCGGTAGTGTCCGATTGACAGTTTAACCAATTGTGGTAATTGGTAGTGCTGGTTAGTAAATGTGGGTCAAGTTAGACGTTTTACTTAACCAGGAGACTAAGCGTGGATGATAATCTGGAAGGTAGTGGATTATCGTCGGTGATCGTGTTGTTAGTGTATAACCGTTCACGTAAGGATAGCTGTGACAGAATAGCCGTTTGGGGCTAGAGCGCAGGCGTATCCGGTATAGTACTTTAACCTTTGGAAAGGCGAGTACGTTTGAGGCCTAAATAGTCTGTGGTTTTATCTACCAGGGTTACGTGTAGTAAAGCAGGATTAGTTTAGGGAAAGTTTGGCTAGGAGAATGCCGAGGCAGCAACAAGTTCAAATGGAGATTGAGTCTCCGCTGCTAGCCTACAAGCAGGATGGGATCATCCTGGGTCTGACAGATAAGGATCTGGCAGAGTATGTGGAAAATAGAAGGAAAGAAGCGGAAGAGAAAGCGGAGAGGATAAGGGAGGAAGAGAAAGCGGAGAGGATAAGGGAGGAAGAGAAAGCGGAGAGGATCCGAAAGGAAGAGGAAGAGAAAGCAGAGAAAATCCGGCAGGAGCAACGGGAGGACCAGCTCCGACGGGAAGAACGAGAAGAGCGCATTATGAGAGAAGAAAGGGAGGCCAAGGCAAAATTGGAACAAATGGCCATGCAGAACGAGTTTGAGTTGAGAAAGGCGCAAGAGTGGACTGCGGATGATGGGGATCAAAATCAAAATTTTTATCCGGAGCCGAGGACAGCGAGGAGCTGTCTGAATGTGAATGTACCTTATTTGGATGATAAGGACGATGTAGAGGTCTACCTGAAACAGTTTGAGCGTATCGCTACGTTGTCAGGTTGGAACAAGGATGAGTGGGCGATAAGACTATCTGGTCAACTACGAGGCCAAGCACGGCAAGTCTACACTGAGATGTCTGATGAGGAAATTATGGATTACGACATGGTCAAGGCTGCGATCATGAGGCGTTTCCAACTGACCGCTGAAACTTATCGGAAACGGTTCAAGGAATTCAAGCGGGGCAGTCATGAAGGCATCAGGGAGTGTAGGAACAGGATGGGGATGTATTTGGACAGATGGGTGGATTTGTCTGAGAAAGAAGGAAAATCAGGTGAGCTGAAAGATTTAATTCTCATGGACAAAATGTTGGAGATAGTGTCTCAAGAGGAGGCAAGATTCATTAGGGAAAGAAACCCTACGTGTGTGGACGAAGTGGTGGTCCATGCTCAAACGTATGAAGATGCGCAGAATGCTGGAGGTCCGATTGCAACGAGGCGGCCCATTGGACCCAGTGCTAGAATGGATAACCGTCCCAGGGTTAACCAGCAAACGCAGAATTCGAACATGGGACAACGACGTAGTGGAGGGGTGAGTGGTCAAGTGACAGGTCCTGGCAACGCGGGTGCGTCAGGAATGAACAAGACTCATCAAAACTTCAAGGGATGTTTTCGATGCGGAGGCCCACATTTGATGAGGGATTGCCAAAAGGCAAATGTGAATAGAAACAGACCAAACTCAAACCTTGCGTCAGCTGTTGTGAATGCGGTCAACGTGACCCAGGAACAGAAACCATGTAATCGATGTAGTGAAGACGGCTATGAACCAAACTGTGAATTGAAAGTGGATGGAGTAAAGGCTCAAGGTATTCGGGATACAGGGGCCAGCAGCATATTGGTGGATTCAAGTTTAGTTTCCCCAAGCAAATATACGGGCGAATACCAGAACGTGACATTTGCAGATTCATCCAAGCGAAAGAAAGTGCCCATTGCTGTGGTGAATTTGGAAACTCCGTTTTTCGTTGGAGAAACGCGTGTTTTGGTTTTGAAGACACTGGTACATCAAGTCCTGATAGGAAATAACAGAAAGATGACAGACGGGACTGAGGTCAAAGTTCCATTGTTTCCGTTGGTAGAGCAACCGGAGGAACAAGTTGTAGCACCGGTACAAACCAGGTTGCAAGAGAAGCAACAAGCACAAGCCAAGCCATGGATTCCTAAACAGATTGACTTAGGGCAAATACGTCCTGAAGATCTATCTAGGGAACAAAAGGCAGACCCGACTTTAGGAAAAATTCGGGAAAGGGCAGAGCTTGGAATCAAACAAGAAACCCACTACGAGTGGAAGAAAGATATTCTGTACAGAGTTTACATGAGTGAAGGTAAACCATGTAGACAAGTGGTAGTACCAGAACGGTACCGATCAGATGTGCTCAAATTGGCTCATGATACACCGATGGCAGGACATCAAGGAGTACGCCGAACTCGCGACCGGATATGGCGTGATTTCTATTGGCCGGGTATATGTGGTGACGTCAAACGTTATTGTGCGTCATGTGACGTGTGTCAGAGGAGCACGAGGAAGGGGGCCACTAGGAAGGTCCCGATGAAAAGCATGCCGCTTATCAGCACACCTTTCGAGCGAGTTGGGGTAGATATCATTGGTCCGATACTACCAGCGTCCAGCAGGGGTCATCGTTACATATTGACCATGGTTGACTATGCCACGCGGTATGTAGAAGCGACACCTCTGAAAGATATTAGGGCACAGACAGTGAGCGAGGCGTTGTGGATCTATTGGACCAGGATGGGAATTCCTAAGGAAGTGATCACAGATAGGGGTACCCAATTCACCAGCGAAATCATGGAGAGAGTGAACAAGCTTCTCAACATAAAGGGGATCCATACTACACCCTTTCACCCGCAAACAAATGGTTTGACAGAGAAGTTTAATGCTACACTCAAGGACATGATGAAGAGACTTTGTCAAGAACAGCCCAAGGACTGGGACAAGTTTTTGCCAGCGTTATTGTTTGCCTACAGGGAGGTACCGCAAGAAAGCTTGCAATTTTCGCCTTTTGAACTTTTGTATGGGCGTGAAGTACGAGGGCCTATGCAGGTTCTACGTCAGGTGTGGACAAACGAGGATGCAGGAGAGGAAGTGCGATCCACGATTAGTCATATCACGGATCTCACGAACAAAATCGAGAAAACTTGTGAGATTGCCAAGAACAACCTCAGCAAGGCAGCGCTCAGGTACACGAAGGCGTACGACAAAAAGGCCAAAGACAGAAAATTTGAGGTCGGGGACAAAGTTTTACTTTTGTTGCCCGCAAAACACAACAAGCTGCAGCTAACGTGGAAAGGTCCTTATCCAGTTGTGGAGAAAGTGGGCAGCTGCAACTACAGAATCAAGATAAGGGGACATGAAAAGCTGCTACATGCGAATTTGCTGAAATTGTACGTCGAACGTGACGGAAAGCAAACAGGGACAGATGAAGCACAGCCAAACGCGGTGGTCATGGAGACAGATGAGGAGGAAGTGAGCGTTGTGGTTGACGATGTGTACGATGAAGAGATGGGAGCACTAGGCATAGATCGTTTTTCTATGCTTACGTTGCATGCAAAAGAAGGTCCCAGAGACGTGAAGATCAACCCTGAGTTGGACGAGCACAAACAAGCTGAAATCTTGTCTATTTGCGACAGGAGAGAAAACGTGCTGAAAGATATACCAGGGAAATGCAAAATCGAAGAATGTGAATTCAAACTTACGTCAAAAGAGCCAGTGCATGTGAGGCAATACCCGCTACCATTTGCGCAGGTAGAAACAGTGAAGAAAGAGGTCATTGACATGTTGGAGTTGGGGGTCATAGAACCAACAGTGTCGCCTTACAATAGTCCGATTGTGTTGGCGAAGAAGAAGGATGGTGAAATACGTTTCTGTATTGACTATAGAAGCCTCAACAAGCAGGTAGAGTTCGATTCGGAACCTATTCCTGATGTGCCACAAATCTTTGCAAAATTGCAGAAAGCACGCTATTTGTCAAAGATAGACTTGACGAAAGGGTATTGGCAGATACCAGTCAAAGAAGAGGATAAACCGAAGACAGCGTTTAGTACACCCATGGGACAGTACTGTTTCGCTTATCTTCCATTTGGTATCAAGACTGCGAGTTCTATTTTCACTCGAATGATGCGCAAGTTACTTGAACCACTGAAGCGTGATGATATTGAACATTTCATTGATGACATCATCATTGCCACTGAAACGTGGGAACAGCATGTAGAGGCCATTGATGCTGTGTTGAAAAGGTTGGAGGAGGCAGGTCTTACAGCGAAACCCTCTAAGTGCTACTTTGGTTTCGGAGAGTTAGACTATTTGGGTCATCATGTGGGTGGAGGCACAGTCATGCCTGATGATGACAAGACTGAGAAAATCAGGTCAGCCAGCAGACCGATCACAAAGAAGGAAGTCAGAGCATTCCTAGGACTAGTGGGGTTCTACAGGAAATACATCAGCAACTATGCGGAAATCAGCGCTCCGTTGACTGATTTGACAAAGAAAGGTCTACCAGAAAAAGTGGCCTGGGATGAAAAATGTGAAGCAGCATTCGTTAAACTCAAAGATTGCTTGGTAAGCAAACCAGTGTTATTGCTACCTGACGTCGGCAAACCATTTACTCTGAGGAGTGACGCATCAGATGTTGCAGTGGGAGCAGTTTTACTGCAAGATCAAGGGCAAGGGTTACAGCCAGTAGCCTATGCAAGCAAGAAGCTTAACCGCGCAGAGAAAAACTATTCGACCATCGAAAAGGAGTGTTTGGGAGTGGTATGGGCTGTCAAGAAGTTTGAACAGTACCTGTATTCAACACATTTCACTTTGGAGACAGACCACCAACCACTCACATATTTGCAGAAAACCAAGACTGAGAATGGTCGGCTAATGAGGTGGGCTCTCCAGCTGCAACAGTATTCTTTCACAGTCAAAGTTATCAAAGGGAAAGACAATGTTGGCGCAGACTATTTGAGTCGCTTGCACTTGTAAAAGAATAGCTTAAACATGGATGTTTCAGCTCAAGAGGAGGGGCGTAATGTCGCGAAACGAAACGCTCGCGAGGATTTTTATTTTCCAAGTGCAAATTGTTTTATAGAGTGCCTGTGCTAGATTTAGAAATATGACGTCAAATTTGCTGCGTGTCAATCGCCATTTTGTGTATTCCTGGAAAAGAATAAAATGGACGATTTTTATCGATGATTCTTTTGTGTGAAAGTTTGTGATTAATGCCAATAATGAAATTTGAGGAAAAGCAAAGAGGTTTGTGAGCTATTAATTTTACAAAATATAATATTTGAGGTGATAGGTCATTTGTTTGCGTTGGGAAATTTTCATTGGTTGTTTTAATGATAAAAGTATGGTAACCTTAGTAAAATGAAACAGAGGCAAAATCGGTTAGGAAAACTGTCAATCAGTTGGGAAAGAGATCTAGACTGGACAGGGAGGATTCTACCCAAGCTCCGAGGCAACTTATTCTGTGGGGTGCCAACGACAGTTTAGCTGGAGGCTGAATGATGTCAGATGTGGTTGGGCCAGGAAGATAGTTGTTCCTCGACGTTTGATCAGCTTTAGCTGAATTCTGGCACCGTAGGGTAAATATTTAGATTTTTCTTCATTCAAGATGATTTCCCAAGAAGATTGATACGTGTGATGATTTGTTCATTGAATATATGTATTTTTCAGAGGAGAAAAATAGTTTGTTCATTGAATGCATTTGTTTTCCAGAGGAGAAAGATAGTTTGTTCGTTTGAATGCATTTCTTTTCCAGAGAAAGATAGTTGGTTCATCTGAATGCAGTTGGTTTTCAGGGGACTGATGTGTTGATTAATCGTAACATGTTTTTCCAAGCAGAGCCGGACCTGGAGGAGTTTAAGTTTGTATGAAAATAATTTTCATGCAAATATCTAAGACTAGTTTTGTTCGGCAGGTGTTTTTATTCTGTGGTATGAATCGTCTTGGATCTACGTGACGATGTCATCTTTGAGACTGGCACTGGATTCTTCACTGACGTATTGCTTATGATCGGAGTGACTGATTCTAAGATGGAACTGTACGTTAACGAGGGCTACAGAAGTCACTGGTGGGTCATGGACAGCCTTTAGATCTAACGGCGACATCGATGTCAAGTTCCAGCTCCTATTAACTTTTCTACCAACTCACCTAGTTCCGGATTTCTTCATCTGTTAACAACGATTTCAACGAGGACTTTATAAGAAGTTAAGTAAAAAAACAATCGAACTTTATTTTCGGTAACCACGACGGAAAAGTATCGCCAAATTATCGTTCCGATCTCGAAGAAAAAATGAACGGAATATAATAAAATACTCGAACTTGGAAAAATGTGTTATGTGTTTGTGAAGTGTTGGAAGTAAATGGTGTACCTTAGGTTTTTTTATTGAAATAAAACCATGTTCTGGGGTAAGTCATGAAAGTCAAGGAAGTCCTTCATCAGTAGTGATCACCCAGCAACACCCAGGTTTGCGACAGTGAGCAATACAGGGTTTGGATTTTGGAAGATTGGGTGTGGAAGACTGGGGTGAGGGAGGTCACAAGGAACATAATACACTCACCTGACTTCCTTATCTTCTCCAGTTTGCAAGATGAGCTGCGATCCTGGTATCCACTTTACATCAGTCACCTGCCAAAACAGTAGCCACACACACACATACACAGACATACCACATTCACCTATGTAGAAAAGGAAGTAACAACTTAGATTACCCAATGAATATTTCCCGTCAACAGTTGACAGCATCCCATTGCCTAGCTTATACTTTGAATGCAAGGTGAAAGTCTTTCTGGAACACTTTCATTCACTTTTCTTCTGCTGTTGAGGTGTATTCACCTGTTTCCCTTCCTAATTTCCTTGCCCTAGTCCATCATTCGCCTGTAAACCTTTTACCTGTCAACTTCCTTAGCCCACTGAAGGAGTTCTTCTGTGTTGTGGGGGCTCGTGAATCAGTAAAACATATATGTTGGCCCCTGTTGTGCTGTTCTTCTTCTCCTGATATCAATGATGCATACAGAAATTTGCACGATATAAAAGAAACCCCTGTTACAATGAAAACTGATTTGGCAAATAATAACTACAAAGAAGCTGTATAAAATATTTTCAGTGGTTGGAAGGTCAATTTGTGCGCATTTTCTCAGTTGTATCCTTTGAATTTGTAGCTTTTCTCATCTTTCCATTCACTTTTCATCTATTCTATCAAACGTAGTGAATCTTCCTATTGATCAAGCATGTTGATTGTCGAGGCCATTCCTGACAAGAACATCATCAGACAATTAGCGTGGCTAATCTATCATGTCATAACTATGGAGCAAGGAGGCTTACAGAAGTGATAAAAACCACAAACACCTGCGTTAAGAGCTAGACATTTTTAAAAGGTTAACATCTCTTTTAGATAAAACCATGCAATGGACTGATGACAAATGACATTTAACAGTGATGAAGATTAATTCTGCAGCAGAACATAGTGTCATGTGGAATAAGTAATCCAGAACATTATCGTATCATGTGGAATAAGTAATCCAGAACATTATAGTTTCATGTAAAATGAGTAATCCAGAACATTATCGTATCATGTGGAATAAGTATTCCTGAACATTATAGTTTCATGTGGAATAAGTAATCCAGAAATAATGTAGTGTGGAATAGGTAATCCAGAACATTATTGTATCATGTGGAATATGTAATCTAGAACATTATCGTATCATGTTGAATTGGTCCTGATTTGGCTTGGAAGAGTCCGCTGGACCTAAAGCAATAACCATGTAATGTAATGTATTATGTTGAATAAGTAATACAGAACATTATCATATCATGTGGAATAAGTAATCCTAAATATTATTGTTTATGTGGAATAAGTAATCCAGAACATTATAGTATCCTGTGATATAAGTATTCCAGAAAATTATCATATCATGTGGAATAAGTAAGCCAGAACATTTTCATTTAATGTGGAATAAGTAATCTAGAACATTATCATATCATGTTGAATAAGTAATCCAGAAAATTATCGTATTATGTGGAATAAGTAATCCAGAACATTATTGTTTATGTGGAATAAGTAATCCAGAACAGTACAGTATCCTGTGAAATAAGCATTCCAGAATATTATCGTATCCTGTGGAATAAGTAATCCAGAACATCATAGTATCCTGTGGAATAAGTAATCCAGGACATTACAGAACCATGTGGAATAAGTAATCAGCATAACATGTTCTTCATCATTTTGCTATCAAGTGCTTAAGCAGTGAGTTATATTTTACAATATCGCATCAGCTAGGCGCCTGGAGTACAATTGCGCAGCATCTACTACAGTGTGTTGTGTGTATGCATGTTGTGATGTGCAAGGGAGTGAATGTCTACGTCCCAGCGGAATATGCACAGTATACTGAAGAGGAAGAAGAAGAGGGTGGGGCATTCCACCCTCCACCATATGTATATATAGTCATATAAGGTACAAGAAAACTTTATTATCTCACTCAGAGAAATTACGATGTTTCTTTCCCCCTATGATTACCTATATTTTATTTCACAATTTTTTCTATGTTCCATTATTTTATTATTATGGTGGGAATGCATCTTGAATCACTCTTTTTTGTGTGAGGTATGTGTGCTCTATAAATCTAAGTATTATTATTATTATTATTATTTATTTTTTATTGTATTTTATTTTTTTATATTATCCTATCCTATCCTATCCTGTCCCGTAACCCGGAGATCGTAGGGGCACCACAGATGATCGTTTAACCAGCATACTCCATCTTTCTCTGTCCTCAGCAGCCCTGATGGCTTCGCTCAGTGTCAAACCAGTCCATTCTCGAATGTTGTACTCCCACCTCTTTTTCGGTCTCCCTCTTCTTCTACCTCCTTGCACTGTGCCTTGCAGAATAGTCTTTGCAAGGCCTGATGATCTGGTGACGTGGCCATACCATCGGAGTTTCCGTTTCTTCACCACTGTGAGCAGGTCATCGTGTTGTCCAATGGCTTGTGTGATGGTCTGTCGGACTTCGTCGTTGGTGATGTGTTGGGTATAGGAAATGCCCAGAAGTCTTCTGTAGCACCTCATCTCCATGCTTTGTTTTCTTTGTTGTAGGTCTGCTGTGAGGATCCATATTTTGCAAGAGTATAGGAAGATGGAGATGACAAGGGAGCACAGCAGCCTTACCTTGGAGTGTTGACTTATGGTCCTATCTTTCCAAATGGGCTTCAACCTTGTCAGGGCAGCAGTTGTTTGCACGATTCTGGGGAGGACTTACTGTAGCACCTCATCTCCATGCTTTGTATTCTTCGTGGGAGATCTGCTGTGAGGGTCCATGCTTCGCAAGCATATAGGAAGATGGAGATGACAAGGGAGCGCAGCAGTTTTATTATAACCATTATTATTATTTATTATGGCCTAATGGTAGAGCTTTGGCTTTGCGGATCTGAAAGTCCCGGGTTCGAGCCCAGGCCGGAGCATTGTGTTGTGTCCTTGGGAAAGACACTTTACTCCCGTTTCCTACTCCTTCGGATGAGAGTATAAACCGAGGTCTAGTCTGTGTCGCATACATTCCATTATAACGGACTTTAAAGATCCTGACGCTCATGTCCGAGACGGGTGAGTGCCGGTGACAAGAACACACCCAGCGTGCACCTAGGTCCTTATCCCCCATCCCTGGCTGCCCAGGATTGTGCTCAGTTGTACGGGCGTCAGACCATGTGCCCAAAGGCTGTGGGTGGGCGTCTCGGGTGGCTTGAGTTAGATCCTGTATCGGCCAGCGCCTTGAGCAGCTCTTGAGCTGGAAAAGCGCTATATAAGAACGATTAAATAAATAAATAAATTATTATTATTATTATCATCATTAATATTATACTGACCAGGTTTTGGGGAATGTTGTTCTGTTGTACACAGGTCCCAGTCTCTACATCCCAGATCCGAACTGTATTGTCACGGGAACCACTGCACAGTCTGGTATTGTCTGAAAAAACACCAAAATTCTTCTGAGGAAGTTTCCAATTTGATATTGGTTAAGATATTTGCTAAAGCACACCAATCTTTCTCTTTTCTTGAGTGTGTGTGTGTGGGTGTGTGTGTGTGGACGGGAGGGGAAGGTTGGGATGGCAGGGGCATGTTACTGTATTTTCAGATAATATCTTTTGAGTCTGATATTTGCAAAATTTGAATCTAAACATTGCGTCTGAGCATTCTAAAGATTGTCTGCTAGAGGCACTACATGGTTTATCTCCCCTAGAAGACCTGTGCAGGCACACACAAATTTAAATCAGCAGAGCATGACTGACATGCTTAAGTGCATTTGCTGTGGAGTACAAGGACAGTTGGTTGTGTGCCTGTGGTGCTTGATGACTGTATTAAGGACTCTTTTGGGGGGCTAGACTCGCGAGGTGACATTATGGACTAACTAAATTTAGATTGAAGCTTGCTTACAGGATTATTGGAAAGCTTTCACCTTTAAAAAAAAATTAAGATGAATAAACTCGGTCTTCTAGGATGATAGTGTAAACATTTGAAAAAAAATGGCCTCGAATTCATTTGAATGAAGTGAAGTGAAGTGAAACCTACCAGCATTGACATGAATAGCACTGACGACCATGTCATGACCAACAAAGTCTCTGACACAAGCATTGCTGCCCCTCTGCCACATCTTGATCACCTTATCCCTAGAGGCACTGAATGTGCTGCCACTTGTTGACCCATAGCAGACCTGTGGAAAATAAAATAAAGTCAAGGGTCACAGCAACTCAAGGGCTGCGGTTTAGGATTGAGATAAAAATAGACTGTCTGACCACTCCCATGCCCCTCAGATTCCCTTTATTTCTGCTGCTACTTGCATTCCAGGAAGCATATGCCATGCCATCAGACCTCTTTCAACACCATCCCAGCACATCATGCACAGCGTGTAGTGTTAGAAAGTGGAGTCCAAGTTAAAAAAAATTAAAATAAAATATCCTATAAGATTCAGTCCGACAATATTTAACAAACGGCAGGTTTACACTTCAAGGATTTGATATAAATATGAATTAAGGTTCATAGAATTCTAGAACCTTCTAAACAGGTAAAAAAATAATTTTTAAAGGTAGGGAACCAACGCATGTAAAATACTATAAAACAAAGAATGGATCTGATACAGGCAAAATGCTATAAAACAAAGAGAAGAATCTCAAACAAACACGGTCTCTTTCAACATAATAAATAAAACTTTAAAAGCGTATTCATTCAGAATCATAAAAAAATCACAACATAGAGATTGTTTATCTAGCTAACTAAACTGAATCATGCAAAGTTTAGAAATGCTGCCACACGAAGCAAAAATGATGAGAGAAATTGACATTTTCTTCTCTGTTATCATGATGCCATTGAGGCAAGCTGGGACCAATTGCGCAGAGCGCTTGTTGTCCGAGGTCAAAGCAGGTTATTTTTAGGAATCAGGCAGCATGCTAAAACGCCTCAAAATTAAGAGCGGCCTGTATCGTACGGGGTGCGATATGAGGGTGAGGGTGTACTCTGCACATACCCAACAAACTGGCATACCTGATAATATTTTAACATTTAGTTTGAGGGTGTACTCTGGGAGGCACTGTGGTCTAATGGTAGTGCTTCGGCTTGCGGATCTGAAGGTCCCGGGTTCGAGACATGGCCGGGCCATTGTGTTGTGTCCCTGGGAAAGACACTTTACTCCTGTTTTCCTACTCCTTCGGATGAGAGTATAAACCGAGGTCTAGTCTGTGTCGCATACATTCCATCATAACGGACTTTAAAGATCCTGACGCTCATGTCCTAGACGGGTGAGTTCCGGTGACAAGAACACACCCAGCATGCACCTAGGTCCTTCTCCCCCATCCCTGGCTGACCAGGATTGTGCTCAGTTGTCCGTGCGTCAGACCATGCGCCCAAAGGCTGCGGGTGGGCGTCTCGGGCGGTTTGAGTTAGATCCTGTACCGGCCAGCGCCTTGAGCAGCTCTTGAGCTGGAAAAGCGCTATATAAGAACGATTAAATAATAAATAATAATAAATAAATAATACTCTGCACATACCCAGCAAACTGGCATACCTGATAATATTTTAACATTTAGGTTGAGGGTGCACTCTGCACATACCCAACAAACTGGCATACCTGAGAACATATTAACATCTAGGTTCTCTTGAAAGATAATAAAACAAGTTTTCTGAATCTGATGTTCTCTGTTAAGTGGAACTAAGAGGAGCAACTTTACTTCTCTGCAACAACTGTTCCAAAAACGGCCTTTGAAAATTGTTTTGCAACATTGGGTCAAGTCACACATCAACACGAAACAGCAGTGCAAAAAGGAAATACGTATCTTGACAGCTCAAAGTCATTGACAAGCGGCCATGACCTAGGCTGGCTGACACAATAGCTATCTGATCAGGCAAGACGATGGTAATAGTAAGTATTTAACTATCAACATTGCATCATGGCAGTGAATCAGATTTTATGTACACGGTTTTTGCCTTGTTTGGTTTTAAGACGCAAAACATTTTAAAAACATTTGCACTTTAGATTTTCCAGACAGGGTCACATGTGAAAAACAGTAAAATCACACAAACAAAATGTTGTTGGTGAAGTCACAAGAGAGCAACAAAATTTGGTGTGTTTCTTTTTTACTGTGTTTTACATGTGACTCTGTCTGAAAAATCTATAGTGCAAATGTTTTAAAAATGTTTTACCACCACACCTATTTCAGTAGCTTATTTTTTTAATGGCTGAGAACTATTTGTAAGCATTGAGCGTGACTTTGTGACACAGAATTTCCATGCTCTACACGTCAATCTCACCATCAACAAGACATATGATTTCATTCTCCATTGAACATTGACTGACCTTGGTGACCTCTCGTTCATGACCTGTCCAGCGCTGCTCAAGCTTATCACTGTGGTAATTGTACAATACCACACACTAAAATAAAGAACAAATTGACATTTATTACAACATACATGCATACATGTATATAATAGGTACATATAAATACACCCTGCTTTCTCTCCAACATCTAAAATCACCATTAAAGTTTTAAAAAAATGAAAATTAATGATTAAAACCTATTATTATATATAGATTCATTCATTAATACTCACACAAAATCAAACAATCACACTCTCACTCTCTCTCACTTACACACTCATAACTCCTGACATGAACTGACACACATACACACATTCACACACACACACACATTCACACAAAAACACAAACTGAATTATTCATACGCTGACAGAAATACTTTAAAAACAAAGCAAACTCAATGTATAACTTAACTCTAAAACTGCCTACCCCAAGGCAGCTAATATTATTTTTCTTTACTTCATGAATTTTACTCTACTCTATTAACTCATTCTATCCCAAGGCCGGATAAGTCCATGCTGCACAAGCACGTATTTATGCGTACCATGAGGATAGTGCTATTGAACACATACTTATTCTGGTTTTTATCTGCGTACAGTTGACTTCAAAGTGTTCAACCCATTCGCCAATTTCCAGCGAACAACAAAATACACGTAGTTCACTGATTCGGCTTAAATTTAGATTGAATTTTTCCAAATTTCTTCAACGATGGTGGTTTTATTCTGACCAAGAAGTTGCAGATCTGGTTATGAACTACAATAGTAATGACTGGGTGATCCTGGTGAATCATTCCAGAAAACCACCTCTGCATTTCCTTAAAAAAATGTTCCAAAGTTATAGAGGTTTGTTTATGTGTGCAATACCCGTCAATTCTAGGAACAGCCCTTAAACACACTTCCTGAAACCTGCATAACTCACCTTATCTTTGCTGCCAGAGAGACACAGTCCAGGCTGGACAGCAGCAATGGAGACCACAGCGTCAGTATGAACGCTGGGCCGCGTAGCGTTGTTGTTCCCCAGAGTTGTGTCTGCATCACCACCACCTCCAAATCCACTTGCACCACACGCCTCCCTGCAAAAAAAATATTATTTTTTAATACTATGATGATGATGATGATGATGATGATGATGTCCACTTGTACTGCGCATGTATCCATCCAAAACGAACAGTTGGAGTGCATAAGGAGGATGCAAAACAAACCAAAAAAGTCAAACGATAGTCAAGAAAAGTGAAAGGAGGAGGGAAGTGTGGGGCAGGGAAGACAGTGAGACCGGCAATGGTGCTTGGCAAAAACCATAGAAACTAAGTCACTCTGAGGACCTAATAGACCTAACAGGTTACATTGAAGTAAGAACAAATTAGCAAAATGGCCTTCATTCATTCATAGAATTAATAACAAGTTGTTGAGTGTATACATACATTACATTGTTTTTTGGTTGTTGTTTTTAAATGATAACTTAGCCTTACAGAGTCACATTGATATACTTTTCTTCTTCTTCTTCCAGGTGACACTTGGGATCAACAAGCCGATAGCTACTACTTTCATGCTTTTTTGGAGTTATTGAAGAACTGAAGATTTCAGAAGACTGTGATTCAGACAACATAATGCTTCCTATGCCTAGAATATAAAAAAAAAACTGTGTGCCAATCATTGTAACAACATAAATATTGACGACAAACATGTAGGAAATTAGCTTAGCGAAACAGAGATACCATCGAACGAAACTGGACGTTAATACAACAGTTAGCCAACAAGCAGCCCACACATGGCAAATTAACTTCCTTGAAACAGTCACACCGCCAATAGCTACCGATACCATCAACAGGCTTGGCGACCAAGAATTCTAAATAGCATACTTTAGTCAAAAACTAACCATAGCGTTGTCTTCGCCATGAGACCCTAAGTAGCTCACTCCAGCCAAAAGTTACCAAGATGAAGTCACCCGTACTGGACAGGCACCGCTTATCGTTGTTGCATCTGTTCTTCACTCTATCCCTGATACTCCACTTGAAAAGTGATTATGCGTGTCCAGTGACAAGAGAGAAGGGGAGGAACTATTCAAATTAGAACCATATTTCTGTAGATGCGAGATTAACGAAAACTAGAGCTAAAAACGATTGGTCAGAAGACTATTGGGAACTTTTGCATACCTTTGGGGACCAAATCTCAGCTAGTCAGTCGCAAAAGAACTGTTGAGCTGTGAGGGTCGACCAAAGGAACAAACTGCAGTGTTCGTCTATCTCCATCTCATCAAGAGGGTGCTAGAGACGTAAAAGACGATTTCACGAGTCCCAGAGTCTACAAGTAAGATAACACTAATAGTTTTGATATGTGTATGTTTATTGTATATTGATTGCCATGTATAAATAATATGTTCTTGATATAGTTACAGAAACAGATTATTGTTTCTGAGACAGTAGGCATGTGGATTAATGTATTTTAGCCGTAAGATTCGAATTGAATTGTGCATATGGGAACCCTGCAGGTGTCTGATGCTATGGACACTTTGCAGAGGAGACCGCACACTTATAGCTAACGAGAATACTGTAGCCAGAGCTCCGACTTTTCCAGGTCGGACCTGGGATCACGTTTGTGGAGACGAACGCCTGACCGTCGCTCCCGTGGAACCAAGGAGAACTACCACGATTCTACCTGACCACGTCCAAACCCCACAGCTTCAAGAGCGACCCGACTTACCTTAGCTAAGTGACCCACAACAACTGAGTCATACCCTCGAGAAACTAGAACCTTTGAAACTTACGAACAGTGAAAATCGTAACCGCAGGTAGCAAATGACGAAAGAAACCTGTTAAAACATTTTCCCAGCACTTGGAACTATATTACTTATTAATTTACCGATTAATGCCGAAATGTTAAAGTTTGTGTTGAATATATAAAAAGTGAAATTACATACATACGACTGGTGTCATTCTATTTGTATTGTTGTGTAGTTATTAGTTTTCTTCTCTCGAGACATAATAATCTAGTCTTTTGATTAGTAATTAACGGTTCTCAAGTTGAGCCAAATGATACTAAAATTCCCGAGAACAAATATAAATTTTATGTGACCAAAGTACCGTGATCTGTCTCTCACACCACTTTAGGACTTCTGGTAAAAGAACGATCGATAGTGGTAGCGCATCGCCCATCTATCAATAAGTCTTACCCCCTAGTAAGATAAACGTATCTTCCCCAGAATATCATCACATATGGGGGCTCGTCCGGGATAATAAATTTTTGTATCTATATCTTGAGTAACCTAAGATAATAACGAATAGAAAACATTATCTCACTTAGGATTCGGAACAGTGGTCTAGTACAAAATCCGAGAGTTGACTCAGTTACATTGGGAAAAACATTTTCTTGATTTTTGAATTGCATGAATTGAATTGATTGTTGTATGCACATGTATGTATTGATTGATGTAAGATAATTGTTTCTTATGCATTGATTGAAAATTGTTGTGGATCGCTGGTAACATCTCACATAGGGATATTGAGTGTACTTGTGTTAATCTAGATTGACTAATAGTATTCAGGTTATCTTACTTTTGGACTCTGGAAATCTAGAAATCTATCATGGCCGACTTCATAAAAGTACGCCGTGAATTAAGGGAGGAGGGAATAGCACTAGGTCTAGCAGGGCAAGATTTAATCACGTATGTAACCTCAGAATGGGATAAATTGGAAAAATCCAGAACAGAAGAACGAATCCATGCCGAAAAAGCTAGAGCTGAAGAACGAATCTGTGCTGAAAAAGCTAGAGCTGAAGAAAGAATCTGTGCCGAGAAGGCGGCAGAAAAAGCCCGTGCTGAGGAAAGAGACCATGCAGAAAAATTAAAAAACATGGAACTAGAGATGACGGAACGTCTAAAAAAGTTGGACATTGAAGCCAGGGAAAAGGAAAGGGATCAGCTGATAGCAGCTCGGGCAACTGACCCGAATATTAGCCTACTGTCAAACTCATCTGACAACCCTCCCCAACCTCCGTCCATCACTCCAGGCATGAATTTTTTTCTAAGTCCATTTGACGAGAAAGTTGATAGGATAGACGCATATCTTGATCGGTTTGAGCGCTTAGCACAGGAATTCGAACTTGACTATAACAAATGGAATATTAAATTAGCTCAAGGATTGAGAGGTACAGCCTATGACGTATATGCGAAATTGCCCACAGGACAAAGTAACGATTACCCAGCTCTAAAGAAAGCACTTTTGATATGGTTCGAGTTGACCGCCGAAACCTACCGTAAGAAATTGCGCAACTCGCGGAAAGAGAAAGGTGAAAGCCACAGTCAGTTTGTAGACAGATTGGAAACCTACTTGCGTAAATGGTTAGCCTTATCCAACCTAGAAGAATCATTCGCAGATCTTGCTGAACTAATCCTTAGCGAACAGTTACGCGATGCAATGACGCCAGAAACTAGGATGTTCACCGCGGAACAAGGTGCCGAGAACTTAGCTGATCTAATCAAACTAGCGGACCGTTACACCACCGCGCATGAAAACGAAGCTAAACGCAAGGTAACAGATAAACCCAGCAGAGATGGAAACAACCAGAAACTCCACCCACAACAAGCACAGCAGTCTAATCAGAATCAGCAGAATTCGGATAACAAGAAAACCCAAAACTCGGTAAAACCGCCCGGTCAAGGTCAAAACCCCCGGAAATATTGTTCTAACTGCAAAAGAACTAACCATAACACCGTTGATTGCCGTAGAACAGCGAATCAAACGCACACAGTGGCTGTAAGTCAAACAAGTACCGTTGAACTGGAGACTTCAGATAAGTCCCGACCCCCAGTCAGTGAAACAGTTGAAGTGAACGGAAAAACCGCGTCATGTCTATACGACACCGGGTTATCGTACGATGCAATCGTCAGTCGAACTCTTGTAGCGGCTGAGGACATCACCGACGAGACCGTCACTTTGCAAGGCCCTGATCGATCCATACCCGCCTCCACCTTACCAATCGCGATAGTCCATGTAGACTCCCGATATGTGTCTGGGAAAGTAAAAGCGGCAGTAATGGATGCACCTTTGTATGACATCATACTAGGGTGCAAATATGTGTATTTAGGGACTCCGATTGCGCCTCAAGTGCTTGCATCGGTCCAAACTAGAGCACAGACCAGACAGGACGCTGCAGATAATCTCCCTGCTAATCCGGCACCAGCCGAGATGAGGGCAGATCAACTAGCTGACCCCACCTTAGCCAAATGCTACAAAAAACTCCCTCAGGCGCATAACCCACCTAAGAAAGGAGAGTTCTTTGAGAAAAACGGACTACTGTACAGACAAACAGACCACGACCACTCTCAATTAGTTGTCCCTGCCAAAAATAGACCACAGGTACTAGAGGTAGGACACGCCATTGCATTTAGCGGGCACATGGGCGTGAGTGCAACAATTCAGAGAATTACCGCTCACTATCATTGGCCGGGAATAACAGGAGACATTACGCGCTTTGTCCGCTCCTGTCCCCAGTGCCAGAAGGTAGCATCAAAGAGATGGACCGTCCCAGTAACGCTAGGCGAAATGCCCGTCACCGGTACCCCATTCCACAGAGTAGCAGTAGACCTCGTAGGCCCACTGCCGCTCACAAAAAAGCGCAATCGGTATATCCTAACCTTAGTGGATACTTGCACCATGTGGTGTGAAGCAACACCCCTTCCTACTATCGATACCAAACGAGTAGCAGAAGCGCTGGTCACTATGTTCACAAGAGTTGGATTTCCCGACCAAATCCTAACAGATAACGGATCGCAGTTTACGGGAAAGATGATGCAAGAAGTATTCTCTCTCATTCAGACGAAACACGTTCGTTCATCTCCCTACCACCCTCAGAGTAACGGTCAAGTCGAACGGTTTAACGGTACGCTAATTTCCATCCTGCGCAAACTCGTAAACGAAAAGCCAGAGACTTGGGATACCTACGTAGCCGCCGCGCTGTTCGCGTATCGTGAGGTTCCACACGCGTCTACGGGATTTCCCCCGGCAACCTTGTTATTTGGTCGTCCGATAGCCGGTCCACTGGAAGCACTGAAGCGAGGATGGACAGATTCTCAGGTAGACGAAGAGGTTAAGACGGCTACCCAATACGTAACGGAATTACGTGGCCGCCTACACTCTACCTGGCAACTCGCAACGTCTGCCATCAAACAAGCTCGCGCGCGACAGGCTCGGCACTACAACAAAAACACCAAAGAGCGAGAATTAGCTGAAGGAGACAAAGTCCTACTCCTACTCCCCAGCGGGTCCAACAAACTAGAAATTGCATGGCAAGGCCCGTACGTAGTCACGCAAAAAGTGTCGCGAACAAACTACCGGATCAAGGTTAAGGGAAAAGAGAGAATGTACCACATCAACTTGCTCAAACGGTACCTAGACCGCGATGACGCAACATCCACAGATCATTTAATGGCTTTGTCTATAGCAGAAGAAGTCGAAGCAACAGAGGATTTAGCTATCGAGTATCCGCTGAAAAGTAGCGAGACCTACAGAGACGTAGCTATCAACCCAAAACCATCGACAGACAGACAAAGACAGATAATGGAGATAGTTGCACAACACCAAGCAGTGTTGACGGACATACCTGGACAGACACCGTTAGTTGAAGTGACAATGACCTTGACTGACACTACCCCTGTCCGAGTAAAACCGTACCCTATCCCTCTTGCCAAACAAACCGCTGTCAAGCAGGAGATAGCCACCCTATTAGAGGCAGGAATAATTTCCCCCTCAACCTCCCCATACAGCGCTGGAATAGTCCTATTACGCAAACCAAGCGGAGAACATCGCTTATGCATTGACTACCGCAGACTAAATGCCGTGACGGAATTCCAAGCCGAACCGCTACCAGACACAGCACAACTGTTCGCGAAATTGCATAACGCAAAATACTTCTCGCGAATAGACCTAAGCAAAGGGTACTATCAGATACCGGTGCCAGAGCACCTAAGACCGTATCTAGCCTTCAGTACAGCTGATGGCCACTATGAGTTCAATGTCTTACCGTTTGGACTGAACAACGCACCAAGCATTTTCTCACGCATGATGAAACAACTTCTCGCGCCCATTCAAGAAGAAGAACTCCATCACTTTATGGATGATATCTTAATCGCGACCCACACCTGGGATGACCATTTAAGACTTCTCTCTACCGTTCTTCAGCGACTTAGGGAAACCGGACTAACAGCCCGACCGACAAAGTGCCTGCTAGGATACGAAGAGATAGAATTTCTCGGTCACACACTCAGACACGGCAGTCTTCTTCCGGAAGACAAGAACATCGCGAAAATGAACAAGGCACCGCGTCCGATAAACAAAAAAGATGTGCAATCGTTTCTAGGTCTATGTGGTTACTACCAGAAATTCGTTGCCAACTTCAATTCCATCGCCGCGCCATTGTCTGATCTAACCAAGAAGAAAGCGCCCGAGAAAGTAGAATGGAATGCCGAGTGCGAAGATGCGTTCCAAACCCTGAAAGCTAGACTCACCTCACAACCCATCTTGAAGTTGCCCGATGCAACCCAACCATTCGTGCTACGCACAGATGCGAGCAATCAAGGTTTAGGAGCAACCCTACTACAATCTGACCCCAATGACCCTACACTTCTCCTGCCAGTCGCGTATGCCAGCCGGAAATTAAACAAAGCTGAACACAATTACGCAACAGTAGAAAAAGAATGTTTGGCATTGGTCTGGGCCATCCAGAAATTCCAGATGTATTTGTATGGCGCTCATTTCAAGGTGCAGTGCGATCACCAACCCTTAACCTTCCTTGCGTCATCGCAGAAACTCAACGCCAGACTCATGCGTTGGTCACTCTTGCTACAGCCCTACTCATTTCATGTAGAATACATACCCGGGAAGAGTAACCACGGAGCTGACTACCTCAGCAGATACCCCGTGCCCACTGTAGACAAACCTAACCTTGCTTCCAACCCCTCACAGTTGCGGGTGGATGCACCCAGCTTTGTACCCCAGTGACCTCTTCCCCAGTACTCTATGTAAATAATGCATGTACATATTTGCGCCACCATTTCAGTACCAATTCTTACCTACGTGTAAGAATAGTTTTTTGGGGGCCTATGTAACAACATAAATATTGACGACAAACATGTAGGAAATTAGCTTAGCGAAACAGAGATACCATCGAACGAAACTGGACGTTAATACAACAGTTAGCCAACAAGCAGCCCACACATGGCAAATTAACTTCCTTGAAACAGTCACACCGCCAATAGCTACCGATACCATCAACAGGCTTGGCGACCAAGAATTCTAAATAGCATACTTTAGTCAAAAACTAACCATAGCGTTGTCTTCGCCATGAGACCCTAAGTAGCTCACTCCAGCCAAAAGTTACCAAGATGAAGTCACCCGTACTGGACAGGCACCGCTTATCGTTGTTGCATCTGTTCTTCACTCTATCCCTGATACTCCACTTGAAAAGTGATTATGCGTGTCCAGTGACAAGAGAGAAGGGGAGGAACTATTCAAATTAGAACCATATTTCTGTAGATGCGAGATTAACGAAAACTAGAGCTAAAAACGATTGGTCAGAAGACTATTGGGAACTTTTGCATACCTTTGGGGACCAAATCTCAGCTAGTCAGTCGCAAAAGAACTGTTGAGCTGTGAGGGTCGACCAAAGGAACAAACTGCAGTGTTCGTCTATCTCCATCTCATCAAGAGGGTGCTAGAGACGTAAAAGACGATTTCACGAGTCCCAGAGTCTACAAGTAAGATAACACTAATAGTTTTGATATGTGTATGTTTATTGTATATTGATTGCCATGTATAAATAATATGTTCTTGATATAGTTACAGAAACAGATTATTGTTTCTGAGACAGTAGGCATGTGGATTAATGTATTTTAGCCGTAAGATTCGAATTGAATTGTGCATATGGGAACCCTGCAGGTGTCTGATGCTATGGACACTTTGCAGAGGAGACCGCACACTTATAGCTAACGAGAATACTGTAGCCAGAGCTCCGACTTTTCCAGGTCGGACCTGGGATCACGTTTGTGGAGACGAACGCCTGACCGTCGCTCCCGTGGAACCAAGGAGAACTACCACGATTCTACCTGACCACGTCCAAACCCCACAGCTTCAAGAGCGACCCGACTTACCTTAGCTAAGTGACCCACAACAACTGAGTCATACCCTCGAGAAACTAGAACCTTTGAAACTTACGAACAGTGAAAATCGTAACCGCAGGTAGCAAATGACGAAAGAAACCTGTTAAAACATTTTCCCAGCACTTGGAACTATATTACTTATTAATTTACCGATTAATGCCGAAATGTTAAAGTTTGTGTTGAATATATAAAAAGTGAAATTACATACATACGACTGGTGTCATTCTATTTGTATTGTTGTGTAGTTATTAGTTTTCTTCTCTCGAGACATAATAATCTAGTCTTTTGATTAGTAATTAACGGTTCTCAAGTTGAGCCAAATGATACTAAAATTCCCGAGAACAAATATAAATTTTATGTGACCAAAGTACCGTGATCTGTCTCTCACACCACTTTAGGACTTCTGGTAAAAGAACGATCGATAGTGGTAGCGCATCGCCCATCTATCAATAAGTCTTACCCCCTAGTAAGATAAACGTATCTTCCCCAGAATATCATCACAATCATGCCATTTCAAATTTAAGAACTGTCTGTGAAAAAAATATTTTAAAAATAAAATAGCGAGGGTTGTGGCCGCTTGGTCTAAGGCGGGTCTAATTCAATCAAAATATTGTTATTACAAAATAACGGTTCAGTGCCCCACTCCTTTAGTCTTTACACAATCAATTTTAGTTTTTTTTTAATTTAGTAAATCATATTTCATAAGCTATAAGAACATCAGGCTAAAAAGAATTTACTTTTTTTTCTAATTCTATATACACAAATTTGTTCCAAGCTTACGAATATAAAAAAGTCTTTTTTAAAAGAAAAAATATCTTACCTACGACATTTTGTTGCATGCATGGACTCAAATGTAGATTTGGACATGGCTGTGAAAATAATGTGTAAACTGTAAAATCTGTTAAGAGATTATCAGCGAATAGAAAGTAACCAGTAAAGTTACCTGTCGTATTTCAGAGTTTTCCTTTTGCTAAAAAGCTTTCCCATTTGCACTATAAACGTCTGTTTTTATCAACACTTTTACACCATTAAGAAAAATTGATAATAATTTATATTCTTTTTTTCTTTTCTTTTCTTTTTTTTTTTGGGGGGGGAAGGGTTTTTTTTGTTCAGATTGCAATACCGGAAGAACGCTGTCGTCGTTAAGTTTATCTCAGTTCTGTCCCTTCTCTATTTAGTAGTAGTAGTAGTAGTAGTAGTAGTAGTAGAGGCTGGGTATAGGCTGTGAAATTATTCAGTTAGAACTAGGAATAAATGTAATACAAATGGTCATGAAAATAGTACTAATATAAAATTTAAAAAAAGACGACCCCCCAAAAAAAACAAAAAGACGACGAAAAATTAGCATTCTATAAAAACAAAAGTTGCATGTAGGCTAGGTGGCGTTCTACTATTTCCGGTTGCAAATTCTTTGAGAAAACGTTGAATTTTCGTTGATTCCAATTTATTTTATTTATTGTCGGATTTGTCAACAATTACCCAAGGTACGTAATCAGCTTATCTCTAATAATATAAAAGTAGCATTCCAGACATCTGGAATATTTTTTTCTTTGCTTTAAGTTTAGGGAAACCCTGGAATTTAGTACATTTTTGTGCATTTCAACTATTTTATCCGCTCATTCATTATGATGCTTATCCTTATGGAAGTTATGGAGATAATGATTTGAAATTTGGCACAGTGTAAGAGAACCACCAGGGCAATTTGTGTAATATTTTTCAGCTGTCTAAATTAAATCATAAATGCATAATTATTAATTTTATAACGCGCAAAATATACACAACTCACAAGTTTGCCCCGGGCTCCACAGTTTATACAAAATCAAACTTGCAATGTCCATATCAATTTTATTATAAATATAAGCGCAAGCCCCTAAGGTCAGTTGAGTAAGGAGTGCTAAAAATGTGGACAGTCCAAGGACTACTAAGACTAAGTAATCCTTGGGATAGTCATATTTTGGGGCAAAGTGTATGATTCTATGAAGTAATAGAATTAATTTAATTAATGTAGAACTGTAGTGTAGCAGCGGCGACAGAATTTTTTTTTTTTTATAAGTCATAAATATTCAGAACAAAAAAACTTTCAAAGTTATTAGCTTTCTGATTGTTCTATTGCACTCATCTGCGTGCCAATTTTAATCTCACTACTTTTTACTAGGGGGCACTTTCGCACACATAGGCCTACTAAAAAATAGCACTTTTGAGAAATTGGCATTTGAAATGCCAATGGCTTCTTATTCAGTTACTGAATTCATCAAATAAAATCACTCACAAGCAGTTTTATTTTGTTTCTTTCACAGTAATCTCTGTGTGTTTCACGTCAAATCTGGAGTATGAAAACAGTTCATTAACACACAATGACGGGTCAAACTGCCCAGCTCAATTACCCCTCCCCCCAACTCTCATGTCCATGTCTTTACTGACGCTTGCGACGTCGCAGAGCACCAATTTTCTTCTTTTAATTTGTTGGAGCTTTTCACGGAGGCACTCTTCGCTCTAGCAGTGTCTTGTTCTTCAGTGTACAGCTCTGTACATCATGTTGACTGTTGTCATGAGTTCTAATTCAATTAGAAGCTGCAGCGATAGTTGATGTTGAAGCACGTGTAGATTGTCCCAGGTCTTTTTAGATGTCCATTCTGTGCACTAGGAGCCAAGTCTTGAGCAGCAGAGCTCAAGAATACAGGATGACCCACACCTGAAATCAGCATTGACCCATTGTCCTCGAAAACAGCCGCTTCTTGAAATACACACATGTTAAAATTAATCAATGTGGCTGTTACATCAGTGTGAACTGAATGTGTGTGTTTGTGTGCAAGTGTGTGTGTATTCTTTTTTTTAAACTGTTTGATGCAAGTTTATTTATTATGTATGATGTATTGCAGTAGTTTACAAAAACAATACATTTACATCATCCACCATATTGATTTTGAATTGTTCCACATTGTATAGATGTGGTATAAACATGTATGTACACCACACTGTTGTGTATGCAGTATGGATCAATTCACTTTCCTACGTATAGTGCTAGTGTGCTTTAACAAATCCCAAAGACAGATAGGTTACAGGTAACAACAGATACAATAGGGTTAGAAATTAACTTTTTTTACAAGGTTGCCCTTTGAGTGCCTTACTTGAAACTTTTGGGTGCCCCACAACATTTTGAGTGCCCAAAGACAAATCATTCGAAATACATGATGAGTGACCTTATAGGACCTTCCTTAACCTTCTAGTTAAATAAACCAAGCAGTTACAAAATGACAAAAATAATAAACCAAACTAATATTGATTTTTTGGGGTGTATTAGTACAAAAAAAAATATATTATTTTTTACACTTGAAACAGAAAATAGTGTTTTAAAATATCAGAGTAGCAATACAAGCGATAACAAAGGCTCAGTGCTCAGTATCTGATAACAACTCAAATTTTGAAGATGTCAAACACTTAGCTCCAATTCCAAATGCTCATTTCAGAGTAACTTCATGTTTTGTATAGCACACGCGAGATTACAACTGACTCCATGATTGGTCATTGAATGAATTACTGGTCAATCAAACTCAAAGCTTATCTTTCATGCATAAAGGGAGACTGTTCCCAACCCATCGCAAACCAAAAGCGAATAGAGAATTATAGGAATTCGATGTGCAACGGAATATTTCTGTGCACTGTCACTGTGTTTTTTTCCTTGCGTGCATGTACAGTTCTACTTAATAAACAGATATGTTGTTTTGGAGGTCTGTTTTGCAGAAAGAACTGTCGGTTCGATCACCAACTTAGAAATTCCATATTTTGGGGTACATAAGTCATAACAGCCGTTGTAAATTTGTTTTGATTCAGGAGGCAAGATGCCACCCAATAATCCAATGACTACATGGGGAAATGAGAAAACCATGAATCTCAACATGCTGGTGTTGACCAACATTCAGTCATCGCCGTACTTCAAGGTCAATCTCTTTGAACTGAAGACTTACCATGAAGTTATTGATGAAATCTATTACAGGGTAAGTTTGTATTTCTTCTGTTTGTGCCCTTTCTCTGTTAAGAAGTCTACACACGCACCAGTTTTGAGGCAGATTGAAGAGCAGTTTCTTAACCCTTGTCTTAACAAATACTCGCGGGTGATAGAGAATATTATACATGTACCAAATTATGCCAAATACTCACGGACGAGTTGTTCCAATATCATACTTCAAGGCAACCACAAGGAATTCTTTATGAAATAACCTCGTGTTTTATATTATTGGAAAGCCCAGTTTCCTGCCTTTTTATTAGTGGTTAGTTTGTGTTATTCTGCTTCTGATTGGCTGTCAAAAAGATAGGGAAATAACTGTATCAGTGTATGTTTGCAAGATATTTTGAATGGCCACTTCAAAATACAGTGGTATTATACGATTTATCAATAGCCGATTCAGCGCTGATGCTTGAATCTTAATAATGTGTCATTCGAATTCATTTACCCACGCAACCTGTTCACTCAGTAACAAGGCAGGAGTCATGCAGTTTGGTTCTTGACATTTCAGGTTCCTATGAATGATAATGTCTCTTTTGCGGATCTTGCTAAGTTGTCCATCAGTAACACAACAGAGTGACCAAGCATTGGCTGCAAAAGGTTGCTACCTTTACCTGCAACATAATATGTTTGCATCTGAAAAGGACATAACTTGAATTTTGGGCGAAATAAACTACTGAAGGTAAAAGATGAAAGTTGCATGAGTGTATTAAGATTTAAGGTAACACATTGACTGAAATTGTGAGAATTAAGGTGTACATTCGTGTTCAAATTGGCTGGAAGTATTTAATCTTCGTTGATGCGATTTTAGGATCTCTAGTGTAGAATTCTCAGCTGTTACACTTACAGCAAGATTAAATGAAAAAATAGCTTTAGACTGTGTAGTGTGTATTTCTTGCAGAAAGAAAGATGCTTTGACAAGTTCTGTGGATAAACTCGTATGCAGGTCACAGATGCACTGCACAACGCATGCAGACAGTGAATTATACGATACAGGAATCAGAGAATATAGCACTGCTTCTTAAACTTATTCAGTTATTGGCATAATATTTTTCAATGCTGTTTTTTTTTGTAATAGAAAGAGAAGTGATTTTTTTTATAATTGACTCACAAGTCACATATATACACTGCTGTAAAAATGTATTTTCTTTGTTTAAAATGTTGATAAAATTGAGTTGCATTTATGGCTATCTGAATGTTCATGTTCTGCAATAGTTCCTTTAGTAAATTGTAATATTTTATTGTTTCATACTGACACATGTGAATAGTCCTTTAACTTCCAAACACACCAGTATACAGTTTAATATACTTTGTTGCTGAAGTGAAGAGAAAATAAACATTTTAACAACTATAACACCAGCTGTCTTTATCCTTGGTTCTCACAGTGAGCTTATGAATATTAGCCTTGGCTCACACACTGCCTGTTTGGTAGCCCTTCTGGATAAGATAAGGCTTCATTGGGGTGTGACCTGGCCAGGCAGTAAAAAGGTTAGCACTGCCACACGTTCCCGATCATGCTGACCCGTTTGAACCAAAAGGTTAGGGTCGCTCACATCTTCCTGTTCTTTGAAAATGCTGCCAGTTTTGACAGTGATGACGATTTGCTTGCATTAGCAGCAATTTTGCATGGAGAAAGATAACAGGTGCAACGAAGGCGGTGGGCTCAAGCTGTGGTTGAGCGGCAGGTTCCACTATTTACTCCATACCTTAAACTGTGACGTCACAGCCACTGTTTCTGTCAACGATGTGATTGGAGAAGACGAACCATTTAATTCAGTGAATAACTCGAAACATATGGTGTACCAACGTTGTAATGATTTGATTTTTTGGAATGTGATGCTAATATGCATACAAGTAATGGAGATAGATGCTGTACAGGAGCTGTTGTGAAGAGAATTTAAACTCTCCACTTGACTCCATGTGTTGGGTGGCGAGCTAGTAGTAGTGAAACTGGTTGAGCCGGAGTCTTTTTTGCTGCCATTTTTATGGTGATATCATGCATTCGTGTGACACATTCTGATTGGTTAAAGCTTAAAATCGGGGGCAAGCGTAAAATCGGGGGCGATTTCCCATAGCAGTATAGAGCGGGCTCTAATCACAAGATCGGGATGTGGATCCGATAGCATTAGTGTTGGAATTGGTAACATGATCAGTGCACAATTGACAGGTGTGGCGGAGCTGTTATTTATTTCAGTCATTTTTCCCTCCCTTCATTTTTTTCTTTTTGGTTTCTAATTTTATCTCCCAAAAAGTTTTCTGATTGGATGTTGTCTTGTTGTTGTTATTTTACACACAGAGCTCCTCTTTTTTTTTTTTTGGATGTTGTCTTGTTGTTGTTGTTTTACACACAGGGCTCCTCATTTGCAATGAATCTAAGGAGTGGGCTCTCTTCCATTTTCATTTTACAATTTTAAGGATTTTTGTAACTTCTTGTTAAGTTATTAAGCATTTTAAGGAGTGGGGAAAAAGACGAAGGACAAATGCAATGATTGATGGTTTTGTAGTGAAACAAGAGAACTAACAGCTTTATTTCAATGCGTGACAAACCTATGTCACATCAAAGTATGACGTCACTTCCTAAAGCAAAGCGCGATGATTTAGGAATTTTGTGATTGGTTGATAGTGCAGAAGGTAAATCAAAGAACATGGATCTAACTTTTCAGTCACGTGGCCTTGCTAATTTTAGAAACGATTCTTCCAGAAACAGTGACTCTTGACTTAGACACTCGCTCAGAAAAAAGCCTTTTTTGCCTTGCTTAACATCACATTCACGATCTTCTTATGCAGTACAGATAGATTTTTCAGGCATACTTTCAGCAACAATTGTAACATTTAAGACGTACTTCTCACGCCTGATCGCCAATTCTAAGGCGTGATTTTAAAGGTCTAAGGCATGATTACACCCGATCTCGGCATAATGGGGAGCCCTGCCATATTTGCCTGAGGGTTTGTCCAGTATTTTATGTGAAATGTCCAGAATTTCTGTTTGTAGGTTTCCCATTTGGAGCCATGGGAGAAAGGCAGCAGAAAGACATCGGGCCAAACAGGCATGTGTGGCGGGGTAAGTACAACTTCAGTTGGTCTTTTTTTCCTTGGTGATAAAATGGGAAATTGGAAAAATCAGTTCACATTATACACATTCAAATGTTTAAGAATGACTACTAATAATGGGGATGAAAAGGGTTATGACAGACTTGCCTACCGTACGTTCATTCTGCATACGCAATTTTGCCTTGGGAGTATGGTTGTCTGGTCAGCCCGCTAAAAATACGGTCAAGTTTTTATTGACTTATTTATTTATTTTATTGTGATTAAAATAGGCGCAGTGTAGTTACTTCCATTACTCAGTTACTGAGGTGGCGCATGCACAATTATTGTAAGTTCATCGCACTTGTGTTCCGCTTTTCTCCATTCTGCTCAGTGATGTGTACTACCATGAAAACTGAAGAGAAACCGTGATGCAGGCCCTATCCGAATAAAGATGTACCACAGGTCAGAAAAAAAGCTTTTTTGAAAGCCTACAATGAAAAATAGCTTTGCCTGACTATATCGCCGAAAGGGCCAGAGTTTGCAAGATGCACTTTGTGCTAAATCAACTTCACCGTTGCACATGGCGGTCGCACCAATCATCAAAATCGCCTGAAAAATTTGAAGAAGCAGCTAAAGGCCATGCGTCCATCTTAAGCCTTCTCCAGGTGCGGACGAAAACCACTGGTGCCGAACCAATCGTACATTATAATCTGAAGTATGTGTAATGACTAATGAATGTGTTGATTATGTTAAAAAGTTTATTTGCTCTCTTCTTCAAAACGTTGACCTCAACTATTCATTCGTCTTTTCATTTTATACTTTGACATTTTATACTTTGACTTTTGTAATATTATTTGCTTAGGAATCATGCATTTCTATATGTATTTCAGTACACTTTGTGCACAATGTCAATATTAATGTGTTACAAGAAGACAAAAAGTCTGTTACACAAAAATCTGGTCAAAGCTTCCAAAATCCGGTTTGGGGCTGCCTGGAGTACTGTCAACACGTTTTTTCAGGTAGGCAAGTCTGTTATAAAATTAAGGTATGAAGCACACCAATATTTGTGTAATTTATGCTAATTTATGTTGAAGAATCTGCGACAAGAACAAAATCATAACCCTGCTTTTGTGTGATTCCTGAGTTATTCAACTGTTGTCGCTTAGTACTTTATTTACCACTGAAATACAAGTACTGGATTGAAGTTTTTTTAGTTTTTAATAAAGAAGCAAACTACATATTTCTTCCAGATGCCAAGTGACCTTTGCTCTTGTTTTGCATCAGTACCCGTGTTGTACTACACAAATCCTGAATGTAAGGTGTATTTTGTGAACTGATTGTAGTATAGCCTAGATATTGAAAGATAGCTGTTGCAACACAGGCTTTGTCCTTGTTGTGCCTAGGTGCGGGGTGTGGGTGCGGGAGGGATCGTGTCCAGTGCCTACTGCCTTCTGTACAAGCTGTTTACCCTCAAGCTAACCAAGAAGCAAGTCATTGGCCTCATCACTCACAACGACTCACCCTACATCCGTGGCCTGGGATTCATGTACATCAGGTACGTTTTGTGTCTGTCTGTCACTGGCAGTCAGAAGAATGGAGCAGTTCTAAACAAATCGCACCAGTTCAAAATGAGTTTTGTCCCTTGATTAATTATTTAATTTAATTTATTTTCAACATTCTTATAAAGCGCTTTTCTAGCACGGCCTATAGTTCCACACTTCTTGTTTCACATAAAATATTTATGTAACCCTTTTTCAGGCAGACCGCCAGCACATTGCCTAATGAGAAAAATGCAGCTCAAGAAAAGGAAAAGGAACTCCAAATAATAAATCTCCCCATACATACCCCAAAAAAATGTTTTACAGATCTAAAACAAATATTGAACTCAAACCAATTTTAACTCTTATATATCGTCGATCTGAGCCGCCATGTTTGTGCCAATCGACGATATATCGTCGATTTCAGTATTCCGTTTCATTCCGTTTTTTTGCGCAGTCCAATCCAAGTTTTATTTTAACCAAAGAGACGTAACTCTTTCTACTTTCGTTCTCGATCGACACGCGCGTTGTTTCTTCAAATTGATTCGTTTTTAGAGTGTTTTTTGTGCATTTTACTAAGCATTGTGATGGGCACAATCGACAGTGTGTCAAACTCTGCTAATAATCAATATAATTTCAAACTGTAAAGTGTATTTTGATCCTAAATAAATTTTCTTTCTGGTGTGTGAAGCTGATTCAGTGATTGGAATTATTCCTCCAGATTTTTTTTATCACTGTGGTATGTAGAAATATTTTTATTTTATTTTATCATTTCAAAAAGATCAACATGCTTTCAAAACACATATTTCAATAACATAATCAAATTAACATTTTTGGTTTTTTTTTCTTATTCTTCACTTTTTAACCTTTAATTTGATATGAAATATGTCTATTTAACAACTATTATTGAAAGAACAGTAGCTTAAATGCCTAAGGTACTGAACTTTCTTTCCGGTGCCAGAGAAATGTCTGGCACAAACGTGGAAACATGCCTGGCAGGGAAAGAGTTAATAAATTCAAATGAATTTTTCTTTCAAGAGATTCACGATTTGTTGTGAGTGTCTTGCGCATAAATGAAATTTTAAAAAAAAATCAAAACATTTGAAAAACAGGGGAAAAAAATAAATAAAAATCTGGCACAGTATATTGACTAGAAATCAATGTGTCAACAATCACTATCACTCAAATCACTGTCCAATGCAATCAATATCCAAGTCGCTATCGCTGCTTGGATCAATTTGTAAAAGATCAGCTTTATCGAATCACTCGAAAACGCTGTCTGGATCGTCACTGTCCGCAATGGCTGCTAGCATAATCTCCTCTCTCCTTCCTCGAAAAATTGTCACAAAGATTGATGATGTTCAAAAATTCGCAGTACACGTTTTTCAACCATCCACCATGTTTTGCACATCACCCGGAAAGAACAATAAATCTTATACTCGAGACTACAATTTGTGAGACGATGAGATTTATAGATCTATACAGTAATGGAAGCGTCCTAACTGAGCATCTGTGGTGTTTTGCCAGCAGACATCGTGCAACGTGACTATAAATAGTTTGGCCGGCATGCACGGACATGACGGGAAAAGGGTTAAAAAACAAGAGAAAATGTTACTTGTTTTCTCAGTTATATGTTGTACAGGTGCTCTAATCTATTTATCACATGTGTTACATTTCCTTTTTTTCTTCTCTGTTTGCATTGTATTGTCATTATAATAGGCCTTATTCGGAAATGGGAGATAACTTATCAGCAAATGGGCACCTCAGGGGGGGAGTGAGTTGGATCCTGCATCCTCTTGAGCTCTCCCGTGTGGGTGCCGGGGGTTTCAGTATCAATAGTATCCCCACTTTCTGGAAATTTAGTGCTTTAGATTCCCACTGTCACTGTCTTTCTCCTTTGTTCTTTCTCATTCCTACTCTGTTATATCAATCTACTATACTATCTTCTTCTTCGCTAGACCAGTCACCTACCTTTTTTCTTGAAAACTCTTCCGGGACAAAACTCCTCAAATGTGTATGAGGTCTGTTGGATCCGCTTGCAAAATATTGGACGCTTTCTGACAAATGGTCACTGGGCAGGGGTCCAAATCTTCCGCGGAAATCTGCGTGAAATAAAAACTTTCCGCTGAAAAAAAATTAAAATCCTTGAAAAATAAAAAAAAATTCTCAAACTGTCGAGGTTCCCAAACAGTGGAGGTCTCTCTATCTTCACTTCCATTTCCAATGTGGCGTCTCATTATGCACCACGCGTTGTAGCTCGCGGCGAAGCTTATGACGATTCAGGAGTAACAAATAAATGACTTCCACTTGTTGAGTCCATGTTCAGTGTCATGGGAGAGGTGATTGACAAATCAAACACCAAGATAGACATTGACACTTATTCTGCCATGCAAACTGTCTAGCAATCGCTCTAGGCCCAGGGTTAAGACTGCAGTGCAATACTTCAAGAAAATTCACACTATCAAGGAACATGTCAGTCAACGTCTTGTGCTTAACATATTGCCTGCTGCCAGAAAAGATCAAGTCAGAAGAGAGAGAAACAGGGAAGAAAGTGCTTAGAAGGCAGAGTCTCTTGGTGTCACCGTCAAGAAATTAACCACCAAAAGAAAGACAACTGAGGAAATCCTGGAAGAGGCCAAGCAAGCCAAAAATGCACATCACTGCAGCCACACAACGTCAACTGCTGCTGAGGACAGCACCTCAGCATCCACAAACTGCATCAAGAAAATGAAGAAACAGTCATCAGTTGGGAGTTTCTTCAACCCATGTTAAAGAAATGAATCTATTCCTGCACCTTGTAAACAAGTAAACTTTTGTGCTTTACACCTATTTTTAATGTCTCTTAATGCTCAGAATGCACGAAAGAGTCCACTGGACCTAAAGCAATAACCATGTAATGTAATGTAAACGAGAATGCATACATTTTATACATTTTTTTTTTCAACAACATAAAACCGTCCTCTCCCACCTTCCCTCCGGCCCTCTGCTCTTATACCCATTTTCCTCTTTTTTTTTAAAGTCAGGTGTTTGGACCCCTGACTGGGGCTTCCTATGATGTTATTATTTGGCTATTTAGGCATTTTATACAATACAATTACAATATAACTTTATTGATCTCAAACTGAGAAATTCGATACATGGTCTGCAATCCGACCTAAAAATTGAGAGTTAATGGACAAGAAATAAGAAACGTATTAGCACATTATGCATACATAATTATATAACACAACACATTCAGTGATTCACGTTTCATTATTACTTGTAAGGCACATAAACTGGACATTGCTTTCAAGTTCTCGCACAGCACACTTACTATCACATTTATTCCAACATTGAACATGTCATTTCTCTAAGATGCATAGACTAGATATTGCCTTTCTCACTGCATATTATCACAACATTTGTTCCCATATACAGTCTCATCCACCCCCGTTGTGGTGCCGGGGGTTTCAGTATAAATAGTATCCCCAATGTCTGGAAATTTAGTGCTTTAAATTCCCACTGTCACTGTCTTTCTCATTTGCTCTTTCTCATTCCTGCTCTGTTCTATCAATCTGCTATACTATCTTCTTCTTCGCTAGACCAGTCACCTACCTTTTTTCTTGAAAACTCTTCCGGGATAAGACTCCTTATTTGTGTATGAGGTTTGTTGGATCAGCTTGGGAATATTGGACGCTTTCTGCCAGGTGGTCACTAGGGCTTCCTATGATGCTATTATTTAGCAATGTAGGCATTTTATATGTATGTGTTTTGTTGATAATTTTTAATGATGTTTATTCTATTTTGTTTTTGTAAACAGGGGTTCGATAAATTAGAGTACAGCATCAGTGTCCCCTGCGTGGGATGTCTTTATTGTAAAGTGACTGGCTGGTGGAGAGCTTTCAGTTTTACCACTAGGGTTGTTTTGGCAGATCTTTTATGTGGATCAGGGGTTGTCCGGTCCTGATTTGGCTCGGAAGAGTCCACTGGACCTAAAGCAATAATCATGTAATGTAATGTACCGTCTCATCCTTCACACACACACACACACACCTAGTGACTATGAGCAAACATTATTGACTAGATTGCCTTCCTCACTACATGTTTTCACAACATTTGGTCCAAAAATACCTTCTCGATCTCATCCTTCACACACACACATTAACACACACACATGCAAGCACACACCCATAGTGACTAGGAGCAAACATTATTGATTAGGATACGTTCCAAATATCACTTAAACATTGCATCAGGGGAAAACATATCTCACAGTGAACACAATTGTATAGATCATGAACACTCATTCCTGCAATCTTGCACGCAACATATTCATAACATGAATGGAATTGGGCACAAAACTCTTTCTTGCTCTCAACTGTGGACATTTTGCATGGGTGCCACCTTTCGGCCTATGGTCGGAAAATCAGATTTTTGCTGAAGCCTACAATCGGAAATCCGATTTTTCAAGAAAAAAAATCGTAAAAAAAATTATATAGAAGTAAACGAAACAAGATTTGTATCAGATTTGTGTAAAGATGCACAGCTGAAAGGGGCATAACCCGCGTATCCGGTTGATGACTTCCGGCCGGTCTGAGACTGAAGCATGGATATTGTGACTTTGTGTTCCAATCATGCCGTTTTTAGAGGAAAATACCGATACTGGAAAGAAAAAAGCGTGAGAGGTAGATAAGGGAATGAAGAATAAGTGGAGGTGGGAATGGATGTCAGATAAGTTTGATCCTGATGGCGATGAATGCCGGTTGTGGCTGAGAAAATTGGATCAGCCTGGTTTGAAAAAAAAACCAAAACAATGCTTTTTGTTCTTGTGTATATTTGTGTGTGTTTGCTTTTCTTTCTCTCACCTCTTATACTTATTCACAAAATGTTTAAACAATCTTAACTATGCTTCTGATTGTTCATATGTGTTTCCCATTTGCACTAAGTCTGGGGACTTTGTCACCTTTGCCAATGTTAGGCCCTGGTCTTTTTATGTAGTTTTTTTCTTGTTCTATGTGAGTGTCTTGTATGTATCAAATTAGTGGTAAATCATTCTTCAGCTTTCACGAGAGGCCTCTAAATTGGCTTTGATTATTGTAAAAAATTTTCTACCTCCTACCAGGGCGTTACGCCGGGACCCCATCGGGGCCTGGGTGGCCCCGGACCCCTGCCTTCAGATTTTAGAAAATTTCTTGGTGGCACCCATGCATTTTGGGCATTCGATGTCTGCGCCCTGATGGCATGAGTTCATAGTGTGTAGCCAGAACATGGCTCGGGTCGCTCGCAATCTTATATGCCTTTCGCTCAACGTGACGTTCATACAGCACATACAATTCATCCTGTCTTTCACCCGTCACTTTCGCACAGACGTGTACAATCCTGTTCAAAATGTTCTTCTTTTTCTCACTCAACCCTCCATACCAACACAGGAAGACAAAGGTCACAGCAGACTGAACAAAACATCTGTAAAAGTTGGTTAACACAGGATGACTGACATTGAGGGAGCGAAACTTCTGAAGGCAATATATTCTGGATTGACATTTCTTGTGTATGCTTGTTGTTTTGGAATTAAAATTGAGTTTGTTGTCTAAAGTATTTGTATTCATTGACTCTCTCCACCCTTTCTCCCCCTATCTCCAAGTCTGGTATGGCAACGGGGTTTCTTCTGAAATCTATTATAAGTTCTTTTGTATGTATGTGTTTTGTTGATATTTTATAATGATGTTTGTATTCTGTTTTGTTTTTGTAAATGGGGGTTCGATAAATTATAGTATAGCCTCAGTGTCCCCTGCGTGGGATGTTTTATTGTAAAGTGACCGGCTGGTGGAGGACCTCAGTGTTACCACTAGGGTTGTTTTGGCAGATCTTTTATGCGGATCAGGGGTGAGTCCTTATTCAGCGAAGTTGTAGTCTTGATTTTTGTGGTCCTGATTCGGCTCTTTGCAGTCCGCTGGACCCCCTGTAGGCAATGAATTACTAACTATCCTCTTGAGCTGGAACAGCATTGTATAAGTACGATATTCTAATACTAATAATAATACCTGAATTTATTATGCTCTGAGGTTTTTGAAAGCACTGTGGAATGTTATTTTTAAGGTAGGGATTTCTACGCATGCAAACTCTATGATGATGAAATGAAGGTGTGTCTCGATGAACAAGAGATTGTCAAAGGATAGGTAGGAGAAATAGAACGTTAGTGGAGGACAGCGTTGAAAAGACTGACCACCATCACTCTTTTCAGCCCAAACATCATTCAGGGGTGATGGCGGGTACATTTTTCCACTGGAGAATGAACAATGTGTGGATGTGTGATTGTTGGCGTAGTGACATGTTTCTTTACCCTCAAAGCTAGCATGGCTTGGATTCCTGGACGATTGACGGAACATGTGGCCAGGCCTTTTCAGTTCCTGAGCATTCACAGATGAATTATTGATAAAGACTGGTGGAATATCTGCACTCTCCATACCCCAATATCCCCCCCCCCCTCCACCCTCTCCCTCCCAGTAAGGAGACAAAAGATAGTACTGGTTGAAGGTATGCAGATGGGTGTTTTTTATTTATTTATTTTTTTTTTTTTTCATTTAAAGAGGTTAGTACAAATAATTTTAATAACATATTTATTTCTCTTTGCTTTCATTGTGACAGATATACGCAACCGCCGGCTGATCTGTGGGCTTGGTACGAGGACTACTTGGATGACGAGGAGGTAAGATTATTCCCACCTGACCCTGCCCCGTAAAAGATGTCTACACATGCACTCTCACTGAAACAAAGACAGAGAAAAGAAACCAAACATAAAAAAAGATTAAAGATATCAAATGTATTTTGCTTCAAAAACTCATTTCTATTTATTTTTTAAATTTTCAGTGGTGATCTAGGCAAATCCACTTAATATTAGCAGGTGCAGTATTTCACACACACCTTAGAAGTATTTCATAGTCCCTCCCCCCCCAATCCTCATCCCTCGAACAGCTGCTGTCTACAGCCTCCTATCATGTAACTGTGGTGAGTACTGTGACAGTTTTCTTCATTTCTATTTTGCAGTTTGTTTTTTTCTGTACATAGAAAATGATCTGGTTTTAAGCTAGGGTTAAGTGTGGATGAGCAAAGTTGCTCATGCTTACGTACGTTTTGTTATCCCTTTTAAAATTGCTGTTGGATAAAATTGTTCAAAGAAAGTTCATTTTTGTGTGGGTGATTAAAAACTGTTTTGGTTTTATTAATAAGGAGAAGAAAAAAAGTAATATTTCTGTTGGTTTTTACCGTCGTTTATTATTTTGCAGCAAACTATTACCTCCAAGTTCTTTGGTTACATTTTGTTCATCCACACTTTTTTTGTGTGGGTTTTTGTTTGCAACACATAATTTTCTTGGTGATGGAATTTTGAAAATTCTCAAATAATTGAGAGAAGAAATATAAAAGGATTAAGGGTTAAAAGAATATGCGTGACGTTGTATATTTGGAGGTTAAGCGCGTTGTTGTTAGAATTTGAAGTAGCGTTTGGTTATTAAGAGTTAGACTATGACTATAGACAGTTTCGCTGGATGTTGGTGTGTTGTGTTGATCTGTCTTTTATCTGTGCGCCACAGGCTGTTTGAGGGGTAGCGAGGAGAAAGCATTGCAGCCGGGATGAAAGATACGGTGTGGAGGAAGCCTCCCTACCCTTCCTCGTGCCTCAGCGAGAGGTTATAATTCACATCATCCTTGGCCCGACAGGGGGCTGTGCTTACTTCCCTTCACTGCCCTCAACTAAACCCATCTCTCTCTTGTTTGCTTCAGGTGTTGTAGGCATCTTGAAAATGAAAGTTAGCCCTGACGTTGCTTTTTTGTAGACATCTGAAAGTGAAAAAGTAACTGATCATTGTCAGCTAATTTGATAGAAGAAGAAAAGTGTAATGGAAATCTCTGCAGTGTTTGCATAATGTTCTCAAAAAATCTTTGTAATTGGAAATGCTGAACGCGAGAGCCTATGTGCCAGTCTTCCAGAAAATTGGTCTTTAACATTTTTGTGGAATGTTGGCAAGACACTGGTAACGCTTTGAAAATCAGTTGTAATGGTCGGAGAATACTATTTCCAGTGAATTCCCTTGTGCCTAACAGTAGATGGGTTCAGTTGTAATATTTTTGTGCTGTTGTGACAGTGATTTAGACTTTGATTGCAGGCTGTAGAGGGTGACCCTGGGGTCCGGCCTGAACATTTTGTTTTCTTCTTTCTTTCTGCATAAGCTTGAAATAGTTGTCTACACTGTACCTATTGTCATATGGGATGAGTCCATATGAAACATTGGGTGGGTTAGAGGGTGGAGAAAGTTGTGTGCGAGCGTGAATGTTGGTTTGTTTTGTCTTTGTGCTTGAGCCTATTGGATGCATAGGAGATCATTTCATGGATTGTGTTTTTTTTAGAGGACAGGGCGACGAGCATGTCAGTAGTTCATTAGGACTAAACAGAACCCACACATTAAACCTACCACGTAACGCTCTGAAGCCTCTCGTCTACCACGTATTGAAGGCCTGCGTTGGGCTTTCTGTTTCTGTCTATTTAGGAGATCGACGTGAAGGCAGGCGGTGGCCACATCATGACGATCGGCGCCATGCTGCGTCAGTGGTTGGTGAAACTGGAGTGGTACGCCACCCTCTTCCCTCGCATCCCAGTCCCCATCGAGAAGGATCTGGCTGCCAAGCTCAAGACCCGCCCTCCTGTCTATAAGGAACCAGAACCAGAGCCGGAGCACATCCCCGACAACCAGCTGTCTTTCGGGGAAGCGGAAAAGCGTGGGGGAAGGTGAGTACACAGAGGAGATGTTATTGTGGGAATTGAGCGGGTGATCACGGGATGGCTGGTGGTGGTGATGATTACCATTGTCGGTATTGTTAACTGCAGGCTTGTGCAGTTTGCTTTATTCCCTGTAGTGATTGTGAATGTGCACCCATCAATGCCAGCATATCCCACAATGTCCACAACTTTATTAAACCTTGAGGTCAGCTATGTGTGACCCAAGATTGACCTAGGTTTTTGTCCCATTTGGGTGAATATTTTCCATGAAAAACCCTTTGTTTTGCTCAGAATGCTTATGTCCAGTACCCAGAATACTTATGTCCGGTTCCCAGAATGCTTATGTCCAGTGCCCAGCATGCTTATGTCCAGTGCCCAGAATACATAAGTACAGTGCCCGGATCTTGCAATAGAGATGTGCAAAAGTGCTGATGTGATGTGCTTGAGGTATTTCAATTTCAGAGATGACCGAGTGGATATCCCACGCCGGGATGACTACCGTGGCAGCCGGGACCCAGACTCCCGAGGCAATAACTACCGTGAGGACAACGGACAAGGTGGCAGCCGCGATAAAAGCAGCAGAGATGGGCGGGAGAGCTTCAGCAGAGACGTCTACAGCAGAGATGGCGGAAGCCGAGGTCGCAGTCCCATTCCTCGCCGACCATCCCCCGTTCCTCGTTACCGACGCTCCCCCAATCGCGCGCCTGCTTCTCGGCGTTCACGCAGCCCTCTACCTAGGCGAGAGCGCTCTCCTCCTCGCGCCACCAGCTTTGAACGAGATCTGGCTCGCGAACGCGAACGTCAGAAGCAGCAGCATGGGTCTGGAGGGGACGTCAAAGAGCGCAAGAAGGACAAGGATAGGAAGGAACGACGTTCCAGGAGCAGAGAGCGTTCGTCCAGTCACAAGCACAGTCACAAAGATAAAGACAAACACAGTCACAAAGATAAAGACAAGCACAGGGATGGGCACAAGTCCTCTCACAAGCACAAAAATGAGGAGCGCAGCAGGGAGAGGAGATAATGACGGCCAGCGTTGTGCATTGCTGCCTATGTGTTACAGACAAGACCTGTAGTTTCATTTCAACACCATCACCAAGGACTTGTTCATTGTGTTTTCTGATATATCCTTTACCATCAAAATTACGCACAAACATCTAAATTGTAAACTCTGTTTCTGCTGATCAGAAGATGAACTGATGATGTTTTCTCTTTTAGTCCTAGGACTACGTGACTGTTTAATATGATTAGGGTATTTTTTATCTTTGAAATACCATCCTTTGAAAAGTGGGGAGAACCTATATAATTGAAGGAATTTTTGACTCGCATGCATACCAATGTGAGTCTTTGTACTCACCACTCCCCCACCCCACCCCCCACCCCCCGCCCAAAAAAAAAATAACAACAAATTTCTCGATATTTGCAAATCTTTGTGAGATGAGTCCTAAATTGTCCAAAAATGATACCGAAGAAAAAAAAAATCTGTCCGTCCGTCTGTCCATCTGCCGTTTGTGCAAAATGTTTAAAGTGGCAAAATACTCAGAGCCTATTTCAACTATCACAACCAAACTTGGTAAGATGGTGTATACCCAGGAGACCTCGAAAATGATCAGTGAATGAAACACTTCACTTCAAGGTCACAGAAAAATCAAATGTTAGTCAAAATTTCACTTTTGTTCTAGGCTATTAATATTGAACTTATGATTCTTTGATGCATAATAGATTTCAATGAGACACACATACTTTGTAAATGTTGGTCAACCTCATTCCAAGGTCAAGGTCACTAAAGCTGCCGAACGTTGAATTGTATAGGTATTTTGAAGTGACCTTGACCCTAAACTATGAGAGATATTAAGTCCAAATTTGTTGTATGTAGAGACGATAGATTGAGCTTTCCGATATGTTCCATTTTTGCATTGATATTGAAGGTCAAGGTCATTTTAGGCCTTGCAAAAACATACAAAGAATAGGTAATCGTACCGTGAAATGGCTGTTTATTTAACCCATAGTATGCAACAACATTGGGTTATTTGATCAGACATGAATGAGAGATCATGCGAAGGTCAAGGTCATCCCAAGACCATCAAGGGTTTTTTTGGTTTGTTTTTTTTGCATAATACAACTTTTGCTGTACTTTATTTGATAGTGCATGAGTATTACATGAGTGTATTTGGAGCCAGAGGTCAAGGTCATTTCAAGGTCACGAGCACAGAAAGATCAAAGTCGGTATTGCTTTGCATTGGGATGGTGTTGAAAGAAGTCTGATAGAATGGCCTACGCTGCCTGAAATGCAAGTTACAGCCAGAAGTAAAGGGGGAACTGAGGGGCATGGGAGTGGTCAGACAGTCTATTTTTATCTCAATCCTAAACCGCAGCCTTTGAGTTGCGTGACCCTTATTCAATTCTCAACGCAGGGGAACTCCGCAAAATGTTTACACCACGCTCAGAAATGAAACAGTTCAAATATAAAATGAGGATTTACACCTGAAAAATACCTTCAAATGTTGAATTTTCACACATTGTGTTTAAAAGGTGTAAGGTTGGTACAGAATATGCACACACAAAATACAATGACGACAGTTTCATGTTTTCACATAAATCAGAACTTCTCTATTTTAGAGCTATTGTTCAGCACGGAGTTCACAGAACAAGCTGTTAATAAACGCACAATGTATGCTGATCTTAAAGGAAATAAAATTACTAAAATGGAAGAAAAACATTGAGGAAGAAGCTGTCATAAAAATGTACTTGAAGAAACTAGGTCAACATCCGAATGGGTAAAGAAGACACCAATGTTGCTAACATTGAACAGTTTGTTTCTACTGTCTGTTACTTTTGACCTGTCTTCTTCGTTTGTCTTTTCTTCTTTCTTTTGCTGGGACCAGTAACGTTGGCAACTCCTGATCTGAATTGCTCTCTACTGAACTCCAAGAACTAACAGACGGATGGTCGGTCAGGCAGTTCTGTGAGTTCTACTGATTGTCAAAATCAAAGCGATTTGGGGTTACTGCTAAATCCAAGTCAACATCAGACTACTATCCTTTCGCTATTTCTTCTAGTGTAAAGCCCATAAAGTCATTGTTGCTTTCACTGATAATCAAACACCATATCTTCCTCCTACATCTTTGTGACACCAAAATTTGGGCCCAAAACTTTGATTTTTAAAAAAATTAACATGAAAAGTCTATCCCCTGTACCACTGTGGAGATCTGTCAAAAACATAAACCGTTAACTGAAGTTTTCCTGTAGAAATTTTAAAGAAATGCATTGTGGTTCACCGTTACTAGAAAGTTACGACTCTGTAGACTAGTTCTCGGGACTGACCGGGCCTTGCGAGGAAACAAAGGCACTGAGCTCACGAGACTGAACTGGCCTTGCGATTGGCAAAGGGATAAGGAGCATGTGAGTCATATGGGCTTTGCTATTCTAGTTAGGATAAGATCTCAGATCTACTGAAACACAGTTGTTTTCATCTGAATTAACATCAACATCAAATCAATCTGCCAAAAGTGAATTTCTTTGGCATTGTTCTGAAAGGCAGAGAAGTCAACTAGTGTAGATAAAATCATGTTAGGGATGGTGTTATGGTCAGTAAATGATGTCATAACTTTGATAAATATGTTTGTGATATGTTCACTTTTGTCAGGGGCAGAGTGGGATGCAAGGGGTTTGGTTTGAGAGGGAGAGGAGGGGGATGGGTATGGAGGTCTCGGTGGTTCGTAGCGTTGCATGTTATGCAAATTTGCAGCGAGTGCACACCTTGGGTGGCAGGAGTCTAGCCTGGCAGATCTCAACCAGTGTCCAGAATCTGACACATTCGTCCAGCTGCCCATGTGCTTCCATCACCATTCAACAATCGCAGTCAGTTTGTACCATACCTTGTTTCTGATGATTATCACACAGAAGGATGTGTGTTTGACAGTGTGCTTCTTCCACTGTGTAAGACAGAATGTTTGCGTCATTTGTTGGCAGTACCGGTTCAACCATAGCTTGTTTGTCGATAGCTAAGACATTTTAATGTCCAGGAATGCAGCATTTGCAAAATACGGTCCACAATATGTGAAAGCGTTGACCGGATACTATACTGCCTGCCCTGTGACTATTTCATCATTTCGAGGTACTAGTCACATCATTTACAATTCTTTATTGATTTAGCCCCTTTAACTGCCTGATTCAAGGCACATGCGCCAACATGCAGCGTTTCTGTAGCTTGGATCCAAGCCAGGTTCAGTCTTAAAGTACCAGTGGAACTTACAAAAGTGTGCGATGCATTAAGAAATATAATTTGCTGTTATCTCCACATCTCATCCAGTTGTGGTGAAAGTGGAATAGGTGGTCATGGCTAAAAACCCTGAGCAACTGTTTGAGTTGGCAAATAAAATCCGGTAGACCTCAGCTGCTTCTAGACAATAAAAGTTAAATTCTGTATTTTATTACTGTGTCGTTGCCGTTTTCTGGTCGAGTAGTAATAACATGCAGGGTTTTCAAGGTATGTCAACATGTTACTAAGAGATTCATTATTGACAAGAATTAATTTCTATAGATTTTATATTAAAGTGAGAAGTTTATTTTATGGAAGAATGCAACTTTGTGTGTACATTTAAAGTGTATATATATATGTGACCACGGTGTTCTTTTATTTTGTGTAACTGACTCTTTTTCAGTGGTAAAACTGAATGATTTTGTTGTTTGTTAAAAATAAAAATAAAAGTTTTTTTTTAATTTCTAATGAAATTGTTGCCAAGGATTGTGTGTGTACATTTTGTTTAATCAAATGTTTGCGTGTTTTGTACGCTTGGTGTTGCCGAGCAGTTTGTGTGTATGCGTGAGTTTGTGTTTTAAATTATCAGTGTTTTGTTTGTGTAATTGAAAGAGCAAGTAAAGAATCATTCTTTGAATTACTGTATATAACTTTTATCAATGTCAGCAGTAACAGAAGAGGAGAAGAAGTTGGCTGCAAGAACTAGTTTCTATCACAAATGTATCTCTCTTGCAATGTGTGTAATTGTGGAAGTCAGCTTCAGTTGAAATGCATAACATTATGAGCTGAAATTTAAGAATGAATATGTAATGTCCACATAACTGTATTTTATTTGAATAGCCAATGTACAACTGAACAACATAGGAATAAAAGACCTGACTGCTCGAATACATTTACTGGTCTCCATATTATTGACCCGCATGCATAACAATGCGAGTCTATGTACTTGTCCACAAACAACAACAACAAACCAAAAAAAAAATTTAGATTTGTGCAAAATGAGTCTTAAATAATCTCAAAAAGATATTGAAACAAATATACGTCGAGAAACTTTAAAGTGGCTAATTACTCAGAGCCTATTTCAACTATCACAACCAAACTGGGTAAGATGGTGTACAACCATTAGCACTTGAAAATTACCGGTGAATGAATTACAGGGTGGAGAATTTTCCTCGGATCCGCGGAAGGCATTTGCATTTCCGAGAAAAAATATTGAGTTCTGAGATTTAGGCCTACAAATCAAGATTCTTAACTTGTTTGAAAGGCCTGTGCATAAAACATTCTTTTTTTTTTTTTTTTTTTTTTTTTGGGGGGGGGGGTGGGTTGTTTTTATTCATGTTTACTTTGTGCTTTTTGCTTTCAGGAGAGGCCCTAAATTACTTTCAAAATTGCATACATTCATTTTCTTCCAGGGAGCGCCCCCTACCGGGGCTTAGCCCCTGGATCCCACCGGGGCCTAAGGTGGCCCCTGGGCCCCGGCCGGATTTCAGAGATTTCTTGATTCAGTTGTTCTCCACCCTGGAATTACTTCACTTCAAGGTCAAGGTCACAGGGTCATCAAATGTTAGTTTAAAAAATAATAATTTGTCACAAATGTCACTTTTTTTTTAGGTTTATAATATTGAACTTAGATTCTTTGATGCATGATGGATATCATAGAGACGAGCATACTATACAAATTTGGTCAACATCACTCCAAGGGCAAGGCCTTGACCCTAATTTATGAGAGATATTAAGTCCAAACTTGTATTTAGAGATGGTAGATTGATCTTATATATATATATATATATATATATATATATATGTTCAGTTTTTGCGTTGATCTTGAAGGTCAAGGTCATTTTAGGTCTTGCAAAAAATATTTAACTAGCGTCGTACAGAGGCTGTTTATTTAACCCATAGTATGCTACAACATTGGGTTATTTGATCAAACATGCATGATAGATCCCTTGAGGGACAAGGTCAATATCACTGAAGGTCATCACAAGGTCACTACTCTTTTTTTTGTTTGGCATAATACACCTTTTGCTGTACTTTATTTGATAGTATGAATGTATTTGGAGCCAGAGGTCAATGTCATCTCAAGATCAAGGCATAGAAAAATCAAAGTCAGTATTACTTTGCATTTTAATGTCACCATTTGATTTTTTTTTCTTGGCACTAATTTTCATGTTAAATAGTGCGAGTTTAATAAGGAGCAGGGCCGGACCTGCCCTAGAGGCCCGAGGGGCCCGGGCCCCTACCCTTTTTTGAAAAAGAAAAAAAGAAAAGAAATGGGGGAAAAATATTTAAAAAAAAAAAAAGAAAAAGAAAACCACACAGAAACACACACATAAATAAAAACAAGTGATACAGAAACGAGAGTCTCTCTGCAGAAACAAACGAAAACACAAAATCAGTGGCAAACTATAGCACCAAAATTTTGCAATTAACATGCTCAGATTGCACCAGATTGCACCATTTTTTCTCCCTTTTCAAAAAAATTTCCGGGGGAGCATGCCCCCGGACCCCCCTAGCAAACTAGGCGCTTTGCGTCGTCGGCTCGGCGCTCAGAGCTGGCGCTCAGAGCTGCCAAGTGCTACGCTTTGGGCGTAGTTTGCAACGCTAGAATTGACTTGGCTACGCTGTTACGCCCGGTCTCGATTTGCTACGCCCGGTCAAATTTTGTCTAGCGTACCACTTTTTGACAAGAAAGTGGCTGTGTAAAACTCGCACAGCAACAGCAAGTCGCCGTGTGACCGTTTTGTATCTGCCGCACGCACGCACACTGCGTCTGTGTTAGCCAATCGGAAAGCGCAGTACAAAATTACCGGAAACGCTTAACCGCCATCTTAGTTCTTCATGGTTTTAGACCGTGTCAGAGTGTGCAGATTTTTACCATTTTCATTTCAACATGTCGAAGCGACCTGCTGGAGCGAGTACAACGAATGAACCGCCCAAGTCCAAAATGCGTCATGCTTGTCAGAAATACCGAACGAAATACAGTGAAACACATCTGTGCATCACTTCTTCAAAAGTCAGTGCCCAGCACGTGTTTTGTAGCATTTGCTACATGGACATTAAAATAAGCCATGGTGGAATGCATGCTGTATCCATAATCCAAACACTATTTTGCCAGTTGGGTGGTTGGTGTGTCACTGTGTGTGTGTTATTGTATTAAAGTGCAAAAGTAAATAAGCGGATGACCTTGTTCAGGGTTAACATTTTGTTGAAATGCTACTCCCAAACGCCATTTTGCTACTCCCAAGTTGCCTTTTTGTTACTCCCGACCAACAATAGCAGTTGGCAGCTCTGGGCGCTTCGCGTCTTCACTAGCACCCTAAAATATATTTGGGCCCCTACCCCTGAAAAACTTAGGTCCGGCCCTGAGGAGCATGTGAGTCATATGGGCTTTGCCCTTCTAGTGTTTTCTTTTCTTAGTTTCTCACGTGATGAAGGACAGTTTGTAACAATTTTTTTTTAACACCACAAAAACAAGTCTTTTAGTTTTATTTTATTTGGTGTTTGTGTTATTTCATTTCAAAGGGTTTTTTGATTTGATTGTGCATTTTGGCTTTTGGATTTCCTCTCACAAATGGTGTAAATGATACACTGAAACGATAAGTGAAATAGGGTGAATATTTAACTTTTCAACATAGACTGCTCCCCTGTAAAGGTCAGGGTGGAGAATTTTCCGCGGATTTCCGCGAAAGGCATTTGCATTTCCAAGAAAAAAATATTGAGTTCCGAGTGTGATAGGCCTATCTTTCCGGTGTAAGGTGCCAAAACAGCACCCATTACCAGTTTTACTCCTGGGAGTAATTTCAGTCCTGACCCAGATTAACTCTACGGAAGTTACTCTATTCATGGCCCAGAATGGCCTCCCCTTCGGTTCCAAATCAACTCCCAGGAGTTAATCGGGGAATGAAGGTTACATAGGGACGATCAAGGTCATGAACTGGACTGACTCTCTATGGGTGCCAGAACAGCCCCTTCCTCACAATGCACGAAACACAAAAGGTGAGTTAGCCTGTTACAGATTCAGAACAGTCCCTATAAACAAAACTATCAACTTACAGGGAGTTAAACCCCAACTTAACTATTAACCGCTAAGCCCTTCACCAAGGGAGTTATACTGATACAGGTCTAGAACAGCCTTCCCTACCCCTCATACACTCATAAAAAACGAAGGGGAGTTTAACTGGAACAGTTCCAGAACAGCCCCCACCCCTAAAACACACATAGACATAACAAATAAGACATAAGATTCTTTAATCGCCTCAAATGTCACACACAGAAGAACAACAACAAACATTGACAATAACAATTAAAAACACAATTGGTCGCGACCTCTGTGAATAGCTCGGGAACTAAAAACAATGGACGGTATTCATAATTCACTCACAAACCACAAAGCATCAGCAAACCGCACACAAATGACATCACCAAACAAAACAAAAAAGCCGACTATCAAGAGACATGCACTCACACACACACCCACACCCACAACCAAAAAAGCTGACAATCAAGAGACATGCACTCACAAACACACACACACACACTGTTACACGTAGTTATTTTTAAAAATCAATGGTTGATTCATCTTCAATCTTTATAAGTGTAACTCGATTTCGTTTATCCACGCAGCCTGTTCACTCAGCAAAAAGGCATGAGTCGTCGTATAAGGTTTTCCAACTTTATTCAGCAAACATCAACAACTGCATACAAGATCGCTTTCGGAAAATCACTTCAAAGATCATCATCAAAAATCATCACAAATCACTCTCAATCACTCAAACAAGCAGACAGAGCGTTACTTATATATAGCCTCTCTGCAATCGAGAAAACGTTTGAGCATTCCAGCATGACGCAGTAACACCCAATCAAAATTAAACTCGTCACCGGAACTGTGCACTATCCTACATCACATACGTGTTTACGAACCTAGATGAATCGACACATTTTTACTCGTGATATCGGGAAGCTTCGATCGATAATAAACAAATAATTCCATAAATTCCATAAAATTCTCAACAATATCGACCCACGAAAACTATAAACATTATACAAAGCTTCTTCTAGCAGCAATACAAAATAAAATCAAAGGTTAATACACTCTGTTATTGCATGCTTTCCAAAACAAAATGATCGGATCTATCGTACGTGCGCGTCTCAATATCGTGCGCGCATCAAACATAACAAACACACACACACACACACACACACACAACGTGTAGAAACGCCGTTGTGATGACTTTCATGAAACTCTACATACGTTACTTTGACATTTTTACACATTTGTCAATTTTTTTAAACCTAACCCTAACTCTAACCCAAACCCTAATCCTTAACCTAACCTTAAGCCTAACAATGCCCTAACCCTAACGGAACACTGTTTTGACGTCAAAATAACGGGGTCCGTCAAAAGAAAGTACATAGAGGTTCAAGTGTATGTCAGAATAAAGGCGTTTCTACCTAGGCACACACACACCCACACACACACAGACACACACACATTGTCAAAAAAACAGGAATTATTTTGACACACTTTTCATTTTCGTGCCATTATTTTGACATTTTCAAATTTTTGAACATAACCCTAACCATAACCCCCTAAGGCTAACACTAATTCTAACCCTAACCCTTAACCTAACACTAAGCCTAAAACAGCTGTAACTCTAACGGAACCCTATTTTGACGTCAAAATAGGGCAGCCTTCCAAAAAAGTCAAAAGAAACCATGTGGAGTTCCATGAGTGTGTCACTGTAACGTCGTTTCTACTTGCACACACACACACACCCACACACACACACACACACACACCCACACACGCACCCAACTCCAGGTTGTTGCAAATCGTTGCGAGATAAGTCCAAAATAGTCCAAAAACGACATATAAATTTGGTGGGTCTTTTTTTTTTTTTTTTTTTTTTTTTTAATGTGTGGGTGTGTGTGTGAGAAGAGAGTGGGGGAGGGGGGGGGAAAGGAGGTCCGTCAATTCGACTACCTGTCAGCCGTGCAAATCTTTACAGTGGGTAATTACCTATCCTATCCCATAACTCGGAGGTCGTATGGGCACCGCAGATGATCGTTTAACCAGCGTACTCCATCTTTCCCTGTCCTCAGCAACCCTGATGGTTTCGCTCAGTGTCAAACCAGTCCATTCTCGAATGTTGTTCTCCCACCTCTTTTTTGGTCTCCCTCTTCTTCTACCTCCTTGCACTGAGCCTTAATTGCAGGATGGTCTTTGCAAGACCTGATGATCTGGTGACGTGGCCATACCATCGGAGTTTCCGTTTTTTCACCACTGTGACCAGGTCGTCGTGTTGTCCAATGGCTTGTGTGATTATCTGTCAGACTTCGTCGTCGTTGATGTGCTGGGTATAGGAAATGCCCAGAAGTCTTTTGTAGCACCTCATCTCCATGCTTTGTATTCTTCGTTGGAGATCTGCTGTGAGGGTCCATGTTTCGCAAGCGTATAGGAAGATGGAGATGACAAGGGAGCGCAGCAGTCTTACCTTGGAATGTTGGCTGATGGTCCTGTTTTCCCAAATTGGCTTCAACTTCGCCAGGGCAGTAGCTTGTGCGATCCTGGAAAGGACTTCATGTCGGGACACATTGTCTGATACAATGGCTCCTAAATATTTGAAGCTATGCACTGTGTTGAGGGATTGGCCTTGGACTTTGATGTCCGTGTTGATGCCATTGGTGTTGTTGGTCATCATTTTGGTCTTCTCTGCACTTATTTACATTCCATAGGCTTTGGAGGTGGTGTTAAGCCTCTGTAGGTCTACCAGCTGTTCAAGTTCTTGTTCCTCTCCAGCCAATAACATCAATGTCATCCGCAAAACGAAGGTTAGAGATTGCTCTACCCCCTATGCTGACTATGCCTTCGTGATCTGGGCATCTGACATGATGCGCTTTAGGAAGATGCTGAAGAGTGTTGGAGAGAGTAGGCATCCTTGACGCACAACGATTGTTGTTCTGAACCAGTTTCCGATGGCGCTGTTGTGGAGGACTGCACTGGTAGCCTTGTAATACAGGCTTTTGATGACTTACCACTGAGCTATAGATATATAAACTGGAGAGCTCCCGCCGGCCGACGATTTCGTGAGGAAACTAGCCGCCATATTGGTATTACCATACCGGAGCGTCTGCTATTCTGAGCCATGCCTGCTTTTCCGTTGTGTTACCAGCGTAGTTCTCGTAATGCCTATACTTGTATTGCAATGTGTCCCATTCTTCCTAGGTCTATAATTTCGGAGATGTGCTAGAATGATAACAAACCGAAATAAACTATGTGAAGAAGATATCTCTGCTGCTATCATTGTGAGCTGATCAAGAAATTGAAAGGCTCTTGAATTGGATTTGTTCGCTTGATCTTGCCATAGACTCTATCTATCTATCTATCTATCTATCTATCTATCTATCTATCTATCTATCTATCTATCTATCTATCTATCTATCTATCTATCTATCTATCTATCTATCTATCTTTTACAAATGCGAGTTAGGGCAACTTTGTGTCACCCAAATTAATGTATGGAAATTCTGTACTTAGATGCCAAAAAGGGTCGCCCTGTTGTTTTAGCCCACAGTTGTTTCCCTTGTATTGAGATTCTCCTACCCACCGCGCCATCGTGAACCTCTTCCCATTAGCAAGGCGGGAAAGAATTTGGAACTGTTTTTAGATCCATTATATTGGAAAAATATGCCCTTCAATTTTGTTACCATTATGGAGACTTCCGTAAATGCTACCGTTACGGCAACAACATTAATTATAAAAATAATTAATTTTGGGGTAGGATTGTTTTCATCATATTTGTCCTATACATGCTCTGGCCACTGTCAAGATTCTAATTTTGCATTATTTTTCAACATTCTGTCCCATTCCGTTTTTATGCACACATAAAAAGTAGATCAGTGGTAGCCACATGCACATGGGACTTTCGTCAGCAAGAGGGTGAGATCGCACCGTATTTTCGAAAATTAGAAATCTGATATTCTAAACTGCAAGTTATCTAGTTTGTGAAGTCTTTAAAATCAAGAAGTTCCCAGATATAACTGGAAGCGTCTGGAATCCTTTGGCTGATTTCAGACGAATTTTAAAACGCGTAACTATCATTCTGTGCGGTGCTGAACAAGTTTTACATCATGGCCGACCCGGACCCAAACAAGATAAGACGAGCTGAGCGAGGACATTGAAATGCAAGTATTTTGATTGATGTATTTTTGCCTAGAATTTAGTAAACAGAGTGCATTTTTTTTATTCATCAGATTAACATAAGTTGTACTGATAAAGTGACCACAGTGAGCGGTTTAAAGATAATGGTTTCCAAAGTTTCGTTACCAGGGCCGGACCTGGGGAAAGTCGAAGGGGGGGTTACAGGTTCAGCGAAGGCGCAAAGCGCCGAGCCTTCTAGGGGGGTCCGGGGGCATGCGCCCCCGGAAATTTTTTTTTTCAAGGATGCAAAATGGTGCAATCTGGTGCTATCTGAACCTTTAAAAAGCCATTTGTGATGGTCTGGGACTTTGAGCTTTTTTAACAGTTGAACTGACAAACTCTGAGGTACAAAAATTATCCTCTGCACCTCCCTTAAAAAAACAACAACACACACACACACACACACACACACAAACATTTATTTATCAGCAGAGATGTTTTGTATACTATTATTATTCACTACTTTTTGTCGATCGCTAACGGTATAAAGCTTTACCTTGTAGTTTATGAACATCACCGCCCTGCTTTCATTTTCAGTCTTGCTGCACTAGGTTCTCCGGCATTAGTACCATTTGTGAATTGTATCTTCTGGCAAAACAGTTCACTGCCTCTTTGAAGTCAATATCAACATCCCTGTGCACTTTCAGTAAAGCAAGTCCATTGAGCCTCTGTTGCCCCATTGTAGAGCGCAGGTAGTTTTTCAGGTTGCGCAACTGACTGTTTGAACGCTCACACTCGGCAATAGTGACAGGCAGGGTGCAAAGGTTCTTTAGCATGATGAACAGGTTGGGATAAAAATCCCCGTCACAATGTTTCAGTGCTTCTGATGCCGTGGATGGGATGATAGCTGTCACATTCTCAGCAGCACTTCGCCATTTGCAAACCCACCGTTGGTATTGTGCATCAAGGGTAGCGTTGTCTGGTAGGTCAGACTCCCACAACATTGCCAGTGTCTTCACCCCTTCTGGAACCTGCATGAAACCATCCTGGTTGTCTATTAAAGTGCTTGGCACCAGACAGAGACCATCAACTTGCTAGGTCAGCATTTTTGAACCTCGAGTCCAATTCGGTTGACAGGTGTTCCAAGAAAGGAATGGCAATGCTAATCTTGAAATATTCTTCTGGAGTGGCCGCAGGTTGGTTGTCACGGAGAGTCTGTCGGGATGCTTGACGAGGAACAATAACATCAGTTGTCAAAGCATTTGCCATTTTGCTGACTTCACCAAACCAGGCAACGAATTATAGTTCATAATTATCAACTTAGCATCTTAATTAATATTTCTAAAAAGTCGTTTTTGGGGGATTAGGGCAGTATCAAGGTGAAGGTGCTGGAAGAGGCTTGCGGACAGAACAGGAAAATATGGCTGCATTTACTAATTTAGGCTTAGGGGTTGGGTTACTTGGTCGTTTCAACGGGAAAACGCTTTGGACGTTTCAACGGATCCCTTGAAATGGATTTCCGTTGAATTGTCTATAAATAACTATTTGTACCTTGGACCAAAAGTGAATAAAAACTGCAATGTTTTAAAAACAATTTTTAAAAAATTAAACCTCTGTGCATAAAACAAAATTAATTTTTTTTTAAAGTTTGGAGGGGGGGTTCCGGAACCCAGGTAACCCCCCCCCCCCCCCTGGATCCGGCCCTGGTTACGCTAATGAGATTTTTAGAAATAAGAACCACTACAGTATTCAGTTCTTCCTTTTGGTCTAAAACTTTGCATGTAATATTTATAGAAGACACCTTTCTGAATTGTATGGCACCTAAAAGTAAAAACGGACAGATTTAACCCATATCTTGAAAGTGAGATTCCCAAGATAGTCTAGTCTTGTTTTTAATGCGGACTTGTAAATAGATTTCACTTCAGACATAAGTGTGCACAAAAGATAAAGGATTAAAACAAGAACCCTATAGAAGCTTTTCAAACAAAGCCATACATTTCACACATATGGAACACTGGGTTGCTGTTAGACTGCACTTGAAAGTTTATTTTAAGCACAAATATTTAACAAAATGAACAAGAACACTAGAAATACGTTTCGCCGAATGCAAATTGACTGGGAACACAAACAAAACAAGTTGCAAAATAAAAAGGTAATGTTTCGGTTACAGACCTTTAGCCTCTCTGACCGAAACATTCCTACAGCTTTCATGTTACCACTAAGCTACTTGACTTTTTATTCTTTTTTTTTTTCACCTGATCCTTTTGGGAGCTGGTGAGCTAGATGTTATCACCATGAATGTGTACGAACCATCTCGCTGCCTCTGCTCAGCTTCCAAGTCTCTGTTCGTTGTTCCTGGGCACAAGCAGTGTAGGACTAAGAGCTATGGACAGAGGTCTTTCAGATACACTGCACCGGTCTGATGGTATGCTCTTCCAGAAGGCATAAAGAGAATAGACTCTGTCGCGTCAAAGCATTTCGCAGAAACTTGAAAACAAATTTCTTCTCTTCTTGCTTAGCTGGATGTAAAACTATCTGATCTCATCCCAATTTCATAAGTCACTGCGTGAAAGTATTGCATACATGTAAATGTTAATTGTCTGGTCTGCCTGCTAGAATGTTTTGAGCGATAGTGAATAAGTTAAAATGTTAAGTTATGATCTATGCAACCTTCCCGCCACTGTGTGTGTGCGTGCGTGTGTGTGTGTGTTTATCCACCTCCCTCCCACCAGCGCTGCGATCATGCCCGTCGGTGTGGAGATATTTACGCGCTTTATAAATTATTCATTAATTCATTCATTCACCATGACCACCACCTTCAACTCAGATGTGACGGATGCCGCCACTGACATCCTTGGCAAGCACCGGCCAAAGAAGAAGCTGTGGATCACACCTGAACTTTTGGATCTGTGTGATAAACGAAGACAAATGAAAAAGAAAAAGAACACCTCACAGAGAGCTGATGCCTACCGAAGAATCAACAATGTCATCCGAAAAGACATGCGCACAGCAAAGGAGAACTGGATAGAAGTTAGAACAGCAATGCCAGGAAATAGAAAACAGTCTGAACAAGAACAACAGCAAGAAGGCCTACCAGGCTGTGAAGCGGCTGACAAGTGTAAAACAGCCCAAGGTCTCCACGATCCAAAGCAAGTCTGGCATATGCCTTACAGAAGAACAAGAAGTCTTGGACAGATGGACAGAGTGCTGCTCTGACCTTTACAACTACACATCAAACGGAGACCCATCAGTTCTAGCATGTTCTGAGAACAGAGAAGAAGAAGAAATCCTCCCGATTCTCCGAGGAGAAGTTGAGGCAGCAGTGCAATCGCTGAAGAAGCGGAAATCAGCGGAATTGCTTCAAGCAGGAGGAGAAGCGATGATTGACGCCCTCACCATTATCTGTAACAAGATCTGGCAGAGTGAGGACTAGACTACACCATGGACCCAGTCGCTTGTCATCACTCTTCCAAAAAAAGGCACCCTTCAGGAGTGTTAAAATTACCGCACCATCAGCCTCATCAGCCATCCCAGCAAGGTCCTCCTGAAAATAATACTCAACAGGTTGAACCCCCAAGTTGAACCAATCATAGCTGAAGAACAAGCAGGATTCAGGGCAGGGCGAAGTACCACTGAACAGATTTTCAACCTCAAAATAATCTGCGAGAAATACCTACAGCACCAATAACATCTATGTCATGTGTTCGTAGACTTCAAGAAGGCGTTTGACCGAGTTTGACATGCAGCTCTGTGGGCAACCATGAGAGTGTACAACATCAGCCCTAAAATTCTTGAAGTCATCAAAAGCCTGTATGACAAGGCTACCAGTGCAGTCCTCCATTACAGCGCCATCGGAAACTGGTTCAGAACAATCGGTGTGCGTCAAGGAAGCCTACTCTCTCCAACACCCTAATGATGTCCATTTACTTAGTAAACAATAGGTAGACCCACAAGTATATCAACTAACAAGTTAGTATCTCCCTTCTATGTCTCTGTCGACGTGCGCGTACAACCGGTTGCTTCCCTTGACATGCTTTGCGCTCCATAGAGCGTCGTCGGCCTAAAATAATTGTTTAGAAACTTCAAAACCCAGGGGAATTATGGGCAGGGAAATCCTTTTCTGAAATGACGTCGGCAGGACTCTTCGGGATTGGTGCATGGCACACGAGACACAACGAAAATGGCGTCACCAGAACATTGGTTAGATCTGAATTCGTCTAATTTGACCTCGCATGCTGCTGGATAACAATGCAATTTGAATTTGCTTTCAAAAATCAAAAGAGAGCGAGACCACAACAAAGTACAATGAGCCAAGGCGACGCAAATACTCAAGGCCGACAGAACAAACAGCACACAAACTACAAAAGGTAAGTACCCGTGACCATACAAATAAAGTAGGCCTAACCACCATTGCAAAATAGGATTGATCATCACCATGATTGAATTTTTCCACCCCACCTTCCAATCGGTACGGAATCAAACATATGCTCAAATCATCATATCTTTGACAGAATTTGCATGTGCATTATACAGTGTGATTCAAGCGATAAATGAACCATCACATCGAAGCGATCTGAGCAGCTGAATCAATGACAATGGCGAACAATCGTTCACTGAGACTCACGATCGCCTGCACTGAGCTCACATACATGTGTGCATGTTTCTATAAATCCATCGTGTTCTCCTTCGATAATTGAGCAAAGCCTTTGTTTACTATCAGAAATATGCAGTTTCTCTCCCAACTTTCGTTTAATTTCAGCCAGCACATCTTCGCGAGAAATGGCGACCATGACTTCAACTGTAGCTAGTTATCAGTTACTTCCCTTGAACAGATTTCCCAGAATTCTCTATTATATTTTTAGGTTTGGGATACCCCCGTCTCAGCTTGTGGCTAAAACCAAGGGCAACGGGACCACCGCACGTCGACTGGGGGCAATACTAGATACTAACTTGTTAGTTGATATACTTGTGGTAGACCTCATAGGTTTGCTATGTCTGTCAAAACTACATACACTGTAGTTGCAATAAAGGAAATGTATTGTTGATGTAGGCAAGTCTTCCTAAATTTCACAGTAAATCTGTCTAAGGAATTTTAACCGATATAATAGGGGTCGCCCAAACCACCAAAACTACAAAGGTCTCTCTCTCTCTCTCTCTCTCTCTCTCTCTCTCTATACAGAGAGAGAGAGAGAGAAGGGATTTATTTAAAGGTTAAACAAAGGTTAATATCTGTATTTTTTTAAATTGTATTAATTTTTTTTTTACTTTATCTTTATTTTATCTTATTCATTTTTTTTCTCTCTCCTTTATCTTTTTTTCCCTCTGAGCCTTGGACTACTCGAGATTTTTTGTTTCATTTCAAGATTAGGACAAGTGGGCTTATTTATTTATATATTAAAACATTTTCTCTGATATTTCTTTGTTTGCTTTTTTGTTGAATAATAATAAATAACAAAGAATAAATAATAAAAACAATACAACAACAATAACAAAAAGAAGTTTGGACTCTATATCTTTAATAGTTTATGGTCAAGGTCAGTTCATAGTACATATACAAACCGATTTTGGACAGTCCAGTGACATTGATCTTGGAGTGAGGTTGACCAAATGTGCATAGTATGTGTCACTGCCACTCAACAGAGCTTGTTTTAGAGCGCGTAATTCGCGGGATTACGCTGAAATATTTCCATTCCCGCAAAAAATTACGACGTGCGCGTTCGCGATCCCGCGCCCTTTTAAAGAATCTCGCAAATCAGAAGAATCGCCGCTGGCAATCCATCGGTAAATTCAATTTGTCGTCTGCTTGCCCAGGTTGTTGTTGTTGCATCAATTTTTATTCATCAGATTAACATAAGTTGTACTAATAACATAAGTTGTACTAGCCCAGGGTAACCGGAAGGAAGACAAGCACAAATACATTGGTTCCGCGTCTACGATGTATCTGAGTTTTCATTGGTCGCCGCTCTCATAATGTAAAATGTTTGACCAATCACGTACACTTCACTTAGAAGTTCCTTTGGCTCCAAAATTTGCGAAGCAGAAAGACGCGGTTACGATGGCGTCTTCGAAGAAACGAACACTGTTTGACTTTGTATTCAGTGGTGGCGTTGTCTCTAAGAAGAGAAAGGATGATGGATCTTCATCTAGTCAAACATCAACTACAACGCCGGCCGAAACTGACACGTCGGAGAGCGCTGCTACGCAACAGACATTGAAACAGCATCACTTCCAAGAAAAATGGCTGACAAAATGGCCGTGGCTTGCCAGAAATGACGATGGCGCAATGATTTGCACAGTTTGTGTAAAGCACAAGAAGTGTAACACGTTCACGACTGGATGCACAAACTTTCTAACAAGTACGATCGACGTCATTTGGAAATGAAAGACCATCAAATTTCCATTCAGGAAGACGGACTTCGTCGTGACTATGCAGACGCCGTGAATGTGGCAAACCAGCGAAACTTGACGGGCGCAGACGAAGGTTGGTCTAGATCTATATTTTTCTCCATTGCTTTTTCTTCTCAAGCAATATTTATCGTTACTGTTCCGCAAATTATCGGTGCATTTACCGTTATTTACGAAAAAAAAACGTCACGAACAAATTCCGTTAATGGCCGCTGGCTGTGTCGGATCCGAAACCGCGCGTTCGTTTCGATCATTTTCGCCGCTAATTTCGTTGGCTAGGTAACACTTCCTTCGAAATAAATGCTTGAATTCAATACTAGAATGCTTCTTTGACATGATGATATGTAAATTGTGGACTGAGTTCGTTTTGCGTGGCTGATTATAACGATTGAAATGACCGGAACTTGCTCGATTTTGAACGTACATTTTCATAGTGACACTTCACCACGATCAAAATGCTTCTTGACTACATCATTTATTGATAAAAGGAGCATAGTCATTTCAAGTAGAAGTAATGTTTATTCAATTTTGATGCAGGTATTCTGGCTGCTATGAGGACAGTTCATTGGATGGCTTGTGATCTACCAATTAGAAAATACACCAGCCTGATGGAGCTTCAAAAACTTAAAGGATGTGAAGCAGTATTGTCTCTCTCATGTGCTCAAAATGCAACATACATTATTTCTCAAGTTCTTCTGGTATGGAATTTCAGTCTTGTGTGGCTGAGGATATTCATCAGAAGTTGGTCAACAACATTTAAGATGCAAACATGTATTCGATACTGGTTGATGAAAGTACGGACATATCAATTTCAAAGCAGATGGTTTTATATGTTCGGGTTGTTGATCCAAGTTTTGTTTCTCACACCTACTTTTTGAGGAATGTGACAATTGAAAGTAGCAAGTCTGATGCTGTAACGTTGTATGGTTTCCTCAAAGAATCTCTGCAAGCAGATGGGTAAGACATAAAGAAGACTTTTGGATTTGGTTCTGATGGAGCATCGGTCATGGTAGGCAAAAAGTTGAGTGTGTCAGCTCTACTGAAAAAGGAAAATCCGTTTATGATCAACATCCACTGCATGGCCCACCGCCTCAACCTTGCAACGTCACAAGCTTTGCGCAACATTCCATTCATGAAAGAAGTCGAGACAACTCTGTCTGACCTCTACAAATATTTTGGAGGTTCCAAGTCAGGTAACCGTAAACATGCTCTGCTTGAAATTCAAAAAATATCAGAAGAGGCTCAACTCAAAATAAAAGAATGCTATCAAATCAGATGGTTATCCTTTTGAGAAGCAGTCAGGACAGTGTATGTGTGTTGGGCTTCATTGTACACCTATTTCATTGAGAATAAGAACAGCGAGAAACGCCCAATCATGAAAGTCTTCAGCCAGTACAAGTTTCTCGCCATACTGGCTGTGCTACTGGATATCTTGCCCTCTGTATCCCAATTATCAATGATCCTGCAAAAGCGGGACCTGGACATTTCCACTGTTCAACCAGCTTTAGCAACACTGCAAGACAAAATCAAACAAGCCAAGGAAGGCAAGACACATTATCAGAGAGAAATCCGAGACCACGTTGAAAAGAAAAGAGACGATGCTGGGGATGTTGTTGAACTTAAGTACAAAGGCAAGAAGCTCGAATTTGGCCATGATATGAGGGCAACTGGAAAGGAAGTACAGGAGATCAGAGACACTTTTTGTGATTCTTTGAGTGAGAACATAGCTCGCAGGTTTCCTAAGGAATCCTCAGATGTTGCATCGGCGTTCTCTGTTTTAGCCATGCGTCCCTTGACCTTTCTTTCAGAAGAAGCTCAGAAAGAGTATGGAAATGCAGAATTGCGTACTCTAGCAAACTTCCATGGTCAAAAGAAAACAACAGAAAAGGTCACTTGTGAACCCCTCATAGACAAAGACAAAATTAGCGGTGAATGGCAGTTGGCAAAAGATACAGTAATTCAGAACAAATACCCCCCGAGAATCTGTCAATCTTCTGTACAAGATCATGAACGACTACCACAAAGACAGTTTTCCAAATCTACTAACACTAGCACAGCTTGCAGTCATCATGCCACTGCACACTGCAGATTGTGAGCATGGTTTCAGTGCACAAAACAACATCAAGACGTCAAAGCGCAGCTGCATGAAGGAAGAAAGTTTGAACACACTGATGACAATCAAGTGTGAGGGCAGCCCGGTGGAACTCCACGATTTCACTGATGCGGTGCAGCTTTGGAAAAGCAAGAAAAACAGGAGGATTACTGCTAAGCAGTAGATCTATACTTTCAGTAGAGTCAAACATTTAGAGACTGCAGAATATAATTGATGTCACAGATGCAGACTTTCAGTTGTAGAAGAACAAAATGAACAGAACAATTAACATGAATGATTTCAATAAACTTTCAAGTCAAACTTTTACAGACTGCAGCATGAACACAATGAAAGTGGGGATACTCAGGTATGTACAGTGCATATTACATTTCTGTGTTGGTTTGTGTGCGTTCTTGTGGTACTTTAAGGCCCAGAAAAATGATCTTTGTTTCCACTCGTTTGCCAGACAAGCTAGCCCAAAACAATGGTTTATAAAGAAACTAAAAAGGTACATGCCGAGTGTACGCCCCATTTTTTTCAGAAAGGAGGGGCCTGATCCCCCACTTTTTTTTGGCAGAGGGGGGCTTGCCCCCATTGTTTTCAAATTCTAGAATAAGCATACAGTGTGTCTGATTAGTATTTATTATGCCTCAAAGAATCATAAATCAATATTAATAACTTTAGACAAAAAATGAAATTGTGTGAACTTGAAATAGGTTATGAGATATTAATCCACTTGCAAGTTTTGCACATACAGATGTCATATTTGGACTTTTTAGGACTCCTCTCGCACAGATTTGCACAAATATGAAAATTTGTTTTTGGGGGAGTGAGCACAAAATATGTCTTTACATTTCCAGATTTTCCGCAAAATTCTGTCCCCTCCTTTATTTTGTTTTTTATTTAAACATCCATCACCTATAGTTTACATTACATTACATAATTATTGCTTTAGGTCCAGCGGACTCTTCCGAGCCAAATCAGCACCAGTATAGCCAAATCAGGACCACAAAATCAAGACAACTTCGCTGAAAGAGGACTCGCCCCTGATCCGCATAAAAGATCTGCCGAAACAACCCTAGTGGTAACCAGGGTTGGAAGATTTAACGATTTACTCATTTAGCAAATTAAATTTTTGGTTAAAGAAAATTTAACGCGTTAATGTTTTTAAAAAAATATAGAAAATTCAACGAATTAAAAAATAAAAGTAACAATTATAGATTTCTTTCGTTAAAAATTTCGTTACTTCAGTTTGATTTTCCACCACAAATAACAGGTGCCTATGCGCGAAGCCAGTTTGAACCAGTTGCAGCCTTTTGAGGCGGTTTGGATTAGCTTTGTAGACATTGCCGCTAGCCTATAATGCATCAGTTCATATTAAATTTTGAGATCATGAAAAGAAGATCATGGCTTCCTGCAGTGATTCGAGTGATAAAAGTTTGCCAAAATTTTTTTAAGCGTTTATGGAATACTACGACATTGTTGGAGGAAAGTCAGCTGAGACGCTATTTTTTAATTTAATTCTTTTTATTCTAGCTGCTGTATTTGAATGCTTAGTTTAATTTCTTTGTCTCATTGGTGTGCGTGGGTTAAAATGCTTCGAAGGGGTGTGAATGAGTGTTGCAAGGACAGATTAGACAAAAAAATTAGTCTAACATCTCTATTCTTGTTGTTAATAAAATATCAAATCAAATCACATTATTTGTTCTTGATTTTTTTTTTCAGTGTGTTCATAGATTACATGGGTTCTAACACAAGTTGTATGTTTTTTTTTAACTGCATACCACTTTTTTGGGTCTGAGCTGAGCAATAAATAATCATTCATGCATTTACCGCAAATGTAATTCTTTAAAAAAAAGTAAACAAAATTTATTTCTTTAATTTAAAAAAAAAATTAAAGAAATTTTTTTTTCTTTAATGTTTTACCCAAATTAAGGAAAATTTATTTCTTTAAAGAAAAAAAGTAAAGACTAACAACTCTGGTGGTAACACTGAAGGCACTCCACCAGCCGGTCACTTTACAATAAAGACATCCCACGCTGGGAACGCTGAGGCTATACACTAATTTATCGAACCTCCTTTTACAAAAACAAAATAGAATATAAACATCATTATAAAATATCAATAAAACACATACATATTAAATGCCTACATTGCCAAATAATAACATCATAGGAAGCCCCAGTGACCAACTGGCAGAAAGCGTCCAATATTTCCAAGCTGATCCAACGGACCTCACACACAAATGAGGAGTTTTGTCCAGGAAGAGTTCTCAAGAAAAAAGGTAGGTGACTGGTCTAGCGAAGAAGAAGATAGTATAGTAGACTGATAGAACAGAGTAGGAATGAGAAAAAACAAATGAGAAAGACAGCGACAGTGGGAATTTAAAGCACTAAGTTTCCAGAAAGTGGGGATACTATTTATACTGAAACCCCCGGCACCCCTACGGGGGTCACCTACAGTTTGTCAAAGGAACAATACTACTGGGCAGAGGGTCAAGACTCTTGTTTTATCCCTTTTCCTTGCCTGCCCAGTCCGGCACGCTTAAAGAAAATTCACATGTTCGACAAATGTGCATGTTAACTTAAAGTTGAATCAAAATTGTTTAAAAAGTAAATTAAATGATGGTTAAAACTAAACTAATTTGAGAAAGTTGAACCAAAGTGATGATACTGGAGGGCACAACAACCAAAGTTGGGAACTAGTTTCGTCAAACTCTGAACACTCATAATACAGTGGAGAAGCAACAAAACTCTTGATTTAAATAAAAATTACATATCATAACCTGACGTTATAAACAATTCTTGCTTTTTTTTCACCACACGGAATAACTTGGGATTGCTAGAAGAAAAAGTTATCATTCCATGGTTTTATTTGACAATAAAAAAAAAAAATTAGAATCGTGGAAAGTTCAGATATCTAACACCAGTTGTTCTTTATATCTCGGAAGAAGAATGTTTCAGTTCAACTTTAAGGCCAGACTAAACACGAAAAAAATGATAAAATCTAATTTTTTTTCAAAAAATCACTTTTGGGGATTTTTACAGATTTTGCATCTACAATGTGTCTACTATAACTGTAATACATCAGTTTTTCTTGAAATTTACATTTTTATGCCTAAAATTGATGTTTTTGTGGGGTGGGGTGTGGATATTGATGATGAATTTGTTTGTTTATACCTCCATTTCATTCATTTTCCACCCTTAGTTACGCTAGTTTCGATTCTAAAAATAGGCTCATGTCATATACCGCACGAACGAGAAAACTATGCTCTTTCTTGTCATATTGGGATGATCTCCCTTAGTTTATTCACGAAGGACTAAATGATGCGCGAACAGAACAAGTATCTTGTACGGAAAGTACCATATATGGAAACAGCCTTCACCTTGCTTGTTTGACCTGCTTTGCATTTTTATCCGATTGGCTCTCTTTACTCCCGAATGGCGTTCGGCTGCCAAAGTGTTGGTCGGAAATGTATGCGCATGCGCAGAAGTTGGCTTTACGTTTCCGCTGATATTGTACCGACAACGAATGAATTTATAGTTTTTACATAAAATTCCGAAATGCCTCCTGCAAAATCGACGCCTACACGGCAGTTCAAAGGAAAGAGTGGACGAAAAAGATGTTCTCAATTGATGCAAGCCAGGGAGAAAAAGCGTAGTAAGCTGAATGAGCCGGAAAATGAAGAGGTTTGTGTTATGACACCTATGTCAACATCGCTCCTAGCAGAAAAGGAAAGTAGCCCTGACAGTGACACACAAACTACTAGTGCACACATTTCTTCATCAGCATCTAAGCTTCGACGATTTTCTAAAGACAGTGAGCCTGGTTGTACTGACAACAGTGACCATAGACCGCAGAGAAATTGGTTATTTGCCGAGTGTGGTCAGCTCGACAAGCTTTTGGCTGATGTACAATGCCCAAACTTTGAATGTACTGGCACCCTTAGCATCACGTCTAGTCCTTCAATGGGTATGGCTGTTGAACTGAAACTAACATGTAGTATGTGCAAGTACTACAAGACAGAGTGTTCTTCTCCTAAGATCAACAACAAAAACCATATAAGTAATGTACCCTTTGAAGTAAACAGACAGTGTGTATTGTATACACATGAGATAGGGTCTGGTTATAGAGCCATCCAAAAGCTTGGCACAACATTTGGACTTCCAATAATGAGTCATGTCACTTTCAATAGACTGGATGAGCACATTAGCCAGACAATTGTTAATGTATCTCAAGATTGTCTCCACAAAACTGTTGAAAAGGTAAAGGAGGCTTACAATCTCCAGTCTGCTAATGCTGACCAACAACGTCCATTGTATGGGGATGAAGTACAGACTGAATGGGGGACAGATGATGGCATAATCTCTATTGATGTGTCCTTTGATGGCACATGGCACAAAAGAGGATTCACAAGCCATTATGGTGTGGGCATAATCATCGATGTTCTTACAGGATATGTGATTGATTATGAGGTGATGTCAACATACTGCCACACATGTAGTGTCAACGGACATAAACTTGCCAGAATGAGTGACCAAGAACAAATAGAATGGTATGAAGACCATCAGCACCAGTGCCAGAAAAACCACCATGGGTCAGCCAAGTCAATGGAAGCAGATGCGGCAGTAAAGATGTGGAAACGGTAAGTGTAACTTTTTCTATATTGGATAAATTTCTTGAATGTAGCTGCATACAGAAAAAATAATCTTGCTTGCAGGTGGTATTTAAAATATGCATGTAATACAATAATAATTATAGTTTTATTTTGTATGAAATATAACATGATGCCGCCAGTTTATCAAATTCAAATAATGTTTACAGGTCTGTTGGGCGGTACAACCTGAGGTATCGGACAATGCTAAGCGACGGAGATTCCTCTGCATTTGCTGCTGTTCAAAAGGCTACACCATATGGACCGCAAAGACCGATCATCAAGCTGGAGTGCATCAATCATGTACAGAAGAGAATGGGTACTGCACTTCGCAAGAAGGCCAAAGAAGCAAAGCTCGGGGAAGAGGTCAGGGCAAGCTAACGCAAGGAAAGTGCCAGAAACTGCAAGATTACTACAGGTAATTATTAGTATTTTATTGTATATTTAAATTACTTTTCTCTCTCCAGGTAATAATTTTTTATATAAATTTTTTGTTTCACTTATACTATATGTGGATTATACTCTTTTTTTTTACAGAGGGGCCTTATTGAACAACCTGGGCAACGTAAAGGACATGCAGACAGCAATCTGGGCAACACTGTACCACTGTGCCTCAACTGATGCAAAACCACATCACACACATTGTCCAGCTGGAACAGAGTCATGGTGTTTTTTCAGGAAAGCGCAAGCACAGGGGAAGCGCCCTCCGCTGCACGCCAACCACAATGCCACTGCCATAAAAATGAACAAGTCTTCAAAGAATTGATACCCATTTACAGAAGGATGGCCAGCCCTGAGTTAATGGGCAAGATCATGCATGGAAAGACACAAAACTCCAACGAGTCACTGAACAATGTGATCTGGACTCTTTGCCCCAAAGAAGTGTTCTGTGGCAAACAGCGAGTGACAGCGGCGGTGGCTGAAGCTGTGGACAGGTTCAACAGGGGAGGGTTCCAGTTTGCTGAGGTTCTGAAGAGGTTGGATCTGAGTCTGAATGCTGCAACAGCCACATCTCTGACAAAGAGAGATAGACTAAGAATAAAGAAGGCTGAGAAGTCGGCGGAAGCAGCTTCAAGACTGCGGCGTCGCGAACGCTATGTTGAGCGCAGGCAGGAACTTGCACATCAGGAAGACATTGAGGGTGCCACTTATGCTCCAGGGCTTCTGGCTGATGCTGTTTAATGCAGAAATGTTGATTTAAGTTGTAGTAGTCACCATTACTTGTTTGAGATTGAAAGACAGTGCGAAAAACATTTTTGACGACTTCGCAGGGTTTCAGTTGCCGTTTTCTCAGATTTGACGTTTTCGGGCACGTGATCACGGCTAAAATGTTCCATCTCAAGAACCATGTATGCTAGAGACTTGCTTATTGTTTTATTTTGTTTAGAAAACATATCTCTAGATAGTTACAGAGAGTATTTCATGAAAACTGCAATAGCTGTTTTTTTTTCATGCTGAGAAGCTTAGGTACCCCCCTACATTTTCTACTGTACACAAAAATAGGCCTAGAAGTAAACCCACGAGAGTGTTACCCTACATTTTGCTCTGTAATAACTTGCCAATTATGTTTATTAGTAAAATAAAACTTACTGGAAGTCTTCATTTTGCATAGTTTTTCTTCAAAACTCATTATGCTAATCCTCAATTTTATTATACATTTAATCAAAACCCATGATAATTACTAACAACGAGGTGTCATTAACTTAAAAAAAATTGTTTCCCTTTATTTCTGTCACAAAATTACCATAAAAACAGCCATCTGCATTGATATGATGGCAAATTAATTTTCATGTTTAGTCTGGCCTTAAGCCATCTCGCTTCAGTTCTTGTCTCTTGTCTTCAGTCAGCTCAGAGGTTTGACTTGACTTTGGATAGAGATTTGAGTTCTGCCTCTTGACTTCGAGCAGAGATCTGAGTTCTGTCCCTTGACTTCGAGCTAGTCTCAACAGAGGAAATCCTATTTAGGTTGACCGATGTCACGTGCATTGGCATACTAGCCAGCAGTCCCACAAGAGGTCAGGCAGTTTGTATTTCCAACACGGGTTTTTGTTTTTAATTTCATAGTACTTCTGAAGTATTCTTCTTGTCTTCGACGCTTCTTCTTGCGCTGAGCATCCACATTCATCAAAGCTGTTTCATTTGCTCTGCAGGTTGAAGATTAGCTATTGACTTAAAGAATTCGCCCTTGTGAAAAGGCTTCTGTTACGTAAAATGATTGCTTCAAAGTAAAATTGTTGAAAAAAAACCACAAATAATAATAATTTTTAAAAAAACCGACACAAAAAGTCCACTGCCGATTTTACGTACAAGCTATGCACAAGCAAACTACAATACAAGTTTGATCATGGAAGAATCTGTGTATAAAACCATATTATCAAACAATCCTTATCAATCAAATTCTTTAGTTTTTACTCGTAAAATAGTTTTTTTAACAAGTCCTGAACGAATTTTACCAACTCTACAGAGAACACTTTGTTTTAATTTAAAAAATAAGAAAGAAGTTGGTTTATGGTAGATCAGGAGTGCTGAAACTCGTAACAGGTAGACGCTCGCACATCACGCCTCCCGTCACCATGGCGACGGTCATAACCTTGACCTCCGCTGACCCTGACGACACGCCCTTCACGGCTGTTTGACCTTGACAGGCTCGGCTGAAGGTCACCTCTGGCTCTAAGTCTTGGCAGCTGGAGGAGGGTTGTATTGAGCAAGAGCGCGGGGGTGGGACAACTCTGCCGGCGATTTTCATGGTGGCGACCCTGACCCTCTGACAGGAAGAACGCACGTGCAACACGAACAACCTAGAAAAAGAAAGCAAACAAATAAATATAAAAGAAAAAGTTTATATATTAATACGAATCATCACATAATCACCATCATCATCATCATCATCATCATCATCATCATCATCATCATCATCATTACCACCACCACCCTTCAAAATAAAATGAATCACCACCACCACAGGAACGTTTGTTTTGTAACCGTTACCTTAGCGACACCAGCTCCAGCAGGACTGTCAGGCCGATGACCAGGATTTTGAGGTAGCTGACGGAAGAAGACATGGAATGGCAAGCAGCGTAGGCAGCAAATGGAGAGGCCACGATCAGTAGCATGGCCAAGAACGTCTGCAGCCAGTGCCGTGGTTTTAACCCTTTGGGGATCCAGTAGTGAGCCTCCAAGGTGTACTAATATGGTCAACAAAGAAATGCTAACATACTGTATACAACTTTCATACAATTATGACGCAGTAAGAAGAGCCTGACGTCCCAGTCACAGACTATTTTCCGAATCCACGATATTTGGACAGAAGATTATACAATACAAATACAATACAATACAGTACAATACAATACTTGGAATATAACACAACACATCTTTATTTCCTCAAACAAGGAATTTGCACAAGCGGAGATTATGTGTCATAAAAAGGAAAGTTAACTTTACAGTTATGTGTGTTAAATCGACAAAGCATTACAATCACACCCCTTAGTAATCTAACAAAAACATAAAATATATCTAGTTATAAATACATTCACAACAAAAACAACTCGTTCGTACACAGCATTCAAATGACCAAGACTAAAAGTCATGACTAAAATATAACCTGTTTTGTTTATTTATTGTTATAATTTTGAATGCAACATCTTTGTGCTTGTACATTTGGAATAGCCTATAATTGTTACAATCGTCCTTGTTGGCTATGTGACTTAAATTTTATTAAATTCCTACAAATAGGGTAAATTTTCTTCATGCCAACAAGTGTTTGTTATTACTGCCCATTCCAGTTATAGCCATTTCTAATGTTCAGCTTATGACAAGTGAGTCTCTTTATTTGACAATCCAGTACCGAGTATAATATTTAACATGAGTTTTGTGTATATGAAAGCTCAAGTAGAATACTTTATTGTGCACGTGTTATTTTTTTATTTTGTACATTTTATTCAGAACTTCATTTTAATGTATATCATTACGAAATAGGAAAAAAAAAAAAAAAAAAGGATGACTGACGCCTAAGAAACAGAGTTTCTGTAGGCAGTATAATCTTTGACTGACATTTCTTGTGAATGACAGCAGTATTTGAATCACACAAAAAAAAGTTATAAATACATTCATGCAAGCAACTATCACAGCTAATAAAATGTCGCAGTTCATAAATACAACACATTCTTCTTGACATTGAGGGTCCAAGATCAACTCTTCGATCATTCTGGCATCTATTTTGCGAGGGGTTCACGTTCTTTTCTCTAGAGGTTTTGAAGCAGTTCAGATTTGTTGTAGATAGTTCTGGTCAACGGCATTTAACGAGTTTTCTGTCTCCTGTCCTATCCTATCCCGTAACTCGAAGGTCGTTGGGGCACCACAGAAGATCGTTTAACCAGCGTACTTCATCTTTCTCTGTCCTCGGCAACCCTCACGGCTTTACTCAGTGTCAAACCAGTCCATTCTCGAATGTGGTCCTCCAACCATTTTTCCAGTCTCCCTCTTCTTCTGCCTCTTTGCATCGTGCCTTGCAGGATGGTCTCTGCGATAAAGAAGACTTTTAAAGAGGTGTCATGTGAAAGTTTGTTTGAGTACTTAAGTGTAACAGGCTTGTTTTTTAAGATTTGAAACATTTTATAATATTTTAATATAACGTCTCTCTGGTCCTGATTTGGCTCGGAAGAGTCCGCTGGACCTAAAGCAATAATCTTGTATTGTACTGGTCTCTGCGATGCCTGATGCTCTGGTGACGTAGCCATACCATCGGAGTTTCCGTTTCTTTACCACTGTGAGCATGTCATCGTGTTGTCCAATGGCTTGTGTGATGGTCTGTCGGATTTCGTTGTTGGCGATGTGCTGGGTATAGGAAATGCCCAGAAGTCTTCTGTAGCACTTCATCTCCAAGCTTTGTATTCTTCGTTGTAGGTCTGCTGTGAGGGTCCATGTTTCGCGGGTCCATGTTTCGCAAGCGTATAGGAAGATGGAAATGATAAGGGAGCGCAGCAGCCTTACCTTGGAGTGTAGACTGATGGTCTTGTCTATCCAAATGTCAGAGCAGTAGTTGTTTGTGCGATTCTGGAGAGGACTTCCTGTCGGGCCCCATTGCTGATACAATGGCTCCTTAATATTTGAAGCAATGCACCGTTTGAAGGACTGGCCTTGGACTCTGATGTCCCTGTTGATGCCAATGGTTATGTTGGTCATCATTTTGATCTTCTTTCCACTTATTTCGATTCCAAGGATTCTTGAGGTGGTGTCAAGCCTTTGTACCAGTTCTTCAAGTTCTTGTTCCTCTCCAGCCCATCCATCAATGTCATCCGCAAAACGGAGGTTGGAAATTGCTCTACCCCCTTTGTTGACGGTGCCTTCATAATTTGCAAGGGCATCTCCAGCAAGATGTTGGAGAGATTAGGTATTCTGGACGTAGGCTGATTGTGGTTCCCGATGGCGCTGTTGTGGAGGACTGCACTGGTAGCCTTGTCATACAGACTTTTGATGACTTCAATAATGTTAGAGCTGATGTTTTACACTCTCATGGTTGCCCACACAGCTGCATGCCAGATTCGGTCAAACGCTTTCTTGAAGTCTACAAACACATGATATAGATGTTGTTGGTGTAGTAGGTATTTCTCGCAAATTATTCTGAGGTTGAAAATCTGCTCAGTGGTACTTCGCCCTGCCCTGAATCCTGCTTGTTCTGTATCTATGATTTGTTCAGCTTGGGGTTTAAACCTGTTGAATATTATTTTCAGGAGGACCTTGCTGGGCTGATGAGGTTAATGGTGCGGTAATTTTCACACTCCTGAAGGCTACCATTTTTTGGGAAGAGTGATGACAAGCGACTGAGTCCTTGTTGTAGGCCACTCCCCACTCTGCCAGATCTTGTTACAGATAATGGTGAGGGCGTCAATCATGGCTTCTCCTCCTGCTTGAATTCTGCGGGTATGTTGCCCACTCCCGCTGACTTCCCCTACTTCGGCGATTGCACTGTTGCCTCAACTTCTTCTCGGGGAATTGGGGGGATTTCTTTCTCTGTCTCATTTAGAGTAATATCACCCAGTCCAAACAAAAATATAAGAGACAGGGAAGGTTACTGAAGGGAGACTCGTGACACAAACTTGCCAAGAGTTGTGCCCTCGGCTGCTCATCTGGAGAGACCGTTCCAATCCTTGATCGTTCGTGAGAGGAAGAAGGAACTGCGGTATTGGGTTCTCGTGGAGATGAGGAAGAATGGTGGTTGTGACCTCGTCATTGCCGAGGAGGGAGCGGAATGAGCTTTGCCTTGATGTTGGGACAGCGGGACTGATCGTGCTGCAACTTCAAACTCTTAATCTTCAAGTCATGATTGGGGCTTCAAATATGTGCTATAGGTAGGCAAACTTGGGACATTCTGATAATAAAAATGTGTACACTAGAGAAATTAAGTACCATTACTCTTCAAAGGCGGTTTTCACAATCCATTGGAGATCCGCAGTAACTTCTTACTTCGAAACAAAGTTATTTTAACTTACCCTCTGCCCGCAAATTCGGCATTCTGGGCTGCTTTCATTGGCAGCACTCTGATCAACACAAAAATATAAAAACTTGAACAGGTTTAGCTAACATTTCCCGGCAACAGCAAAGTTATTGTATTACAGAATTGATCACACACACACACACCCACACACACACTCACACACACACGCCCATGCACAGACAGAGAACCTTCTAGGAAGACATTGGTTAGTTCTAGATCTAAATCTTGTATTGATACATGTACTACCACTTATTCTGACACCACTACCCCACCACAACATTTAACAGACTGAGACTGAGAGACAGACTGAGTGACGGAGACTTTATTCGTCTTTATTTACATAGAAATTCGATTTTCACCTGCACAAATGTAGTAAATGTAAAATGTAGAATATGTTTTTAAAAAATGCCAACACTTAAAATATAATAAAACAACTACTATCTACAGGCACACCCCCAAAACATACTGTTTGCTGTACACTCCCGCATACACAAAGAAAGCTCGTTAGTTAGTTATTTATTGTTTATAGGGTAGTCAAAACAAAAAAACAACCAATAGTGCTAACCTATTCTATCCTATCCTATAACTCGAAAGTCGTTGGGACACCACTGATGATCGTTTGACCTGCATACTCCATCTTTCTCAGTGTCAAGCCAGTCCATTCTAGAATGTTGTCCTCTTACCTCTTTTTATGTCTCCCTCTTCTTCTGCCTCCTTGCACCGTGCCTTGCAAGGCCAGATGCTCTGGTGACGTGGCCATACCATCGGAATCTCCGTTTTTTTTAACCATTTGAGCCTGTCATCATGTTGTCCAATGGCTGGTGTGATGGTCTGTCGGACTTAGTCGTTGGTGAGGTGCTGGGTATAGGAAATGCCCATAAGTCTTCACATCATCTCCATGCTTTGTATTCTTCGTTGTAGGTCTGCTGTGAGGGTCCATGTTTGGCAAGCGTATAGGAAGATGAAGATGACAAGGGAGCGCAGCAACATTACCTTGGAATGCAGACTGATGGTCCTGTCTTTCCAAATGGGCTTCAACCTTGTCAGGGCAGCAGTTGTTTGTGCGATCCTGGAGAGGACTTCCTGCCGGGACCCAATGTCTGATACAATGGTTCCTAAATATGTGAAGCTATGCATTGTGTTGATGCTAACAACAAGAAGTAACAATGCTAACAAGAACAACAAATGACATACCTCCACCAGCCATTTCTTGAGGCAGTCATGATGCACTGTGGAGACGTCACCCTTGCACAGACAGGGCTGTATCAGAGGCCCTGCGTCTTTCCTCTCAGGATCGTAACAGATCCAACAGTCACACCTGCTGTTTGTGCTCTCTGTCACCGTACACAAACAACTATACAATAAATAGTATATTGGACAAAATCCACAGTGGGATCACAATAGCTCACAATTGCTAACTTTAAGCATCAGTTATCAAATAGGCTAGCTGTTCTGTTCTCTTAAAGATGGCCTCTTAGCGCTCGGGAATACCCCAAAAGCGCTACCGCCCCCTCCCCCCATCCCAACAGCCTATGGATGCTGTGGTGTTGTGGCTCGTCGTTCGTCTGCAGTTCCGGTCTGAGCACTTCAGGCTTACCCATGACCAAGTCTTCTGTGATGTCTGCCGTGCCAGCACGTCTGTCAGCTCGTTCATTTCCTTTTACTCCTGCATCATCATCATCATCATCATCATCATCATCATCATCATCATCATCATCATCATCATCATCCATTTCTTCCGATGTACCTGTGTCAAATGTGCTGTAAGTGTCTCGTTTGGTGGTTCTTTCCTCTTCACTCTGGGAAAACTGACGACGGCGTCGGAAGTCGAAGGACCGGAAGATTCGTTTGGGGTTCAGAACCCACAGTTCTTCAGGACTGAAATAGGACATGGGAGACAAAGAGTTACGTTTGTGTAAAACACTGGTACTTATTGTCTCGCCTGAAGAAATGGGGTTGGAGTTGACTGAAACAGAAGCCTGGCGCATCAGTTGTGATGTCCGCGTAAGCAACTTCATATTATGTTCGCTGTCGGCATCGCCGCCGCGCCCGCTCACAGTCATTGCTATTACTGACCAATCACAAATAATATAAAAGCACTACTACCACCCATCATCTTAATCATTATTTCTGTCATTACCATCAGCAGCGTTGCCGTAAAACTACATAACCATGTCCTGCATTACTCCTCATCAATCATCATCATCTTCTTCTTCTTCCTCATTAACCTATCAATCACCAATCTTCATCATTGTCACAACCGCGACCATTTTATATGCACCGATCCCGCTTCCTCTTCCTCTTACCATCCACAGTTCCACAGCACACAGGGAAACCAGAGAGCTACCCCAAACTCCACAATACGGAACCCAATGTCGTAAAAGTTCTGACTCAGCACTGGCAGTCTGAAAGAGAAAATAAAGAAGCAGAAACTATTCCTTCAACGGTTTTCTTCAGCACTGAAAATGTAAAACAAGGTTACGTAACAACACAAACACCAATTTACACAAACATCAATTATTTGAAAATATTTCAGGTATATCATAATCCCCTACTACAGTTCCGAACCTGGACAGGTGACAATAGCACAAGACACAAAATAATAATTTTAAATCAATTATTATTATTAAAATAATTTTAAAAGATTCCATGTCAGATTCCTACTTGTTCTTTTCTTCAAACTCGGGAACTGATACTAAAATGTCCAAAATAAAATTCAAATTCCTTTCCGCCTTCTAATGGCGACTTGCCTTTACACCCCATGTCTGAGTGTATACACAGATGTATGTTTGTTGTGTATGTAGGAGTTCTATAATAGGCAAGCGAGTATGTTGGTCACAAGTCGCCGCGTTTTGAGTCTGATTTAGGAATACGCACCAGTTGTGATGTCCGCGTGAGCAACTTCATATTATGTTCGCTGTACGCATCCATTTAATAAATTTTAAAAATTTATTTAATGCAGAAATCAGTAGCATCAAAAAAGGGTAGACAGAAGTCGTTACTATATTCCCATTTACTCACATCGAGTTAGGACTGGTTCACGTCTCCCAGATCTATATGCGTTCACTGTACCAATCATCCTTTTAGATGTTCTATTATACAATATATCACACCTGTTGTGTCGTCCCTAATCATAAAGAGGCTTACATGCTTATTTGAGAGTTTTCACTCGATAATATGGATCAACACACTCTTCTATCATAATATACTAGTTAGTATAAAAGTTTGAACAAATTACCTCTGGCCCACTTCAACGCCAAGGTCTTAATATTTAGATCTAAGTGTACTCACTTGTACTTCCAATCGGAAACGACGTCAGAGACGAGGAAGAGCGCGGTGATGAGCTGCAGAATAGCCTGAGCTACCAGCCCTAACCGCGACATGTGCAGCTGCCAGGTGTCCAGTCCGCTCTCTGATACTCTGAACGCTCCGTGAACCTTCACAAAGAACGCAGCATCAGCACCGTGTTGAGGGAGTACAAAGTAAACTTTGTAGGTTCATTAACCAATCACTCAATCAATGAAGAGTTCTCGTCAAAGTACGAGGCAGTGCGCATGGGCATAAAGCTAGCGATACACGGTAAGACTAGATCTTATGATACCCGCGTATGCCGCTGCAGATCTGATGTCTTTGCTGATACACGGTATGTACGAGTCATAAGCCTGTCGGTAAAGGCATCTCGTAGTCTACGGCTAACTAGATCTAAATAGTTGCAAAAGCAATTGTTGTTAGCGCGTGATAAATTGATGACGCTTGTTTTTCAAAACGTCATTACATTCTTTTTTTTTAAAGTAATATTAATATGCATTGCACAAATATATTATTCTTTATTTTCATATCGTTCATTGACATGAGTCACACGACAACAAAAATCACACTGTCGGCTGTATTACGATCCAGCAAAATATTGCAGGCTTCATGAAACCGCGCCTGTATTGATGAAAGTGCGCGGTTTCTGGTCCCTTGGTCTTTGTAGACCTGCAATGATGTGTCCCATAAGCAGCTATGTTCATGGTACAACTCAATCAAAATTCCTGTTTGGTGCTTCGACAGGTCTGCCATTTTTCTGTTTGTAGGTCGCGGTTTTTCAGTGACCTTCACCTCGGAGGTCAATCAAATAGCTGTTTTGATTGGCTGTCTGACCTCCACTGTCGTATCGCGCCGTGAAAAAATAGAACATGCTCTATCGATAAGACTTGACGACAATTCCTACCGATCCGGGAATTTCCGTAGTCATATGCGGGTATCATAAGATCTAGTCTTACCGTGTATCGCCGCCTTTAGACAGCGGTAGCTAGCGTACAGTTCGTGTATACAATCGGAAGGGTGGCCAACTGACGCCGTCTCAGTTTGGCGAAACGAATCCACCACTCAAACAATTTATTCCCAAAGCGTGTACGAACTAACCTATGGAGAAATATAGATCGGATTCAGTTGGAGTTTCGCTTTGTTAACCCTTCGCTGCGTGAAGGGTGCACGCGCAGTCGTTCCAATTCAACCATTTTCGTATAACTTTAGCAGCATAGAAAGACGGGTCAGCGAACTTCGCGTCGCTGAAATAAGGGACGCAACCTTTTGTTTTGTTGATTCCCTTGGAGTAACTCTCGTGTGCTGAAACAAGAAAAATCGTGTTTCCAAGGGATAGTACTCGTATGTATTCTGCCAAACAGTATCGTACAACTAGGCCTACTATACTGATACTGTAAAATAACTTGAAACGGCTAATGTACCCCTTTAAAAAAAATAGTATATAGATATATAAATCGTCCCATTAATAAAAACCACAATAAGTTACATGTAAATGTAACTTAGACGTAAATGTTATGTCACTTTGAAGCAAACAATTAAGCCGGCATAAAATGTCAATCGATGGGGTTCCTCTTGTCGCCATTTTGGATCTCTCAATTCCAAGGTTTTCAACAAATGCATCACTCAACAAAGGCCAACAATCTCATAACAGCATTTTGAATGGCCTAAGACGCGCGAATAAATAATCCGAATACCAATCTAAGTATTTCTTAGAACAAGATGCTGTTAATTGACCGAGATAACTAAAGTAATGACGAAATAATGTTCGTGTAATATTGGATTTCCACGAAAGTGGCTTCTCTTATTGGAACGAAAGTCGTATCGCCCCTGAAGGAGGAAGTCACGTGAACTTCAAAACGTGTGACGTTGTGCAACCAAAACTCCCAGCGAAAGTGATTTCGTTGCAGCATCTATGTAGCCTATCTCTATCTTTTTTCGTGGTTGCCGCTAGGCGGCTTGATACGCCGCGTAACGACAAGCTTAACCTTCTTTCCAGTACCTCTCGAAACAAGTGTCGATCCCCATTTTTACATCTGAAATGGTCGAGTAAAGTCCCTTTCACAAAAATTACATCATTTTAGATGTCAAACAAGCGATGTAGTAAACAAAATATACCCACAGAGTCAACTTCGTGGGAAAGTTATTTTTTACAAAATCACCGCGAAAGATTTCGTGAACTTTTACCTTTGCATACTAATGACAGCATAAACTGCTGACGTCAAGGACAAAGAGTAGTGCAGAATCATTTTCACAATAAAAATCAATCACTTCCAAAAGGTCCCTATTATTTTTATTTACATCGAGAAATACGGTTATAAAAAAAAGTAAACAAATCAATTGCAAATATTTATATTATAACAATAAAAAAATATTCAAATATAATCAAGGTATAGTCAAGCTACAAATGTAAATCAATATATTATGAAGCTCCAGAACTAAGTTACATATTCGTTCCTTTCCTGAGTGTTTTGTTAGAAATAAAACAATTGGGGGATACTATAAAATTAATGTCCGTGAAAACAAAGAAATTTCTCACCTTGAAGTAGACCTCCACGCCGTAGATTAGAGAGAAGACGACCACGATCATCATCAGAAGGGCAAAACCTCCGTTACACACACGCAGTATCATCATCTGCCAGAATAATGATAAGGAAAACGTCCCAGGTTTAATGCTTTCAAACGCCGCCACAGCCATCCTACTGCAAAGATGGACAGTGAAAAATGGCTACTCTTATTTAGCCTACCTTTATCAAACAGGTAAGATTTTTTATTAATACAATCCCCCCCCCCCCCCCTCCATCTCTCTCTTTCTCTCAGATACCGCACTCTCCTGCTACCACTTGTGTTTATATATATATACTTTTAGAAATATCCCCAGAAACAAGGTATATCGGGTTTTGTACGGTTATCTGGGAACAGTTTGGTATCTGGGAACATGCGCATGTTCATAGATCCAAGGTAAGTTTGAACATTCAAGAAAATGTAAGTTTCGCCTCCTCTAGGGAACGAATTAGGTCAAACTGTATTTGTTTCTAGGTCAACTGTCTTTTACGAACCGTTTGAGAATGTTTTAGAACCGTTTGTTGACGCCTGATAGTGTCCTCACTTGGTTTAATAAAATTTAAGAATCCAAGAAGGCAAATGGGTTTTTGAGAAGGACGGAGCGCTATGTTGTAGATAAACATTCTGTATATATTTACAGTGAAATTGCGCTCTTTCAGTCACTATTTAAAACTGTTTTAAGCATGTCCTCAGAAATAAGGTTGTTTTCGCCTACATAATATATTTATTTATATATATTTGTTGTTGTTTTTTTGTTTTTTTGTTTTGTTTTTTACATTATTTATATATACAAGTAGTAGCAGTAGCAGAAGCTTGCAGTATCTGATGTTCTCACTGTCTACCGTCTGCCTTGTGTAGTTTGAACACTTGCACGTCACAACAGTTCAGTGGGACATCTTTGGGGTCTTTGGTAGGATAGGGTAGGGTCTATTTTATTTTTATCAACCCGAAACGAAAAACCTTACGAGCAATTGGTTTCACGGGTTCTTTCTCTTACCGTCTTTGGCAGCTGCTATTTTTAGCTCCAGAATGTTGGCCGGCCAGCCAACGGCTGTTGCTATTGATAGGCACAACAACTACGTAATTGATCCATTTAAAAAATATTTTTTCCACAGATTTATTTTTTATTGTAAGCTGCTTTTTTCAGTGGGGCAACGCTCACTGTGAACGTCAAAAAGGATCTGTGGAGGGGCCGTGGTCAATGTCAGTCTCTTTAACACTACTTATAATTAACCCGCACTTGCTGCGGGTACTCCGCTAGGAAAAAATAAATGAATATGAATAGACCGTGACCTTGTCCTCCCTGCTGTCGAACCTATCCACCACAATCAGCTGCGTGGCTAGCATGACGAAGTTGAGAGCACTGAAGGCGATGAAAGCCAAGGTCGACTTGCTCAGGAACTGACGGTCACCGCCTGGTGTTTGCGAGATGTGGAATGCCTGGTTTGGTGGAATCACACAAAATGACGTTTGAAGTACAAATTAAACAGGGAGAAGGGGGCGATGTGACTGATTGTATACGTGCAAGATTTGCCAATACAACAAAAGTTTGCAGGTTTTGTATTCTCCTTATGATGTGTTTTATTCGTCTTGTATATTGGCATTACTACTGGTATTTTATGTGCTTATTGCTTCTGTATGTTTTAAACCTTTCGCGACGCTTATGCAGGTTAAGTTGTAAATACGTTGTTGTGTCTTTTTTTTTTGCTGTAAATGTGGGTACTGTGTTTAAACTGTCTGCCATTATTTAACTTGTGTACATATAGTATATAGTCACCTGTTATGTTTTTAGGCTTTAGATGTTCTCTGTATATAATTGTGTGTGGAGGGGGGAGGGGGGGTGTTTGCGTGTGTGTGAGTGTTTGTGTGTGAGTGTGTGTGTGGGAAGCGAGATAAGCTCGCCTGCAAACACAGACGAGGTACCGCGCTATACAAATACTTTAAAAAAAAATTAATAATAAATAATCATAAAAACAGAGAGAGGCGATTGAGCATCGTCCTCATAAAACTGGCCCAGGAAAAAACACCACAACAACATGCCGCTTTACTCATCTCGCGGTAATTATGTGAAACTACAAATAAAACATTGAACATTGTACAGAAGACGTAGGGACGGGAAAAGAAGACTGTCAAGCATAACTGGTGAAATAACAAACAATGGAAAGTTTCAGCTAGCCTGCATGAAAGTGGCGTCAAAGTACTAATGAAGTGGGGTATACTACCAACAATTACCGTGTTCTTCAGCCTGCAGTTGGGGCAGAACTGATGATGAGCGAGACGAAGTCTAAAACGTTTTTACAGGCAGCAGATTTGACAAGAAAAGAGACCTCTGCTTTGTCATAGGGATTAGATGAGTGTGTGTGTGTGGAAGGTGGTGAGGAGAAAGAGGAAGGGGAAAGGGGTAAAGGGAGTTAAGGGGTTAGAGTACAGTACACACCTCCGCCCAGAAACAGACGATGAGGGAGAATCCAGTGATGATGACTGGGAAGTAAGCACTCCACAGAGAACTTGCCACTTGCTCTGAAACCTGCCACTAAACACATACGTCAACATATGCATTACGTCACTCTTAACGTCATTTGCTATTTCGACATCCTAAAAGTAAGACTATAAACAATGACTCACTCACTAACACAAATGAAGCAACTAGTCACATAACGTCATCATACTACGTCAAATGAACAATACGTCACGGCCAGTCAGAATATGGAAAGTCATCATGTGTATTCCAAAGTGAACAAAGTGATGACGGCAAGATATCATAACGTCACTATCAAACGAAGTTCATGCATTAGGTAACGACAAATCTCTGCCAACAATATTATTCAATACGAGGTCCAGAGGCGAAGTGTGTGTGGGAGGGAGGGGTGGGAGGGGGAGTAGGGGAAGGGAGAGAGGAGGGGGAGGGAGGAGGAATAAAGAGTGAGGTTGCATAATTTTGGAAATCAAACAGTACACATCTAAATGACATCAATCACTCATTAAAGAAATATACTTAAAGAGTCAGTCTTGTTTTGAAAAATTAGTCGGAAATGATTTTATGTTTATTTATTTATCTTTTTATTTTTTGTTGCCTTTGGGGGGGGGGGAGGAGAGGGGGGGGAGAGAAAAAGAGACATTTATTTAAGATATCAACCGATAATTCGATTATGTCCTCTGGCGAAGAGTAGCGTACCTTGGTGAAGAAGTAAGCTCCCCTGAGCGTGGTGGCGCATATGACGAGGACGTAGAGAAGTTTCTGGACCGTCACCTGACACGCCTTTCGCCATGACCTCTTCTCCTCTTTCGTGTACTCGTACACTACGCACAGAACCTGCAAACAGTTCAAACATTGAATTTCGGAAATATTAAACAAAAAATTATTTCAAACAGAAAGACTTGACTGTCGTTGTCACAGAGGGCTTCGTTGTTGTTGCAGTGGTCGTCGTCATCATCATTAGCATCAACACCACCATCCATCAACAGAAGCACCACCACTACCCTTTACATAATCTTTTAATGTAAAAAGAACGATTTTCCAAGTATACTTTCATTGTCACAGAAAATCATCAAACATCCTTGCCAGGATTTTTCAAACAAACAAACAAAAAAAATTAATAAAATAAATTATTAAAATAACATAAAATAAAATAAATAAATACATAAATAATACACTGTATCATTATATGGCCCACCAGCTGCACAAAGGCCACACAACCAAGTAGTGTGAAGATGGTTCCAAAGGCGATGTAGTAGCCAATGTTCATCTCTTCACACGTCCCGCCTGAGTATTGCACCTATGTAACACACACCCACACACAACATTCAACTGCTCATCATAGCTCAGCTCACAGTCCGCTCATAGTTAGTTAATCATTATTTATAGGGTCCAGTGGACTGCAAAGAGCCGAAACAGGACCACAACTTAGTTGAAAGTTAGTTAGTTATTCATTGCTTACAAGGTCCAGCGGATTGCAAAGAGCCGAATCAGGACAACAAAATCAAGACCATAACTTCGCTGAAAGAGGACTCTCCCCTGATCCGCATAAAAGATCTGCCTAAACAACCCTAGTGGTAACACTGAAGGCATTCCATTAGCCGGTCACTTTACAGTAAAGACATCCCACGCAGGGGACGCTGATGCTGTACTCTAATTAATTTACAAAAACAAAATAGAATACAAACATCATTATAAAATATCAATAAAACACATACATATAAAATGCCTACATTTCAAAATAATAACATCATAGGAAGCCTCAGTGACCATTTGGCAGAATGCGTCCAATATTCCCAAGCTGATCCAACAGACCTCACAAACAAACGAGGAGTTTGTCCCGGAAGAGTTTTCAAGAAAAAATGTAGGTGACTGGTCTAGCGAAGAAGAAGATAGTATAGTAGATTGATAGAACACAGTAGGAATGAGAAAGAACAAAGGAGAAAGACAGCGACAGTGGGAATTTAAAGCACTAAATTTCCAGAAAATTGGGATATTAATTATACTGAAACCCCCGGCACCTCCACGGGGGGATTGGTTGAAAGAGGACCCCGGATCCGTATAAAAGATCTGCTGAAACAACCCTAATGGTAACATCGAAGGCACTCTACAACCGGTCACTTTACAATAGAGGCATCCCACGCAGGGGACGCTGAGGCTGTACTCTAATGTATCGAACCCCCATTTACAAAATCAAAATAGTATATAAACATCATTATATAATATGAGGAATAATACCATAGAAAGTCCTAGTGACCATTAATGGTAGAAAGCCACCCTCAAGCTAACCCAACAGACCCCAGGCACAGACGAGCAGTTTTGGGAGAGTTCTCAAGAAAAAAGGTAGGTGACTGGTCTAGCGAAGAAGATAGAAGATAGTAGATTGATAGAACAGATTAGAAATGAGAAAGAATAAATGAGAATTACAGTCCGCTCATAGAGATGCTCAGGGTTCAAGGCATTTTTTTAGACGTTCCGCGAAATTGTCAGCGTAATGATCGCTGTCCGAAAAATTATATAAGCCCAATTGAAATGCTTTTATCCCATTCTTTTTCTGGGCCCGCTTCATGAAGGCAGTGCCCGGCCATGTCCTCCCCCTCGGTTCTTATAATGCCTTCCTGGGTCCTATAAGCAGAGCCAGGTATCCGCAAGTGGGCAGACTGGGGTGTGTTGGGCAGTGGGCTTGTTTGTTTACGCCGTTTGGTGGTTACCCATCCATACCAACTAGCCTCGCTCCATGTTGTTGTTAACAAAACATTTCTAAACCATTCCGTTACTGCGCCACCCAAAATATACTCTACTACAAAGCTTGGGATTTTAGTTTGAATTTTGTTACAGACCAAGCACAGACACTGCCCATCCTGACAGGTTCCGTGTCCGGAGCAGTTGCCAGGGCAACGTGAGTTGTCCATCTGCGTGACGTCATAGGCCCCTGGCGTCAAATCCACCGTGGTGACGTCACCCAAGCTCAGGCTCAACGTGGACAGGATGACGTCATGAAGGGAGGGTGTGTAGGCCATAGGCAGGTCTACAAAGAACACAGGAGATTTAAAATAAGGAAGTTAGGAAGTCAACAAATAAATAAACAAATGGTGTGTTCTACTGTATGTGGCAATAACAAACGAAGAGAGATGAAAAAGAACAGTGACACAGTGACATCCGACAAGGCATGCACACAGCAAAGGAGAACTGGATAGAAGATCAGTGCTATGAAATAGAGAACAGTCTGAACAAGAAAACAGCAAGAAGGACTTTCAGACTGTGAAGCGGCTGACAAGTGTTAAACAACCCAAAGTCTCCACGATCAAAGCAAGTCTGGCACATGTCTTACAGAAGAACAAGAAGTCTTGGATAGATGGACAGAGTACTGCTCTGACCTTTACAACCACACACCAAACGGAGACATATATATCATGTGTTTGTAGACTTCAAGAAAGCGTTTCACCGAATCTGGCATTTAGTTCTGTGGGCAACCATGAGAGATTACAACAGTAGCCCTAACATTATTGAAGTCATCGAAAGCCTGTATGACAAGGCTACCCGTGCAGTCTTCTACAGCAGCGCCATCGGGAACTGATTCAGAACAACAATCGGCGTGCGTCAAGGATGCCTACTCTCTAACACTCTTCAACAACTTCCTGGAGGGCACCATGTCAGAAGCCCTTGCAGATCACGAAGGCGCCGTCAGCAAAGGGGGTAGAACAATCTCCAACCTCCGGTTTGCGGATGAAATTGATGGATTGGCTGGAGAAGAACAACAACTTGAAAAGCTGGTACAGAGGCTTGACATCACCTCCAGGGCCTTTGGAATGGAATTAATAGCAGAGAAGACCAAAATGGCCCACACCACCAATGGCATCAACACGGACATAAAAATTCAAAACCAATCCCTCAACACGGTGCATAGCTTCAAATATTTAGGAGCCATTGTATCAGACAATGGGTCCCGACAGGAAGTCCTCCTCAAGTTCGCACAAACAACTGCTGCCCTGAAAAGGTTGAAGCCCAATTGGAAAGACAGGACCATCAGTCTACACTCAAAGGTAAGGCTGCTGCGCTCTCTTGTCATCTCCATCTTCCTGTACGCTGGGACCCTCACAGCAGACCTACAACGAAGAATACAAAGCATGGAGATGGGTGCTATCGAAGACTTCTGGGCATTTCTATATCCAGCACATCATCAACGACGAAGTTTGACAGACCATCAAACAAGCCATAGGACAGCACGATGACATGCTCACAATGATGAAGAAACGGAAACTCCGATGGTATGGCGACCTCACCAGAGCATCAGGCACTGCAAAGACCATCCTGCAAGGCACGGTGCAAGAAGGCAGAAGAAGAGAGAGACAGAAAAAGAGGTGGGAGAACAACATTCGAGAATGGACTGGTTTAACATTGAGTGAAGCCATGAGGGTTGCTGAGGACAGAGAAAGATGGTGTACGCTGGTTAAACGATCCTCTGTGGTGCCCCAACGACTTTCGAGCTGTGGGATAGGATAGGATAGGCAATTAATCTGCAAATGGAAAGGGTTAAACAAGGTTTACGGTATAGATCTGGTTAAGTTCAACTGAGGATCTTACGAATCACCGTTATTCCCCCTCACCATTGTATGACCATGGGAAACCCCACTACGACCTACACAGTAGCATATATATAGTTACATTACATTTTGTCAGTGTTGTGTTTAAAAAACCGTGTATAAAAAACAACTGCTGTTCTCGTTTTAGTTTTAGTATGGACAACACAGAATCAAAAGGCCACAAGATCACGCACGCCAGCCTCACAGATACTTTTAACATTCACAGTGAGTGCTATCCCATCAGAAAATATAGGATAAACCAAACCTCTTTCAAAAGTGCAGTTGTTGGTTTGTTGTTTTTTTAATATATAAATCGATAACATTGATTTACTTATGTGACTATCACTGGCATCAATGCACCTCACGTTTTTACCCTGAGGAAACCTTTTACGCAATGAAAGCCGACATTGGACACTTTTATACCACTCTTTTCCATTTCTTTTCTTCTGCAATTAAATAGCACCAATGTTGCTTTTAAAATTACCACCGCAGCGACACTGTTGATAGTAGGCATAGTTGTTCGTTTGCGTTAACAAGGAAGAAACAGACTAAAAGTCAAATCTTAGCGTTCTGTTTGAGCAACGATCACCCACTATATAATCTTTTCATGTGACAACAGCGCAGTTTTCCAAATAAACACTGTGTAATCAACAAACGTTTTTAATAACCCCGGTCATTTTAACTATCATGTGGCTGGTAAATATGGATACAGCACGTGCCAAGGTAAGGCCTACAGGTGCGACACAAGTGTAGGCTAAAGTTTGCACCTGATAACTATGGAGTTCCCTTCGTAAAATATTTATTTTCACCACTTTCATCTAAAGAGCTGCTCAAGGTGCTTATCCGATACAGGATCTAACTCCAAGTCGCCCGAGGCGCCCACTGGCCGCCTTTGGGCACATCGTGTGACACCCAGACGACTCAGCACAATCCGGTGAAGGGACCTGGTGCTTGCTGTGTGTATTTATGCAGCTGGCACTCACATGAGCGTCAGGATCTTTAATGGCCTTGCAATGGAATGCGTGCGTGCACAGACTAGACCTTAAGAGTCTTATTCGAAGGACGCTTGCGTATCGTATACTTATTAATAAGCGTAGGCATAATATAGCCTAGTTTGTAGTATTTAGACGGTGGAACAGCGGAACTTGGCTTCCTATACTATCCTATCCTGTCCCGTAACTCGAAGATCGTTGGGGCACCACAGATGATCGTTTAACCTGCGTACTCCATCTTTCTCTGTCCTCAGCAACCCTCATCGCTTCGCTCAGTGTCAAGCCAGTCCATTCTCGAATGTCGTTCTCCAACCTCTTTTTCTGTCTCTCTCTTCTTCTGCCTCCTTGCACCGGAATACAGATACAATGAAGTGCGCTACGGCTTCTTCACGTCTGCTACTGCTCGAGTCAGCGCACAATTGTTTTCCCAGTGCGTGAGTGATTTAAAAAATGGGATAAACCAACTGTCTTGTCCCACAAAAAAAAATCAAATAAAAAAAAAATCAAATAAAATACGTGTTATTCAATCAAATTAAAACCTTGTATTATCTCCATTTTATTCTTATTCATTGTTTGTTTTGTGTGGCCGAAAATAACGTTTTCAAATAAATCTTTCCGAGGAATACTCATTTCATATTTGTCTTATTAAAAGTCTAAATATTACATAAAGTGACGATTACACTCGTACGTTTCAGACTGAAGTTTAAAGGTTTTCTTTTTTTTTTTTTTTTTACTGTCCAAACACGCAGTTTAGATGATAACAACTATCTCACCTCAGTAAAATAATAATTGGTTCTTCTTTTACCTGTTCAAGGTAACATTTTATCGTCCGAAGTCCTGTTCCTCTAATCCTAAAACTGTGACAGATCAACACAACTGTCGAGAGAGTGAAGTTATCGAAGGCAGAAAGAAGACCAACGTTAGATTCTTTTTTTTAAAAGAGAGAGATAAAAAAAGAAGGTAATTTGAGTTTATTTTTATTTATATATTTTTTTGCACCGATTTAACGATGATGAGGATGATTTGTCTTGTGTAGCATAAAAATCATCTATTGTTGACAAATCCTAACAGTGTTTTCTTTCATTTAAATGTCCACAACCGCCTAAATGTTTAAGAACAAACCAAAGAGCTATATATTGATGTTGACACCATGACTCAAGTATTGTCCACTATTCACAAGCTTCACAGAGTGCTACGTAAAGACTTAACATTCTTTAAATGCTGCAGAAATTCAAACTGAAGAATTTTAGCTTTGAAAATCTGCACTATATTTAGAACGTTGATCTAGCTCATTCACACAAATAAAATTGTCCGTAACTACCTAATAATGCAGGCTTACGGGAATCCTTAACCAGGAAAATCCACTGTACACAAGAGTTCAAATTAAACTGACTAATGAGAAATATTTAATAACTAGCATTGAAAACTCACACTATATTCCAAGTGTTCAACATCAAATCAACCCGAAGTGAACACGTCAAATGAAATCCACCCGAAGAGAACAGCCAGTTCGCTTTAGTCACCTGTAATAAATTGACATCAACTGAGTCCTTTACAAGATAGGCTACCGGTACAGTCTGTGACCTCATTCACCCTCAAAACTATTCTACAGTATAAATACAACTCTCGCCACTTCAAAACAGCGACACCACGTAATGTATGGACCTGATAACGAAACCACCGGCCCTGAAAACTAGAAATTGTATGTCTTTAAATGAAAACTTGTAAGTAGTATTCTTATTTAACCTACACAATACTGTTCACAGTCTGTGGCACAACTTCAAAACATCGCAATCGACACCACTTCCCCTAATTACAAGACGCTGATGACAAACCACTGGCCTTGAACACTGTCTGAGTATTTAATTTTTAAAACTTAAAAATGAAGCTAGCAGTGCGTTGTACTAGACTGGATTACGTGAAAGTTCTGTTTTGGAGAGGTTGGTAGATCCTATTCATCCTGGTCTTGGGTGCCACTGCCCCGACGCGGCAGTGGTTTCACTAATAACGCGGCCTGAATTTGATGAAGTTGATAGTGATGATGATGATGATGATGATGATGATGATGATGATGATGATGATGATGATGATGATGATGATGATGATGATGATGATGATTTTGTTATTGTCCACATGTAATAGCATGCGGCAGGGATAGCTCGGTGGTTACAGCGTATGACTATTTGTGAGTGCGTCTTGGGCGACGTGCGTTCGAGTCCTGACTTCAGCTAACTATTGTGTGATTGCTGGATATTACGGGCCAGCGCATTCAGAAGCTCTCTGAGCTTGTAAGTGCGCTATATAAGAGAAATTTCTTTCTTTCTTTCTTTTAATACACCAGAAAACTCCATTATTATTATTATTATTATTATTATTATTATTATTATTATTATTATTATTATTATTATTATTATTATTACTATCATCATCATCATCATTATTATTACTATTATTAGACGTGTACAATGTAATTATGTACAGTGTTAAGGATGTCTCAATAAAGACCAGCTGCACATGGTACACTTTTATAAACGCTTGGGTGATAACAGAGAGAAAGTATTCCTGGTCTATGGTGATAATCATGCTCCATTCCCTCTATCCACCCCTATTAGCCTTATTACACACACACACACACACACACACACACACACACACACATACACACACACACATACACACACAAACAAACACATACACACATATATATATATATACGCACGCACGCGATCACCCAACCACCCACCCACACACACACACAATAAATATATCAAAAAATGTACAAAAAAGACTCAAAATCTTTGGTCAGTATGCTATTTCCACACTGCGACCAAACAAATACCAGTCTCTTCAGATTAGTTTATGCTAACATCAGAGACCGGTATACAAACAGTATTATTACGATATGTTTGCTCACGGCGTGGCTACCTGTGATCGTCTGATCTCTTGTGGCAGAGTTATCATTGCTGATATTGTTACTGTCTGTACATGTAAGCTGTACCTAATGTTACTACTATCAGTAACAAACCAGACAGCCATAGACCAGACATTCTTGATCAGTGATGTCACACATGCTGACCACAACATTTTCAAGGCCCCAGACTGTCTAGGTCTGTCTCATACAGCGTAGCTGAGATTAGACCAGACCAGAACAACGCCTCGTCTAGATCCAGCTACGCTTCCGAGAGAGAAGCTATCAATTTATAGTACTACTAGTGGTTTTGTACCCTGGCAAGCCAGGGTACACAGGTTGCTGTTTAAAATGTAGACAGAGAGACAACTCGAGCAATGCATTGAACTATTTTAATTTAAAATGATAATTGCAATGTACTGCAGAACAGAGTATAGGTGCATGTTTGAGTAATGCGCTAAAATATTTTATTTTAATTTAGTATTTATGTTAGGCAACGTATTTTTAAATGTCATACCTTTATTTAAAAATATTAGGCATGATATTTATTGCAATGTACTTACACATACAGCCGACGCTGTTGTCAAATGTCGTCTGCAAAGTTATATGTGACGTCACGTTTGGCGCTCGAATGGGATTCTTGCAAGATTGTTTGCGAATGAATTTTTGTGCGCATATAAGTATGGATGAAAAAGAAAGTGAACAGGTAACCTTCAGCTGTAAGATTGGTGACATGAGTGCAAAAGTGTTTTGAATGGAAATAAAACAAAATTTGCGGTATTACGGAACGGCACGTTCTTGACACGGGTTGAATCGGAAGCGCACGGAATGAGGCTATTGCAGTTTGTGGACATTTTGTTTATTTATTTATCTCAGAAACGGTTAAACGTTCGGTAAGGAAATGTCGGCTAGAACGATTTCGCGGGTTTTGAGCGCACAGCAGGCCGATCCGCAGCGCCCAGCACCTGCCCAGATCAGCGTCCATACCGGACAAACTTTACAGTAGAGGCGAAGAAGGACTTCCGGCTAAGCAATTTATATATATAGATACAACAAGAAATGGCTGTCTATCTAGATCTGTGCAAAATATTGAATGAAAACGTCTCACGAAGTCTGTACTAGACAGAAGCTATCAATTTGTTATAGTACACTACAGCAACAAAACATCTGCGCAGCATGGTGCAGTAACTAACACTATCAATAATGCAATCTATTGCCGTATTGGACACGTTATGTTTGATGTTAGAAGTCCTGAATGTCTGGCTACACATCATCCCAAGGACAGCACCATGGGGGCCTAAATACCTCAAACCTCTTTCTGAACTCGACAAACGTTCAGGGCTCGAAATTAGCGGGGGCCCGGGGCCAAAAACCCGCAAAGTTGATTTCGGGCTCGGAAAGTTGAAAAACGAAGGGCCCGCTTGGCCCGCAAAATAATTCATCTGCTACAGCTAGCTCTACTCGGCAGTTTCGTATTTGGGCCAAGGGAAGCAACCCACACCGGTGCCCTAAATTTGGACAGAAAAAAAAAACAGAGAAAAGAAGCGAAATCCCTTTAATTTTGCACTCAAAAGTTTTATATACACTTCAATATCTTTTTTAATATAATAAACAAAAAGCTATGGCACAGCATAAGCGCAAAATATCCATCATTGCAAGTACGAAAGTATGGCTACATATCGTCGCCATACAGTTGCTAAAACAATCGGCGATGGCGTATTTTCCAATTTTTGGGAAGCGAAAGACGCCAGAAGAAAACGTCGACGAAAGGAAAGAACAAGAAAAAGAGAGAAAAAAGAAGTATGAAGAGGAAAAAAGATCAAGGAACTACAATGAAGGGTGGAAAAAAAGATTTCCATGGCATGGCCTTGAAGTGAACGAGGAAGAGTTCTGTTAAGTTTAGTTCCCTTTCATGGTTTTGTTTTGAACTTTTGTGCATTGAGGTCAGATTTTTTGTTAGGTTACTCATATTAAAAATTTAATGATGTGTATTGTGCAATACTCAGTCACAAAACTGAAAAGTATTATACAAGAGACTCACTTGATTTTTTTCTATTTTGTTTAATGGCCATTTCAGGCTCGCTAGTCACTAGAATATGTGTGTCACTGAATGTGTGTGTGTGTGTGTGTGTGTGTGTGTGTGTGTGTGTGTGTGTGTGTGTGTGTGTGTTTTCCCCTTTTTTGTTGGTAATGTTTGAAAGTGAAAGAAAAGGCAAATAAAAATGACATCACTCAGCAAAATTGGAAATTCAATTGTTTTTATTTTAGATTATAAGACAAATTGTACTTTCTTCTTATTATATTGTCAATAATTCTTTTGTTTTTTTGTTTGCATTATTTTTCAAGTTGGGCCCCGAAAGTTGCTTGTGGGCCCTCAAATTTTTCAATCAAGGGGCCCGGGGGCCCCCCCCCCCCCCCCCCCCCCAAAAAAAAAAAAAAAAGTTAATTTCTAGCCCTGAACGTTGCACTCAATCCTTGGAGTAGGTGCTCCAAAAATACGCAATCAGAAGACGAAGAAGAAAGAAGAAGACTCAAAATGGCCTAATCACTTATCAAGGAGAATCAGCTTTTATGCGTCAAACTTAAACGCGAAACCCCCGAAAGTCTACTGAACCTTCACTATGATAACAGCGCTAGTCAACGGAAAGAAGAAAAGAAAGAAGAAGAAGAAGAAGCAAAGATAGGTCTACAAACTTGTACAAGTTCAGCCAAGTAGAGCTCTAGCTGGGTAAATCACCTTAGATCTAAAAATGAATTTCTCTAAAATAAGAGTTTGAAAAATGTTTTTACATTACCTGATCTGTTCTGTTTGCTTTGTTTCACATCGTGTATTTGTTTATTTCAAGCAGCCGGAAAACAAGAAAGCATATTAAAATCAACCCATTGTCACAAAATTCGGACGCCATTTTGGTTTAACTATTTGACGTCAGAATAGCCCGTCTTGAGCATACACGGTATTTGACGATTTTTCACGACAGAAAGGTGCATGAATGGCGCGTTTGATAATTGGATAATTGAGGAAAAAAAGCTATGAAAATAATAATGTCCAACACTCAATTTCTACGCGCCGTTGTAGATTTGATCTGATGTGATTCGGGACATTCTTATCTTTTCAATAAAGAAGGCGTTAATGTTTTTTTTTAAACCAACCATTAGTTCTAGAAAAGAAGTTCCCACTCGAGGACGAGTTCAGTGGGTAGATTACCGTCCCCGGACACAGTGCGTATAGGGGACTTTCGAGGACGAGAAATATCGAGAAATATCGAGGGGTATTTGACAGAAAGATCAACCAATGGTAAAGTAATTGTCCATCTTTCATTGAAAGGAATGAGCAAGGTCTATCCTATCCTATCCCGTAACTCGAAAGTCGTTGGGGCACCACAAATGACCGTTTAACCAGCGTACTCCATCTTTCTCTGTCGTCAGCAGTCCTCATGGCTTCGCTCAGTGTCAAGCCAGTTCATTCTGTTGTCTTCCCACCTCTTTTTCTGTCTCCCTCTTCTTCTGCCTCCCTCTTCTTCTGCCTCATTGTCATGGATTCTTCAGTAGTTTGTACTTCTATGCTCCTTGTACATTGCCTTGCAGGATGGCCTGATGCTTTGGTGACGTGGCCATACCATCGGAGTTTCCGATTTGTTTACCACTGTGAGCATGTCATCGTATTGTCCAATGGCTTGTGTAATGGTATGCCGGACTTTGTGATGTGCTGGGAATGAGAAATGCCCATAAGTCTTGACGAGCAAGGCATGAAGTCAAGAAAGAAATAAGAAAAATAAAAGAAATTTAAAAAAAAGATATTACAAAGCGCGCATGAACAAATAGTTGCGGTTCATTGCTCACTACTTCCCTCCTGAAAACAAACCAAACTAAAGAACACATGCCTGTCAGCTTACCGCTTTTCCAAGGATCTTTCGTTATCCAATAGTTAGAATTGAGAAAAACCTCGATTCTCTCCCCTTTCTGCGCAGACTAAGAATTCTTCAATGGTAGTCCGAACGCATCAGCTCAGGCTCTCCATCCGCTGGACAATGGGCATTCCATAAGGAAACCTCTCCATATAAAGGTCGAAGAAGAGAAAGGTAGTATGTACTTCCGAGGTCACACTCGGTGCTATGCTATTTGGAAATGTCTTCTTTTTCGTCCAAATTTATTTTTAAAAAAAAATTGTGACCAGCTAGCTTCTCTCTCTTTCTTCCTTTCTTCTTTCTAGCTCGATCTCTGCATGTTGATGGTACCATAGCCCTGGATGTTATACTTCCCTTGTTGTGACTTTGGGATACTTTATTTTGAAATGTCGCACTTCTTTCATCAATGCTGTGGTGTTTGGCGTTGCTGAAAATTAAGTCGGGTATCAATCAAATTTATAATTATAGATACAATCATACAGTTAGGCGTCGTAAATCCGTCTCATTGGAATCAAAGTGTGGAAGTAATTGTTATGGCAGCATACTGAGCACGTGAGAGAGAGAGAGAGAGAGAGAGAGAGAGAGAGAGAAGAGGGGGAAGGAGGAGAAGGAGAGATATTATATATTGCAAATATTCTTTTATATTGTTCTTATATATTTATTGTTCCTATCTTTCTGTATCTGTCTTTTCTATATAGCTATCTTTTTCAAATACGATTACGTAATTAAATAATAATAATAATAATAATAATAATAATAATAATAATAATAATAATAATAATAATAATAATAATAATAAATGTAATCGTATACTTTATTAAAAACATACAGATGCATATTGTGATACTTATAGGCGTACGTGACAATAATAATAACAATAACAACAACAACAACAATAATAATAATAATAATAATAATAATAATAATAATAATAATAATAATAATAATAATAATAATAATAAGAATTTAGTTTTGTGGCTTAAGGGAAGTAACCAACGCTCGCGTACTTTCAGTTTTGTTGTTCTATTTGTATTATCACCCTTTATGGCAGGGATTCTTGATTGAAATAATGGTGGTTGAAAAACTTTATTTATTTCAGTTTCATTAAAATTAATAAAAGAAAACAAATTTGAGGTTTGTGGGTGATCAATGTTTCATTGTATATTTTACAATGTATGATAGAAATACTAATTAAGGGTTGAATTGGTTTTAAAACATGTTCCGTTTATTTTAGATCTAATATTTCCCCCTCTTTAGTTCGTTTGTTATTGAGTTTGAGCGAATGGTTTTATCCGAAAACGGATTAGAAAAACGGCAGAACGCAACGTAAAATTATGGCTATGACGGCCTATTAGCGCCAAAACCTGATAATTACAAATATCGTAGAAAAATTACAAAAATCAAGGGATAATTACAATTATGAAGGGATAATTCTAATTATCATTGAACAATTATAAATATTTTGGCGTGATCATGTTTAATTTTTAGTTTTGGCTCCTGCAATCCGTCTGGAAATGCGAGAAACCCGAGAATTGTAACTATCACTTAATAGTTACAATTTTCACTTCATAATTACAATTTTTACGTGATCATGCTTAATTTTAACTAAGGCGGCTTACTAACGCCAAAACGTACATTTACAGTTATCAGTGATAATAGTAATTAACACGTGTTCTGCGTAATTCACAATATGACGGCCTACTAGCGCCAAAACCTGATAATTACAAATATCATGAGATAATTACAAATATCAACGACATATTTAAATTTAATCCGTAATAATTGTAATTATCAAGTGAAAATTACAATTTTCGGTTTTGACCCATTTCTAGACGGATTGCTAAAAACTTAAACTTAAAAATGATCATGCGAAGATATTTGTAATTTTTTTAATGATAATTGTAATTATCCCTTGATAATTGTAATTTTCCTAAGATATTTTTAATTATCTCATGATATTTGAAATTATCTCATGATATTTGTAATAATCAAGTTTTGGCGCTAGGAAGGCGTGGCATATACTGATAATTATTAATTAACACTGTGGATTATCGGTATCTCTATATATTACAGAGAACACGTGTTAATTTCAATTATCTCGTGATAGTGGTAACTCTCAATTTTGGCGCTAGTAGGCCGTCATATGATAATTACAAATATCTTGTGATAATTACAAATATCAACGACATATTTACAATTAACACAGAAAAATTGTAATTATCAAATAAAAATTAAAATTTTCGGTTTGGGCTCATTTCCAGACGGATTGCTAGAGCCAAAATTGAATATTAAACATGATTAGGCCTACGTGAATATATTTGTAATTTTTGAACGATAATTGTAATTATCCCTTGATAATTGTAATTTTCCTGTTATATTTGTAATTATCTCATGATATTTGTAATCAGGTTTTTGCGCTATATATATATAGGAAGGCGTGACAAATGTTGATAATTATTAATTAACACTGTAGATTACCGTGTAAATTACACAGAACACGTGTTAATTTAAATTATCTCGTGATAATGGTAACTCTCGGTTTTGGCGCTAGTAGGCCGTCATAATGTGAATTACACAGTACACGTGTTACTACATGTATTATCACTGATATCTGCAAATGCACATTTCCGCGCTAGTAAGCCACCGTAGTCCCTTATTGATTGATTGATTGATTGTTGCTTTAGGTCCAGCGGACTCTTCCGAGCCAAATCAGGACCGGACAACCCCCGATCCGCATAAAAGATCTGCTGAAACAACCCTAGTGGGAAAATTGAATGCCCTCCACCGGCCAGTCACTTTACAATAAAGACATCCCACGCAGGGGACGGCTGAGGCTTTACCCCAACTACTCGAACCCCCGGTTACAAAAACAAAATAGAATACCAACATTATAAATTATCAACAAAACATATACATATAAAATGCCTATATTGCTAAATAATAACATCATAGGAAGCCCTAGTGACCACCCGGCAGAAAGCGTCCAACACTCCCAAGCTGATCCAACAGACCTCATACACAAACAAGGAGTCTTGTCCAGGAAGAGTTTTCAAGAAAAAAGGTAGGTCATTGATCTAGCGAAGAAGAAGATAGTATAGCAGAGTGATAGGACAGAGCAGGAATGGGAAAGAGCAAATGAGAAAGACAGCGACAGTGGGAATTTAAAGCACTAAATTTCCAGAAAGTGGGGATACTATTTATACTGAAACCCCCGGAACCCCAACGGGGGTTAGTCCCTTATTAAGCATTGTCATGTAAAAATTGTAATTATCAAGTGAAATTATGTGATCATTACAATTTTCGGTTTGGGCGCATTTCCAAGTGGATTGCTAGAGCTAAAACTGAAAATTAAACATGATCACGCGAAGATATTTATAACTGTTCAATGATAATTATAATTATCCTATGATATTTGTAATTATTTCATGATATTTGTAATTATCAGGTTTTGGCGCTAGTAGGCCGTCATAATGTACTAACACATTGTGGATTTCAATTAAACGCAGTGGGTTAGTGGCCAGTTTCCTATGCCGAAGGTCGCGGGTTCGGTTCCCTTTAGGGGCGAAATTTTGTGATTTAAGTACGAGACTATATTCAGGTCACCGAGGGTTTTCTCCGGGTACTCTGGTTTCCTCCCTCCCTTTAATAACAGTATTGGATGCAGCCAATCTAAATTTCACAAAAAAAAATTCTATTTCCTTTCCGTCTTCTGATTGCGACTTTACACCACATGTTTGAGTGATGGATGCCTGTTGTATTATGTAGGAGTGTCTGTAACATGTTAGCCTGTATATTGGTTTTAGATTACCGCGCTTTGAGTCTGATTTAAGAATAAGGCGCCTATAGCATCCATTATTATTATTATTATTATTATCATCATCATCATCATCATCATCATCATTATTATTATTATTATTATTATCATCATCATCATCATCATTATTATTATTTTTATTATTATTATTATTATTATTATTATTATTATTATTATTAAAAATGTTCTAAAAAGTGTGAAAAAAATCCACACACGCACACACACACATTAATACAATAAAATAAAGTACAGAGTAAACACAATAAAAGACACTGACAGAACTTACACCAGATGCATGCAGATCCATACAATTATCACCATACTTTACAGAACGAGTTTATTCAATCTTTGCAATTTGAGACCTCTCTGTCGGATTAACTGGGTTAATTGAAAATAAAGAAGTCGTTGTTATTATAATCGATATAGTTCAGAACCTATCCCTGTCACCCTGACCCTGACCTTGACCAACACGTACACAGTGCACTGATTTTTAGTACAGATGCACCAGTCCGGTACTCGCGATAAGAAGGAAGTTTTAGCTGAGCTTCTTTGGAATCTTGAGCATGCAGCTTACAGCAAGTACAATGAACTCGAATTTTTACAAGAATAAGAGGAGGAGCAAAAAACTTGGTACCTTGAAAATGTTGTGATGAGGTAAAACGACTTGATGAAAGTAGATAACACCTGGTCTTGGGAGAAAACTCCTTCAGCGGACTGGTAGGTTTACAGGGCAAAGAAGAAGAAGAAGAAGAAGAAGAAGAAGAAGAAGAAGAAGAAGATTGTGTGCGTATTTCTAGACGCGCGGACACTATTCTTTCTTTCTTTAACAGTAAAACAAATGTGAAAGGAGAACAGTTGGTGTTTAAATGTCACCCGACTGATGCCAACCTTCAAGGCTTTGGGCAGGGCAATGGTAAAGTTGAAGATTGTCAGCCACAGCACACCAGCATTGACAGTCTCACTTTGGTATTAATGTGCAATATATTTCTGAAAAGATAGCTCTTGACAGTTATAATTGTTAAGAAGTTGGTTCACACCCCTTCCCCTACTCCCACTTATTTTCATGTGCAGAAGAATAAGAAAGTGTATGTTCAGTTTTCATTAGAGGATCCTTTCTTTTCTTCCAAAGACCACTTTCTGTCAGACCATCAATTACGTTACATTACATTACATGATTATTGCTTTAGGTCCAGCGGACACTTCCAAGCCAAATCAGGACCGGACAACCCTTGATCTGCATAAAAGATCTGCCGAAACCACCCTAGTGGTAAAACTGAAGGCACTCCACCAGCCAGTCACTTTACAATAAAGACATCCCACACAGGGGACGCTGAGGCTATACTCTAATTTATCGAACAAAAATAAAATAGAATACGAAAATCATTATAAATTATCAACAAAACACATGCATATAAAATGCCTACATTGCCAAATAATAACATCATAGGAAGCCCTAGTGACCACCTGGTAAGAAAGCGTCCAATATTCCCAAGCTCATCCAACAGACCTCACACACAAATAAGGAGTTTTATCCCGGAAGAGTTTTCAAGAAAAAAGGTAGGTGACTGGTCTAGCGAAGAAGACGACAGTATAGCAGATTGATAGAACAGAGTAAGAATGAGAAAGAACAAATAAGAAAGACAGCCACAGTGGGAATTTAAAGCACTAAATCTCCAGAAAGTGGGGATACTATTTATACTGAAACCCCCGGCACCCCAACGGGGTTGGTCAGACCATCAATATAGGCTCGATATTTCCTGCTAAGAAAATTGTGGACAAGTGGATGGAGGTGACAGATTGTAATAGATAAGGATTGAAGAAGTGGAAGAAACACAATGAAGGAGCTGGAGGAGGACAAAAAAGAGAGTAGAACAGATCAGGAAAGGACGATGAGAAGATGAAAAAGAACTGAGATGATGAAATCCTATCCTATCCTATCCTGTCCCGTAACCCGGAGGTCGTAGGGGCACCACAGATGATCGTTTAACCAGCATACTCCATCTTTCTCTGTCCTCAGCAGCCCTGATGGCTTCGCTCAGTGTCAAACCAGTCCACTCCCGAATGCTGTCCTCCCACCCCCACTCGACTCCCTCCTCCTCCACCTCCCTGCACTGTGCCTTGCAGAATAGTCTTTGAGATGAGGAAAACACAAAGAAAAGACAAAACGAGTGAAAGGGGGAGGCAACGAAAAAAAAAAAGAAAAAAGAAGAGAAAGATGTGCTGAAGAATGAAGTTCTTGGGATAAGGAAAGTTGCATGAAAAGATAAAGACAAGAGAATGAGAAATTAAGATGACAATGCTGAATTGAGAGTGCATGTATATAGTTTACAGCAGATTTATTAATTGGCATCACATACACTTATATTTATTCTCTCACTCATATTAAAAAAATAAAAAAACACAACAACAAACATAAAAAAAAAAAACTTTCTCCCAGCTCCAAGTGTGCATTGTTTTCTTTCTAAGGCATTAAAACTGCATATATTATTTTATATTTAGTCTGAACTCACTTTGGTGATCAGACGTAAATATAAACAACAAACTGCATATGTATACTGTGGAGAATTAAAGCAAAACCATGATCATCAAAAAGCAATCAACGTCATAATCTTAATCTCGTATTTGTTGATACTTTCATTTTCCGACTTAATATCTTAATAACTTTACATTTTGTTAACATTCAGAAGCTCATCATTTCCCCTTCTCGTCAGTGAAAAAGTCGTTTTAAAAACATGAAACTGATAGTATTCACACTAAAAACTGCTTCCATGACATATTAGCATATTTGAATTCTTCATTCGTTTCCTCACATAATGCGTAGGTCCAATCCAGCTTGACATTTACATGCATACATATCACATCACAACTTGAAATGCATTCACCCCACACTGAAAGTAATAATTACAATAAAATGAAAATTATCCACCATAGGATGGCAAGAAATAAAACTGTAATGAACTGTGGTGAGCATGTGAGTGCAGTTAAATAATAATAACACAATATAAACATTGTGTAAATAAATAACAATACATTTATTAATGATGACGTAATAATAATAATAATAATAATAATAATAATAATAATAATAATAATAATAATAATAATAAAACCATGTTTCAGTCTAACAATAATAATAATAACAACAATAATAATAATAATAATGTGCACATAAATAACAACATAAAGTATAGTTAGTTAGTTAGTCATTGTTTATAAGGTCCAGAGGATTGCCAAGAGCTGAATCAGGACCACAACTTGGTTGAAAGAGGACTCACCTCTGATCCGTATAAAAGATATGCTGAAACAACCCTAATGGTAACACTGAAGAAACACCACCTGCCGGTCACTTTACAATAAAGGCAGCCCCTTCTAATTTATCACACACCCCCCCACTCCCCCCTCTTCCCGTTTACAAAAACTAAATATAATATAAACATCATTATAAAATATTATCAAAACACATACATATTAAATGCCTACATTGCTAAATAATAATACCATAGAAAGCCCTTGTGACCATTTGGCGGAAAGCGTCCAATATCCCTAAGGTGACCCAACAGACCCCATACGCATACGAGAAGTTGACACATATGAGAAGTTTTGGGAGAGTTTTCAAGACAAAAGGTAGGTGACTGGCATATTGAAAGAGTGAATACTTCTAGACAACAGAAAAGAAAAGCTAAGGCAAAAATACAAGGGGTGCTAGAAAAAAAGAAATTTGAAGCACTCAATTTCCAGAAAGTGGGGGGAAATGTATACTTAAAGATCCCTCGGTACCCTCACGTAAAGTATGAATGTAATGTAATGTAATAATACTGCTACTACTAAATTAAATAACACAAAGTATCAATATTAATTATAATAAAAGTAATAATCATAATAATAATAATAATAATAATAATAATAATAATAATAATAATAATAATAATAACAACAACAACAACAGGTGAGCTGAATGCCTTATGAACATACTATTACATACAAAGAGTATAATATACTTTGCGTGGCAATAGATGATTTGAAACAACGCCTTTAGAAATATAATACACATAATATAGGAAAATAGAATACAACTGCAGAATTGAATCATCACATACTTTATATGTACACAATATCAGTCTTTGGACACCATGTGTGTATTCCACTTGACTTCATTAGCCTAGTTCATTTAGTTACATTATTAAAAGCCTTGTTACTGCATTGAAAAGGTACAGCAAGACCAGAGGGCTGTTAGTTGTATGAACAGGTATAAAGGAAGGGAAAAAGAACTTGCACCTTATATCTCATGGCTTAGAGGAGTCTTCTATCAGAAAGTTAGGTTCCTTTCCATTTCAGGTTACATTACATTACATGATTATTGCTTTAGGTCCAGTGGACTCTTCCGAGCCAAATCAGGACCGGACAACCCCCGATGCGCATATAAGATCTGCTGAAACAACCCTAGTGGAAAAAATGAACGCTCTCCACCAGCCAGTCACTTTACAATAAAGACATCCCACGCAGGGGATGCTGAGGTTATACTCTAATTTATCGAACCCCTGTTTACAAAAACAAAATAGAATACAAACATCATGATAAATTATCAACGAAACACATACATGTAAGATGCCTACATTGCTAAATAATAACATCATAGGAAGCCCTAGTGACCACCTGGCAGAAAGCGTCCAATATTCCCAAGCTGATCCAACAGACCTCATACTCAAACAAGGAGTCTTGTCCAGGAAGAGTTTTCAAGAAAAAAGGTAGGTGACTGGTCTAGCGAAGAAGAAGATAGTACAGCAGATTGATAGAAAAGAGCAGGAATGAGAAAGAGCAAAGGAGAAAGACAGCGACAGTGGGAATTTAAAGCACTAAATTTCCAGAAAGTGGGGATACTTTTTATACTGAAACCCCCGGCACCCCAACGGGGGAATCCATTTCAGGTGCCCACAAGTCATATTATGGATACTCTTTGTTTACACCAAGGTGTTTTTTTTTCCTTCTCCTGAGGACTTCATTCAGGCGCCTTGTAATGCGTTGGCAAATCAGTCAGATTTGTTCAGCAAGCCCATCCGTTACACTGACGAGCTGAGACCACAGCCAAATGGTCATCTGTATCCATGGCACACATCCACGCCTAACTTAGAATTTCCAACCATTGGCAGCAGAGAATGGGAGATAGATCTTTTCCTATCATTCCCAGGAGGATAGCATCTGATAAAGGTTGTATCCAAGGTGCTATCAATACACTCCTGTCCATCTCTTTAGGTGAGGTGCCTTTATCACGCCTGTTCTGCACACACGTTTTGTCTCCCTGGAAAGGTGTACATTTCCTATTTGTTCCTTATAGGCGTTCATAACACTGCCCCAATACTATAGCAGTAATAAGTGTCACTTAACTTCTACGAATGACAAGCAAAAAGTGTTAAAAACATCTTTTTCTCCATTTGTTAATGTCCGCTGGACCCTATAAACAATAACTAACTAGCTTACTTAACTCCATTTGTTACTTCTATAGGCAAAGCTTTGGGACGTCCAATGAACTTCTACCATTCTGCATTTCTATTCAAATTTAACGAGATTGGACATCATGTACCACAATTTCCATAGCCTAATTAATGCCACATTACTTTTTTTTTCAACAATAAGCATTGAGAGATCAACATAAACTAATAATTATTATTCTACTATTCACCATTCCTACACCATTTACAGGCATTCATCATAATACCTTAACCAAAAATCGTAAGTTTGGAGCCCTGCATAGGACGAACATCACTTAGGTACCAGACTTTTCAGGACATAGAGGTTTTTTTCTGAGTACTCCAGTTTCTTCCCTCCTTTCAATATTGCAGTCTAATCTAACATTTCAAAAATAAAATTCGATTTTAATATCCTGCTTCTAATAGTGACTTGCCCTTAAACACCATTACGTTTGAGTGACGAATATGTGTTTGTTGCATACCTAGGGGAGTGTCTGTAACATGTGAGCTTGATGTTGGTTACAGATCACCAGCTTTGAGTCTGATTTAGCAGGGTTCATACTCTAAAATCATCACAAAATTCCCAAACTGTTCCCAAACTTTCAAGACAATATGAAAATTTTTAAAGACTAATAAACACAGGATAGATTGCTGAAGTTTACCACAAATCATGAAATCTTCACGATCCCGGCATTTTTGCAACCGACTTTTGCTTCCTTCTAAAAGAACTCATTTCCAGATTTTTGAAAGGAAAATGCCTCATTTCCGGTGACAGAAAACAAAAGTACACTGATTCGTCTCTCCAACCAACAAAAAAATTAAATTAATTCAATGCACCTCAATTCTTATCCGAATTTTTCTCTCGTCATATTTGCTTGTGTTGTGTGAATCCCAGAAGCAGAGATGGTGCACTCTGTCAGAATTCACAAACTTTCACAAACCACAGACACTTTATTAAGTTTTCAAAGACTTTCCAGGGCCTGGAAAATGGAACCCAGTTTCTCCCAAACTTTCAAAAACCTTCAAAGAGAGTACGAACCCTGTTTAGGGATACGGCACATATAACATCCATATTTATTATTATTATTAGACTTCCTCGGTGATGTGCTGGTTATAGGAAATGCCCAGAAGTCTTTTGTAGCACCTTCATACTTAGTATTCTTTGTTGTAGGTCTGCTGTGAGGGTCCATGTTTGACAAGAGTATAGGAAGATATAGATGTCAAGGGAGCGCAGCAACCTTACCTTTGAGTGTAGACTGATGTTCCTGTCTTTCCAAATGGGTTTCTACCTTCTCAGGGCAGCAGTTCTTTGTGCTATCCTGGAGAGGACTTCCTGTTGGGACCCATTGTCTGATACAGTTGCTCCTAAATGTTCTGTTCTGGGAACATGGGTCTCCGTTTGGTGTGTGGTTGTAAAGATCAAAGCAGTACTCTGTCATCTGTCCAAGACTTTTTCTTCTGGTAAGGCACAAGCCATACTTGCTTTGGATCGTGGAGACCTTGGGCAGTTTAACACTTGTCAGCCGTTTCACAGTCTGGTAGGCCTTTTTTTTGTTAAGATTATTCTCTATTTCACTGCATTGATCTTCTATCCAGTTCTCCTTTGCTATACACATGCCTTTTCGGAGGTCACTGTTGATTTTTCTGTAGGCATCAGTTCCCTGGGAAGTGTTTTTTCTCCTTTTTATCTCTCTTTATTTGTCACATAGATCCTAAATTGCCAAGGATCTCAGTGGCGGCATCTGTCACTGCCGAGTTGAAAATGGTGGTCATGGCAATGACATCTACTTCACCAGCTCTGAAAATGAGCAGTGGTGCAAATTTCCCTCTAATTGTGGCTTGGAATATTTCTGCCACCTCCGGGTCATGCAGTTTGTCCAGGTCGAACTTCAGCGTGGTGCGCTTTGCTCTATTTACTCTCTTCAAGTGGAGCCGAAAAGACATCATCAGAAGATCATGGTCACTTCCAATGTCTGCTCCTGGAAAAGTGCGGGTATTGCCAATTTTGACACTTGGTTTCTTGACCATGATGTAGTCAATCTGGTTGTGATGTTCCCCGCTGGGAATGTGCCAGGTCCATCGTCTGGATTTTTTGTGGGGACCAAGAGTGTTTGCCAGTATCAGATTATTGTATCTGACAAACTCCAAGTCTCAGACCTCTGTCATTTGTCTCGTTGCATAGCATAGCAATACTTTCAAACCTCAGACACTTTTCAAACAGTCTTTTCAAAATTAACTCACTTTTCAAGCATCATGAAACATTCAAAATGAGACTTGTTGGTTCGAATTAATGAACAAACAAATTACAAATTTACAAAGTCCATACAAATCAACTTGAGATGCACAATGAGGTGCACAAACTCAAACTGGACTCAGAGAGGGAAAAAAGTGCCATGCACAAACTTAAGCATCATCTTTCACGACCACACATTAAAAAAAAAAAAAATTCCTCTGCTCTGCTGACCCCTAAAGTACCACTCCGCATTACGTACAAAAATCAAACTTTGACTCACCAAACATAGCAAACACTTTACTCTGTCTTATTGCAACGTTTCTTGACATGTTTTATTTCGTCAACTAAAGGTCATATTGCACGTTTCCTCTAGCTGATCCTTCATAGGAAAATCCTGATGAAAGTTTTCATACCAACTAAAACATTGATCCTCCCTTATACCCGATATTGTAAAATGTTTGTTGGGAAATAAAAGTCACTAGCTGTACTTGTTTGCTGTTGTTGCTGAACACGTTCATAATTTAAAAAAAAAGAAAAAAAAAAAAAGACACAACCAGCAACAACAACATTACCGTTTAAAATATATCTTTATTGTTGCTGAAATGAGCAAAATGAGTTTATGGCTATTAGACCATGCTAACATACACACAGATATTCTCAAAGGCAACATATACTAACACGCAATATTTGAAGTTTAGTTTATTTTCATGTAAAATGGACTGTAATATAAAATTATTCTCAAAATCAAAGCATTTATATGACAAGCATTCACTTAAACATGACGCCGACATAAAATTTTACATAATCAAATAACATTTCTCACTATGCCCTTGCAATTGTAATAAGCCATTATACTAAGTTTGACTAACCAATTTCTAAGATGCATTGTGATTGGTTAGTTAGTTATTCATTGCTTACAGAGTCCAGCAGACTGTAAAGAGCCGAATCAGGACCACAAAATCAGGAAAACTTGGTTGAAAGAAGATTCACCCCTGATCCGTATAAAAAAATCTGCTGAAATAACCCTAGTGGTAACAATGAAGTCACTCCTCCAGCCGGTCACTTTACAATAAAGGCATCCCATGCATTGTGATTGGCAGAGGAAAACTTTCACAGGCAATGACTGGCTGGGTAAAACTTTCATAGCCAATCATAAAAATAACTTATACAAAAGCATAAGACAATAAACATCTTTATATACCATACAATGCTATTGATTGTGACTGTTATTAGATGCTAGTTTGAGTCAGATATATATACCATACATTGCCATTGGTTGTGACTGTATCAAACTTTCAGATGCTAGGTTTTCTTTTGAGTCAGAGGCAATACCTGGCAAAATAACAATTGGCTGAATAAATCTGTTGCAGCCATTGATTGACCGAGTAACATTTTTATAGCCAATGACATTTTTTGGATAAACAATTGAGCTAAGCAAGGGGTATAACCCATCAAAATTAGTACAATGGCTCATAACTAAAGCACATAAACATCAGTTGAAATGTCATTTTGTTTTGGAAGGACGAGTAAACCTGGAATATTGTAGAGGTTTGTGGCGGGGAAGTAGAGGTGGGGGTGAGAGGTGGGGTGCCGGGTCTTTGTAGAATTGAATTGAGAAAGAAATTAATCATAAATTATCTTGTTTGAACACAAAAAATATTTCTCAACAAAATGTGAAACGACATCAAAATTGAGGTGCAGTTGACTGCTGCAAAGAAACATGATTAGCAACCATCTTGCAAAAAAGACAACAAAAGTCAAAATGTACATGTACAAAATAATATTAAATGAATGAATGAATGAATAATAATAATAATAATAATAATAATAATAATAATAATAATAATACTGAAATAAGCAAATATGTAAGATTAAAAAAACAAGTAAATATTGTAAAACAAGACAGCAAGAATATAATAAAACAAAACTTATGCCACATAGTGTTTGATCAAAAGACTTGAGAGAGAGAGAGACAAAGAAATGTTAAACTGCGGCGACACATTTCAAAACAGGAAACAAAATCTTTGCTGCAAACATTCAACTTTCCAAATATACAGATCATCATGCAGAGAGAATATAGACACAGAATACACACACGGTGCATCAACAGTATTTTGTGTCTACGTTTGTCTAATATCTTCTACACACCAATATAGTGGACTGTAAACAACGAATGCACAATTATACAAATTCTAATTTCATTACTTCATTGCAACAGCACACATTTCAGCACGTCTCGGGAGCTTCCGCCAATCAGTAAAAATGTTGAAATTCCATCAATGAACACTATACAGCTTGTGAAAGGTCATGTACATTTATTTTATTGGTACAATTAAAATCATCCCAGCAATGAACACTTCGCAGAATATCGCCACCGCCCGTGTGAGCTGGTATCTCATTTTTTGTTATTTTTAAAAGAAAAGGAAAGACGAGGTAAGAATTTTACAAATATAGATCAGCTGTCTCTTTCACATTGATAATACTAATACTAATACTGCAGCCAATCATAGATCACTGTATTTTTGTTGCTGTATTTTTGTGTGTTGTTCTTTTATTTTTAACTGAAATATTTGGTCAAGAATATTGGACAAGCCAGAACAAAATGATGTACACATTTTTGACAAATTTCTATTTGGGTATCAGAAGATTTTTCAAATACATACAGCAGAGGAAAAGAAACGCTGGAAAACAAAGAGTTGCAACGCTTTGAACTGGTCTGTCCACAGGAAAAAGCGCTATATAAATACCTTTCTATTTACAACAACAACAAAATAAGTGACAACTTGCAAAAGATGGAGTTAAGAGGTCCTGCACAGAAAGTGATGCTAGGTACGAAATTGTATACTGGATTTAGTAGTTTTCAGTCAGGAAAATTATTTCACCAATGAACACTTCTCAGCGTAATAAAATTGTACACCTGATTAGCAGAAGTTAGAGTTGTTGGAAAATCACGCGTGTGCAACACTCGGGCACTCTCAAATGTATAATTGAAACGTGTGGCCATCAAAGTTCACAACAATCTGGCACACCCAAATTTACAACTAAAATGTGTCGCACGTTTGCAAAACTTTAGGTGTAGTCAATATATATATATAGATATATATACATGAGGTGCTTGGTTTACAACAGTCATTATGTTCTGTCCACACACTTTTAAGCATACATACATTACAACTGTGAAAATAAATGTAACAAGCATCGCAGACTTTCATGAATACCAGTAGTCATTGCAGACTTTTATGAATACCAATGGTCATCGCAGACTTTCATGAATACCAGTAGTCATCGCAGACTTTCATGAATACCAGTAGTCATTGCAGACTTTCATGAATACCAGTAGTCATGGCAGACTTTCATGAATACCAGTAGTCATGGCAGACTTTCATGAATACCAGTCACTTCATGAATACCAGTAGTCATGGCAGACTTTCATGAATACCAGTAGTCATTGCAGACTTTCATGAATACCAGTAGTCATGGCAGACTTTCATGAATACCAGTAGTCATCGCAGACTTTCATGAATACCAGTAGTCATCGCAGACTTTCAAGTATACCAATAGCCAACCCGAGCCAATTTCAAACATTCAACTATAAAATTTTTCAAGTTCACTGCTCACAGGAATACATTGAAGATGTCAAGTACACTGGTAAGAAACAAAAATAATGTTGATGCTTTTAAAAGTAAACTAAAACAAAACAGCATTCATGCTTTATAACAGACTTTCCTTAAATATTGTTTGTACATCTGTCTGTTCTCCAAGCTTTTCTATCACTCGCTCAATATTTCTTTTTTTCACCACTGAAGTTTTGTTCAATATTGTTCGAAACACATCTCAGTTCTATGAACATGTTGTACCTGTTGTCCTTCTTCTCCTTCAAGCAAAAATTCCACCCCGTCCAATTGCATAGGATACACAACTTTATGCCAAAACATGCTAAAAAGTGCAAAATGCGTTAAGAACTCCCTTGCATACACATGTTTTCATCAAAACCAACCGTGGCAATACAGGCGTTATTGCATTTCTCCACACATATATGTTTTCCATTCATTTTCACAGCGCTTGCACATTGTTCCTACTTCATGACTACAAATACCATTGATAATGATACACACTGGTTTCTACATTGCATAATAGTTTGTGTGCAATCCACTTCAAAATCAAGTTCCACTGTACACACACTCTCTTCTTTCCTACTCTCTCTCTCCCACCCCCTCAAAAACTTGTTCGCACCATGTAGCCGACACTAGACAAGGCTTACTTCTTCCTCTCATTACAAACAGATTGCAGGATTGCTTGAAGTACGTCATGGCATCGACATCCATGTCCCGCACTGAAAAATAAGGTAAGACTTCACGATGGTACTAAAAACCCTAGCATTAATAGGAATGCCTGCTCAAAAGCTGTTGCGACTAGTGAGAGGTACTCAGCGAGTCTGGGACAGGATGTGTGGCAATCACTCGCACAAATATCTATTTTCTCATTCTCTCTCTCTCCATCCCCTCTTTCACATGCATTACACCTCAGAGCTGTAAATTGATATTAAAAATAAAAAAGCCTTTAAATAGTGTTCTTTTTCTCCTTCCATTTATAGGTAGGTAGGTATCTTACTTGTGAACAGCATTATTAGCTGTCATGAATTGTTGGCAAGATAAATATTATGACAAAACTTTGTCACATGTTGGGGTCAAACTCATCCAACTATACACAAAAGACATTCTTTTCAACCAGAAAAGACATGCATGCTCTTTAGTAATGCGACTTAATAATGCCTTATTATCATTATTACCGCTCTCTCCGCCACTTTTCTGCTTTTTGTACAAATCTTTTCTATTCTTTTAGCAAATACTTGCGATTTTTTTTCTTTGTAGCTTGTTCTAGCTCTCACACTACTCAATTTTCACTTACTCCCCTCCCTCTCTCTCTCTCTCTATGGCTCAGAGGTGCCAACCCCCTAATCATCTTGTCAGTATTTCCGGACCTGTTTGTCAGTATTTTTTAACACTTGTCAATATTTTTTTTCTCGAAAAAAACAACGTCTATGACACTATAAAGTAACGACAGGCTTCCCTCTGAAACAGCAGGCTATTTTCAGTCCTCTAAAATCACCATGAAAATCAGCTTGAACACCACACCTGTTTACTCTAAAATCACCATGAAAATCAGCTTGTTGAACACAGCGACGTTCAGTGAGTGCAGGAGTACTATTATAAGACCAGAAACTGGTACAAAAGCACCGCTGGCAAAGATAAACGATCGGCAACTTCTCCTCCGTATTTTTATGAAAGCTATCGTATTTCCATAGTTAATTCACTTTGCCGGAATTAAATACGGTCAATCCGTACTGGTTGGCACCTCTGATGGCTGGTTGTCACTGTTCCATATGCGACTATTGTTCAATATCTTCCTGTGTCCACAACCCCTCACACACACACACACATGCACGCACACACACACACTCCACCCATCCCACTCACATGCAGCAATGTGCAGCGTTCACATCCTGATTATTGTCTCTCACTCCAGAGTATGTTACAGTTTGCAGCCATTGACATATCACCAAGTTCAGCCTTGGCCTGATTGTACACAATCACTGGGCCGCTTCATTGCCTGGCAGTTTCTGTGTTGCTAAGCAACAGGAAATGTCAAGGTCACAGTGAACTTTGTGTGTGAAGACGCAATAAAATATCCAAGGAAAAACTGTCAACAGTCACCTTTGAGATGTCACAATTAAAAAATTAATCTCAAGTTCAACTTGAGATGTCAATTAAAAAAACAAAAAAATGAATCTCACGTTTATGTTGCGAATTCTTCCATAACGAACTTTACCACAGCGAGTCTCAATGTAAGTAATGATCAGGGATAAAATCGCCTGTTGCTAATTAGGTGCCTACAACATTCACTGCCAGTCCAATACAGAGGTCAAATGAAGGTTGATATTGCTGAAAAGCAACCTCAAAGAGCATCAACTGCTGTTAAACAACCAAAGTCGCTATGGAAACCTAATCAGTCACCAGGAAAGTAACTGTCTACTGACACTGCTAAGCAACTATCGGTTGCCAGGGAACAGCACTGGCTGCTAGGCAATATCAACTGTTTCACTATTTGGTCTCTTCGTACCAAAGCAACTAGTTTTTGGTTGCTACAGTAATGGCCAGAGTTTCTATAGGAAGGAACAATCCTGGTTGCTAGGCAGTGAAGGTCGCAAGAGGTCAACGCCAATCAGCAATGTAGGTGAAATCTCTGAAGAGGCGTTGGTCGTCTTGGTTGAGGGGCCGTCTGTCTTTAGGTGGGGTCAGGATGGCTCTCTCTTGCGTGAACTCTTCGTCAAAGTTGCTAACATCTTCCATGCCACGCTGTTAACAAATACAAAACATGTCTATCAAGGTCAAACAGAGAAATTGTGTCATGGTCTGAGAAAATGTGTGCCAAGGTCAAGAAGAGGAAAATACGGTGAGAGGAAATGTTATTTATGTAATCACTTTTACAGAGCGCTTTTCCAGTTCAACAGCCATGCTCTGGCTGATACAGGATCTAACTTCCGCTGCCCGAGGCACCCACTTGCGGCCTTTAGTGCATAGTCTGACGCCCAGACAACACAACCCTGAGCAACCGGGGATGGGGAGAAAGGACCTAGTGCGTGCTGGTTGTAGGGCATGACCATCAAGTCCATAAGATAGAATGGGTGCGTGCACACAGACTAGACCTTGGTTCATACTCTCATCCGAAGGAGCAGTAGGTCAGTCACTAAATAAGTGTCAAGCTCAAATAGGACTATGTCAAAGTCAGATAGAGGAAATGTCTGTCATAAGGTCACTAAATGTGTGTCAAGGCCACACAGTCAATAGGTCACTGCCACATTCAACACCCTCCTCCCTTCCCCCACTCCTTTCCCTCAACCCCCTCTACCTCTGTACTGCCCTGAGCATGCTATTGATACTGGCAGTGTATAAAACAGAATCTGTGGAACCTTGTAATGTACAAAACTTTCTATCCCATCTCCACATCACTGGATTTGGCAATCTGGCACACTCAAAAAGCCCAGACACATTCTATTTCTATTGATATTTTATTTGCGAAAAGGGGTTGCCAAATGGGTGAAATTTAGGTTGCCTTCTCAGCCCAAGCTTACTCGGCAGATGTAGGGCAGTGGGCTACCCAGGATGAACAACATAGCGCTTGCTGCTGTTTCTGTATCTGGCACTTCTCTGTCTGGGAAATGAGCCTCGGGCTCTTGAAAGTTTATAATAATAATAATAATGTTTGTCATTTATAAGGCGCCTTAGCCTAAGGATCAAGGCGCTGGCCAATACAGGATCTAACTCAAACCGTCCGAGACGCCCACTCGCAGCCTTTGGCGCATGGTCTGACGCCCGGACAACTGAGCACAATCCTGGGCAGCCAGGGATGGGGGAGAAGGACCAAGTGCATGCTGGGTGTGTTCTTGTTACCGGCACTCACCCGTCTAGGACATGAGCGTCAGGATCTTTAAAGTCCGTTATGATGGAATGTATGCGACACACAGACTAGACCTCGGTTTATACTCTCATCCGAAGGAGTAGGAAAACAGGAGTAAAGTGTCTTTCCCAGGGACACAACACAATGGCCCGGCCAGGGCTCGAACCCGGGACCTTCAGATCCTCAAGCCGAAGCACTACCATTAGACCACAGTGCCTCCCTTGACAAGTTTACATAATAGAATGCACACCGATGTGACAGTGAGCCCATAATGAAGGCATGTGACAGAGAGGGAGAGGGAGGGAGGGAGAGAGAGAGTGAGAGACAGAGAGAGAGACAGAGAGAGAGAGAGAGAGAGACACAGCGCTATATATACCAGAGTGGGGACGAACGGAGGTTTCACTTTCTTTGTGAGCAGATCATGCCAGTTTACGTTCTGCAAAAACACGCACAACATCATTAGACCAATTGTTTTAGCTTCTCCATGATATTTCCTCATCAAATTGACAAGTTTGGCAGAAACATTTCCATCTCTATTTCCAATTACAAACAAACATTTTATTCATTTATTTTGATGGCAAAATTTATGGTAACTTTGTTCTCTCTATTGCTGGAATCAATAAAAATCATCACACTCTAAGTGGTACAAGACCCAAAACAATCGTGAAAGTACTATACAACGATTTATGACCAGGTCCACATGCAAGTCTCTTACAATTCTGTCCTACAGACAAAACACAACTAGAAACAATATTTTACTAAATTATACAAGAATCGTCACGCAGTTGTAACAGAATAACAATAAGAAGAAGAGTAATACAAATTCATTTAGAAATGAGCAACAGAAATGGTAGTACTGTTGTACAGAAAGAATTATCACAAAATGTATATTGACTAAGTTACCATTATAAACAATATAACTTAAAAAAAAAAAACAGACGAAAAGATTTACATTAAAACATGTGTTAAAAAAATCATAATATAAAATAGTTAATGAATATAGAAAACACATCTAGAAACATTAAGATGGAATCAGAATCACACAAGTATATTTCATAATGTAATAAACATGACAAAAACACACAAAAATTAAAACTAGTATTTCAAGTGATAAAGTAAAGCAAATATTTCCAAAACACACAGCAAACGTTATTTGGTAATTGTATATCACCGGAGAAAACAGCCAAAGATCAACTGCGAAATACACCTAGAATTTCCTTCTTCTAATGCAAGTATTTCACACTTTTTTCCACTTTACCATTGAAAACCAGCATGCAAAGAGAGAGAGAGAGAAAGAGAGAGAGAGAAAGAGAAAGAGAGAGAGAGAGAGCGAGAGAGAGAGAGAGAGAGAGAGAGAGAGAGAGAGAGAGAGAGAGAGAGAGAGAGAGAGGGAAAGTATTTTTGTTGCAACATATTCAGATAGCTAATCTCCACATTCACCACAAATTATACCTTTTTCAACCTCAGCATAATTTTGTAACGGTTTTATGACGTCGCATGCAAACAACCCTTACTATATTTTGCTATGTTGCAAAAACCCATTCAGTAGAGCCTCATTTTAAAGCTCTTAGAATAACATCTGCTACAATCATTCAAAACTTAGTTTATACATAAAACAAAAATATCATTCCACAAAACTCACTCCAGAAAAGGACTATTCCTCTCCATAGAAACATAATTATTTCAACCCCTTGTCCGCTTCAGCAGAATACGTCCTAAAAAAAGAAGGACGGCTTTGATTCAAAGTCACATTTCAATTACTCATAAGCACAAAAGAGTATAAAATGCAGAACTTTTTTGTGGGGTGCAGTGAGGAATGGGGAGAACATTATCACACCTTATCCCATGGGTATAAAATAGGGTCACAAGACCCAAGTACAACTGTTTTGGATCACGAGAGCCAGCTTTTGCGCGGTATCTCCACGAAATCGCCTAACGTCTTTCAAAGACCAAATCTTTACCTTACTGCTTTTTGCTATAGAATCCTAGCCTCTCCAGCCAATCCATCAATGTAATCCGCAAAATGGAGGCTGGAGATTGCTCTACCCACTATGCTGACTGTGCCTTTGTGATCTGCAAGGGTATCTAACATGATGCGTTCTAGGAATCGAAGATTTTACAGAGTCTTGGAGAGAGTAAGCATCCTTGACACACACCGATTGTTGTTCTGAACCAGTTTCCGATGGCGCTGTTGTGGAGGACTGCACTGGTAGCCTTGTCATACAGGCTTTTGATGACTTCAATAATTTTAGGGTCGATGTTGTAAGTTTCCGATGGCGCTGTTGTGGAGGACTGCACTGGTAGCCTTGTCATACAGGCTTTTGATGACTTCAATAATTTTAGGGTCGATGTTGTACACTCTCATGGCTGCCGAGAGAGCTGCATGCCAGACTCGGTCAAATGCTTTCTTGAAGTCTACAAATAATTTCTTCTCTGAGAATTGGTACGATTTCTTCTTTTTCTCTGTTCTGGGGACATGCTAGAACTGATGGGTCTCCATTTAATGTGTGGTTGTAAATAAAGGTCAGACCAGTACTCTGTCCATCTATCCAAGACTTCTTGTTCTTCTGTAAGGCACATTTTAGACTTGCTTTGGATCGTGGAGACCTTGGGCTGTTTAACACTTGTCAGCTGCTTCACAGTCTGGTAGGCCTTCTTGGTGTTGTTCTTGTTCAGATTGTTCTCTATTTCCTGGCAGTGATCTTCTATCCAATTCTACTTTGCTTTGCGCATGCCTTTTCGGAGGTCACTGTTGATTTTTCAGTAGGCGTCAGCTCCCTCTAAGGTATTCTTTTTCTTTTTCAACTCTCTTCGTTTATCACATAGATCCAAAAGTTCAGGTAAAGGTAAGGAAGGACGCATACCTAGCTATCTATGATGATCTAAAAGGAATTTCATCGCTTGCAAGAGGTTTGCAGCCTTTGAATTAGCCCATTTCTAATTACTGGTCACTTAAAACAATTGCCTAGTGCTTGTGACTTATTCACTGGAGCGCAGGCTGGCATGGAGAGCAGCTTTAGATCTCATACACCAGTCGAACTTGTGGCCTAAAATTTTCTATTTATACCTACAGTAAAATTAAGAGATTTAGCTATTGCTGATTCTTATGCATTCCACAAGTAAAGTAATCATTTACTCATGCTTCACAAAGAAGAAGATGCAAAAACAAGACAAACATGTATTTAAGCAAACAAGGCCGACTACCAGAGCATCGTCTGCTGCGGCACCTCTGTTGTCGCCAAATGTGTTTATTTTTGCTATACCCAAGCAAGACCTGGCAGATATTCCTTGATTTTGCAATTTTTAAGCAGTAACGATTTAATAAAGCCTGTGGGTTCGGGCCCTGATTAAAATAGACCCAACGTTTCCCGACGTGTCGTAAGAGGCGACTAACAGGGGTGATGTCAGCACGGCATCACTGGGCGAAAGTCTTCTACACAGAAGTCACCGGCCAGGACGGAGGAACCTCATGTTACTACAGGTTCAACGACCACGTGCTCGGGGCCAAGGCGAGCCACACTGTATTCGTGGATATCAGCTGTGGCCAACAGCCTGGAGAGGATTGGGCCCTGCCAGGTCTTTCATGCCCAAGACACACTGCATGATGAATAAAACCATTTATTTAAACGACGAATACAAAGCATGGAGATGAGGTGCTACAGAAGACTTCGGGGCATTTCCTATACCCAGCATATCACCAACGATGAAGTCCGACAGACCATCACACAAGCCATTGGACAACACGATGACCTGCTCACAGTGGTGAAAAAACGGAAACTCCGATGGTATGGCCACGCCACCAGTGCATCAGGTCTTGCAAAGACCATCCTGCAAGGCACAGTGCAAGGAGGTAGATGAAGAGGGAGACCAAAAAAGAGGTGGGAGGACAACATTCGAGAATGGACTGGTTTGACACTAAAGCGAAACAATCAGGGCTGCTGAGGACAGGGAAAGATTGAGTACGCTGATTAACCGAAAATCTGTGGTGACCCTAAGACCTCCGAGTTACGGGATAGGATAGGATAGGAACGATTTAATTCTAGAAATCGCACAGACAAAATACACAATAAAGTATTTAGAATGATCGCCTAAATCATAGCTATAGTTGTCTCCCATGGGTTGCTATGGTAAAAAATTCCATTAAGGTATGGCTGGCCAGTGAGGACACCCACAATAATTATACCGATTTCAAATAAAAAATTCTCTATTATGCAGAGGTGTATGTCGGAATAATTTGATGGAAATGTTAATCTAATATTCCTCTATCATATCCATTTGATATCCCTAGTTTGACCCTTTTCTATTATTGCCCAGGCTATAAAGTTTGAGATAACCACACACAAAACAAGAAAACTCATATAGTATGAGGTATGGACGATGTTACAAACTAAATCACATATTGAAGTACTGGAAATAGCTAAACAAAACTATTAATAAATAATAATAATAATAATAATAATGATAATATTAATAATAATAATAATAATAATAATAATAATAATAATAATAATAATAATAATAAGGGTATTTATATAGTGCTTTTTCCTTATATACTTAATGTTAACATCAAAATACATACAAAAAGAAGTGAAACAAAAACAAGACACTAATAAACTACCCAAAGACATGATACAAAAATGAAAAAGAATATTTACAAGTAAACTATAAAAGAGGAGTTAGGGAAGGGGAGGAGGAGAGCAGCTAAAGAGTGAAGGGACTGGGAGCGTGCGGTGTGACGATGGTGGTCTGAATCACAAAGGAGGAATGATGATGGTGATAGAAGACGAGATCAGACATATTTCAGGAAGAAATGAGTTTCATTTGGACTTGAAATTGGCAATGCTCGGAGAGCTGAGAAGAGAGAGAGGAAGAGGGTTCCAGGTTAAAGGACCAAACATTGAGAAGGATCGACAGCCTGTATTGAAGTACTGGAAATGACTAAACAAAACCATGTATTGAAGTACTGGAAATGACTAGGATTGGAAATGGCTAATGACTCCTACAAACAGATGTAATGTGAAGAATGATGATAAAATGTAGCAGTAACATTGAACTTGTGGAGCTGACAAGGGTAAACTGTTTTACCAGTAACGTGGGAATGAAACAAAAATACTTTGTGTGTCTACAATGGACCCTTAAAGCACAACTAATGTTTTTACGTATAAAATAGATAAAAACTACTTTCTTTACAACGTGGCAATACAATTCAAAACAATTTTGCTTTGAAAAAACATGATGACAAGACTTTTACTGTACAATGCATCAACATCCAATGATGCACCATGTACCACAGCAGTTTTGCCACTGTACAGGGTGGTTGAAAAGTAACTCCCTATTAAAAAATAGCTGACAACTGTTGTAAACAGCACGGCATGTCCATGAAACATATGTACTGTAATCCTTACAGTAGTAACATGTCATTGCTGATCTCTGACGTCACCTTGCAGTGATGGCAGCAGCCCATATAATGGCTCGTCAGCTCACATAAGATAACAAAAGACCAAGGGTCAGGCGATGGACTCTTGCGGGCTGACCTTTTGTTGCCATGAAATGAGATTTTTAAAAACGCAATAACATTGTGCCACTGTAAGGATGGCAATACCTTTATGTTTGGTGCAATCACATTGTGCCACTGTAAGGATGGCAACACCTTTATGTTTGGTGCAATCACATTGTGCCACTGTAAGGATGGCAACACCTTTATGTTTGGTGCAATCACATTGTGCCACTGTAAGGATGGCAACACCTTTATGTTTGGTGCAATCACATTGTGCCACTGTAAGGATGGCAATAGCTTTATGTTTGGTGCAATCACATTGTGCCACTGTAAGGATGGCAATACCTTTATGTTTGGTGCAATCACATTGTGCCACTGTAAGGGTGGCAACACCTTTATGTTTGGTGCAATCACATTGTGCCACTGTAAGGATGGCAATACCTTTATGTTTGGTGCAAATGCAGTACTACTGACAAAGGTTATCACCAATGTTCAATAGAGAGTTACTTTTCAACCATCCTAGGAATGGAGGGGGTAAAAAGGATAGGGGTGAAAAAAAGTGAATGTATACAAAATACATTCACTACACGTATTCATATTCATGTAGTGAATGGATACAAAATACAGGCATGCTGGTTTAGTGACATCACAGTGGACGTTTGGCTTGGGAATGCATAAAAGGTAACAGAAGTGTACATTTCAACTCTGGGTGGCTATCCGATCATATTCTTCAGGCGGGAAATCTTGTAACATGTGCCTGCATGGTGGTGTTTCTGTGTGCTTGAAAGCATGCTTGCCTGTGGTGTGCCAGTGTCTGACCCATTTCAATAGGTTAGTGTTCAAAGCTCTCCCAGCCTCAAAGACCTAGAAGCAGCATGCACAATGAAGTTTACTGCAAACCTAGAAACAGTACGTACAGGACCCTAGAGTTTGAAGAAACTGCAACCCAATTCTACTTAATACACCAGCAGTATTTAAAGAAATATGCAAAAAAAGGACCCTCAACTCCTAGATGATAATTCAACTTCTTGTAAAATTTGCACCAGTCCTATAAAATAAATCAGCACTATAAAATGGCAATAAACTCTAGGCTAAGGTAATGCAAGAGGGTCACACAGCAAACGTGGATGAAATCTGCAACCTACAGGCCTTGCCAGTTTCAATGGCTACAAGCATCACACAAGAAAATCACTGTCATGGGGAAATAGAGTGAGGCAAGCTGCAATAACTTCTGAAATATACTGTTACGGTGCGGATGTTTATATAAAAGTGCTGCGATTATAATAAATGTAAAACCACAACATGCTTCATAATAACGGGTTGGACTACAAAAGTCAACGATACCACTTCAGAAATGAAGGACCTGTTCTGTCAATTGTAAACTTGGTGTTTGCTCATCCACTGTATTTTGACACGTTTGTGTGGATGCGTTTACAATATTTTAAAAGTGTCAAGCGCACACAATGCAAGCACAACAGTGATGAAACGCGTAAAGGCATTAAGCTTTCATAGATCTGAACCAATCAAACATGGACTATTTGGAAGCATACTGCCAAGTACTTTCCTACATAATTTAACATTGGTTTTGCATATTCAACAATGAAGACTTTTTAACTTTTGTGGTAACCGATATTACAGCTAATACGAAAGTGGCACCGTTTTCACATTTCTAATGGAAACGCTTCCCACATCTATGTGTGTGTTTAAGCATATGCCCTCAACCTCCTCTGATGCTGAGATTAGGGTCAGCTTGGTTTAGGAGCCCACTTGCCTCTATAAAGCTTAGTAGTAGCCCAATAGGTCTTACGGCATTCTTTCTCCGCTTGCTTCACAAAATGTCCCCATGACGGTGGAGTTTGATGGGAAAGGAATAAACATCAAGGAAAGATGATGACTGCAGGATGCCAGCATTTGTTTGACATCACAGCAACTCTGCAGGCAAGTAAGGAAGTGTAGGCAGTGCACTGTAATGGTGATATGAGCTAGATTTGTTAAACGGGTTACAGCCCTACACCACAGAGAGTGGTAATGGAGTATCATGGTGATGATGAGCTACACTGGCATTGCTGTAAGGTTTTACCCTGAAGAAAGTTTGCTTCTTCACATCTTCCGCGTCCATCTCGCTCGCCCCTAACCGCTTGGTGGGGTTTCGGCGCATCAGCTTGTTTTCAGCAGAAACGGGAGAAGGAAAAAAAACAAAGACAATAAACAAAGTGAGGTTAGAGCGAAGGTGAAAGATAAGAGAGAGAGAGCCACGATGGAAAATGGTGGTGCGTGAAACGTTACCCTGAAAAACGCCTGTTTCTTCACGTCCTCCGCATCGCGTTCGCTCGACCCCAGCCGCCGATCAGGGTTACGGCGCAACAACTGACGACAAGCAAGGGTCAAGGTCAAAGGGGCATAGGTCAGTCCTGTCGAGCCTCTTCAGAAAGTCGCTTTTTGTCAAAATCTACAGTCATGCAGGTGCTAATACAGCCACCAGTCTCATTATAATAACTCAAGGCCACACTGTCACAACAAGGCTAATTTCAAGGTAAAAGGCCCATAGAGTAACTGTCTTGTCACAAGGTCTCTTATGTCACACTCATCAGTAAAACGTCACCACAGCAAAGTCTCTTATGTCACACTCATCAGTAAAACGTCACCACAGCAAAGTCTCTTATGTCACACTCATCAGTAAAACGTCACCACAGCAAAGTCTCTTATGTCACACTCATCAGTAAAACGTCACCACAGCAAAGTCTCTTATGTCACACTCATCAGTAAAACGTCACCACAGCAAAGTCTCTTATGTCACACTCATCAGTAAGACGTCACCACAGCAAAGTCTCTTATGTCACACTCATCAGTAAAACGTCATCACAGCAAAGTCTCTTATGTCACACTCATCAGTAAAACGTCACCACAGCAAAGTCTCTTATGTCACACTCATCAGTAAGACGTCACCACAGCAAAGTCTCTTATGTCACACTCATCAGTAAGACGTCACCACAGCAAAGTCTCTTATGTCACACTCATCAGTAAGACGTCACCACAGCAAAGTCTCTTATGTCACACTCATCAGTAAAACGTCACCACAGCAAAGTCTCTTATGTCACACTCATCAGTAAAACGTCACCACAGCAAAGTCTCTTATGTCACACTCATCAGTAAAACGTCACCACAGCAAAGTCTCTTATGTCACACTCATCAGTAAAACATCACCACAGCAAAGTCTCTTATGTCACACTCATCAGTAAAACTTCACCACAGCAAAGTCTCTTATGTCACACTCATCAGTAAAACTTCACCACAGCAAAGTCTCTTATGTCACACTCATCAGTAAAACGTCACCACAGCAAAGTCTCTTATGTCACACTCATCAGTAAAACGTCATCACAGCAAAGTCTCTTATGTCACACTCATCAGTAAAACGTCACCACAGCAAAGTCTCTTATGTCACACTCATCAGTAAAACGTCACCACAGCAAAGTCTCTTATGTCACACTCATCAGTAAAACGTCCAAGGTCAGCGTCTCACAGCAAACAGAATCAACGTCTTATTTAGTCTATTTTAATAGATTGTCAAAATCAGGCGTGTCAAGGTGAAGGCTGGATCAAACATCACGATGACAGCTTCCTGTTGTTTTCATGGTAAAGGAATGTCTCAAATATGAAGAAAAATAAATGGCGAAAAAGAAATCCCCCCAAAAAACAGGAACATGAAGAGATTAACATCAGTTTAAAATGACAAACTAGCTAGGAATTGATTTGTTGGTAACAAAATATACAAACAAATAAGAAATTCCTTTATTTCTCGCAAATCTCAAACAGTTCTTTGCACTGAAGATTTAGAATGTTTGGAATTGAAATCTTATTCTCAATTGGTAGTAAATATTTGCAGTTCCATATCATCATCATCACTGTTGTCATCGCCTACTACAAACAACATGGAAAACACTGTCAATACTCACTCGTCTCATAATAGCAATGGCTTCTGTGGAAAGGAACCTAGGATAGCGCACTTCTTCGTTCACTATACTGTCAAACACTTCTTCCTCATCGTCTCCTGGGAATGGTGACTGGTAAAACAAATAATACATCATACTAATAAATACTACTAAATAAATAAATAATGCCCGGATTCAAAAATTGAATTGCTTCATCATCTTTCCACTCTTCAAATATGTAAGATATAAAACTTCACGGCGATAAACTGAAAAAAATTTACGTCGTTGATTGCAATAATGGTTTTCTTTCGCGGTTTGAAACACAGTGCAATGCAATGTGGGACTGTTTTGTGGCAGAGACATGTACAGTACTGAAATTATTATTTACTCTGCCAGTTTCACACAAGAGTTAACCCCTTTTCCGGCAAGTCCGTGCATGTCGCCTGATGCCATTTTTAGTCAACGTCGCCAGATGTCCGCCAGCAAAACTCCCCAAACATGTGGCTCCTATGTTAGGCTGCCCCATGTACAAGATTTCCTGTTCTTTCCGGTGGTATGCAAAACATGATGGATCATTTTGAAAAACGTGCTCTACAAATTTTTGAACATCGATAATCTTTGTGACAATGTTTTGAGCAACGAGAGAGGAGATTATACTAGCAGTATAGACAGTAATGATTCGGAAAGTGTTTTTGAGGGATTCGATGAAGGCAATCTTGTGCAAATTGATCCAAGCAAGCAAAGCAACTTGGATGTTGATTTGGAAGCATTGGAGAGTGATTAGAGTGATAGTGATGTGGACACATAGATTTGTAGTCCTTAATACTGTGGCACTGTTTTTGTTTATTTGTCTTCTGTTTGTCTTTTTCTAATGTTTGATTTTTTTCATGGATTTATGTGCAAGACACACATAACAAATCATGCATCCATTGAAAGAAAAATTCATCTTGAATTTAATAACATTGGTTTCAGTTTAATATTTGTTGTTTTAGATTTTTTTAAAACAGCCAATCTTTATATGCATAGGGTGATGTATTATTCAGACTTTCCTCTCTTGAGCTGTATTCTTCTTATTAGGCAATGTGAGGGCAGTCTGCCTGAAAAATGGTTAATATATATTTAATGTTCATTTAATCACTTTTATATAGCACTTTTTCAGTGAAGACATTGACTCGCAATGCTATTATGCATGTGAGTAAAATGACCATAATAGCATACAGGCTTACCTCCAACCTGCTGCAAGCATCTGGTAGACGGGAGACACCCAAGTTCCACATCTACCATGATCAATTTTTCATCCTTTCCAAATATACTGCGTTACTAATACAAAATTCCTACCTCTCCTACAAGCATTTCATAGATGAGGACACCAAGACCCCACCAGTCGACAGCTCTTGTGTAGGACGTTTCCGTCAGCACCTCAGGAGCCAAAAACTCTGGTGTGCCACAGAAAGTGCTGGTACGATCACCAAAGCCCATGCCCTCTTTACACAAGCCAAAGTCGGCAATCTTCAAGTACCCTTCCGCATCTAATAGTAAGTTGTCCAGCTTCAGATCTCTGCAACAAGAGATAATCGTTTTAAAAACATTTTCAGTAGGGCTTTGTGTGGCATTTCTTTCCTATTTCTATTTGTGATTTTGTACAAACCTAATTTATTTACTGAATGAATTTCTGTTATTGTTCTTACATAACGTTTTTACAGCTCAAGAGCTGCTCAAGGTGCTGGCAGATACATGATCTCACAAGCTGCATGAAGCGTGTCATCCCAGCTAAGCACAGTCCAGGGCAATGGGGATGGAGGAAAAGGAACCTAGTACTTGCTGAGTAATTATAGGGCTGGCACTCACATGTCCAGGACATGAGCGTCAGGGTATTTAAAGTTTGTCTGATGGAATGTGCACGTGCACAGACTAGACCTCAGTTTATACTCTCACAGAAAGAGTAGGGGAGGCTTGGCATCAGAGGTTTGTTATTTTGGGGGCTCAACCCTTGAAAAAGTCTGCAATGTTATAACTTAGCATTCAAGACTTCAATTGTTTTGCGGTTACTTTCATCACATCCCTTTTTTTGGTTTGCATTTTACAGGCTGCAGAACAACTTTGAAAAAAAATCTCTGAAGTTTGGCCGGGGTCTAGGAGCCGCCTGGGTGGGGGTGGGGGGTTCAGGGGGGCAAAGCCCCCCGAAGGAAAAGAAAAATGGCACTTTTTAAGGCCATTTTGTTGTATTTCCTGGATGGAAATACTGGAAAATATATAGCTATGTTTTGGGGAAAAAAAAGAACTATGAACAGGTAAAAAAAAAAAAAGTGCAAATTGCCTTTCCATTTGTTCTGGATGTTGCTTTCATTAAATGTCTCGCCACGATTGACAATTCTAGAAGCACACGACATTTTGAAAAAAAGGTTAATGAAGCGTGTTCGTCAGAGAAGAAGCGGCTTAGTCTAAACGCACAAAATTTCAATCACAGTTCTACAATGTCTCCGTTGATGTTCACAGACGTAGCACATAGACTAAAAGAGAAACTCAGAGAATAGCATACGTGGGCCCGGGCAGCACACCTTTCTTTCAGTAGGTCAACAATACATGCAAAATGTACAGCATGAGGCGCCCGCTAAAGTTGTAGCCTATAACAGTGAAGCAGTATTAGCGGGCGGCGCACCTCTCTGTCAATAAGACGACATGAAAATGTGGATCGGTACTCGGAAAAAAAATATTCTCTGGATTTTTTCTCTCTTAATTTTTTTCTCTCTCGGAAATGTTTTTTATTCTTACTTGGAAAATCGCGGATCCGCACAGAGTTCTGCAGCCTGATTTTACTAAAAAGTCTGGTAATAGTCCTTTGGTATGCACATAAATTCTGAGCCTGTTGCTTGTATTTTGACATCACAACCGGATTCTTTTCTGTGCTGTCCAAATAACACTGGAGGATAGGGAGAGGCACATCTAAAACATCTTAATAAAAAGACAACTCTTTACACAGAAATCAACAACTGACAGGATTCAAAACCTAAAAATGCTTCAGCTAGCTAACAGCCCATAAAGTGAAAGCGTGAATTGTTACCTGTAGACAATTTTGTTTTCATGGAGGTACTGCAGTCCTAGCACCACACAGCCAGCGTAGAAGACAGTCCTTGGTTCTGAGAAGACGTCGCTATGAATGTGCATCATCAGGTCACCACCACAGGCATACTCCATCACAAAACACACATGCTCCTGCAACAACAGAAAGACAGTACATCAGATTACATGATTTTTCTCCTAAAGTATGAGAGTGGTAGAATTTCACAGAATTTGGTTAGACTATAAATAATTCACATACAAAATACAGCTGTGTAACCATTCATCATAAGAAAATATCCAATAAAATAATGTTGCCACACAAAATTATATTGCAAAAAAAATCTTTAGTTGATTTTTTTAACTCTGCCTAATTGTACTATTGCTTTTCCTATAATTCCACATAAAAAACATAACAATCTCAGCCATAAAATGACATGGAAAAGAAAGTGATTATTACTCTTTTATACTCAGGGAGCTTCTTAAAGCGCTGGCCACTACTATCCAGCTATCACAAAATAGTTTGCCGAAGTCAGGATTCGAACCCACGTCGCCCGAGACGCACGTACACAAGTCGTGCACTCTGACGACTGAGCTATCCCTGCCGCCAAATTTGACATATTGTGCAACAAACAAACGTTAGGATAGTTTTAACCCTTTTGCTGCGCTCATGACGTACGATGTACGTCTACTCTGACTGCCTTGCAATGCTTATTGACGTACAAAGTACGTCCGATTGTAGCACTCTTGTACTTTCGATTCGCATAGCAGAAGAACAAGAAAAAACGAGTAATTCGGTTACTTCCCTTGAAGCTCTTTCGTGTCTGAAAGCTTGGAAAGCTTAGGCGCTTTTTTCCGGCAGTCACAGACCCGGTTTCGTGGTTGCAAAAACCACTTGTTTGATTGTGTTCTTCGACAAAACATGGCTGGTCAAAGGCGTGTGTCTCTCGAATACGTTCTTGCTGAAGTAATGCGAGACAGTGATAGTGGTGAAGAAGATTTTGATGGCGATGAAAACAATGATTCTGATTATGAACCTGTGAATTCTGACGCAAGTGACAGTGACAGTGACAGTGATTTTATCGTCGATGATGGTCAAGGTGATCAAGTTGCTAGTGGCAGTAGTGGTAAGTTGTACTGTAGTTTCTCCTTGTTTTCGTTTGTTTGGATTATGTATTGTGTTTTGAATTAGCTTTATATTCTTGTGTTTATTTCTGGAAGTGAAATGACTTGCTTGTGCATACTATTTTCTTCTGAGAAGGTGGGGTATGGGGTGGGTGTGGGGGGTGGGACATTTGCAGGCATAGGCTAATATAACAGTGGGCGTGTCGACTGTTGACACAACAAATCAACTGTGTGAGTGTGTGTGTCAACATTCATAATGAAAATACAATGTTCAAATCTGGCTTGTGTATGTCAACATTCATAATGAAACTGCAGTGCCAATATTTGGCTTTGTGTGTGTTTGTGTCAACATTCATCATAATGAAAATACAGTGCCACTATCTGGCTTGTGTGTGTGTGTGTGTGTGTGTGTGTGTGTGTGTGTGTGTGTGTGTCACCATTCATAATGAAACTGCAGTGCCAATATTTGGCTTGTGTGTCACCATTCATAATAAAACTAAGAACAGAGCCAATATCTGGCTTGTGTATGTGTGTGTGTGAGAGAGAGATAATATAAGTACAATAACAAAGCTGTTTTTGTTTTCAGACATCCAACATGGTGATGATGTGCCTTTGAGAAATAGAGGTGGAGGAAGAGGAAGAGGCAGACAAGGCAGAAGAAGGAATGATGGTGGTGATGGTGCAGCAAATCGTGCAAATCCGACTGGAGGGCGTGGTGGCAGGGGTGCCCGTGGGGCTCGTGGTGGCAGGGGTGCCCGTGGGGCTCATGGTGGCAGGGGTGCCGGTCGCCAACCTCAAGGTGTGCAGCGCAACTGGATAGAGGCTGACAACTTCGAGCCTGATATTCCTGATTTCACTGCTCATGCAGGTGTGCAAGTGGATACCACAGACTTTGAACCTTTGGACTATTTTATGTTGTTCTTTGGAGATCTTGTGCAACATTTTCGGATTCAAACCAACAAATATGCTGCAGAATACCTTGAAACAGCAAATTTGAGACCACATTCACGTGCCCGTGCTTGGTATGAAACAACTGATGAGGAAATGAAGACTTTTGTTGGGTTAGTCCTTCTGATGGGCATTATCAAGAAACCTGATTTGAACAGTTACTGGACTGGAGATCCACTCTTGCGTTCACCTGCTTTTCCTGCTGTGATGCCACGTGACCGTTTCATTCTGCTTCTGAAATTCTGGCACATGGCTGACAACGACAATATGCCACCTGCTGATGACCGACACAGGGATAGGTTGTTCAAAATTAGACCTGTCCTTGACCACCTGTTTCAACGATTTCAGGAAGTGTTTACACCAGGCAGGGATATTGCCATTGATGAATCACTGCTGCTTTGGAAAGGGCGTCTTGTATTCAAACAATACATTCCATTGAAACGTGCAAGATTTGGAATCAAAATCTTTGTGCTGTGTGACAGTACAGGTTACACATACCGGTTCCGGGTTTATGCTGGAAAAGATGAAAGCACAGTTAGCATTGATGAGGTGATTGTACGCTGTGCTCCGGAAGCTTCTGGTTTTGGGCGTACAGGCAAAGAGGTAGTTCATCTCATGATTCCCCTCCTAGACAAGGGTTATCGTCTGTTTGTAGACAACTGGTACACCTCATTTGACTTGTTCGAACTGCTTCATGCTAGGGGCACTTCAGCATGTGGCACAATGAGGAAAAATAGGACTCCACCTTGTCTGCAAGAGCTGCGACTTGAAAAAGGTATGACAGCCAGCCGATCTAGCAACATTTTGCTGGCCCAGAAACATGTGGACAAGCGAGATGTGTACATGCTCACCACTTGCCACAAGCCTGCATCTGAGAATGCTGAAGAAGGTGAGAAGCCTCCATCCATTCTAGAATACAACAAAAAGATGGGGTCAGTTGACTTACACGACCAGATCCTTCAATGTTATGATGCCACCCGAAAGACTTTGAAGTGGTACAAGAAGCTGGCTGTGCGTTTTCTGCAGATGGCAATGCTGAACAGCTTCATTGTGTACAAACATGCTGGGAATCAGTCTTCTTTCCTGGAATACCAAAAGACTGTTATCTCTGCTCTCATCTTTGGTGACAGAGAACCTGATGTAGATGATGACAATGATGTCCGCTTGTGTGGTCGACATTTTATCGACATCCTGCCACCAACAGAGGGCAAAGAACGACCACAAAAGAGATGCCGTGTATGCAAAAAAAAAGAAAACATTCGCAAGGACACCAGATACTTTTGCCCAGATTGCCCAAGCAAGCCTGGGCTCTGCTTGCAAGAGTGTTTTCGTGCATACCACACCAAGAGATGCTTTTGGCGCAATTAGTCATTAGTGGTACGGTCAGTTGCTTTTATTTGGTTGGTTTGTTTGATGCTCAGTAAAGTTATCAATGAAGTGTTAAACCATTATAATATTGTTGAGTTTACAAATCAACTAAATATTCATGATTGTGATAATGTATTTTGTTTATTTGCCAGTCAGGTAAAATATTGAGAGAGAAAAAGTTTTGCGAAAAATGAATTTAACACTTTCTTACACATGCACAATCTTTATTTTCTTACTTACTCTTCTCCCTGTAGCAGAAATGAAATCTTTATTCAATTTCCTTTCGATGGATATATACTTTTATTGGTTTATTTTGAAAAGTGTAAGAGCTATAGCAAAAACAAGAACAGTAGTCACGGAAATGCAAATTTTCTCTAGCATACAGCATGCAAAACAAGCTAGCAGCGAAAGGGTTAAGTATCGACACTATCAACAATAACCGGCAAGCAATCAGTCTAGTTCTGTCAAGTGCAATTTTATATTTGTAAATATTTGCTACAACTGTGAAACTTTGTTTTTCATGGGAAACAGTAGATGTTATTCCCCTGAGCCTAGAAGGGGCTAGTCTCTATTGGAAGTGACCATAACTGATACAGGATAAACATGACTGTTAATAGAAGCACCCCAGATCCACTATTTTTCATCTGCTTTTATGAAATTTTTTTTTTTTTTTAAATGTGTAAAGCGTGATACCTTAACATATTAAGCTCAAGGTGCTCACTGGCATTTACATGCATCTAAACATTTAGCAATGCAAACAAAGTACTTACATGATCTAACAGGGTAGGTGGCAGAGGGGAAGAAAGGGGAGGGGGCAGAAGAGAAGACATGAAGGAAATGAATATCATCTTTAGGGGTAGGCCAACTGGACGTAGTATGTTTTCAGGTCAGTTTTGAAGCATGGAAGAGAAGTACATTGGCACAGGGAACTGGGAAGATATTTCCAAACTGAGGGGGTTTGAAACTGAAATGAGCGAGAATCAGCAGGTTCCAGTTCGGTTCTTGGACTACACATAAGTTTCCCTCCAGAGGATCACAGAGATCGTTAAGGTGTGCTTACAGTCAGGCAGCCAGAAAGACAGAGAGGAAGGGTGCACCTTCAAAGAAAATGAAAGCTAAAACAACAATTTTGTACAGAATGCAATACACAGTGGGCAACCAATGCAGCTCTTTTAAATAGTGGGTAATGTGATCAGTACGTTTTATGTGAATGATCCTATGCGATGCACTATTGATCACTCCCTGGAGTTGAGCCATCTGCTCTGATGTGATGCCAGCCAGGAATGAATTACAGTAATCCACCCAGGTGAGAATTCTAGAGCAAAGAAGCGTAGTACCGACTTTATCAGTAATGAATGGACGGAATTCTGCAATTCTGTGAAGCTCAAAGTAAGCAAAGCAGTAAACATGACTGACATGATCGGACATAGCGAGGCTGGCATCAAGCACAACTCGAAGGTTCTTAACGTTCGGTTGAAACTGCACTGGATGTCCACCAATGGTCAGGTGCTCAATGTATGAGCTGCTAGCTTGTTGTGCATGTTGCGTGCGAGAGAAAATGTGCATTTCCTTCACTACTGTTCTTATTTTTGCTATAGCTCTTACACTATGCAAAATAAACCAATAAAAGTATGCGTCCATGGAAAGGAAATTTTAAACAGATTTCATTTCTGCTACAGATAGAGGAGTAAAAAAGAAAATGAAGATCTGTTTGTAATTAAGTGTGAAATTCATTTTTTTTTCAATATTCCTGACCGGAAAAATAAACAATATACATTATCACAATCATGCATGACTTGTTCATTTACAAAATTAAAAAAAAAAAGTTTGAACACTCCATGGATAACTTTACTGGACGTCAAACAAAACAAAACAAAAAGAAAAGAAAGACACTGACAGTACTCCTAATTCTACTAAAAGTATCTCTTGGTCAGTGATTGAATCACTGCCACTGTCCACAGGCTGTGAAGTCCGTAGGTCTCGCCTCAATTACATAGTATACATAGAAGGTCCACCACTCTTTTAACGTCCGGTTTACGTCTGACCCCCAAAACCGCCTTTCCTACCTTTTGTGCCCACTTCAAACTCAAACGGAGGGGCCAGACGAATCACAAACACTCATAGCAACACATTCGTTACACTTCCAACGATGTCGGCTCCAAATTCACTGCGAATTCGTTAAAATAACGCAGTCACATAAGCTGGTTCGAATTTTGACATGACGCCGCGAGCCGATCCCAATATGTATAGCAACTGCTTTAAGACCTTTCATTGGTCGCCTAAGAATACGCGCTGTTAGGCCTAATGAAGGGCAGACCACTCTAGCGATTATAAAGTCTCCAACGATCATTTTGTTGATATCACTAGAGTAGTTCGCCCTTCATTAGGCCTAACAGAGAGTATTCTTAGGCGACCAATGAAAGGTTTTAAAGCATATGCTATATTGGGATCGACTCGCGGCGTCGTGTCAAAATTCGAACCAGCCTATGTGACTGCGTTTTTTAACTAATTCGCAGTGAATTTGGAGTCGACATCGTTGGAAGTGTAACGAATGTGTTGCTATGAGTGTTTGTGATTCGTCTGGCCCCTCCGTTTGAGTTTGAAGTGGGCACAAAAGGTAGGAAAGGCGGTTTTGGGGGTCAGACGTAAACCGGACGTTAAAAGAGTGGTGGACCTTCTATGTATAGAATGTAATTGAGGCGAGGCCTACGGACTTCACAGCCTGTGCACTGTCCTGGTCACTAGGTTTAGATGTACAGTCAGAATGTACAGTTTCAAAATCAGAATCATAGTTTCCATCAAAATCTTCTTCACCACTATCACTGTCTCACAACATTTCAACAAGAACTTTTTAGAGAGGCACATGGAGTCAAATCACCATTTTGTTGAAGAGCACATTCAAATGTGCTTTTTGCAACCATAAAACCAGTCTGTGTCAGTTGGGAACATAAGTCTAAGCTTTCCGTGCTTTTTCAGAGAGAAAAGAGCTTCAAGGGAAGTAACTGAATTACTCTCTTTCCTTGTTCGGCTATTGAAACTGACAAAAACAGAGCGTTACAATTGGATGTGCCTTGTAATTCCATAAGCGTTGCAAGGCAGTCAGAATGGAGGGGCGTCGTATGTCTTCAGCGCAGGGAAAGGGTTAAAAAACAACAACAAAAGCCATAAAACTCACGGCTGTCTGGAAGCAAGCAAACAGGTTGACGAGGAACGGATGTCTCATGGTGTTGATCACCTCAAAGATCCGTTTCTCAGACATCAAGCTCTCCACCTCATCCCTCGCAATAATGTCCCCTTTTTTCAGCGCCTTGATGGCAAAATACTCTGAGTTTTTGCGATACTGCGTCAACAACACCTTGCCGAAGTGACCGCGACCTAGCACGCTGATTGGTCGGAAGTCATCCATAGAGCACGGCTGTCCTGTAAATCTGTGACAGAGTTAAACATAATTATGACAATGGTTGGTGTTGATGTTGAACACTTTGTAACACCGATTGTCAATAGGTACAGAGATCTTGATGTATAATGTTACTGGAAGGATGGAAGTGACGAAGGGGGTGAGGTGGGAGAGGGGTAGAGAGCAAAAGAAGAGGCAGAACAACAAGGAGGAAAAGCAGAGAAAGATGAAGCAGGAGAAGAAAAATAACAATCCTGGATATTCAAGAGTTTTAATCGTTTCGTTAAAGAAGTAAACCCTTGGTTTAAACATCAATTTTATTCCACAAGCCAGAAGAAAAAAAAAAAGCGCAAAAATATGGGTGTACAACAGCACGAAGATTAAAGAGACCCACTTTGACCAAGGCCCTTCGACAGATCCTTTTAAATTCATGGTGAGTGTTGCCCCACTAAAAAATAAGCTTATAACAACAACAAAATAACTTAAAAAAAAATATAGTTACTTTTTAAATGAATAAAATGATAAATCCAGAGTTGTGTGCCTAACAGACATGCCTACCCTCAATTTGAAGTTTCCATATTAGCTTTTTCAAATTTCAGTATTACTATTACGATCTCCGTATTTACTTTTACTACCTACTGTTTTTGCACTCATCCTTTTTGATATTATGCGAAGAATCCGGTGATAGATTGATTTGCTGCCACAATGTTCTTTTTCTTCTCCAAAGCCTCGTAATTCTTTATATACTGTGGGCCTTCCGCGTGCCGCTTGACGTCGTTCATATCACCGGCGGAGATGCCAAACTAGTTGGCACAAATCGTACTTTTGAGTCAGTGCTGCCGCGAATAACGAAAGGACACTTTTCCGAATACGAGGCAAGAAATGTCTGCCCCTTGCGTGCTTTTTTTGAAGATTCAGATTCACAATCACTTTGCTTAGCCATTCGTTTGAACGCCATGATTTAAATTCTGTCTCAAGAGCACCGATCTTTACTGCGACTGTACAAAAACGGGTTTGGCAAACTTCGGTGACTCTACCGGAAACTACGATGTCACAGGTCTCCACTGCGACTGCGCATTGCGGCATTAAACCTTCGGAAAAAAGTCATGCGTTAAATTACCACAGGCCAACGATTTTGATTTTTTTTCTTTATCATTTTTTAAAATTTCCGTACCGTCAAACCAATATCCGTATTTTCTGTAGCGCTTGCAGAGTTTTTCAAATTTCCGGAAAAAATACGGAAATTCCGTACGGGTAGGCATGTCTGGCCTAATAATAGCCACAGCTAGCCAGCCCAACATTGTGGAGCTAAAAATAGCAGCTACCAAAGCTGGTAAGAGACAGAACCAATAAGCTTCGTTGTTCACTCACAAATAGGGTCAAAGGTCACGGGGCTATGGTATATGATGCACTCTTAATCAGGGGAAATCACTCACTGTCAGAACCAAAATTGAAAATCCCAAATGTAGCGGTTAGTTTGAGCAAGGAAAGCCCACTTTATCATTGTGGTATGTGTTAACAAAGCCCATTTTATCATTGTGGTATGTGTTAACAAAGCCCATATTATCATTGTGTTATGTGTTAACTAAGTCCACTTTATCATTGTGGTATGTGCTAACAAAGCCCATTTTATCATTGTGGTATGTGTTAACAAAGCCCACTTTATTATTGTTGTATGTGATAACAAAGCCCACTTTATCATTGTGTAATGTGTTAACAAAGCCCACTTTATCATTGTGTTATGTGAATGCCAATTTTAAATTAAACCTGTTTTTGCCAAAGGCAAACAAAGCCTTTGAATTGGGGTCTTTTAATTAAGTGTTACTCAAACAAGGAGTTAGACATCAAAAACATCTCTGGTGGATGGCACAAGGAAAGGATAAACATTATATGTGCAAATGCAAGAAGGAAGCGAATCTTCTTTATCAATAAAGTTATTTGTTAAACTGCAGGATGAAACAGGCAGAAAAGGAGAAAGAAGAAGACAGATGATAAAATGTTTTGTTGCTAACTGTAGCTTTGGAGAGAAAAAAAAAGAGGACTGCAAGCATTCAAATTCACAATAATGAGAAGCAAATGTGTACAAAGTATAGAAAAGAGTTAAGACAAGAATATTGATTGTCCTTTTCATTTTTGTTCCTGTTAAGAGTTACAGTTAAGCCAAGGAATACTCAAATATCCAAAGCATTGGAAGTATTTAAATAACCTGAAATTGTGACTACCAATCACCTATTATTGTTAACTATTGCTTTTTTTTTCTTGCCTCCTTTCCAAATATCTTTTTTTTTTTTCTTGGAGTTCTGTTTGGAAGTACTGTTTTGCTGTCACTTGTGTGTTGTCCGCCGGATGAAGAACTGAGCTCCAACATTTGCATTATATCGTTTTGTATTGTCTTTGTCAAAATGAGTAGTCCTTGACTTAACTGTAACTGTAACAGGAACAAAATTGACAAGGACAATCAATATTGTTATTTGAACTCTTTCTATACTTTGCTATGCTATAGTGTAGTGCCAGCGCACAGTGCTTTCATACTGACATGATTGATTGATTGATTGATTGTTGCTTTAGGTCCAGCGGACTCTTCCGAGCCAAATCAGGACCGGACAACCCCCGATCCGCATAAAAGATCTGCTGAAACAACCCTAGTGGGAAAACTAAATGCCCTCCACCGGCCAGTAACTTTACAATAAAGACATCCCACGCAGGGGACGGCTGAGGCTTTACCCCAACTACTCGAATCCCCGGTTACAAAAACAAAATAGAATACAAACATCATTATAAATTATCAACAAAACACATACATATAAAATGCCTATATTGCTAAATAATAACATCATAGAAAGCCCCAGTGACCACCCGGCAGAAAGCGTCCAATACTCCCAAGCTGATCCAACAGACCCCATACACAAACAAGGAGTCTTGTCCAGGAAGAGTTTTCAAGAAAAAAGGTAGGTCAGTGATCTAGCGAAGAAGAAGATAGTATAGCAGAGTGATAGGACAGAGCAGGAATGGGAAAGAGCAAATGAGGAAGACAGCGACAGTGGGAATTTAAAGCACTAAATTTCCAGAAAGTGGAAATACTATTTATACTGAAATCCTCGGCACTCCAACGGGGGTACTGTTGCCGCAGTGAATCGGTCATGCCTATAAAGGAAAGACAGGTTTTCAACTGGGGCTTTCACTTTTCCCTTTATAGGTTAGAACAATCTACAGTGGCAAGATTGCTCATGACCCCAAGGGGTTCATACTGACATACACATACGCGTACTTGTACTTTTAAATGTCGCAGTGTGTAGACTCAACTTAGTATACGAAACTAAGGTGGAAAAACCTCTTATATTTTCATTGTAGAGTACGCTCGCAACGATGGTCTGGCATTGACTACTGTTGTTTCAAAGAGAGTGGGCTTCTAACATGGAAGGGGATGCTAAATGTGTTACTATTGGACAAAGTGGTGAAGAAGAAGGTGATAAAAATGATGCGTAATTTCAGCTCTGCAGAAACACGCTACAATTAGAGGCAATGCTGTTGTGCACAACAATCAGGGAAAGGTCTATTATTGAATTGTTGCCTCCCTTACACTATCTGTAGCTTTGTCTGTGGGAATTGGGTGTGCACATTGAAAGGGGTATAGTGGGAAAGGGGTGGGGAGTGGGGAGAGGAAGATTTTTTTTTTAATCTAGTAAATAGCAATGATAATTCTATCAAACTTGGCTATTGGTTAGTCAATTCTAATTTCTTTATGATCTAAGCTTTCAAGTCTCTACTCTAGTTCTTCTTTTTACATTTTGTTTTTTTAGTAACTCATACAAATCAGTCAGTAAAGAATGATAAAATTTGATGCAACCCACACCAGAATAAAATGAGTTAAATATACGTCACATACAGTCACCAAAATAAAAAGCTTACAGTCGAGTCAGCTTTCTTTTGCAATGATCTTACCCAGAAGAGGTCACTGGGTCAGGTCATCATATCATTTACAATTTTTTTTAAAGTATGAGACTAACCTATGTTGCTGAAGGTTCCAGAAAGACAAAAATAATCTATATTATGCTGACTTACAACTTCAACCACATTCTTCCGACGTATATTCCCATGATGATGAAATAACAAAAGACTACACCTTAAACCCAAAGGTCATCTTTATATTATACTGCACCCACCCATTAGTACTTTTAAGAACTGAGTCAGTCATTAAAAATACCACTTGGTGCTAAACAATAAAAACAGCAGAGAGAAAGAGAGAGAGAAGTTTGACGTTTGGACATCGTCCGTGTATTCACTAAAAAAAACATCCAAACAATAAAACGAGAGAGAGAGAGAGAGAGAGAGAGAGAGAGAGAGAGAGAGAGAGAGAGAGAGAGAGAGAGAGAGAGAGAGAGAGAGAGAGAGAGAGAGAGAGAGAGAGAGAGAGAGAGAGAGAGAGAGAGAGAGAGAGAGAGAGAGAGAGAGAGAGAGAGTGAGAGAGAGAGAGAGAGAGAGAGTGAGAGAGAGAGAGGGAGAGGGGAGGGAAAAAGAGAGGAAAATGTGGTCTGAGGTAAAAAGAGCTAAGGCAGATTGGTTATAGAGTACGAGAGAGTGTGACAGAGAGAAAACAGAGACAGAGAAAGTATAAAAAGACTGAACAATTAATGAATGAATCAACCACTAAAATACACAAGCCAAGTCATCAACTACTCACATGTTGTCACCGATGTTGAGAGGTGGCTGCGGTGCTGGCCGAGACTTTTCAGAGAGAGGTGGTGGGACTACTGTGACGTGTGTAGGAGGGGGCGCTGTGGGGAGAGGAGGAGGGGTCTGTCGCCGCGGTAATGCCGTGGGCTCTTGCTCGTAACTGGGTAAGCGGGGCAGAGGTCGTGGCGGAGTGACGGCCTTGACCTCTGTAGCGACGGGTTGGTCACGGTCAAGGTTGATGGAGGAGTTGGGTGTGATCATCTCTTCAGGTAAGAAGTCAAATGTTGACAACACTTGCTGTGGATACAAAACACCAGACAGGCTCTGAACAATCGTTGTGGCTATGCACTTCAATGGATTTTTCCAAACTTTTTTCCCCATTAAAAATAATTATTTTAAATAATATCATTTACTAGTTGACTACTTAGATGAAAAAGTTGCATCTGCATCACAGAGCCATGCAAGAGGAAAACAATCTCATCTGACCACATAATAATACAGCTTCTGTGCCATGGCTGTGCAAGGCTTATGGGTATAAAGCAGTCCACACTGAACGACAAGAAAATTGCAATCCAGTCCCTCAAACCCCACTCCCACACCTCTTCCTCACCTCTCATCATAACAACAACAACAACAACCACCAACATGAAAGTTACAGCTTATTGAAAGTCAAAAAACACTGAGAACTGCTAGCATTGAAACGTTACAATAACAAGAAACAAAGATAGGTCCATAAAAGCAAAAGAAGGGTAACGTGGACATGAACAAGACAACACAACAAACGGAACATGTTCACGCTAAGCTCTTGGTCAAGAGGACAACACGCAAAACAACACTTCTCAACAGAGAGCCAACAAAGAAAACAGCATATGGTGCACAACAAAACAGTGCTGTGGGCTCAAAAACCCAGCGTTCGTACCTGTATTTCGTGCTCCTGCCCCACTGCGCTTTTCTTCTCCGGAGACTTTTCGTGGGGCTTGGCGGGCTGTGGCTGGCTGTATTTGTACGACTGGGGCGGAGAAGGGGGTCGGAAGGTCATCTCGGAGATCGGGGGCCCTCGGTCCGACGACATGATCCCTAGATTGAGGCACAGACACACTACATATGCAATGCTGGTCAGTCTCACGATGAATGGATAAGAAAAACAGCATGGAAATTGTGGTACGACTTCTAATACACAAAGATGCATCAATGTAAAGAGACAATAGGATTTCAGCGCTGTATCCCTGAGACAAGCAATATTTAGTCTACCGACCTAAGTTTGTCAGACTTATATGGAGACCCTTCAAAATGAAAGACAATTGTTTCCAAAGTCATTCTGCGTTCATAAAATCCCATTCCCTTTCCTTTGGATTGACAACCTACTCCGATTTTTTCCCACAAACACCTTGTCTCCCTTATTCTGCAAATTACTGCAACCTTTACAGTTAAAAACCTACTAAAAACAGAATCACTGGGACAACAAATAACATTGCAAAAGTTCTAACCCAAATGTTTTGCTAAGCAATAACATTTATTTACTGCCATTTGGTGGTGGTGTGTATGTGATGTGATTTTTAATGTGCTAATGCTTCCACCCTAATTGCTCAAGTTGAGATAAATAAAGCTGTATTGTATTGTACAGGGTGTTCCAAAAGTCTTGGGCACATTTGAAGTCCCCATATCTCAATAACTATGAATGGTAGTAAGATAACAGTTGTGCCATTTTAAAGCTAATTACATTAAGTTTTTTGTAAAGCTGTTGATTTTTTTATTTCTTTTCAGACCCATTAATGGCGTTCACTCAAACAGAAAATGTAGGGACGCGTTTGGCAAGAATTTGACTATCGGCTTGATGTGTGTCGTGTGACCAATGGTGCTCACATTGAACATCTTTGAACATTCCATGTAAAACTTGAGATTACTAGCTTTCTGAATTTACCAGATGCGTTTTTATATCCTTTATAGTTTCGGAAATATTCAATGTCAAAATGTGCCCAAGACTTTTGGAACACCCTGTATTGTATTGTATTGTATTGTATTGTATTGTATTGTATTGTATTGTAACATGAATGCAGACTGGCATCACTATATTGATGGGAGTCAAAAACTGGGGATTGGGCTTGTTCACTGCATCAAGCACATGGCAGCATGGACGGAAAACTGGAATACAGGCTAACTAAAAACAAAACAATCAAGGAACATACCGGGAGAGGTAATCTTTTCTGTTTCTGCAGGAGCGGACATGTCGGCGTCCGTGCCGTTCTGAGGCATGGCTCTCTTCATTAGACGTCCCCATGTGGCTACGTTGATGTTCATCTGGTTCGGCCGCAAGAAATTCTTCCCTGAGACACGCAAATATAATTCCATTAAAAATGGCTCTAATTGCTCATACAAAGCCCTTTCCCATGGCAAAACCCAAATCCACTTAGAACGTCGAGATTCAGCCCACTCTTCCCTAAAACATGCAAAACATAGGTCTATTAAAAATCACATGGCATACTCTGGCATAGCACTCTCATAGCTCAAAGAGCTGCTCACAGCAAAGCCAAATCCACTTACAAAGTCAAGATTTATTCCACTTTCCCGGATCCCTACTGCCCTCTCGTTGACAAAAAAGTATATCACAAAGGGCAAAGCCCATATGGCTCACATGCTCTTTGTGGAACTTGTTATATTTAACATGAAAATGACTGCCCAGAAAGAGAAGAAAAAAAAAGAAACAGTGGTATTAAGTAATACCGAGTCTGATCTTTCTACGCTCTTGACCTTGAGATAACAATCACATCCGGCTCCAAATACTCATGTAATATCAAATAAACTACCGCAAATTTTGTATTTTGCCAAAAAAAATAGTGCCCTCAGGATGACCTTGATCTTCATACTATTGCACTGAATGAGACATATTTTTTGTATGTTTTTGAAAAGCCTAAAATGACCTTGACCTTCAAGGTCAACGCAAAAAAGGAACATATATGAAAGATCAATCTGTTATCTCTATATACAACAAGTTTGTACTTTATATCTCTCACAGTTTTTGGTCAAGGTCACTTCAAAGTACCTATACTGACTGACTTTGGACAGCTCCAGTGACCTTGACCTTGGAGTGATTGACCAAATGTGCACAAGATGGGTCTCATTGATACCTATCATGCATCAAAGAATCATAAGGTCAATATTAATTACTTATGTGAAAAATTTTCATGTTTTGAATAGCATTTGATGATCATGCAGAGGTGCCAACCATCTTCTTGTCAGTATTTCCGGACCCGTTTGTCAGTATTTTTTAACACTTGTCAGTATTTTTTTTCTCGCAAAACCCAGCCTATAACACTTTAAAGTAACGACAGGCTTCTCTCTGAAACAGCAGGCTATTTTCAGTCCTCTAAAATCACGATGAAAATCAGCTTGTTGAACACCACACTTGTTTTACTTTAAAATCACCATGAAAATCAGCTTGTTCAACACAGCGACGTTCAGTGAGTGCAGGAGTACTATTCTGATACAAGAAACCAGTACAGAAGCACCGCTGGCAAAGATAAACGATCGGCAACTTCTCCTCCGTATTTTTAAAAAAGCTACTGTATTTCCGTATTTTTATTCACTTTGCCGGAATTAAATACGGTCAATCCGTACTGGCTGGCACCTCTGATCATGTGATCTTGCCCTTAAAGTGAAGTCATTCATTCACTGATGATGTATGAGGTCTCATGGATATACATAATCTTACCAAATTTGGCAGTGATACTTGAAATAGGTTCTGAGATAGTCCACTTGCAAGTTTTGCACGTCCTGACAGTGGATGCCAGACGGACGGACAGACACATTTAAAATTGTAGTGTCATTTTGGGAATATTTAAGACTTATCTCGCACAGATTTGCAAAAATCTGGAATTATTTTGTTGGGGGGGGGGGGGGGGGGGGGTGAAGGGGGGGGGTGAATACATAGACTCACATTGCTATGCATTGAGCCAAAAGGGCCTGTTTGTGCCAAATCAACCTGTTTTGACTAGGCATGTCAGTCTTGTTACACACTCTCTCACTAAAGCAACACCTTGTCTGGGTTAAATATTGTACCTGGAGAGTTTCTAGAACAAGTTTTTTTGTTTTGTTTTAGAGTTCTTATATCCACACTTTCTCTTGCTCAAGATTGGTTCAATATACAGGGTCGGACTCCACTCATCTGACTCCCCGGACAAGTAATACCGTTTATGCAGAAAAGATGGCATGTTCAGTGCTGGGAGAAGTGAAGAACACACTGACACACCTTTATGCTTGGGGAAGATCCTGCGTTGTCGTTGAAGCTTGGGTTTTCGCGACAACGTGGGGTTCAAAAATGTAATCTGAAAAACACCAAACAATACATATACGGTAACATGATAAATGCTTTCACCAACACACACACAAAAAAAGTCATGTTATGCTTCAGTCAATAAGCAAACGGTTTCTCGGCATCTCACTCACACATTAAAGTGTCCTTCACAAAGTTCCTGAGTTTTGTTAACATTGTTAATGACAACTGCAAAAGACAAAAATGTTTCAATAATACCTTTTCTTGGAACTGAATCCCTTTTCTCACATTTTTCTTCATTTTGCACAGTTTTTGCTTCATTTTTGTGTCTAACTGTTCCAACGTACTTCTCCGCTGAACTAAACTTCTTCCAGACAGACAAACGAAACACAATTTACTCTGTGCAGGAAATGATACAGCATTACCATAAATACAATAATAACAGAAATTCTTGCGTAACAACTGGATAGAAATATCACTGTCTTCTGCACAATCTTGCTTCCTATCTAAATAACCGTGCGGTAGTGTTCCAAGCCCTAAAACCACCACACACACTCTCTCTCCCCCTCATCATTCAGAAACGATCCCAATTTTCTTAACTCTTGACCCCAAATTCATATTGCTAATATATGCCATTGACCCCTGACCTCTGATGTAGGCCAACCTATAACAGATAATAGTCTTTATGTAGTAATTTCTGTACAGACCTCTATGTCTAACCCCTACCCTTCCTCCCCCTCACATCCCTCCTTAGGCATGTCCTTGGAAGAAAGGGGCACAATGTCAAAGAAGGCCGGGTAGCTCAGTTGGTAGAGCGGCTTACTAGCAACCCAAGGGTCCCTGGTTCCAATCCCAGATTGGCCAAAGCATGACACTATTGTTTTCCCCTTGGCATCTACTGGTTCCCTGGTGTCAGAATAATAATGTGACCAGTTGTTGCCTATGACTATAATCTACTATTAATTTTTTAACCTTAACGGTGTCAAGGATGTTCATATGTGTGTGACAATGAGCTAACTTGGGAAAGTGTCACTGCTGTCACATGCAAACATAATACAGTGGGTGATGATTGCTCAAACCCCACCACTACACTTTAAATTGTAGGTCCACCCTTCCTTGTTGAATGAACACACAACAGGGCCTACATAATACAAACTTCTTGCCGCAGTCCTATTTTTATAATCAACTTCGATGCTATTAATAGGAACATGAATTTACTAATTGAAATAAAAAGCATACTTTTTGATTGATTGATTTTTTTTTTCAGTTGGACAACACTTATTGTGAATTTTAAAAGGATGTGTGTGATGTTGGGGCCTTTTAACATATGACTGATTTTAATTGTTGAGTGATGCATGTGGATATACCTGAAGGAAAACCTTTTGATGGATCGACCTTACACCTTATAATGTAGACTTGATTCTGAATGAATGGGCTTTTTTTTTTCTTCCTTATTTAGTCAAAGCGTTTTTGCTTTTGTTTTTGTAGCATCAGCACAGTGCTGCTTGAGACACAGGGCTGGATACTCCCTCTTGACCTCAACATTCATAACGATATTGTTTGTTTCTGAGGGAAATGTGCTTAACAAAAGCACAGAAGCCTTTTGTACAATTGCCACCCAGGACAAAAAGGGAAATAGGGATCGCCAACCTTTCATAAATTGGACCTAGGCCTAGCCCTAGGGACCACACTATAATAACCTTTGGGCTACATCTATGATCTACGCATACCATTACTGCCACAGGCTGGACCTCATGTCAATTCATTACTGCTTGAAACATATCTGACATCTAACCTCAGGGGTGTGCTTACTATTTGCTTAATTGATCTGATTTAAAGTATCTTCGCAAAATGCATCTTTATGCTCTGATTTCTATTACTATGGCACATACTACTTCCTCCAGGCTTCGAAGTCATGCATGAACACAACTCAACCTAGTGAATATATAGACTGACCACTACCGAATCAGCGAATGACAATGTAAACACTCAGCCAATGCATGTCCAGGTCAAAGTTACAGAAGTCAAGGTTACTGGGTCAAAGGTCACAGAGAGCATTTACCTAGCAGTAAGTCCCCTATAATAACGCCAGTAGAATCCACTATTTATTTATTTAATCATCCTTATATAAGCTGATAAGCAAAAGGCAGTGCTATAGTCTTAGAGAGAATGCCTTCATGATAAGCAAAAGGCAGTGCTATAGTCTTAGAGAGAATGCCTTCATGATAAGCAAACAGTGCATTGTTTAGCTCATTGTTGACCCACCCAAAAATGGTAATCCGCACTGTCGCGATGCACATAATTTTACATTTAACAAAAAAAAGGACTTTCTGAATGACATATATAGTAATGTTGTATATGTATGAAAAGGTTATCATGTGTACTTTATAGCCTTTTGGTAAGTTAACTACTAATGATATATATGTTTTGCTCACATGCCATCAAAATATCTATATAAACGTCCAACAAAAAACAGTCTGACAAATAAAAAATTTCTCTCTAAAGGTGCGGTCTGACGTGAAGTGATACAGAAGCAAAGCGGTAAACAAAGCAAAGCATCTGCTTCTAGAAGCATCTAAAAATAAGTGCGTTTATAATACTTTGCTTTGTGAACCGGTCACTCGATGAGAAGTTTTGCATAAGCAGTAAGCGTGGAAGCAATGTGCAATAAGTTGTGCATACGATTCCAGTTTTTTCCGTCAGATTGACCCTCACAGAAGTCCATGAGGCCTTTTTCAGAGTTTGGTTTCTGTAATTTTGACTTCTAACATTCCATAATGCCTCGTAGCTTTGAATTAGATCGATGAGAATAAATGTATCGTCTTGTTTCAGATTTGCTAATAGCCCAGTAGCTTTTGATGCCGCCATGATCGCTGAAATGATAACAACCTCGTTTTCGTACGTCAGCTCTTCTGATTGGCTGGCAATCAAATGCTTCAGCGAAACAACCCAAAATTTTAGAGCACGCTCAAACACTGAAAGCATCGGCTTAGCTTCACTTCGGCGCTTTGCTGCTGTTATGCTTTAGGTCTAGTCACACAATAAACATCAAAACTACGATTTTTCGTGTTTTACTCTCTGTTTTGCTTCTGTTTCACTTCCCTTCAGACTGCACCTTAAGAGATGCTACTGCTTTGTTTTGTCGTTTTTCATTGCAGTTGTCCATATTATAAATGAGTTCAAATACATCATAAAATATTTAAATACAGTTAGTTGTGAGCACTGTCCTCACTTCAGTGTGTCCAAAAACAAACAATAATCATGTAATCTTGTCGCGAAGAACAAAAAACTAACACTAGTGTTCCCTAACGGCAAACTAAACCATAAACAGCTAGACAGTGTCTGTCTAAGGGAAGGAATTTGGGTTGGAAAATGGTAAAACTTTAGGTGACGATTACTCTCCCCTGCTTTAACTGTACAATCTGTCTCAGTACAAAAATACATTTCCTCCGCAGTTCAAACTGAGGAGTGTCACGGTGAGAGCAGCTAAGGAGTGAGGGGGCTGGGGGCTTGCGGTGTGACAGCTGTGTTCTGAATCAGAATGAAGGAATGATGATGGTAGTTGGAGATGAGATCAGACATTTGTAAGGAAGAGATGAGTTTTTAAGTTGGACTTCAAAGTGGCTATGTTCGGAGAGCTGCGAAGAGAGAGAGGAAGAGTGTTCCAAGATGAAGGACCAAGCACCGAGAAGGATCGACAGCCTGCAGAGGAGAGTTTACAGCGGGGTATATGTAGCATGACTGTGTCAGAGGAAGAATGAAAATTTCTAGATGGTTTGTAGAAGTGAATGTTTTGGGCGAGGTAGGAAGGGGCTAGCTAATCCATGGACGCACTTGAAGCAGAAAGATTTAGTAGATAATCACAGTACATTGGACCTCACACATTGTATTTCATTGCAATATGGCCTGGACAACTGTGCTGCTTTCTTTTCCACCACTATCGCTAATACCCCACACACCCCATGGCCAAACCATTATCTATTTGAATTGTGCGTTAACTATGTAATGGAGGCAGGCTTAGGGCACTGAAAAATGGTCAACTTAGCTGCAGTGATCCCACACAGTGGCGCTTGCTACACTAGTGTCAAACTTTTCACAGGATTATCTCCTGTCCAGCTGTGACTGACTGGGACAGTAGCAATACTGCCTGATGAAACCAGAACAGTCACATTTTTGCATTTTTGCTTTGTCGTGTAATGGTCCACCAAATATAAGACAAAATATAAAGTTGTTACTATTAATAGTTTTTGAGGTATTATATAATATTTACATTTGGACTACTCTAGAGAATGTAACCAGTATTTGATAGACAAACAAAGTACTCAAAATAAAGTATATCACACAACTTTTAACTTTATCATACATTCTATTTGCTGATGCCATTACTGCATTATGACGCTGTTTCTATGAATATGACATGATAAATACATCAGGAAGCGTCATTACATATTTATCCAGGTCATATTTATATATAGCGTCATGAAGAAGGAACAACATCAGCAAATAGAATGTATGATTACGTTTGTGTGCGTCATTTTTCCATCAAACATCTCTTTCACAGTATTTTGGGAGGAAAGGGAACAGTCATAGAAACATCAAGCATTGTCACCAGCATCCATTCATACCAGCATCCATTCATTGGAAAATTCCTATCAAAATGTTTATTTGAAACCGTTGAATGAACATCTTGCTTCCAGCAACATTATGCCAATTTCTGTCTGCTTAACGTTCTAATAATCCCATCGATTTTTGTCCACAATTATTATCAATAGCATCTTGCAGCCAATGAATGTGTGAAACTTTCCCTTCAAACTTTTCTCGATTTGTAGGCTGCCTTTGATACAATCGATAAGTTCATCCTCAATCAATGCCTTGAGAACACTTAGGATTTCTGCTTCTGTGCTCTTCTACGCTGCAAGAAATAACTACAGCACCATCAACATCTACATCATGTGTTCGTAGACTTCAAAAAGGCGTTTGACCGAGTCTGGCATGCAGCTGTATGACAAGGCTACCAGTGCAGTCCTCAACAACAGCACCATCGGAAACTGGTTCAGAACAACAACGGTGTGCGTCAGGGATGCCTACTCTCTCCAACACTCTTCAACATCTTCCTAGAGTGCATCATGTCAGATGCCCTTGCAGATTACGAAGGCACAGTAAGCATAGGGGGAAGAGCAATCTCCAACCTTCGTTTTGCGGATGACATTGATGGATTGGCTGGAGAGGAACAAGAACTTGAACAGCTGGTACAGAGGCTTGACACCACCTCCAGAGCCTATGGAATGGAAATAAGTGCAAAGACCAAAATGATGACCAACAACACCAATGTTACCAACACGGACATCAAAGTCCAAGGCCAATCCCTCAACACAGTGCATAGCTTCAAATATTTAGGAGCCATTGTGTCAGAAAATGGGTCCCGACAGGATCGCACAAACAACTGCTGCCCTGGCGAGGTTGAAGCCAATTTGGAAAGACAGGACCATCAGTCTACATTCTAAGGTAAGACTGCTGCGCTCCCTTGTCATTCCATCTTCCTATACGCTTGCGAAACATGGACCCTCACAGCAGATCTACAACGAAGAATACAAAGCATGGAGATGAGGTGCTACAGAAGACTTCTGGGCATTTCCTATACCCAGCACATCACCAACGACAAAGTCCGACAGACCATCACACATGCCATTGGACTACACAATGCCCTGCTCACAGAGGTGAAAAAAAAGGAAACTCCGATGGTATGGCCATGTCACCAGATCATCAGGTCTTGCAAAGACCATCCTGCAAGGCACCGTGCAAAGAGGTAGAGGAAGAGGGAGACTGAAAAAGAGGTGGGAGGACAACATTCGAGAATGGACTGGTTTGACACTGAGCGAAACCCAGGGTTCCCACAAGTTTGGGAAAACAAAATTCCATACTTTTTCCAGACTTTTTCCATGGCTTCCTAAACATTTTCAAGACCATCTTACACACACAAGAAACGAACAATTCTACATAGAATACTTATCACATAAAAACACCGGCATAAAAAAAAGGAATTGTGAGACGTGTACTTACAAAATACAAGACAGCCTATGATCTGTGATACCGACAGTCCATATGATTTTAATAAAGAAATATGCCCTGCATTTTTTCATGTGTCATGTGTTTAAGTTCAACTTTCCTGAGAATGAACACACAATTCACAACAGGGGTGAGATTTAGCGGTCGCCCGGTCGCCCGAGGCGACTTAAAACCGGCTCGGGCGACCTCACTTTATAATGGAGCCAGCCCGCCTGGCGACCTAAAAAAAAAAGATACTACTTGCAGACTTTTAGAAGCTCGGTCCGAAGCGTTTTTAGGTCACTGTTCGTCTGCTACGAGTATGAAGCATACGCGAGCGTTATTTCCCTTTGCCTACTTCTCTTTCGCGCCAAGCGCGCTGTCTGCTTTGTTTGTGAAAAAGATACTCGCTACAAATTACGTGTATTGTCAAGGTGACGGTGGTTGATCCGAAAATGTGGAACTTTATTTCTAGAATCTACCTCACCACGTCCGAACCCCGTAGCTACAAGACTCACCCGATCATCCTGAGAGGCAAGAACCCTCAACGTGATCAACAGACTCTAGCTCATGCAGCAGTATTGAAGTGAACGATTGTCGGGCTGCCTAAAAACCATGCGGGCTACCTCACTTTATTTACTAGCTAGCCCTGCGGGCTAGTTAGTCTCCTGGGTTAAATCTCACCCCTGCACAATTACTGTTTTATTTCTTTGAGCTTCTGGTCAATTTGGCACTCTAGAGTAATGGCTTCTGCCTCTTTTTTTGTCGCTGACCTGCGCAAAGCATTGGCCTTGGACAGAAGTGATAGGCTCTCACTCTGCTCTGCCCTATCTGCAGATTTAAGCAGGTCTTTTGCACACAGTTCCAATCGTTTCTTCTTTGACTTCAGCTCTTCAATTTCATCTAACACTAACTTTCTTTTTTTTCTTCTCTTCTTCAAGGTAAGCCTCATATCTGGATCTTGCACTAGCTGCATTGAAGAGGAGTGCTTTTGTAATTGGCACCTGACTGGCTCCACCTGCCTTAGCCAAATGGTCTGCTATAATTCTCTGTGCTGTTAGGGTTTTCTGTGACATGTTGTCAGTCATTACTTCTTTATTAACAGAGAATCCCCTCTCCACACTGGCCTGGCCATGAGAAAAAAGCAGCACTTCTCTCACAACACTCCAAAGGCCACTCAACTCCTTTCGCTTGGCCAGTGCAGAGAAGAAGAGTCTGTCTAATCTGTCTTTATCCCTGTCAAAAGACTGAAAGTTATCAGCAGAAGCACACTCTGATAAGAAGTTTGTGTACTGCAAATTGATTCTGTCCACATCTTCTTTCTTCTGACGATCTGTTCTGCATCGGACCGCACTAAAAGAAAAATTAATTTGCTACTTTCGGTTTCAATCGCAACATCGCCGGGAGAACATCTCAAATAAACGGTATTTTCATTTTTCTTTCTTTTGAAGAAAAATGCTTGTCAAACTGAAAGATTGCCTTGTGGTTTTTTTTCCATGACTTTTCCATACCTATCTAGACAAATAAATTTTTTCCATGGCTTTTCCAGCCCTGGAAATCACTTTCTCTATTTTCCATAGCTTTTCCAGACTTCCATGACTCTGTACGAACCCTGGAAACCATCAGGGCTGCTGAAGACAGGGAAAGATGGAGTATGCTGGTTAAACCATTAAAACGATCATCTGTGGTGCCCCTACGACCTCCGAGTTACGGGATAGGATAGGATAGGATAGGATTTTTCTAATGACATCAGTTCAAAGCGCAATTCTCACGCATTTATACTTTACGTTAACATCGAAATACATATTAAAAGAAGTGAACCAAAAACGAGACACTAATAAATTATGCACAGACATAATACAAACGTGGAAAAGAATATTTACAAGTAAACTATGAAAGACGAGGGACTCACAATAGTACAAGTACCACACACACGCATCAACACACAGTTGCAGCTGAACAATCCACGCAGTAAATTACATGTCACAAGGCAGCTGTTTCTTTGATATGGTATCTCCAAAATAATGGCTGCAGCCCTCTTTCTCAATGACCCTCAAGCAAGACCAAGAGGAGGAGGCAGAAGAAGGAACGTACCTCAGCGAAGAGGATGCCTTGGGGCTCCATGTGTATGGTGATGCCGTGGCGCTGGTTGTCCAGAAAGTCTTCCAGGCGCAGAAACTTGGTGGCACACATCTGCCTCCAGTCACGCCAGTAGACCGACACCTCCAGTTCTCTTGACTGTCAAAGGGACAACAATATTTTATTTTTAATTAACAACATTATATTTTATTGTATGTTTTTCATGAACAATACAATAAGATTATTATTAATTTGTTCACTGGCTCTCACAGCTAAAGAATCAACAATCAATCGGGTAACTTCTAAACCACTCTTTCTAAATGCCTGGCCGATTCTGATCCACTCTGATCCTTCTCATTTTCATAGGCAAATACAAACCAAACCAAACCATAACCTACTGTCACAACATTTTGATGCAAAAATCACAAAGTGACAAAAATTGTTTGGAATTCCCTTTTAACAAGCCAAGTTAGCAATGGATTTTATAGAGGTTGCAGCCATAATGCATGCACCGGATCCAGTTCAAAGCTAACGTGCTGCACTTACGCGATCAAGATCAATAGAACAGCGATGATCCCAACACTGCTGACTGCTGGGTTTCCAAGAGGTCTGCACTACTTGTTGGTTGTCTAGTCGTAACACTGCCATCACCTCATCTGCACAGATACAAAGCTTATCTCATACACCCGTTCACTCTACATACGTAAGTGGTTCCTCATTGAAGGCCTTAGATCTGTTAAGGGTCTTCATTTTCAGACTACTGTGTCTTCAAGGCTGTTAATCAGAACACTTGTTGCTATTAACTTTTGATTAAATATGGAAGTCAGTTGCCAGATGGCTATCTAGAGACCTTGGACGTGGACCACAAAGCACAGTTCGCTGTTGGCAGATTTCAACAACTGCTGGCTGACAGATGCACTACATTCCTTTCTTGGGAAATCATGATACACAGTGAACATTATGAAATTAAGAAGGCAGAAAATTTCTTTGCACTCCTTAGAGTGATAATTAATGTGCTATGTTCTGATTCTCTTATTTCAACAGGGGCTCAACAATAACATTTTCTCAAAGTCCGGTTCAGAATATCTCACAGAGGATCTTTGATTTCATTTCATCTTGAGGAGAGCGTTACTGAACACTGCGTGAGCAAGCTCATAGGGCCTATGATTACATAAGACCACCTGTTTGGCAACTGGCTATTAAAGGCAGTCGTTTGTTGCTGAGATAAAATCAAGCTATTAAATCCTACTGCTGTAAGGATCCCAATGCAGTGGAACCTCCGGTATCCGTCTCTCTGGTATACGACTCCCTCCGTTATGTGACCTGAAAACTTCTGACGGATTCACTTCCAATAATAAATGACCTCTGGTATGAGACAACCTCGTTTATGCGACCAGCGACCGTGTCTTAAGCCCTTTATACGACCGTCTTAGGGAAATTTTTTAAGAGATATCAGTTAATTTGTTGTCTGTACCTTTCGTTTTTTCTCTCATGTTAGTAGGTACTCCAAGCCCTTCATTGGCTCTTGTCCGCTCAGCAGTTTTGACTCAGTTTTCACTTCACTTTCAACACTTACTATTAATGTAAAACTGCATCAAAACGAACAGTGGCTGTATTCAAATAAAAATTGAAAGCTTTATCTTTACATCTGTGTTGTTTTTAATGCATGTTTATGCGAAAGATTCCGAGAAAACAGCTTTTGAATACGCCCCTATCCGAACGCTGAATGCCGCTGCGAAAAAATTGTCACTGTCGTTTGCTGAGAGGTGGCTCGTTTCAAAGTCTAAGCGCTTTGCGATACTTCATTGGATGGCCTAAAAATAAGAACCAATGAGAAGTTCGGATACTTAGCTTCATTTACATATAAGTATGGAAGGCTCTCGTGTGTAAACATTTTGTTACGAGCCGAACAAAGTGGATAAAGCGGTTTTGATGTAAGTTTGATTTTAACTAGAAGTTTAAAACTTAGCAAGAAATAAAGAGCAGACTTTCCTTTATAAAACTAGGGTATTTATTAATTTGTGCATTACTGTATCGCGGAGCGCTTTGCCGTAGAAAAGTCTACCCAAACCGTGTTCGGGAATTCTTGCGGTCATGGCGTACTCGTAGGCCTATTCAGCGACACGCGTGCTGAGCGTAGTAGCACACCAGTAGGCCTATAATTTGCCGGCGCGCACTGCGAATTTGATGATTTCCCAACTTTGAAGCACCAAAACGGCTGAACATTACATGGGATAGGCCTGAAGAAAATTGGGCTTGGAGTATAACATATGAAGGGGTTACCTGTCAAAAATCAGCTTCCTGGTATCAATATTGGCTTCACTTTGAGACTCCAAAGTTGTCAATTTCTTCAATTCCAAAACGTTGCCAAAAAAACACCAACATTCGGCATTTTCAAACATTAATAACCTTTTACCTATTTGTCCTATGGGGAAAAAAAATATACCACTGTGTTCAGAATGAAAAGCTCTTTAAATCTATGTCAGTTTTGTGATGAGGAAATCATTTTTTAAAAATGGCTTTTGACTACCTAATGTTAGTGTACGCATGCTGTTGTCTGCTATTTCCGGTTCGCAAAGGGACATTACTCGCCTACAGTGGCTTGTCAAAATGGCGTCGCGCAAGAGGAACGTTTTGAGTTTGGCAGAGAGAATGAAAGTAATTGAAAGAAGTGAAAATGGGGAGAGTTGTTTGTCTATTGCAAGAAGTTTAGACGTTGGGAAGACCCAAATTCAGATCATCATAAAGGATAAGTAATTTGTGAAACTACAAGCTTCTGCACTGACATACTTGGATGAATGCGTCTGGCAGTGGTTCAACTGTTTTTTATTTTTGAAGTTGTGAATAAAAGACAAAGCTAAAAATGAAACATGTTTTACAGTTTCCTTTGTCAGAGAATACATGCTGGTAAGTGTTAAAATTATGACTACATACCCCTCCGAGCCTGACCCCCTTCCCTCCCCCCCTACCCCACCCCTTGTTTCTGGTATAAGACCACCTCTATTATAAGACCGTTTTTTCTTAGATTTTGGACGGTCGTATACCGGAGGTTCCACTGTACATTGCGTTTCATACAAATGCAGTGCTGTTGACAACAGTTATCAACCATTTTAAATAGGGACTTAGTTTACAACCGCTCTGAAGAATGACAGACAAGAGACTCACACCTAATACAGATACGACACTCACTGACAGAGACACTACTACACTCACTGGAAAGCTCGTCCTTGACGTTGTAGACATTTTTGCTGCCTCGTCGTAAAAGGCTGCGGCTCTCACCAGGTGAACTCATCCATAACTGCATGTTGTCTTTTCGCCTGGTAGGCATGTCCTCCAGCAAGCCCTGTACACCCACCAACCTGTAACACAGGCAGCCATGTTCTTCATTGCATGGCATTTACCCTTCTCCCTTTCTCCCTATTGAATTTTGTAGTGGTCAATTTCCACTACGCAGGCGACCTTGGTGCAAGCTGAGTGTCAGAGATCTATCAAGCGTAGGCTGTGTGCAGGCGTGTCTTGCATCAGCAGCCTTTAACACTGGGACCGACATCAGCAGCCTTTAACACTGGGACCGGCATCAGCAGCCTGTAACACTGGAACCGACATCAGCAGCCTGTAACACTGGGACCGACATCAGCAACCTGTAACACTGGGACCGACATCAGCGTAGCTTTTTTCCATGTCCCCTGCGCTCACTGCCTCTATAAGCTAGCGGTGTTTAAACGCACCTGATCTGCAACATGTCTATTCACTCCTCTAACTGTCAAGCCATATTCTAAGTAACAACAATCAGGGGTTCGCTTCATGAATTTCACTTTGGCATCCTGTATACAGACACCAAAGAAAATGGGTCCCACACTATGTTGACAGTCAATACAATGCATAGTACACCCACAAAACAACTAAGCCTGACCCTTTGGACCAACATCCGACTAGATTCTCTATTGATGAACACTTTGCCAGTCTGTTTTAAGATATTGTTACATGTACAGAAGGTGAGTCGAAGGCAAATTTCAGTTTTGCATTGGACACTAAAGTTGAATTGTGTTGTGTTGTATTGCAATGTATGTAGTGTTTCTTCTAAACTTGAAAACCATCGTCAAAAGCGTCACAAAACTGAAGCCTCATAACTTCAATACTAATACTCAACTATGGATTTATTTCTTCACCAAATAATGTCTGTGGTGCTGACCTGAAGGTCCTGTACAAGCTGGAAAGATTTAGCCTTACTCTCAAAGCAGTTTTACTGTGGTTTGAGAAAAATCTTTGATTTGTTGATACAACTTTGAGAAAAGACATGATTGAGAAAATACTTTGGTTTGTTAATATAACTTTGAGAAAAGACATTTGTTGATACAACTTTGAGAAAAGACTGGTTTATTGATATAACTTTGAGAAATACACATTTGTTGATTCAACTTTGAGAAAAGACTTTGGTTTGTTGATACAACTTCATACGGCTGACCTGACTTCCAGCTTTCCAGTAAGTGCGGCAGCTTTGCTAAATGTGTTGGCTTTATTCCTTGATGCCCCAGCCAGTCCGGAATGGCGATGAGATGCGGAGGTCGAGGTGTAAGTGGTGTTGAGCAGCTCATCCAGTTCCGCTCGGAGCATGGCTACCTTGCCCACCATAGTGGGGTCAGGCTCCAGCTCCAACAAGCGTTTCTCCAATGACATACGAATCAGCTCCATCTTCTGGCTCGACTCGCTCAGGTTGGACTGGGCCTGGGGGAAAAAAATCAATGACAAGTAATGATATAGACTTCGCAATTAGGCCATAATCCATGGGATATAGGATTTTGAGCCTTGAATTTGTATAACGGTGAGGTATGCGTGTTATCATTCAATGTTTTGGGCTGTTATTTTTGGATTAGTGGGTCAGAGGGGTGGTGGGGATGGGCTTGTTTCCTGCACAGCCTAGATGTGGAAGAACCCCACACAACGTTTGGAACATTGGGACCATCTGCCACCATTTAGCCAACACAATGGATCAACAGGGGTGTCGGATAGCACAGTGGTTGGAGCACTCGCTACGGTGTGGCAAAATAAGCACCGTCCAGTGCGGTTGGCACTTGGATGGGTGACCGCAAAACGTGAAGCGACAAATAACAACGCCCCCAGTTGACTCAACTGTGACTGAGCACCTACTCTCTTAAGGGTGGGGAAGGTAAAGCAGCGAGGGAGAGAGATGGGCATCACCCTCATTACGCTGGCCCAAGATCTCCAACATCATGCTCCCCTACGGCCGACACAAGGCTATGGGACTACCTTTACCTTTACCTATTTTTTAATGGATCAACCTACCTCCTTCAAAGCTTTCTTGTCCTCAATCTTGGAGTTCTGAAGGGTGCGTATGACGTTCTTGGAGCCCTCCGCTACTGCTGACTCAATCCTGAGGTGGTGCCGAAGTTCCTCAATCCTCAACTCTAGAGGGGACAAGATTTCACAGCGAACCCCTGACACAAGCAACCACACTGCACAGTTCTATTTTAATAGGCATGCAAGTATCACCATCATGATTGTTGTTGTTATCATCATCATTGTTAACCACATTTGCAGCTTTTTAGTACATGTTCTTTTTTTTTTTTATCATCATCATCATGCATTCTAGGAGGGACAATATTTTCCAGTGCACCCCTGGCGCAAGCAAATATGCTGCACAGCTTTAATGTAATAATTTTGCATGTTTTCCTTATAGTAATGGCCACTGTCCACCTTATAAACCCTGAAGACTTCTGTTCTGTAGATCTACTAAGCTCATGCAAGCGTGCCAACATGACACTTGGCACATGGTTGCAAGAACAAACCAGAATCAACGACAACCTTTGTAAATGAAGACGACACTACAGGGCAAATATGACGACCTAAACAGCCTAACCACTTCTAATAAGCTAAAAACAAATATACTGAAATGTGACGGCTTTTTTTTTCCTTCTTCAATACCTTTCAGATTTCCACATGCTTGGTCTGACAGCAACGAACAGGGTTACCTGTGCAGTGGGTAGTCGGGTAGTCCTTAATGCAGAACTATGTTTAGCTTTGATGAACAATCCACAGAATCAGATTGCATACTTTGGGCTAACTTTGCCTATTGTACGTAAGACCTTGATCTTGACATTGGTGTGGCCAGAAGTAGCAGTCTTGCCTAAAGAGATTTAATGATAACATCTTGGGCGTAATCCCTAGCAGCCGCTATCCTGCAGGGAGTGAGGGATTGCTAGGAAAGATCCATCTTCCTTTCTTGTGCTGCCAGTGGTTATAGCTTGTGCAATTGTGTCATAAATACAGATGGCCATTTTGCTCCTTAGTCTATTATTAGCTGCCCTTGCTGAAAAATCAAGTGACCAATTCTTAACAGAATGAGGAGACCTTGGGCTGGTTCTCTGGAAAACATCTTCATGCCACCCTTCTCCTTTCCCTCCCCCCTCTCCTCCACCAAAAATATCCACAAATTGGCTGACTGGCAAGAAAATGGGAAATAAAGTAACGTTTTGAAGGAGAAATTGTAGCCCCAAACCTTAGCTTCACCCCTAAATATGTAAGTACAGCGCAACAATAGCCAATATTTCTCTTACCATGTCCATCCTGACCACCAGTGGTGCTGTGATCTTGGCTAGCCTTCAGCATCTGCATGCGGATGATCTCAATCTTGGTCTTGGCGTCACTCAACATTTGCTGAGCTTCTGCCAGAAGTTTCTTATCCCGAGACGACCCTGTGCTGTACATGGCGATCATGTTCTCCGCTCCTTGTTTTACCTGTGAAAACACGGGTGACAATGCAGGTAAAAGATACAGCAACGGTCGCAACATACTATCCCCTGTATTATTATCAATATTAAAACAATTAATTTTATCATTATTACTAAAAATGCGAATAAGTACTCACCTTGTTCTCAATATCAAGCTGTTTCTGCAGTGACGCAAATCGTTGATTGCTGGCACCACCGTCTATGGTATCCCCTGACTTCTCGGGTGACTTGATGCCTTCTGCGCACACAAACAATATTCACAATATAAAACTGCAGGAAGTAACATACATACAGAAACAACCCAACACATTCACGTTCATCTCTCTAGAAGGGCATGTGCAGAGTAACTGGTCTTGCATCGATGCAGTCCAGTTCATTAGTTAGTAACTGTTTATAGGGTCCAGCGGATTGCAAAGAGCTGAATCAGGACTACAACTTGGTTGTAAGAGCATCACCCCCGTTCCATATAAAAGATCTGCTGAAACAACCCTAATGGTAACACTAAAGGCACTCCACCAGCTGGTCACTTTACAAAAAAGGTATCCCATGCAGTGGATGCCGAGGTTGTACTCTTAATATTTATCGAACCCCCGTTTACAAAAACAAACTAGAATATAAACATCATTATAAAACATTAATAAAACATACATATAAAATGCCTACATTGCTAAATAGTAAATAATAATAATAATAATAATACGATAGTGACCACTTGGCAGAAAGCGTCCAATATTTCCAAGCTGACCCAACAAACCCCATACACAGACAGGAGTTTTGGAAGAGTTCTCAAGAAAAAAGGAAGGTGACTGGTCTAGCAAAGGAGATAGTACATTAATAGACCACATCAGGAACGAGAAAGAACAAATGAAAATGACATAAACAGTGGTAATTTAAAACACTAAATTTCCACAAAGTGGGGATACTATTTGTACAAAAAATCCTGGCGCGGGAATGCCATCCAGTACTAGCTGAATCTTTCTTGTAATGTCTTAACAGCTCAAAATATAAATAATTAACATTTGTAAATATATACACTAGATATATTTGGTTCTGAAATATCACATAGTTTCTGAGTAATTAACAAACCACTTTCAATTTTTTTGCATACATGTAGCATATTTACAAACAGGTGTTTTGATTTTTAAAGTGCCCCATCCCCCCTCCCCCCCCCCCCCCCCCCCCAAAAAAAAAAAAATTAAAAAATAATTAAATTAACCTTAATAAAGCACTCAACTCGTACAAATTTGCACAAAAAAAATATCTGGAAAAGAAGCGATTTATGGGCTTTGGTTGGAGGGATTAGGGGGGATCCGAGGGTGAGCACACTTTCTCACATTGCTACATGCAGGCAAGTGAAACACAAAAATCAGCCCACAACAGTGAAATTATAAACCTGGAGTCCACACACGCAGGGTTCATACAGATTTACAAGTCTAGATTTCCCCGACTTTCCATGCTTGTACCAAACCCTGCATTCAGTTAACGAACAACAAGGTAACTTAGTTGGAAAACAAAAAGAACTAGAAGGGTAAAGCCTCTATGACTCACATGCTCCTTATGGAACTTGCAATATTTAACTTGAAAATGAGTGCCCAGAAAAAATAAAATTAAACAGTTGCATTAAAATGCACAGTAATACCGACTATGATCTTTCAATGCTCTTGACCTTGAGATGACCTTGACCTCCGGCTCCAAATACACTCAAGTACTATCAAATATATGTTAAATGAGCTTTTAACAGATTGAACTGCACCAAATTTGGACTGGTTCAAAGCCTCTAGAGAATAAAATGCGAACCCCTCGCAAAATAGGTGCCAGAATGATCAACAAGTTGATCATGGGCCCTCAACATCAAGAAGAATAAGAAAATAAACTACAGCAAAAGTTGTATTATGCACCCCCCCAAAAAAACAGCAACACAAAACAGTTACCTTAGGATGACCTAGACCCTTACGTGACGTCTTATGAACGTCTGATCAAATAAACCAGTGTTGTTGCATGCTATAACTAACATTAAAAGAAAAATGTCATCGTACAGTGGATTGTTTTTGCAAGTCCTAAAATGACCTTAACCTTCAAGATTAACGCAAATATTGAATATATATGACAGATCAATCTATCATCTCTAAATACAACAAGTTTGGACTTCATATTTCTCATAGCTTAGTGTCAAGGTCACTAAAAAGTACCAATACTAACTGACTTTGGACAGCTCCAGTGACCTTGACCTTGGAGTGAGGTTGACCAAATTTGTAAAGTACGTTTGTCATTGATATCTATCATGCATCGAATAATCATAAGTTCAATATTAATAACCTAGAAAAAAAAAGTCAAATTTTTTTAAACATTTTTGAATAACATTTGTTGACCCTGTGACCTTTATCGTGAAGTGAAGTTGCTCATTCACTGATCATTTATGAGGTCAGACCTGATAGTGATCTAAGAGAGGTTTCCACGGAACGTGTGACTATGTCATGCCTTGTGACAGACATTTTGAAGTCCAATGAGTCTGATGACGTCCACAAATCCACAACTTGAACGGCGAAAATATATACACAGAAACAGTCAACGCTACACCACTATTCCAAAACAAAGTATGGCGCCGCAAAACCGGAAGCGAGTAAAACAACTTTCGTCATCCGATACAAAACAACAACAACAAAAATTTTAAGTGTCCGCGGATTGTTTCGCATTTCTTTTTTTTTTTTTTTTTTTTTTTTCCATTTTCGTTTTCGCGGAATTTTGCGATTTTGCGGAGAACTATCAGGTCTGGAGGTCTTATGTTTCTACACCATCTTGGCAAGCTTAATTGTGATAGTTGAAATAGTTCTGAGTACTTAGCCACTTTAATGTTTTGCACAGACGGATGGAGGACGGCGGACAAAGGTACAGGCATTTTTTTTTCTTTTTCTATGTCATTTTTAGACTTCTCATACAGATTTGCAAAACTCAGGCCCAAAAATATTTTAGGGGTGTTTTTTGGGTGAGTACATAGACTAGACTGCTATGCATGCGAGTCAAAAAAAATAGAAGAAAAAAGCCACAGAGGGTGAAAACGTACCATAGGCAGCATCTTGGGAAGAAGTGTTGGTGAGCAGCAGACAGGCGTTGAGGTCCTGGAGGTCTTGATGCAACTGCTGCAGTTTGCTGTTGGCCTTCTTCACAATGCTGCTGACGTTGGACAGCGACTTCTTGTCCGTCGACACCTCCCTCAGCTTTTCTGCGCCTTCTTTGATCTTCATTTCTTTGCGAATCTCCTTCTTTAGGGCCTTTGTCAAGGACACAGCAAATGGTTGCAGTAAGAATTCCTAGCAAATGGTCAACCTTGAAGCTTGCTACATTAGGGACTGAATGTTAATGGGACTGTCTCTGGTCCCAAAGTGGATCAACATTGGTGCACTTAGATGTAGTTATGTCCCTTCACATTTTCAAATTTTGTCTCCAGTCCACACCTACATAAGGGTTTAAGCATTTGAAAGGGTTATCTCCGTTCTAAATGTCGTTTATTTAACACTCAGCAACTTTGCAACAATTCAATATTTTCGTCGTCTCTTTGTCGATTTACAATTATTAATTTAATGTTCATAGCATAAGATTTTTCTTATCGATGTAAGTGTCCAGAGTTATGGCTTAACTTAGCCAAATATCAATAAAAATAATAATATTAATGATGATGATGATGATGATGATGATGAGATGATGATGATGATAATGCATCCAGTGTAGATGTTTTCTGAAGCAGTGACGGCTTGTGGAAGATATCTTCTGCACAGCTGACTGAAATATTGTGCAAGACATGGACAGCGGTGATGGGCTGTTAGTCATCAATATAGAAGGACATGACGTAGAAAGCGTCAGGTAAAAAAGTGTCTTGCAATGCAACTTTTCGGCTTCTCTAGACGACGAATTAGGTCAAACTGTCTTTTTAGTTCCTCCTCACTTGGTTTCATATAATTTGAGGATCCAAGAAGTATAATCACCTTACAACTCGTCCCATCCACCCCTCCAAACCCTTGAGACGATCTCGAAGAAACATAAAATAAAAGATTTTTGTCGTATTCTTTTGTTCAATTAGTCAGTACAAAACCCAATTCATTTCTTCATCCCATAGAAATCAGTGCTCTTTCTGTCATTTACATCTCTATAGATGACTACACACCGTCACCACTGTCAGAAGGCGTCTCCCAGAATATTCCAGTATGCTGTCACAATTGAGCACAAGATATCGTCCAGAAGCTGTCGCTACTTCAGAAAGTGATTACAACAGGTGGATGATGATGATGATGATGATGATAATAATAATAAATCAATAAATGATCAAAACGAAAAGCATGACTACAAAAACAAACAAATAAATAAATAATGTGTTCCCACTTCTTTGAGTTCTTCCAGCTTGTGTTGCATCTCGGCGTCAGAGATGTCCGGTTGTAGTCCAAACCTCTGACCCACATCATTGTATGCATGACGCATGGCACCTCCCTGTAACATACAAAAAGATGTCCCTATCAATACAGTTTTAAACTGTTTCAAAATTCTCTGGTGAACATATAGTGACGTTATACACAGAGATGCGAACATGGGAGCACAACTATCCAAACACACACTCACACACACAACCATGTGCATCGATGGCTGGCACACTCCTGTACATATAGTACCACACACACATACACACCGATATACTGTACTCAGATCATGCTCCCATATATGATCAATTAATGTGAATGAAGACACTGCCTGCAAAATGTGAACAGGGTCCAGTAACACAATACTGTCTTTCGATACACACGCAGAAGCATGTGCTGAATTTGGTGTATGTTATACTTTCTCAAAAACAGCAGTGTTTCACTTTGTTTGGGAGTGCGCCTTGCACCAACGGCTCATAAAAATTGAGAATGGTGCCTACAAGGTCAAACTAGTTCGACAATCTGCACAGCTTTGTCAAATATTTTTGTCTGTCTCGGTACTGTTCATTGCCGTGTCGTCTGCAAACCAAGGTCAACTCCTATGCATCATCATCATGCATGACGGACATTTTAGATGCGTGTCAAATGTGTTGCTATGCACGTTCATTTCCAAAATATTGTCAATTTACTTTGAAACGTTTATCAGACTCAAATATGTGTTGCTTCAACACAGTGATAAGCATTCACCAACAAGACAACAGGAGAACGTAACAGCAGTGCTGCATACAGAAATGTTCTATAATAACACAGTCACAGGAGAATATATAATACAGAACACAGAAGGAAGTCTGGTTAGTTAGTTGTTAGTCATTGGTTTATAGAATCCAGTGGATGGCAAAGAGCTGAATCAGGAACACAACTTGGTTGAAAGAGGACTCACCACTGATCAGTATAAAAGATCTGGTGAAACAACCCTAATGGTAACACTGAAGGCACTCTACCAGCCGGTCACTTTACAACAAAGGCATCCCATGCAGGGGACTCTGAGGCTTTAAACTAATTTATCGAACCCCCGTTTACAAAAAACAAAATAGAATATAATAATTATAAATATCATTATAAAATATTAACAAAACACGTACATATACAATGCCTAAATTGCTATACTACCATAGAAAGCCCTAGTGACCATTTGACAGAAAGTGTCCAATATCCCCAAGCTGACCCAACAGACTTCAATATGCAAATGAGGAGTTTGGGGACAGTTTTCAAGGAAAAAGTTAGGTGACTGGTCTAGCAAGGCAGATAGTTAGATAGAACAGATTAGGAACGAGACAGAACAAATGAGAATGACAGAAACAGTTAACTTAAAGCACTAAATGTTGCACAAAGCGATGATACTATTTATACAGAAGACCCTGGCACCCAACAGGGGTAAAAGATCTGGTAAAGACATTGAAGACTGTTGACAACAAACTAAAGGCATTATGCCAGCTGTGTGTCCATGCATAGACCTTGTGAATTGCTTTTGTGCATAGGACAATGTGTGCAAGCATGTCAAATGTGTAGGGGGGAAAAAAGCACCACAACATCTTCAATAACAAATAAAACAGCACAAAGTAGAAAGAGAAATGGTAAAGACATCTAACATGTTGACAAAAAACTAAAGGCATGGTGCCAGTTGTGCATGCATTCATGACACATAGAGAAGGAGAAAGAGAGAGTGTGTGTGTGAGAGAGAGAGAGAGAGAGAGAGAGAGAGAGAGAGAGAGAGAGAGAGAGAGAGAGAGAGAATGAGTGAGTGAGTGTATGAGTATATTGAAGAAAGAGAGAGTGAGAGAGAATGCTCATGTGTTCGTCAATATTTATGGTGCATGTATGAGTATGTGTGAATGTGGGTATGTGTGTGTGTTTGCATGCATGTATTGTAAACATGTGAGTGTATGTAAGCGTTGTGTCTGATTTTTGTTTATTGCGCATGCGTTTTTGTGGGTGGATGTTTGAAAATGTAGGTTATGTCAAGGTGCACTGATTATTACTGAGCGTTACATGCACATGACTCCACAAAAACAAAACCACAGTGGTTTATCCATCTGTTGATAATGTTGGCTTTCTGCCCTCTCTTTTCTTCCAACACTCCCCATTTCGTGTGCATCTTTGCACACACACACATGCGCGCACACACACACACAAACATACAGGTGTGTATTCATGGCAAATGGGTACTTGGACAAAATCGGTTCCTCAACTAGCTCAACGGGGTTCTGGAAAACGTTTGCTTATTAGCTGATGATGAGTGGATGGGTTGTTGCCCCTTTCAAAATATGTTCAACTCACACTGTGTAATGTGCATGCTAAATCTCTCTTCTCTCTCAAGACACCTTAGTAGTTTCAGAGACAGGTTGACAGCGGACACTCCTGTGTGTGTTTGAAACACTCGAGAGTTCTAAAAAATTTGTCAAAATGAGGACTTTTATTAGAAGTGAAACTAAGGTATCCTATTGCATTTTCTTACAATTTCCAAATGATAAAAAAATGGGGTAAAAAAATGGCACCCTTTTTCCCCGGACCCCATTTTACAAGAGTGTTGACAGATTGAAAACCCCCATTTTGCCATGAATACACGCTCAAACACACACACACTCTCAAAAACACACACACACGTACTTGACGCACACAAACATGCACTGAACCTAATGACACGCACATACACTGACAAATACACACAAATGCAAACACACACTGACAAATACACGCACATGCAACCACACACACAAACTCAGTGCGCTTGATACGCATACACTTGACACATACACACCTTAATTTGTACAACTCATCCCATCCATTCTTCCAAACCCTTGCATGCAATAGCAAGGCCTTTATAATAAACTGTCTATCTATCTGAAAACAATCTCAACACAAGTCAGCCCCAAAATTACCTTTATTTTAAATATTATTCACCGCTGTACAACTTAATCCCAAAATGCCCAATCACCTAGAAGTGAATGTAATGCACACAGCTCCACCCACATGAGCTGACGGACTTTTATCAAAAGAGCTTGGCCTCAAGATGTTAAACTAAACCATTTCACTTTCTAGTTATACCCACAAGGTCAGTTTTGTCTTTTGATTTTAACAAACACTGTAGCAGGCAGAACTCCTGCTGCTTCCCAATCGAAATGTGGGTGGCAGACCACAGACAGTATTTGCTGGGAGCCAAATCCTGTGTGTGTAAACACCATCAATACAGACGAGGTATGCCAACAGGTATCCACACCATTCCAAAGCACACAGTCACAGCTCTGGCACCATCAATTTGTAGTTAACAACAACAAAAATGCACGCCTGATGATCAAGGAGGAAGGCAAACCCGGATAGAGAGCTGAGTAACTAGATGACAAAGAAGATGATGAAGATGACAATGGTGATGACTATGATGAACATATAATAAAGCATACCTAAGCTTGTTCCTAGGAAACATTAACATATTTGCATCAATTTTATTATGTCTTAATTTTTTGGTTGGGTGTTGGGTACAGACAAGAGACACATGAATAGAGTGAAACAGTGATGATACCCATTAAGCAGATTTGATGATGCATTAGGAAGAAATCGCGTAAAATCATAAACAAATCAGAATACATAATGAGCAAATGTGTAGTAAAACCTATACACACCCATATTCAACCTATCATTGGTAATTTACACACATAAGCATAAATATACATATTTATTTAAAACACCACACTAACACAACATCAGAAACAACACAAGCAAAGAACTTACACAATACTGCATCACAACATTGCAGATCGGCCAAAAGTGGGCAGAAAGAGAAAGAGAAGCTGCATTAGAGGGCGAAGCTTGGAGGGTCTGGACAATGTTATGAGGATAATGGGATCAGAGGCTTACTGCCACACCAGACAAGCATCACTCAATCATCAGCCTCAAACACCCCTAGGCGGGCAACGATCTCATTCATCATCCTATACTTCCACCATCAAAATGATACTGTTGATGATGATGATGATGATGATGATGATGATGATGATGATGATGATGATGATGATGATGATAATGATACTGATTATAATACGATGATAATAATGGATAGTTGCTTAGTACCACTGGTCCTATATGATCCAAACCTCCAATCAATCCTTTCAAATGCACTAAAATGATGATGTTCCTGTTAGCATCAACTTATCCTGATACTACTATCCACAATAATTATCATAATCATCCATCGATCGTGTCTTCTTCTCTCCTATGTTTCCATTCCAATTCTATTCCAGTCATATTTAAATGCTTATTGCTAAATCCAATCTTATTGATTGCAAACCCTTACTGCTCCAACTTTATTCATTCAAATCTGCCATCATCATCATCATCATCATCATCATCATCATCATCATCATCATCATCATCATCATCATCATCATCAATCCAATCCATTCAATGCACATCCCATCCATTCCAATCCTCCTTACTTAAAATCCACAAATCCCCTGAAACATGCTGCACTTTCCTTTATCATCCAGCAGACACCTGCAGCAGCCCTTTTTACAATCATCAATCAATTACTTCAGCATTATCACCATTACCTAGAAACCAGATTACCTTGACTAGCCTTTTTAAAATTCCCGCTTCAGTGCCTGCATTATATCACATTATGACGTTAACCTTGCGCCCTCCCTCATTTCCCTCACACACTTCATCAAGGAGGAATGTACACCTGAATTTACCTAACGAGGGAGAGGGGATAGGGGTGTGGTGGAGATGGTGATGATCATGACAATGATGATGATGATGATCATGACAATGATGATGATGATGATGATGGTGGTGGTGACTATGATGTTATGATTCTTATATAAGGTTTCTAAACGAGCTGCTCAAGGAGTTGACCCACCTAAAACGTCCAGGGTCCTGACTTGTTGCCTATGTCAAAAAGACGAAGGATAAACAGTTGCAAGCATAGATCTGTAACAAGGCTTACAAGGCATCTGGGCATGGCCTCCTACTCCCTCTCTTCCCCTCGCTGGCTATTAGGATGATTTATTAATCACTGCGGCTGTCAGCTTAATAGTGTGCTTTTTATCCTGCATAGGTGCCTTGCAGTCTTCATCATGTAACACTCCTGTTCTTAATCAACACCCAGTATCATTGGCCCCACTGCCTCCTCACCCAACGTCTGCCCCATCATCTCTCTGTGTTGCATCGTCAAGGGAGAGCTTGAGAAGTGCTTTGTCTGGATTGAGAATATAGGGCAGATAATAACCAACAGATCAGTTTGGGCATTAAAGATGACGTCTGAAACTCTCATCAAAGATAGATAGATAGATATTCAGTGCTTATAGGGTCCAGCGGACTGCCAAGAGCCGAATCACGGAAGAGAGTTTGCAAGCTATAAACACATGTATGTTAGCACGCATCATAAGCACACACTAACACTCTCGTGTCATTTCATTCACACCCATACAGTGATGCCTAAATACATGCCCTCTATCTCATTGACACACACACACACACATTCTTCTTCTACGAGCGCACATACTGTAATAATATAATTTATATACACGCAACTACTGAACTAGAGACGTTAAATAACCTTATGATGGAAAGAAATTGTATTCTAATGCATCCTTGCAATGAAGGTTTGTTTGTTAGTTTGTGGCTTAAACCAAGACGTCCCAAAACATAACATAACATCAAATTAAAAAATGTGAGAGAGAGAGAGAGAGAGAGAGAGAGAGAGAGAGAGAGAGAGAGAGAGAGAGAGAGAGAGAGAGAGAGAGAGAGAGAGAGAGAAAGGGGAGAGAAGAGAGAGAAACACGCGCGTGCACTCACACACATAAGCACACGCAGAGGGTATAATAACAGAAAATGCTAGGTACAGCCTAAAGGTCAGTCTCAAGGCGATACCACGGTCCACCCTAAGCAGTTGTCACAGTGTGACTGCTCTCTCTCCAAGAGAGAAGACAACCTCAGCCTCTCGCCAGTCTCAGCTATGCAGTGTCAGCAGTTGTGTCACTGACAATACAACAAACCATGACAAACAGCAGCAGCAACAATAACAACAACAACGATTGTTTGTTTTATTATACTTTATTTACTACCGCGTAACGAAACACCTAGTCCACAGATTGTACAACGTGAAGACCGAATAGCACTGAGAAAACAGGCGGCGGAGGAAAAACAATCTTTGTTGGCTACCTTAGGTTTTTTAGGGGTCATCACGCAACAGAACAGCGGCCTTATTATCTTGTCGAGACTCCTGCTACACCAAGGAAACACTTTATAACTTTGGACTGCACACACCCCACCCACCCTACTCTCTCGCTCTCTCTCTCTTTCTCTCCAGTAACTGCAGTAGAGCGAAACTCGGCTCACTGCAAGTTTGGTAACTGAACACTGTGTCCATCATAATTATGGCATGATCCTGCTCAGCAATGCTAAAAAAACAACAACAACAACAACAAAAACCAACAACCCAGCAAACCATTACTAAGTCTAGATTTCTTTCTTACAGCCAGCCCTTATTAGCTCTTTCAAGCAGTGACTTGTGCCACTGTCGTCTAATGCAGAGTTTACAATAACACACGGACAGTAAGATTTATTATATGACTAGCTCCTACTCCAAATGCACTTCTATCTAGAGGGCAAAAAGGCTGATGGCCTACAATGCCATCACTACTATACTAAAGTAATATATATCCATGTTTTTCAACAATCCACCTATACCTAACACACAGACGGACCTGTATTCCCTCTCTCATTCAGTGACGTGTACCCTAGTAGGGAAAAGCTGCCTAGAAGTTGAATGAACACCAACAGTTAGTGTCCTCTTACGACCACATCCAGCGGTAGTTTGCTTGGAAAAAAACCAAACTAAAAAAAATAAAATAAAATAAAGGAAATAAAAAATAAAAAAACACTATGTTAATCGTATCCACTAGCCAAAAAACAATGAGCTAGTGTTGGTGAATAAAAAGATAGTTTGTAGTCATTTATTATATTACCAGATGGAGCCAGTAAGCATTGGGGCGTTTATCCTTATTGCTGGCTCAGCTAACAAAAGGTTGTCTTTCAACTACTTTTCAATGGTGTATGTGTGTTGAAATAGCGCTATAGGATGGATGGATGTGTATGCTTGCGAGAATGGACCCTCACAGCAGATCTACAATGAAGAATACAAAGCATGGAGAGGAGGTGCTACAGAAGACTTCTGGGCATTTCCTATACCCAGCACATCACCAACGATGAAATCCGAAAGACCATCACACAAGCCATTGGACAACACGATGACCTGCTCACTATTCCTATCCTATCCTATCCTGTCCCGTAACCCGAAGGTCGTAGGGGCACCACAGATGATCGTTTAACCAGCATACTCCATCTTTCTCTGTCCTCAGCAGCCCTGATGGCTTCGCTCAGTGTCAAACCAGTCCATTCTCGAATGTTGTCCTCCCACCTCTTTTTCGGTCTCCCTCTTCTTCTACCTCCTTGCACTGTGCCTTGCAGAATAGTCTTTGCAAGGCCTGATGATCTGGTGACGTGGCCATACCACCGAAGTTTCCGTTTCTTCACCACTGTTAGCAGGTCATCGTGTTGTCCAATGGCTTGTGTGATGGTCTGTCGGACTTCGTCGTTGGTGATGTGTTGGGTATAGGAAATGCCCAGAAGTCTTCTGTAGCACCTCATCTCCATGCTTTGTATTCTTCGTTGGAGATCTGCTGTGAGGGTCCATGCTTCGCAAGCATATAGGAAGATGGAGATGACAAGGGAGCGCAGCAGTCTTACTTTGGAATGTAGACTGATGGTCCTGTCTTTCCAAATGGGCTTCAACCTTGTCAGGGCAGCAGTTGTTTGTGCGATCCTGGAGAGGACTTCCTGTCGGGACCCATTGTCTGATACAATGGCTCCTAAATATTTGAAGCTATGCACTGTGTCGAGGGATTGGCCTTGGACTTTGATGTCCGTATTGATGCCATTGGTGTTGTTGGTCATCATTTTGGTCTTCTCTGCACTTATTTCCATTCCATAGGCTTTGGAGGTGGTGTCAAGCCTCTGTACCAGCTGTTCAAGTTCTTGTTCCTCTCCAGCCAATCCATCAATGTCATCTGCAAAACGAAGATTGGAGATTGCTCTACCCCCTATGCTGACTGTGCCTTCATGGTCTGCAAGAGCATCCGACATGATGCGCTCTAGGAAGATGTTGAAGAGTGTTGGAGAGAGTAGGCATCCTTGACGCACGCCGATTGTTGTTCTGAACCAATTCCCGATGGCTCTGTTGTGGAGGACTGCACTGGTAGCCTTGTCATACAGGCTTTTGATGACTTCAATAATTTTAGGGCTGATGTTGTACACTTTCATTGTTGCCCATAGAGCTGCATGCCAGACTCGGTCAAACGCCTTCTTGAAGTCTATGAACACATGATATAGATGTTGTTGGTGCTGTAGGTATTTCTCACAGATTATTCTGAGGTTGAAAATCTGCTCAGTGGTACTTCGCCCTGCCCTGAATCCTGCTTGTTCTTCAGCTATGATTTGTTCAGCTTGGGGTTTCAACCTGTTGAGTATTATTTTAAGGAGGACCTTGTTGGGATGGCTGATGAGGCTGATGGTCCGGTAATTTTCACACTCCTGAAGGTTACCTTTTTTGGGAAGAGTGATGACAAGCGACTGGGTCCATGGTATAGGCCACTCCCCACTCTGCCAGATCTTGTTACAGATAATGGTGAGGGCATCAATCATCGCTTCTCCTCCTGCTTGTAGCAGTTCCGCGGGTATGTTGTCCACTCCCGCTGACTTCCCTTTCTTTAGCGCTTGCACTGCTGCCTCAACTTCTTCCCGGAGAATTGGGAGGATTTCTTCTTCTTCTCTGTTCTCGGGACATGCTAGAACTGATGGGTCTCCATTTGGTGTATGGCTGTAAAGGTCAGAGCAGTACTCTGTCCATCTGTCCAAGACTTCTTGTTCTTCTGTAAGGCATATGCCAGACTTGCTTTGGATAGTGGAGACTTTGGGCTGTTTGACACTTGTCAGCCGCTTCACAGTCTGGTAGGCCTTCTTGCTGTTGTTCTTGTTCAGACTGTTCTCTATTTCCTGGCATTGATCTTCTATCCAGTTCTCCTTTGCTGTGAGCATGCCTTTTCGGATGTCATTGTTGATTTTTCGGTAGACATCAGCTCCCTGTGAGGTGTTCTTTTTCTTTTTCATCTCTCTTCGTTTATCACACAGATCCAAAAGTTCAGGTGTGATCCACAGCTTCTTCTTTGGTCGGTGCTTGCCAAGGATCTCAGTGGCAGCATCTGTCACAGCTGAGTTGAAGGTGGTGGTCATGGTGTTGACATCTACTTCACCAGCCCCCAAAATGAGCAGTGGTGCAAATTTCCCTCCAATTGTGGCCTGTGGTGAAAAAACGGAAACTCCGATGGTATGGCCACGTCACCAGATCATCAGGTCTTGCAAAGACCATCCTGCAAGGCACAGTTCAAGGAGGTAGAAGAAGAGGGAGACCGAAAAAGAGGTGGGAGGACAACATTCGAGAATGGACTGGTTTGACACTAAGCGAAACAATCAGGTTGCTGACAGGGAAAGATGGAGTATCCTGGTTAAACGATCGTCTGTGGTGCCCCTACGACCTCCGAGTTACGGGATAGGATAGGATGTGTGTGTGCGTGTGTGTGTGAAAGAGAGATGGTATGCGTAAGCGAGAGATGTGTGTGTGGTGTGTGTGTGTGTGTGTGTGTGTGTGTATGGATGTGTGTGTATATGAGAGACAGAGAGAGAGAGAGAGGGAGGGGGGGAGGGAGGGGGGAGGTAGGGGGAAATGGACGTATCGTGGGTATGGAAAGTGGGGAAGAAGGGAATGATGCTTTTTTCACTTACACTGTGGAAAATGGACAGCGGGTGTGGGTCAGGCCTTCTAAAGTCTTTACCATAGCAGTGTAAAGTCTTTACTATAGCAGTGTAAAGTCTTTACCATAGCAATGTAAAGTCTTCTCTATAGCAGTGTAAAGTCTTCACTATAGCAGTTATAGCAGTGTAAAGTCTTTACTATAGCAGTTATAGCAGTGTAAAGTCTTTACCATTACAGTGTAAAGTCTTCAATATAGCAGTTATAGCAGTGTAAAGTCTTTACCATAGTAGTGTAAAGTCTTCAATATAGCAGTTATAGCAGTGTAAAGTCTTTACTATAGCAGCGTAAAGCCTTCACTATAGCAGTTATAGCAGTGTAAAGTCTTTACAATAGCCGTGTAAAGTCTTCACTATAGCAGTTATAACAGTGTGAAGTCTTTACTATAGCAGTGTGAAGTCTTTACTACAGCAATGTGAAGTCTTTACTATAGCAATGTGAAGTCTTTACTATAGCAGTTATAGCAGTGTAAAGTCTTTACCATAGCAGTGTAATGTCTTCACTATAGCAGTGTAAAGTCTTTACCATAGCAGTGTAAAGTCTTCACTATAGCAGTGTAAAGTCTTCGCTATAGCAGTGTGAAGTCTTTACTATAGCAGCTATAGCACTGTAAAGTCTTTACTATAACAGTGTGAAGTCTTTACTATAGCAGTTATAGCAGTGTAAAGTCTTCAATATAGCAGTGTGAAGTCTTTACTTTCGCAGTTATAGCAGTGTAAAGTCTTTACTATAGCAGTGTAAAGTCTTCACTACAGCAGCATGAATAAAGTCTTTACTGTAGCAGTGTATAGTCTTCACTACAGCAGCATGAATAAAGTCTTTTCTATAGCAGTGTAAAGTCTTCACTACAGCAGCATGAATAAAGTCTTTACTATAGCAGTGTAAAGTCTTCAATATAGGAGTGTGAAGTCTTTACTATAGCAGTGCAAAGTCTTCACTACAGCAGCATGAATAAAGTCTTTACTAAAGCAGTGTAAAGTCTTCACTACAGCAGCATGAATAAAGTCTGTACTATAGCAGTGTACATACAGACTGTCAAATGAGCTTATTAATAGACAACAGTCTTGAGAAGTCCAAACAGTACCCACCACAAAACTGAAGGAGTTCGGGGACAGTGATCAGAAAGAACGGCAGACAACCTGAAAGCGAACAATGATTAGGACCGACAATGGGGATCGAAGACAATTTGCTGCCACACCCTACCTGTGCAAACTTCCGTCTTGCTTGTCTACACACGGTTGCATCAATTTTCTACAGTAAACACTTTCCCTCAATATCATCCACACTTCACGTAACACTACTAGTATTACTAAGAGCAATAACTCTTCATTTGAACTCACTCACTCTCACTCACTCTCTCTCTCTCTCTCTCTCTCTCTCTCTCTCTCTCTCTCTCTCTCTCTCTCTCTCTCTCTCTCTCTCTGACTTGACGTTGATGATAATGATGAACAGTGTCAACATTTCTACAGCCCAAAGAGCTGCTCAGAGCCAGGGCTGTTCGGCTGGAAAAACGGTTGGCGGCCGTCAGGATCGAACCCGCATTTGCGGCAGGCTGGTGCACTGCCCTGCGAGGTGAACCACAGCGGTCCGGGTCACCCCATGCCTAGCCGTCTTTGTATGCAGTAAAGCAGTACGACATTCCGTGAACAGCTAGACAGTAGAGCAGTACGATATTCCGTGAACAGCTAGACAGTAGAGCAGTACGATATTCCGTGAACAGCTAGGCAGTAGAGCAGTACGACATTCCGTGAACAGGTAGACTAAAACAGGCACGCACTAATGTTAACTTTGTAGCGAGAGGTGTAGCAAAATAATGACATATATGGCCTTGTGTGATCAGTTGTAAAGAACCTCGTTAGTCTCCCACTTCAAAACAAATGACAGTTTTACTAATGCCGCCGTCACTGGGACTAACAACCAATTAACCTTCTCAACAGTAAGAAGTTGTTCCATTAAACGGCTGTAAAGTACTGACAGTCGGCCCTTCTCCGTTATAACAGACACCGTATGCTTTGGCCTGTCCACAACAACACATCAGCGATGCAGATACTGGTCTTTCCATCTTCTTCTCTAATCCTACTCAAAATGGAAGTCAGTCGCCCACTTGCTGCACCATGCACACTGTCTGGTGCCAAGGACTACTGGTTAATAGCAGTCTACTCTCTGCCTTGATGATGATGATGATGATGATGATGATGATGATGATGATGATGATGATGATGATGATGATGATAAATAACGACGATGATAATTAACTTAAAGAAAAAGAAAAGAGGTGAAGGAGATAACAAGACACCACACTTGAAGAAGAAGAAGACAGTGACTGATACATCTCCCCTATACGCTCAATGTGTCCGGGGACATAAATCTAACTGATACATCACGATGATGATGATGATGATGATGATGATGATGATGATGATGATGATGATGATGATGATGATGATGATCCTACTCACCAGATCAAAAGACATACAGTCAAGATTGGGATCGTTAGCCAAACGTACGTGACATCGACAATGGTTGTGTGAATCATTGAGAAGAGTCATTGAGAAGTGCCTTAAACAAGTCGTCGTCGTCATCATCATCATCATCATCATCATCATCATCATCATCGTCGTCATCATCGTCATCGTCGTCATCATCATCATCATCATCGTCATCGCGACTTGTTTAACGCACTTCTCCATGACTCACACAACCATTGTCGATGTCACGGTAAGTTTTTGGCTAACGATCCCAATCTTGACTGTGTGCCTTTTGATCTGGTGAGTAGGATGACTGAGAGAGCAAAGGTGGGTGCGTTGAGAAATGGGTCTGAGGAGAGTACGGGGTATACAACAAATTGGAGGGTGCGAGGAGAATAAAGCTGCACAGAAAAAAAGAGAGAGAACGAGAGAGAGCGAGAGAGAGAGAGGGAGGGAGAGAGAGAGGGAGAGAGAGGGAGAGGGAGGAGAGAGAGAGAGAGAGAGAGAGAGGGGAGAGAGAGAGAGAGAGATTGGAGGGGGAGAGGGTGGAGGGATGACGGCGGAAATGTATATCTTTATACAGCGAGGAGTCTACTCCCTGTTCAAAGAGAACATAGGCCTGGAAGACTGAGCCACGCTACAGGGGCTGGTTGATGTGACGTATCACACGCACCATCAATAGGGTTTTCTTGTAGCGATAAAGCACAGCGATACACGACACTAACTCCGTAGTACAGCACCACCATCAAACAAACACCGCCCGTGTGTATACACACATACACACACACACACTACTAATTCACGTATAGCAAGGAAGTGAACTACTTCGTACTAGCACATTGTTTTGAGGGATGGGTTGATAGATGGAGTGAGTCGGGGTACAGCCCCCCTCACAAAAATATGTATTTTTCTTCAGTAAGGGTATTGGATGCAGACAATCTAAAATTTCAACTAGGAGGGCAAAGCCCATATGAATCACATGATCCTTATGGAACTTGAGTACAAATGAGTGTCCAGAAAAAACACAACGAAAGGGTGGCATTAAAATGCAAAGTTAAAACCAAATTTGATCTTTCTATGCTCTTGACCTTGACCTCTGGCAATGTTATTGCATCCTATGGGTTAAATATACAGCCATTCCACTATATGATGACCCATTTTTTAAAATGGTTTTGCAAGGCCTAAAATGACCTTGACCTTCAAAATAAACAGAACCTATATGAAAGATCATGTGAGTGCTGTGGCCGCGTGGTCTAAGGCGGGGCTTACTGGCCTTGTTCACAGGCCAGAAACCAATGATGCCTGATAGGTGTGGGGTCGATCCTGTGGGCGTTTATTTCTTCTTTTTTTTTCCGACTCGGGCAACGTCTCGGGAGTTTACATCGGGTACTCCGGTTTGCTCCCCCAGCAACATTTCAACAACAAAAAACACCCACAACTAATATTAGGTAGGCTAGGGTTTGGGTGAGCCACAGACTGCCACTACGCCTTCCCCAGGGGAAGCGGCCCAGAATTTCACGATAAAAAGGGACAATGAAGTATAAAAAAAATAAAAAGACTATCATCTCTAAATACAACAAGTTTGGTCTTTATATCTACTGTAATCGCCGCCATTTAGATAAGGTTATTTCCATTCGCTCGTCAAACGCCTCGTATTAATTTAGGGCCTGGTCATGTAATGACGCACACGAAACACAGAAGTAGCATAGAGTTCATTTATTCGTAGTCAAAGAACATTCACGAACAATGTCAACGTCTCATATAATAATACGTTTGTGTGTGTACATATCAGCATGTGGACAACTAATTTCTGTATACGTGATTATGAACTACTTCTTGTGCTAGACGATGTGTGGTAAAATACTGCGAAAAGAAAGAAACACAAACACAAGAAACATTAGCAAGTGTACCAAACAATGTATCAAAAAACTCTTATTCACGCAAGATACAATCAAAGCAATGAAACGAAAAGAATACACATACCGGAGAATAATTTAGAGACAAATACTTTAGTTGATTTCATAAACAACAATTTAGCTAAAGTTACGTGGAACCAAGCCAGAACAAACGAAGGAACGAACGCTTTATGTTCCTTTAACTTGCACGACGATTAGGCTACGTTTATTCTTTCAAGCCTCAAAACAATTGGCGCAAGACAATTTGACTATGCTCATCTAACATTAGTCAATTCATTAATACAAACAATTCGGCTACGTTCACCCAACGAGCCTCGGTACGATGCCTAAACTAGGAAATACTCGATGACCTAGCTCAGTAAACATTTATAAATGAATTAACATACGTAAACATTTAACAACATATTCTAGGAAATACACCTGAAGTCCCAAAACGTCGCTAACTACCTTGGCATAGACAAAACAGCAAAGTTTTAAGGAAAAACGGTATAAATACCCAAGTGGGTTAACATTTCGAATAAGGCCGATAATTCGACGAAAAACGTTATCTTCATTAAAGACCAAAACAGTTATCTTCTTCGTCAAAACTTAGTCCGACAAATTGTGACGACAATTAGCTTTAGTCAAACCGAAGAAATTCAGCATAATTATCGAATTATGACTGACCACAAGCTAAAAACAAATAAACTTGACTTGTCCTTATTTACAAATCCTGAACAAAGTGTTCACTTCAATAATTCTTCTGACAAAGCAGACCGGGTTCCAAACAAAACGAATTCTAGAAAATCAAAAGCTTAAAGAATATCCGAATCAAATCAATTTGCAGAAAAGGCATGAAATCAGTCACTAAAACAAGAAAATCATAAAGGTCATAATCATTTGCACAAATCAACAAAAATATATGCAAAACGCAAAATAACTATAAGTACCTTATGACCGCTGTAAGACGTTTGGAAACCACACAGATCCAAAAGGCGACAACAACGTCTGGTACCAAAGGCAGGTAAAATAAAAGCCTTTCACAAAACTACAAATCGTGAACATCACATTTAAACTTTATCTTTCTAAACAGGTGAGCACAATTTTTATATCATATAAACTAAAAACGACGCAACCTTCTCTCAGACCCAGCAATCTAACTAACCAGAAAAGGCTGAAACAAACGTTTATATCTGTTACTATCAAAACTCAGTCTTGCGTCATAATCCCGATCTCATGAGAAAAAATACGCAAACAATATTTACAAACGAAACACAGTTCACCAATAATATTCAAACTCATATCAAAACTCTGCACGCTTTTGCCACTGACTTGAGAGAGCAATAGATCCGGAGAGAGGGTGAGAGAGAGGGTGAGAGAGAGGGGGAAGAAACACGACAATCACAAAGAGAAGAATCACAAGAAACACATTTAGAGGAGTAAGAAAGACAGGCACCAAAAAACAAATGAAAGGATATAAATAAACAGTCCAGTCATAAAACCAAAAAGATGCGTCGGGTTGGCCAATGAGGTGATGATACGTCTTGTCAGTCAAAATCAATAAAACCAAACAAAAGAAAACGATAGAAAGAAGAGCAACATGCAGTGGGAAGGAAAAGGATGACAGATAAACGGAGGACATTTTACACACCAAGAAAGTGCATGATATCACAAATAACACAGACTCTCTCTCTCTCTACAGATCAACAGCCCACAATTAGTTTCAAAAATTATCTAATTATATAAATTGATCACGCATGACTCATAGGCATGCACACACCCGGCCTTAATTATGTCCAGGTAATTAACACATTTGAAATCAATAACATTAACATTTCCACAATCACACCAGGAGGCGTTATTGGTACAACAACCAAAAAATACATGCAGCATTCAGCTTTCAATCAATCAATTCAAACGTTCGTAGCACTAGTTGTGGCCATGTTCTGGTTACCTCCTCCTCTGTTGTCATTCCCTCGCTTGTCGGGTCTTTGGCCACTTTCCCCACCATCTCGTTTAATGTACACAAAGTCCTTCTCGTGTAGGCATGTGGGATGCTTTTTGTTACAAATCCCGCACACCTCTCTGTTGTCACACTGGCGTGATTTGTGCTCCTTACTTATCAGGCAGCCAAAACAGAGGTTTGATTTCAAAATGAAAGTCCTTTTCTCAGCAACGGGCTTCTTGGCGAAAACTTCACACTGACCCAGGTTATGGCTTGTTTGGGTACAGAATTCGCAGAAGGAGGAAGTCTCCGACCGGGTAGACAGGGCATTCTTCTTGGACGGCGCGCTGAGTGTGTTGGGCGATGTGACCCTTGTAGACGTAGGAGAGAAAGCTCCGGAGCCGAATACTGGGTCGTTGCTAATATCGGCTTCTTGTGTCACAAAGTTAACAAGTTCAGCGAAATTGGGGTACCTTTCTTGTTCGATCTTCGTCCGGGACACGTTCCGGCACCAGCGGTGTACCATCCAGTCGGGGAGTTTGCCGATAATACGTTTGAGGTATTGGGCGTCGTCTAAGATCCCTAATCCTCCTACCTCCTTGGCTGCAACAGCACACTGCTGAAGAAAATCTGCAAGCCGTCTAAGTCCCAAGTAATCTCGGCTTTTAACAATGGCCCACTCGTCCAACTTTGTCCTGAAAGCTTGTGAGACTACGTAACTGTTGCCGTACCTCCTTTCCAAAACTGACATTGCCTTGTCGTAGGCCTCGGGTTCGCTCAGCAGGAAGAATCCAGCCACGGCGTCCTTCGCTGTTCCTCCCAGGTAGCGCTGGAGATACAGGAGCTTCTCGCTCGATGCTATCCTCTGTCGTTGAATCAGAAAGGAAAAGGCAATCTTCCAGGTTGGATAAAGGAGCGGGTCGCCGTGGAAGACAGATGGTTCTTGCATGGGAAGTCTATTCAACAGGAGAGCGTCCGAAAGCGTTTGGGCAAGTGAGTCTGTGGAGGTGTACTGCATCTGGAGCGGAGCTGGAACAGATCTGGGTTCGGCATAAGACGACGGGTAAGTACCTCTGGGTGCCGCAATGCAATCAAAGTCAAAGTTCGTGGGACCGTTCTCTGGAACACCTTCTCTGGGGAGGTGACACGAGGTGGGGTAGTACGTAGAACCATCAGGGCTCGGCACGAAAATCTTTGCCTCAGGGCGCAAATGTCTCTCTGCAAAGTGTACAGAGCGGAGAGGGAGGGGTTGGTAGGTAGAAGGCATGGGGTCCGCTGGTGCGGACAGATAAGCATGCCTCTCCTGCTGCTCTGGAATCTCCGGAGGCCTGTGGTGACGGTCAGCGTGCAGGGTGTCGGAGTTGCGAGCAGCAGCTGTGTCGAGATGCGCAGAGAGGCGTTGGTCCCCATACGATGCACTCGGGAAGACACCAGGAGGGTGCTGCCAGGGTATCGATGTCTGGTAATAACGAGACGACACCCTAGGAGAGGACGCGAAAGAGTACACGGTCGTGGTGGTGGTCGTTGTAGAGGTGCGGGCCATGTACCTGACGCAATCCAAGGAAGCGTCAACGGTCGCAGTAGTGCCCACTCCCCTCCCGTGGCTCTCCAGGCGAGCGGTAGCGGGGGGAATGAAGAGGGCGTGGCTTCCGGCGGGGTCATCATTCACGACCCTGACGGTAGCAGAAGTCGTGAAAGCGGGAACGGCGTTTCCGCCCTCCCTGAGAGCGGAAGCTGAAATGATGGCGTCGGCAGCTCTGTCTACGGTAGCCTTCGAAGTCACCGTGGTGATGGCAGCAGGGTGGCCCATGGAGGGCTGGTCCTGTCCGGGCTGATGTTCCACGGCAGCATCTCCCCTTCCTCCTAACATGCTAGTGTTTGCGACTATCGGGGAGGGAGTTGCCTGTGGGGCAGCTAGTGTAGTCGATGTGGGAGACTGAGGGTGGAAGTGAGTGTTAAGCAGATTTACCGGGGGGAGAAAGGGAGGATTCTGAGGGTGAGCATCAGCTTGTTCTAGTACGCTTAGCATGGCTGCATTAGTTTTTATCTCAATGTCTGCTCTCAGTAACTCTAGCTGTCTAACACTTTCTCTCTTCCTTTTCTCGAACTGCATTTTAGCTCTAGCTTCTGCTATCTTTCTGGTAGCCTCTTGATCGGCCTCTTCTCTCTTTCTAGCAGCTTCTAGTCTTTTTCTAGCAGCCTCTTGTTCGACCCTAGTAGCCTCTTGATCGGCCTCTTCTCTCTTTCTAGCAGCTTCTTGTTCGACCCTAATAGCCTCTTGATTGGCCTCTTCTCTCTTTCTAGCAGCTTCTTGTTCGACCCTAATAGCCTCTTGATTGGCCTCTTCTCTCTTTCTAGCAGCTTCTTGTTCGACCCTAATAGCCTCTTCCTCAACCCTAGTAGCCTCTTGATCTGCAATTCTTTTCCACTCTATAGCCTGTTCCTCAGCCACTCTGGCACTCTCCTGTTCGTCTAGCTCATCTATCAGTCTCACGTGTTCGCTTTCTAAAGCTAGGCCTGCGCGTCTAGCACTGAGAGAAGCGGCCTTCATCCTAACCTCGAGTTTGAGGGAAGCTGTGGAGATTATGCTAGAATTAGCTGACGACCTAACGGAAGATCCCTTAGACGAAACACTGGCGTCTCTTTCCTTGGTCGATCGGTGGCTAAAAGCTTTGCTACTATGATGCGAACTAGTTCTTGTAAGAACTTCAACAGTCCCTTCGTTCACGGCACGCACTATGTTAGATATAACCTCTTGGGCTTGCATCTGAGCATTCTCCCAGTCTTCTAACGTCACTTCACCACCGCCTAGCTTAACTAGCTTCTCTTGAATTTCTCCGAGTTCACTGCGCATCTGAGAAATCTGCACTCTTGCCCTTGCTAGTTTTTCTAGATTGGGTTCGTCTTTGCCCAATTCTTTCACTGCCGTAGCAATAGCCTTCACCAGCAGAGACCTTTGTGACCGAAAGAGTTCTGTCTTTATTTCAATGTTATATGCTTTGCCTTTCTCAGTAGGTTTAAGTTCGCGTTTGGATCTAGTGACATCTTCAGGCTGTTCTACTGGTATCTCAGTCTCTGTTTCACCATCTTCTACCTCATCTTTCGACTCGAGTTTCACGGGGGAGGCTATTCCCTCTTCTATCTCTTCCTTATCCATGATAAGATCAATGTTCAGTTCTTAGTACTGCAAGAGGTGGCCAAAACGAAGAAAGTTATATTCTTCACAGAAGCTGGTTATTTATCTAATGAAACCTGAGTAAGGCTTAGCGAAGCTGGTTAAAGAGTAGTTGCTGGGTCTAGGTTGGTCGCAATTAAAACAGAATAAAAGTCTTGTTGTCTAAATGCTTGTTTGAGCAACAACTAGCAGACAATGATTATTCTTGTTTATGTTATTCGTCTACCAAGTAATGTTCAAAACGTACTGCAGGAACCGAGTGAGAGAAAACTCTATCCCACAAACTGTAATAAGTCCTAAATTCAAAGGGGGGTGACGAGAGGCTCTAAGTATTTTACTGTAATCGCCGCCATTTAGATAAGGTTATTTCCATTCGCTCGTCAAACGCCTCGTATTAATTTAGGGCCTGGTCATGTAATGACGCACACGAAACACAGAAGTAGCATAGAGTTCATTTATTCGTAGTCAAAGAACATTCACGAACAATGTCAACGTCTCATATAATAATACGTTTGTGTGTGTACATATCAGCATGTGGACAACTAATTTCTGTATACGTGATTATGAACTACTTCTTGTGCTAGACGATGTGTGGTAAAATACTGCGAAAAGAAAGAAACACAAACACAAGAAACATTAGCAAGTGTACCAAACAATGTATCAAAAAACTCTTATTCACGCAAGATACAATCAAAGCAATGAAACGAAAAGAATACACATACCGGAGAATAATTTAGAGACAAATACTTTAGTTGATTTCATAAACAACAATTTAGCTAAAGTTACGTGGAACCAAGCCAGAACAAACGAAGGAACGAACGCTTTATGTTCCTTTAACTTGCACGACGATTAGGCTACGTTTATTCTTTCAAGCCTCAAAACAATTGGCGCAAGACAATTTGACTATGCTCATCTAACATTAGTCAATTCATTAATACAAACAATTCGGCTACGTTCACCCAACGAGCCTCGGTACGATGCCTAAACTAGGAAATACTCGATGACCTAGCTCAGTAAACATTTATAAATGAATTAACATACGTAAACATTTAACAACATATTCTAGGAAATACACCTGAAGTCCCAAAACGTCGCTAACTACCTTGGCATAGACAAAACAGCAAAGTTTTAAGGAAAAACGGTATAAATACCCAAGTGGGTTAACATTTCGAATAAGGCCGATAATTCGACGAAAAACGTTATCTTCATTAAAGACCAAAACAGTTATCTTCTTCGTCAAAACTTAGTCCGACAAATTGTGACGACAATTAGCTTTAGTCAAACCGAAGAAATTCAGCATAATTATCGAATTATGACTGACCACAAGCTAAAAACAAATAAACTTGACTTGTCCTTATTTACAAATCCTGAACAAAGTGTTCACTTCAATAATTCTTCTGACAAAGCAGACCGGGTTCCAAACAAAACGAATTCTAGAAAATCAAAAGCTTAAAGAATATCCGAATCAAATCAATTTGCAGAAAAGGCATGAAATCAGTCACTAAAACAAGAAAATCATAAAGGTCATAATCATTTGCACAAATCAACAAAAATATATGCAAAACGCAAAATAACTATAAGTACCTTATGACCGCTGTAAGACGTTTGGAAACCACACAGATCCAAAAGGCGACAACAACGTCTGGTACCAAAGGCAGGTAAAATAAAAGCCTTTCACAAAACTACAAATCGTGAACATCACATTTAAACTTTATCTTTCTAAACAGGTGAGCACAATTTTTATATCATATAAACTAAAAACGACGCAACCTTCTCTCAGACCCAGCAATCTAACTAACCAGAAAAGGCTGAAACAAACGTTTATATCTGTTACTATCAAAACTCAGTCTTGCGTCATAATCCCGATCTCATGAGAAAAAATACGCAAACAATATTTACAAACGAAACACAGTTCACCAATAATATTCAAACTCATATCAAAACTCTGCACGCTTTTGCCACTGACTTGAGAGAGCAATAGATCCGGAGAGAGGGTGAGAGAGAGGGTGAGAGAGAGGGGGAAGAAACACGACAATCACAAAGAGAAGAATCACAAGAAACACATTTAGAGGAGTAAGAAAGACAGGCACCAAAAAACAAATGAAAGGATATAAATAAACAGTCCAGTCATAAAACCAAAAAGATGCGTCGGGTTGGCCAATGAGGTGATGATACGTCTTGTCAGTCAAAATCAATAAAACCAAACAAAAGAAAACGATAGAAAGAAGAGCAACATGCAGTGGGAAGGAAAAGGATGACAGATAAACGGAGGACATTTTACACACCAAGAAAGTGCATGATATCACAAATAACACAGACTCTCTCTCTCTCTACAGATCAACAGCCCACAATTAGTTTCAAAAATTATCTAATTATATAAATTGATCACGCATGACTCATAGGCATGCACATCTACCATAGTTTAGGGTCAAGGTCACTTCAAAGTACCTATAATAACCAACTTTGGACAGCTCCAGTGACATTCACCAAATGTGCACACTGTGTCTCATTAATATCTATCAATATCTATCTAAATTTGTTGATCCTGTGATCTTGACCTTGAAGTGAAGTCAATAATTCGCTGATCATTTATGAGGTCACGTGAATATGCACCATCTTTCCAAGTTTGGTTGTGATAGTTGAAATAGGTTCTGAGATGTTAATCCAATTGCAAGTTTTGCACATTTAGATGGAGGACAGCAGACAGACTGACAAAAAGAATTTGTAATGTCATTTTTGGACTATTTAGGACTCATCTCGTGGTGAGTGGTGGTGAGTACCCAGACTCACTGCTATGCATGTGAGTAAAAAATTATTAATATTTATCTATTTGTTAAAACCTATTCCGACTTCTGTAATAGCAATCTCTTCAGATCGCCGCTCTTTGAGTTTGATTGAAGAAAAAACGCATGATAGCATCCTGTATTCTTCTTCTAACTCTTCTTATTATTATATACCGCTAACGATGGTGCCATCTGCAGAATCATTGAAAGTCGCCCCATCTTCTGTTCCATTTATGTCAGATACATATCACAGATAGGCGTGGTCTGCCCAGATATAACTCCGTAGTGCTGGTACTTTTCTTGCTGATGGAGAGAGAGAGAGAGAGAGAGAGAGAGAGAGAGAGAGAGAGAGAGAGAGAGAGAGAGAGAGAGAGAGAGAGAGAGAGAGAGAGAAAGAGAGAGAGAGAGAGAGAGAGAGAGAGAGAGAGAGAGAGAGACAGAGAGCGGGTTACTAACAGCATCTAAGAGAGATGATTGGGTTCTTTTTCTTTATTTATTTGCTGAGATGTAGGAAGGGGGATGATAATAGCAATGACAACAAAGACAACGATGATGCCAGATGGTGGTGTGGTGCCGGCACAACAGAGATGAGGTGAGTGTGCAAATGGCCAAATGTCACCATGAAGTGATAACACATGCCCATGTTGCTTCCCACTATAGTATAGGGAGAAAGGGTAGGAGACGTACAATAAATACAGTCATGCTGGCATATCCAGGCAGCATTGCAACGACAACGCCAACAGAACAAACACACAGTGATACATCATATCTTATTCATCATCATCCATCTATCCATCCAACCAATAAAACCATCCAACCATCGAACTCCTCATTCTTTATTTCTTCTTCTCCCTCCTCCTCCTATGGAAAAAATCTCTCTCTCTCTCTCTCTCTCTCTCTCTCTCTCTCTTTCTCACCCCCCCCCCTCCTCAAAATTACCTCAAACAAGCAATGGAGGTTGTAATCCTCAAAATCATCATCGGTTTGCAGCAAACACTCAAACATGGTTACTATATAATGACTGAGCCCTAGCTACGCCGCCACAGGCCAAGTGCAGCTGATAAGATACACCACGCCCACTGTTAGGTTCAGCACACTAATCCACGGTCAGTCAACATCATCGTCGCTTTGTTGCAAACACATGGCTACTATTGTAAAACAGGTTAACGTTGCCGCACACTGGAACACTTCAAAGTATAAGGCAGTGTCATATTGTCAATTGTGACGGGAAACCTTGATTGGGCACAATGAGTTCCTAATAATAATGTTGGTACCAAACAACCACAGCTCATGACCATACTAAATTCATCACACGCAGACTATGATGTTGGTACCAAACTACCACAGCTCATGACCATACTAAATTCATCACACGCAGACTATGATGTTGGTACCAAACAACCACAGCTCATGACCATACTAAATTCATCACACGCAGACTATGATGTTGGTACCAAACTACCAAAGCTCATGACCATACTAAATTCATCACACGCAGACTATGATGTTGGTACCAAACTACCACAGCTCATGACCATACTAAATTCATCACACGCAGACTATGATGTTGGTACCAAACTACCAAAGCTCATGACCATACTAAATTCATCACACGCAGACTATGATGCTGGTACCAAACAACCACAGCTCAAGACCATACTAAATTCATCACACGCAGACTATGATGTTGGTATCAAACTACCACAGCTCATGACCATACTAAATTCATCACACGCAGACTATGATGTTGGTACCAAACTACCACAGCTCATGACCATACTAAATTCATCACACGCAGACTATGATGTTGGTACCAAACTACCACAGCTCATGACCATACTAAATTCATCGCACGCAGACTATGATGTTGGTACCAAACTACCAAAGCTCATGACCATACTAAATTCATCACACGCAGACTATGATGTTGGTACCAAACTACCAAAGCTCATGACCATACTAAATTCATCACACGCAGACTATGATGTTGGTACCAAACTACCACAGCTCATGACCATACTAAATTCATCGCACGCAGACTATGATGTTGGTACCAAACTACCACAGCTCATGACATCACACGCAGACTATGATGTTGGTACCAAACTACCACAGCTCATGACCATACTAAATTCATCGCACGCAGACTATGATGTTGGTACCAAACTACCACAGCTCATGACCATATTAAATTCATCGCACGCAGAATACGAATCCTCTGTCCTTCGATAGTTAGGAATCATCAAGAAAACGCCTGCTGGTGATAAATAACCCCAGCATGGTAAAGACACTGCCTGACAGCATCTAGAGAACGATCACAATGACGTTGGTAGCAGATGCACAGTTGGGCAAACCATTCAGCAAGAGATATCGCAGCTCACCGAATGCTTTATAGTCATCAAAATCATCGCTGGCTGGTGTCGTACAAACAAAATGTGCTTAAACGACTTACCTAAGCCAGCGAACTAGACCGTTACGTTTTTTAGCAAGAGCAGCGCACAGTTAAGCAAAACATTCAGGAGTTATCCGATCTCAAGCAATGGTTATAGGCATCGTTGTGTCTTAAAACCAAAAACTAGTTAAAACGTGGCAAGCACACAACCTAGAAAACGAGCAAATTGAGCGTTTTGTCTTTTAACAAAGGGCACAATTTGGCCAAACGTTCTGGAGGAAGTATCCGACCTCACCCAATAGTTATAGGCATAAAAATCATTGTTTGTGTCTGAAAATCACAAAACACGGATACACAGTACACATTCGACACTCTATAGTATACTCGCTACAAGAAGCACAATTTGGCAAACACGTTCAGCAGACGGTATCCAGTGTCTCTCAGTAGTAACAACAATTCATGGCTGGGGGGGGTATTGAAAACAAAACATCTCTAGACGGGGTTGGATTTTACAGTAGCAAAACTACCATCTCAAATGTTCACTAGATGCAGCACACACACTTTGTCAAAACGTTCAGTTGACGCATCCAAAGCCACTCGCCAGTTACTGTCATCAAAATCGTATTTGGGTTGTTGCAGTCACACCGATTTACAACAGGTAAAACTAGCACTCACAAATTACACTCAACAATTTCGTTGGTAACACGATTTACAAGTTCTAAATAATCAAGAGCCAATAACACGCGGAATCATAAATGTTTTGGGGGAAACACTAAAAGATAGCTAGTTGAATAAAACTACAGTCAATACTTATAAGTAACCCATATAATTCAGAGGTGCTCTGTTTGGCGTCACATTCACTATGATCCATCCTTGTCACTCAGTAGTCAAAGCCATCAAGATCACTGTTCTATCAAGCACTGAACACTCAAACATGGCTACAGGCGAGCCGGCAGAACAAGATATTTGCTATTGTCAAATTAGACTATTATAATCTACCACCTGCAATATTTCGTGTTCAGAAATATACAGTGAATGAACTGATAACTCTGAACCTTTAGTAATAATCTGTCAACATTTCATCCGATGTCAGTCAACAGCTACACTTAAATTCCACGAAGTCTTGTCATCGTTCTTCTATGCACTCACAGATGGCAGTGGATCAGTCTAATATCGCCTATTTATGCGAGAACGCACATTCAATGAAAGACAGACCGTGGAGCTACAAAACTAACACTATTGGAAATGTACCATCTACTAAGAGGCAACAAACCATGGGTAAGAAACGCATTTCGCTACACATAAGTTCAAATCACACACACACGCACACATACAAAGACAGAGATACAGAGACAGAGAGACAGACACACACGCACACACACACTACAGCCAAACCTAGGGGTGCGAGAGATAATGTTGAATCACACAACCACAGCCCAAAGCAAAGTGACTTCAGATCAGATGTAAATGTACCATAAGCTTTACACACAACCGACAACGATACGCTCTTCTCGGCAATGCACTGAAACGGACTGTACCCAATAATTATTAGTACTGGGTAGAAAATCTTGCTGATATTATCTTGTAAAGCCACACAGCGAAGAGGAAAAACTAAATGTTTGTAAAGAAATCGTTCTTAAATATAGTTATCGTGCACTTTCACCCCAAATAAAAATGTTATTTACGAAGGAGCTACAATCAAGGAGTATAGAGAGCACAAATACAGGGTGGGCCAATAAAATGTTACCACTTTTTAATTGTACATAAGTTTTTACAATGAGAACGTTTTCGAAAATTTTCTTCAAAGAAATGTCACGGAAGCACCAAATTATCCTTTGATACCAAAGATTTTCCACTTTTTCACTCGTTCTGTACAGAGTTTAATAATTGATGATATGCTCAATCCACGCTCCTCTTCTCTGGATTACAATTGCAACACGCACACTGAAGTTTCTGATGACATTGCCACACATCTCAAGTGAGATTCTCTGAATTTCCTGACGGATGTTGGTCTTCTAGGCCCAAAGGTCTGTGGGATGTTGTAGTACACTCTCTCCTTCATGTTCCCCCATAGGAAGTAGTCTGCAGGAGAAAGATCAGGGGAGTAGGCAGGTCATGAGTTGTCTGTGCGCCATGAGATAAGTCTATCTCCAGGAAAGAATTGTTTGAGGAAATCCAGTGAAAAATTGATTATGTTTGGTATCAAATGATAATTTGGACATTTTTGTGAATACAATTTTCGATAACGTTCTCATTAAAAAAAAAAAAAAAAAACAACAAAAAACAACAACATTTAAGATTAAAATGTGGTAACATTTTATTGGCCCACCCTATAAATAAATACTTCACAAATGAATTTTCAGGCACAGGGTTAGATTGACAGCTTCCAGTTTGCCTTGGAAACAAAAATAAATCTTCCTGCTTATTACTCTTAGTCTTCTCACTCTTACTATAACTATTATCCAATAAGTACAGTCTACAACAGTACCAACAACAACAACAAAAATCACAAGCGCCAACGCCAACGCAAAAAAAAAGACATTAATTACACACGAAATTAGGATAAGAATATAAACCGAGGTCCAGTCTGTGCATGCACGCATTCCATCGCATGGACTTTAAAGATCCTGACCCTTATGTCCTAGACGGGTGATTGCCGGCAATACAAATACACCAAGCACGCAATAGGTCCCTTCTTCCCATCCCGGGTTGTCCAGGATTGTGCTCAGTCGTGTAGGCGTCAGACTATGCGCTCAAATGTTGCAAATGGGCGGTTCGGTCGGCTTGAGTAAGATCCTGTAACGATCAGCGCCTTCAGCAGCTTTTGAGCTGGAAAAGCGCTACATAAGATTGATAAAATAAATATGATAAACACTCAAGACAAACACCAAAGCAAAAACCAAAGCAAAAACAATGATTGATCCCGTCTTGGACGTATGTGGACGATGTCTTAGCGTATGCAACCTGCAGAGAGAGAAAAAATTAATCCAAGGAAAGTACTTGTATCAACGCTCAAAACAAAAGGTCACAAAGGACGAACGCCAACGCAACGGACCTACACACACTAATGGCGGAATGCAGGCAACATACGATGCTGCGTCTTTACGACGCAAAAGCAAACGATTCTCTGTCTAGGACGCCTTCAGCCTATGTCTGTGACAGTTCTGCTGGGCTGACATTTGAAGAAACGGGCTCAATAAAAACAGGCGGCGCTACAGCACTTTCTATTGGTCGCTTGTAGCCGCGCTCATCGTCTTATCTACCAGCTGGCATACACAAACAATGAAAATATCCCAATCAATCACCGCCAGTCAGCGAACAACAGGACTCGGTCGACATTGCTGCAGTTCTCCCACACCGTGGAGCTGGCTACATTAGTGTGAAACTTTCCCAGGATTATGAGTGTCGTTCAATATGGGTAGACTCCAGTTATGTTCCTTCCCCAATCCACCACTCTCGTTATGACAGCATCGCTAAAATACGTAAAGGGCGAACTTACGTGACTTAGGTACTATTCTATTGAGGTCACCGATGGTTCTCTCCGGGTACTACGGTTTCCTACATCCCTTCACTTCAGTAATGGTATTGGATGCAGTCAGTCTAAAATGTCAAAAATAAAAAATTCGATTTCCTTTTTCTTCTTCTATAATAGCGACCTCCCTGCCTTTACACCACACGTTTGAGAGATAGACGTGTGTTTGTTGTGTGTGAGAGAGTGGGTGAAATATTTGAGCATATATGTTGGTACAGATCGCCGTGCTTTGGGCCTGACTAGTGATTTGGGAAAACGCGCGTATGTAGCATCCATGATGATGATGATGATGATGTCAGATGATGATGATGATGATGATGATGATGATGATGGAATAAAAAGAATGGACTAAAGAACTTCCTACCTTACATCACACACACCACATGCCTTTCCAATTCCAGCGAGCAAGAAAAGACGCAAGTCTGCGTCAAAGAATAAAACACTCAAGACCATTATTAGATAGCATAGACATTTGGACGGGACTCACGGGAGATAATCTTGTGCAAGTTTCACCCTTTTGTTGCAGCAAGCGCCACCGTGAGGGATAACTTAAAGCAAAGTCAACCATTCACCAAGCTGATACAATTAAAGTATCATGGATGTAGAGTTGGCCTGTAATTTACAATAGAAAGAATGCAATACCAAGAATACAAAGCATGGAGATGAGGTGCTACAGAAGACTTCTGGGCATTTCCTATACCCAGCATATCACCAACGACGAAGTCCGACAGGCCATCACACAAGCAATTGGACAACACGATGGCATGCTCACAGTGGTGAAGAACTCCGATGGTATTTTGCAAGGCACGGTGCAAGGAGGCAGAAGAAGGGTGAGACAGAAAAACAGATGGGAGGACAATATTCGCGAATGGACTGGCTTGACACTGAGCGAAGCCATGAGGGTTGCTGAGGACAGAGAAAGATGGAATACGCTCATTAAACGCTCATCTGTGGTGCCCCTACGACCTTCGAGTTACGGGATGGGATAGGAAGATTTGGTTCCACAGTCTATTAGTAACATGAAGTTTCCGTGACAGTACTATAAAGGTCTTTATCGACATCGCCAAGCGGAGGGCGGAAATAGAGCCACGTGTACTGGGGAATACGAAGACATAACGAAGCCGGGTCCGGAAATGAGAAAAGGTTATCAGGACGTCCGAATTTTTGTTTGTTTGTTTGTTTTGGTTGAGGGTCTTCAACATAACTATAAGACAGTTCGAGTGTGATGGTACTGGTGGTTAAGACTACCCATCCCTTTACTGATGATGCGGTCATTTAGTGCACAGTCATCTTTAGTGGAAATGGATCTTAAATATCATTCCCTTATGATAAAGGAATGATATTTAAGATCTGTTTCCACTCTTCTCTGTTAGTGGTTGTGTTATCCTAAAGGAATGATATTTATTTATTCGTTTCCACTCTTCTCTGTTAGTGGTTGTGTTGCCAGGGTAACATCTAATAAGGATGATATCCTGGGAGGGCAGAGGTATGACAGGCTGTACGGTAAGGGACGAGTTAGAGGCCTACACGTACACCTCTGTAGTTACAGAGGTGAAAGTCTCATGTTCGTTCCGTATACCTGTTCACACAACTAGGCCCAATTTGCTGCCATGTTACTCCACTTCCATTTCTGTCGGCGAGACGAGACGACTATTACACCTAGTGTTTTCCACAATCTTAGTTGTCTGCCCCTATTCACCCTAAACAGCTTCTCGTGCACTTTACTCCAAGCAACGATTGTAGGTAGCTGTAGCGACGTCACTTCACACACTGCACGTTCAAACGTTAAATAACAAAGCAAATCACATCCACAACAGACAGGCAGCCTTTTATAAAGTGAGATAACGATAAACTGAACAGAGGCAATCCTTTCATTTGCTCTTACGAGTCTTAGGGTTGCGCGTAGGGAAGGTGACCGTTAGCATAGCGAACCTACAATCAACGCAAGACCTTCTGATTTCAACACACACTAGAAACGACTAGTGGAAGCTACAAATTCAAATGATACAATCACAAAAGGTGGTTACTTCAAATTAAAAGTAAACCTAGGACTAAAACCAGACAAGCGATGTATAATGTAGTCTAACCAATAAGCTCTTTGGCAAAGACTGTAACTACATGTATCTCATCCAATGTAACACAATAGAAAGGAACGGCGCAAAAATCACATAATGACACAGGTGGTGATGACATTTCATTCACTGGCAACACTGAAACGTGACTCTAGCAAATGAAAAACTGAGACAACGTTTTTCTCCATTACAAAAATATTGTTCCTCCTCGTCCTGTTCATCTCCTTCACAGAGATTCTAAGTGTTTTTTCTTCTTTGTCTTCTCTAATTTAAACGGTCAAGGCGTCCCAGTAACCTTTCGGTCGTTGGGGAAGGAAGCGTTTGGGACCTCCATTTTCTCTAGGCCAGCTTAATGAGGGCGGTACGCATCTCCTCCCTCGCTGCTTTACCTTTCCAGGTTCTAACCCAAATCCAGACTTTTGTCAGTATAATGGAAAATCAATTGCTTTCTTTGTTTATAAAAGAGATCGAGGCACACACATGTACAGCCATAAGCAGGCGACACTTTAGTAGAGAAGGAGAGTGCAATACACTAATGCAATGTAGGAACATCCCTTTGCTGTTTATCTCAACACAGAACAAAAGGCGACGCTGTGTCTGAAAGCAACCACACGCTGCGGCAGACGTCATAACCACTGTCACTGAAATGACCTCATGGTTTATCTCACATTTCACTTGTATTGCCCTTCAGTTTGGAGACTCTCAATATACTCGCACAGGCAACTGGGGATTTTTTTTACTCGCCTCGGGTGACAACGCCGTTGATTTGGCCAATTGATGGATTATCCAACTACAGCCGAGTTGATTACTTGACGGCACATTTCAAGTAAATGAACCCAGGCAGCAAAAACACACAATGGTGTGAGATCTAACTTCCATCAAAACTACACAACCGCACCTTTGACATAACACCAAACGAAAACACAAAATCCAATGGTATTTCGCTGAGGAAGCCAGCATTCTGGCAACATTAAGGAACATCCCATCTCAACTGGCACAAGCAACAAATATACACCGGTTTTTACGCTGAAGCTTTCGCAGTTAAAACTAAATTATCTTACGGTTGTCGCTGATGACTACCACTTGCTGCCGTCACGGTGAAAATTAAATCTTGCATTATCTTGCAGCCGATGGCTCGCAGCACAGCGATGTATGAAAACAGTGAGCGGCCCATGTCAGAGGTGGCGATGTGTCTCTGTCAACGTTATCTAGCTGATTAGGCCCTGGCGGCAAGTGGCCGCTTTTAACTCTTCCGCTTTCAGACTAAGACTGCAGCCATTCTGCCGTTTTTAGGCTGCAACAGCAGTTTGACCTACAGGCGGTATCTTACCACACGACTGCATAAACTCCGCTGTTGATCTGCTGTTAACAGATAACTGTTCAACTGTTCTCCAACACTGCAGCCATTCAGCTGCTTGTACAGTGCATCCAGCTGTGTTCCTAAAATGCTGACAAGTTATTAAAGTTCCATCAGAACAAGACCAACTTCATAAAACTCGACATCACTCTCGTTGCCATAGTCCATCAGTTCCTTGTGCCAACACAGTCCAAAGCTCGCGTCCCATGTCTACCTGCACAGCGCATACCTCCATGTCGCACAGAAAGGCTCAAGGTGCGGACGAAACCTCCCAATACTTACGCCTACGGGATGAAATGTTATGGCAGCTTTTAACTTTAGACATTGCTTTTATCGTGGCCGATTACCGCCAGTTGTTGATAAAGGGGAAAATAATATGATCACACGTTGACCAATCCGGGATTCGAACCAGCGACCTTTCGGTTACTAGCAAGACGCTCTTACCAACTGAGCTACCCGGCCCCTTGGTTCGCGCGCGAGATGTAAGTTCCTTTTATACAATCCTATCCTATCCTATCCAGTAACTCGAAAGTCGTTAATGCACCACAGATGAGCGTCTAACCAGCGTGCTCCATCTTTCTCTGTCCTCAGCAACCCTCGCGGCTTCGCTCAGTGTCAAGCCAGTCCATTCTCGAATGTTGTCCTCCCACTTCTTTTTCTGTCTCACTCTTCTTCTGCCTCCTTGCACCGTGCCTTGCAGGATGGTCTTTGCAAGGCCTGATAATCTGGTGATGTGGCCATACCATTGGAATTTCCGTTTCTTCAACACTGTGAGTGAGCACATGTCATCGTGTTGTCCAATGGCTTGTGTGATGTGATCGGACTTCGTCGTTGGTGATGTGCTGGGTACAGGAAATGCTCAGGACTGAGGAGTCTTCCGTAGCACCCCATCACAATTTGTTATTATAAACAGGCACCCATCAAATTCCATCCGTTACGCTCAGATGGCCGTACAACTCCTTTGGATGAGTTGAGTGTGCGGTGACAACTCACATTTACATCGAACACCCGGCTACCTAGCTCCAGCTGGGAGCCATCTCTAGCTCGCAGTTGTTGTGATGTCCTTTCCTTGGGACAGTCCACTAGCAAACTGCCATCCCTGTCTTTTGATATCTTTGATATGTCCAGACACTCTCTCAAACCACTTCTCCACGAAAAAATGGGAATTTTAAAAAAAATATATATGCTGACTTCCATTTCCGACACATGACCTCCGAAAGTTCACGCAAGCGCGGAACCATTGGCGATCATTTACATTTAGCGATGCCACAACGTGGCTGTTTAACGGCAGAAGAGGAAAGAAAGAATTTGGGAATCGACGAGTTCTTTCTACGATTGCTCCGAGTCGACCTTCCAGCCTGCCAAGTGGGACAGCGACGTGAAACCGTGCTTATTAGTTCTCGTTTTCGCGCCGATGCAGTAGGCGTCACGACCAAGGACCAAGAATAGACACCGGAGCTGGAAGTGCGGTGGGGAACGCTTATATCAGGATAATAATAACAATGCAGCTAATAAGACTACGATTGGTATCACACGCGCAACTATCTTAACTACCTCAACTGAACCCGTAGGCAGTTTTTAGTCTTTCCTTTGCACCGCCAAAGTCACTTTCGTCACAGCCTACACCTGCAACCAAATGTGGGACCAAAATAATATGAAAATGCTCCTGCTCGTACGGTCGTCTGCAGTATACATTTCAACTGCACCAGGGGAATCCACCATCGCCCCAGCACAACTGATTACCTTCTGCGTGACTAAATGAATGACATCAAATTTATGATCATAACACTTACATTACGTACAGAAGTTTTAAAAATGGTTTTGGTTTTGAAAATTATCTTGTTCTTTTGTCACCCCTCCTAAAGATAAATTTATTGAAATTTAGTCTAAGTTGTCACAAGTTACCTATTCAGTTTTAAAGATATCTGAACATTGCTAGAGAAGAGAGATTGTGCACTTTGATCTAGGTGAAACAGGTGATGAATTCCATTATATATGTTTGTATGCACTAATCGTTTACTTGTTGACAGCAGATCCTCTCTTATACCTCAATATTATAGAAATTATCCAAATGTCTATAAAATGGATCAAATGATTAATCCAAAATCTAAAACTAGGTTATTAAAACGGAGTCGTCTTATTGGAATCATCTTCTCTCTGTTTAAATAAAACGAGTATCTCATCATGATCATTACATTAAAAAAGATTATAATTTGCCTCTAGATTGCTTTATTCTTGGTTCTAACAATTTCTTCTTGGTTATAACCAGTTTTTTCTGGAATTTAAAAGTGCAATATGCTGACTCTTTACTTTACATTTTCTCTGATTTACGTGTCATTTTTTCTTATTGTGTTGTATTGGTATGATGTTGAATTGGTATCGTTCTGTGTATTTATTTTGTTGCCACATTTGTTTTTGTGTTGTAAATTCCTTAGTGTTTTCAGTCCAGTTGCTGAATATTTTGGAAATGTAGCTGTAGTGTTATACAATGCCATTCATGGTACGAATGCTTTGTGTATCCCAATCCCCCATCCACCCACCCCCAACCCTCCGTGTTTGGCTATACAGCCCCAGTATGAGCCTCTTGTCATTTTGTATATTTAAATCATGTTATGTGAAATAAAGGACAAAGTTCCAAAGTTCAAACACACTCCATCGTCTGCTATTATGCCAACGGCGGAAATAAGGAGGAAAACGGTGAGGGTGCAGGGAGTCTGGGAGGGTTGGAGACGAGAAGAAGAGAGAGATAGTGATTCAATCACTCTCCAATTGGTGGGGAGAGAGAGACCCATACTTTAATCACTCCAAATCTTTTAAAAGCCTTACTGACAGAAGAGCGTAAATCTATCCACAGGCGTTTAGACCTCTAGGTCCATCGCGATAATTCACATTTCTGCACCAGAAGGTCTGTACAAACTGCAACCGCACATCTACAATATACAGCAGATGTTCTGGATGCAGGGAGGATAAATGGCAGGCTGTAAACAAACTAGCTTAGGCTGTAAACACAACAGGGTTAAGTTTAAAAATGGCAAAGTGCCCTGTTCTAACAGGCTTGGTTTTCAAAGCAAGTTGCAGTGAAACCCTGTCCTACAGCTGTTGAATGTCAACTCGGCAGGCTTTTGGTGGAATTGTATATAGACAAGGTCTTCACTCTCTAAATTGTTTTCTAATAATTATGTTGCAATCTGTTCCAAAATAGTTTTAGTACGCTTCATACTCAATAGTTATATATAGGATTATAGCATACTCACAGCAGATCTACAACGAAGAATACAAAGCACGGAGATGAGGTGCTTGTCAAAAGAGGCTAGTTTTAGACACTGCAATAAGGCTCCTCGACTTACTTCATCCTTCGACAAACGTTAGGTTGTTCTAAGCATAGGTAGGGTAAATCTCCACTAAGGTAGGCCGTGGCATAATACAGCTGACCTATATCCAGCAGCCCCAGCGCGAGGGCACTATGGCTCACTGGATTTCGCGGGGTTTGGCTGACCACAAGGTTAGGTAGAGCATTCTCTCACCCGAGAAGGAAGCTCACACTGAAAGCTCTCTCAAAAGACTACGCAGGTGACGGTTGAAATCCATTCATCGCAGTATAGCCATAGCCTGACATTGTCAAAAAGGTAAATGACCAATCTTTTGATTCACCGTGATTTATTGATATTATTATTGGATTATGTTTGTGAAGTCTTGCCATGTTTTATAATTGTGAATGTTAGTAAAACTTTGCTTGACCACGTGGCTGACCCACCCGACCGGTTTTGACACCATGAGGTAGCCCCTACGGACCCACTGTTGGTTCCCCCATTCGTATTATTGCAGACCAGTGGCTGTACCGGAGAAAGTGTATATTGTTAATTACTTCTCCCTGTGTTTATTTTAAACATGATGCATACAAATAGGAATTGTGTTGGAGATTCCAGTGGACCACGGACGTAGAAGATTGTTCGTCTCTTATCTGTATAAGTGGAGATGATCTCACTGAGGGTTGTTTATGCCAACAGTGAGAGGCTCTGCACACCCTTTGTAAATAAGGTGTTGCAGAAACTCGTCTTATGTTTTGCAGACGAGCAGGCTTGGTCCGCGGCAGCAGATAGACCCCATTGAAAGTCATCCCAGACATGCGGCCTGCAAAACTTGAGCAGAGAGCACTGCGCTCCAATAGCTCAGTAGTCAACAAACAATACGAGGAGACAACAGCACCGCACCTCGAAGATACAGCTAAGTGCAGTATAAAACGTGCACGAACACTGATCTATAGGGACTGTGCGATAGTCCACACTTCCTAAGAACATTAGGCAAAACGAGAACTAAGCCCAGCGATGAGACAGAAGCAAGTATCGAGAACAGTAGCAGAATAGACCCATCAAAGAGCGAACTACTCGAAAGGGATCTTGGACTGTTACGTTGATCCTAGCTATATTACGTTTTGGACATTTAAGTTAATGTAGTGATTAGATGTTTAGATAAAGAGTAGAGGAAATAAATGTGTGATATTAACTGTTAACAAGTGGCTGGACAACCAATGTTTCACAGCCGTGCGAGAGCTAGTGTGTCAGTGAATCTTTTCCACGTTTCTCCCTATCTCTGTAACCCCATCCTCACACAGACTGGACCAAAAATATAAATCTATTAAGATTAGTCATCGGGCGATCTAACTAGCCGATCCCCGCAGACGAAAGACGAGTGGGTAATAGCATTCCATTGTGCAGAGCCCAGCAAGAATAGACCCACCGTCACAGTGCTACAGAAGATGTATGGGTACTTCCTATACCCAGCAAATCACAACAACGAAATCCGACAGACCATCACACAATTGACAAGCCATTGGACAACACAATGACATGCTCACAGTGGTGAAGAAACGGAAACTCCGATGGAATGGCCAGGTCACCATAGCATCAGGCTTTGCAAAAACCATCCTGCAAGGCACGGTGCAAGGAGACAGAAGAAGAGGGAGATAAAAAAAAAGTTGGGAGGACAACATTCGAGAATGGACTGGCAGGCTTGACACTAAGCGAAGCCATGAGGGTTGCTGAGGACAGAGAAAGACGGAGTACGCTGGTTAAACGATCATCTGTGGTGCCCCAACGACCTTCGAGTTACGGGATAGGATAGGATAGGATATAGGATTATTTCAAGATCGATGAATATAATATTCCAATATTTTTGCGATTGTTGAAGATGATTGTTTATATAGTATTGATAAGAAATGTATACAAGTCGATCCCAGTTTTCCGGATTGCCTGCTTTATGGAAATACGCCAGCAAACGGAATGGTGGAACTAATCCTGGGGTAAGTTTGGGGAGGTCAAATTACATTACATTACATGATCATTGCTTTAGGTCCAGCGGACTCTTCCGAGCCAAATCAGGACCGGACAACCCCTGATCCGCATAAAAGATCTGCTGAAACAACCCTAGTGATAAAACTGAAAGCTCTCCACCAGCCAGTCACTCTACAATAAAGACATCCCACGCAGGGGACGCTGAGGCTGTACTCTAATTTATCGAACCCCCGTTTACAAAAACAAAATAGAATACAAACATCATTATAAATTATCAACAAAACACATACATATAAAATGCCTACATTGCTAAATAATAACATCATAAAGCCCTAGTGACCACCTGGCAGAAAGCGTTCAATATTCCCAAGCTGATCCAACAGACCTCATACACAAATAAGGAGTCTTGTCCCGGAAGAGTTTTCAAGAAAAAAGGCAGGAGGCTGGCCTGGCGAAGAAGACGATAGTATAGCAGATTGATAGAACAGAGCAGGAATGAGAAAGAGCAAATGAGAAAGACAGCGACAGTGGGAATTTAAAGCACTAAATTTCCAGAAAGTGGGGATACTATTTATACTGAAACCCCCGGCACCCCAACGGGGTAGGGGAGGTCAAATGAGCTCCTACAAATCAGCGTCATTTGTCGGTTGTACTTTATTTAGCCCAATAGCAACTGTACTATGACACTCCAGCACCATTCTCAAAATTTAATATCCACCAGCGGCTGTCGCGTGTCACCGCTACAAGCAATGTGGGGTGGATTCAGCTTCGCGTTCTCGTGCTGAGATTGTGTGCCATCCACTAAAACGATTCCACACACAAGTTCGGGAAGGCCCTGAAGGCTCCTTTGCAATCAGTTCTTATTCGTCTTCATGGAATGCGGGGCGTTTGCGGTGGGATATAACGGGGAAAGAGAGAAGAGGAGGAAATGGTCGATCTAGTCTATATGCATGGCTGTTACTTTTTACCTGCTTGAATCGTTATCATTGTCATTGTTACAATTTTCTGACTGTGTTATTGTTTATTTATTATACAAGCTCAAAGATGTCAAGATTAGGCGATTCGAAATAATAATAATAATAATAATAATAATAATAATAATAATAATAATAATAATAATAATAATAATAATAATAATAATAATATGCGTCTAAAGATGACTCAAGATTCTAGTCCACACGCATCCAAGGGTCTCAAGATTTTGTGTCAGATTGAGCGGTTACAGAAGTGTGGCGATAGGGAGAAAATACTTGCGATAGTGTGTGTTGCAGCTAACAGCTGTACTTTCTTTGCTTGCACTGTGTGATCTTGCTGCTCGCCTACACACATTCCATTGCTTTTCTTTATCACTTTCTGTGGCACAAACTGGCGATAAAAAAACCAAGTCAACGTCTGTAAACAACGTTAAATTTAAATGGAACCCTCACTCAGTTAACGTAATGATTCAGATTCTTCCTCCCATTCCATTTGTGCAGGGGACGACTTACGATAAATAAAGGAATAAACAAGTCTATACATAAAAAGCGTACAAACAAAATGGAATTCTCACTCAGCATAGATTTTGCATTTTATTATTATATCCATTTCTCGAACACCGAGACAAGTAAGTAAGTAAGCAAGCAAACAAACAAACATGTTCATAAACAAACATAGAATACACAGAAGTAGGCTTCATTATCAACATGCTGTACAGTATAAGATATAATACGATTTAATATCCCCATTTTGACACAAGGAAATTTGACATGTGGGCAACATAACATAAGCACGAACCATGGAACGGACAATATTACAGTCGATGACATCAGAAATCAACATTCATTCACATAAAAATTCTCAGACATCCCCCACCAATCAAACTAAAAGTATTGTGACAATAAAATATGGGTAGTGATATAACAATCGCTTTAAAAGGGCGGGACGAAAAAAGCAGGCAGCGAATTATCACTGTGGATGCAAACTGATAAATATCAAGTTGCGCTACACTCTAAACCTTTGCCATCTTGCGAGGCAGCGGGCGGATACACACCGCGCAACTGAGACTGGCCAGGACTACTCCCTCTTCAAGGACAGAGAATAAGGCCCCCAAGTACCAACTACGCTGCATGCCAGCGGCACGATGCAGAGACCTTTCCTGATAAAGGTGGCACTTTTACCCACATTTCCTCATCGGCTTGTCGCTCCACGCCTCAAAGGTGAAGCCCCCAAACTTTCCATATTGAGCAACAAGCTGGTGACTGTTACGACTGAGACGCGCACGATAGATCCGATCATTTTGTTTTGCAAAGCACGGAATGACAGCGTTGGTTTGCCTTTGATTTGATTTTGCGTTGTTGCTAGAAGAAGCTTTGTATAATGTTAATAATTTTCGTGGGTCGATATTGCTAAAAAAAATTTATGGAATTATTTGTTTATTATCGATGGAAGCTTCCAGATATTTTGGGTAAAAGCTGGTCGAATCAGGTGGATTCGTAAACATTATGCGACGTAAGGCAGTGCATAGTTCCGGTGACGAGTTTTATTTTGATTGGGTGTTATTGCAGCATGCTGGAATGTTCGAATTTGTTCACGATTGCAGAGAGGCTATATAAATAATGCACTGTCTGCTTGTAAGGATGAAGGTAGGTCTCCTCTCTGAAAATCCTTCTCGGGAAGAGAGGGGACCATAAACTGATTTTAAAAAAAAAAAAAAAAAAAGTAAGGATGATTGTTGTAGTGATTTTCGGAAAGCGATCTTGTATGCAGTTGTTGATGTTTGCTGAATATAGTTGGAAAACTTTATATCACGACTCCTGTCTTGTTGCTGAGTAAACAGGCTGTGTGGATAAACGAATTCGAGTTACACATATCAAGATTCAAGCATAGGGGATAGATCGGCTATTGATAAATAACTGTAACACTAACAGTGACCCTCCTCCAAAAAAATGCTACACCATTGTTATTAGTTGAAAAACAAATAAAATGATACTCAGACAGACGCACAAATCAAACAACGTTATATAGACAATAATACCAACCCGGGAATAGCTCCTCTGTAAATACATTCACATTCCGTTTTTTTTACTTTTTTGCTTTTCGAACCTAGTCGACTCTTCAACCCCCAGACCCATCCATCCCCACCCCGAATACACGTTCTGCCTTCGCCGTACAATCAAACAAACCCTCGCACTCGTACAGCATTCTCCATCTTTCCTGAGTCAGAGTAGCCCTCGAGTCTTCACTCAGGTTCAAGCCCGTCCATTTCCGAATATTGTCTTCCCACTTCTTTTTCTGTTCTGCCTTTTTGCATCGTGCCTAGCAGGATGGTCTTTGCTCAAGGCCTGAATCTCTGGTGATATGGCCATACCATCGGAGTTTCCGTTTCTTCACCACTGTGAGCAAGTCATCGTCTTGTCCAATGGTTTGTGTGATGGCCTATCGGACTTCGTCTTGGTGATGTGCTGGGTACAGAAAATGCTTTGGATTCTTCGTTGTAGGGTTGCTGTGAAGGTCCGTGTTTCGCAAGAGTATCGGAAGATGGAGATGACAAGGGAGCGCAGCAACCTTACCTTGGAATGTAGACTGAAAGTTCTGTCTTTCCAAATGGGCTTCAACCTTGTCAGGGCCGCAGTTGTTTGTGCGATCCTGGAGAGGACTTCCTGTCGGGACGCATTGTCTGATACCACTGCTCCTAAATATTTGAAGCTGTGCACTCAGGCGGGTTAAAAGAACAGAAATTAATTCCCCCGTGTGGGTGACGGGGGGTTTCAATATAAATAGTATCCCCGCTTTCTGGAAATTTAATGCTTTAAATTCCCACTGTCGCTGTCTTCCTCCTTTGTTCTTTCTCATTCCTACTCTGTTCTATAAATCTACTATATTATCTTCTTCTCCGCTAGACCAGTCACCCACCTCTTTTCTTGAAAATTCTTCCGGGACAAACCTCCTCATTTGTGTGTGAGGTCTGTTGGATCAGCTTGGGAATATTGGACGCTTTTTTGCCAGATGGTCACTGGGGTTTCCTATGTCATTATTTGGCAATGTAGGCCTTTTATATGTATGTGTTTTTTTAATATGTTTTATAATGATGTTTATATTTTATTTTGTTTTTGTAAACGGGGGTTTGATAAATTAGAGTATAGCATCAGCGTCCCCTGCGTGGGGATGTCTTTATTGCAAAGTGACCGGCTGGTGGAGTGCCTTCAGTGTTACCACTAGGGTTGTTTCGGCAGATCTTTTATGCGGATCAGGGGTGAGTCCTCTTTCAGCGAAGTTGTGGTCTTGATTTTGTGGTCCCGATTCGGCTCTTTGCAGTCCGCTGGACCCTGTAAGCAATTAATATCTAAATAACTAAGTAACTAACAGAAATTAATGAGCGACACTTGAACCGGAGATAACCATGTCAAAGTTCAACCCTAATGTAGGGGTGGGCCAAAACTGCAACTAAATCCAACAAATATTGAACGGAAAGTATCAAATTCGTTTGCAATTGTGATGTTTCCAATTCACAATTCACCAAACCTTTTCCTTAATTTCCTTCATAGCCTAACCACAATAGTGTTCAGTTATAATGTGGCATCTAATTAGTATTTATACAGCAAGCAGTAGAGTCATAGACACCGTTTCGCCACATGGCAAAACTATAATTGCAGCAGAGCAGAATGGTACTGAACTTGTGTTTGACTACACAATACCCACAACAATCATTTCACTTGAAAACCAGAACATCTAGAGTAATCAAACCGAGCCTGGTCACAACACTGTCGCCAGTCAGACGAAGAAACGCAACATCATTCAATGTAATTACCACGTACTATGCACATACTGAAATAGGTAGAACCCAAAAGACAATCTGATCACAGGCTGACATGCACTCTATTCCATCAAATGAATGACCAGCTAGCAACAAAAGGCGACCCACCGTTGTATCTCTGTGGTAGAGCGTTCGCCGTGCACACCAGTGACCCAAGTTTGAATCCCGTGAATAACAAGGTAAGAGGAATGTTTTTTTCACTTACAACTTAGCAGCATGATTGCTCCGATAATTCAGTGATGATTTAGGTCCCTACCCCTTTTCCCTGGGATGGTTGTCCCCTTCTGGCATATAAACGCAATGGTGGTTGTTGACGTTAAACATCAATGTTAATTTTTCTTCGAAATAAAAGCTAAGGCACACAATTATAGTGTTACATAAGGCGCAGAAACGCATTGCATGCTATGAAACGTTAAACTGCGTAACAATACCATGTAGTATGTTATTGAATTCAGCTTCCACAACTATCAATAAACGGTACAAACAAGAGTATACTGTGCAGAGCGCTAGATGCAGTGAACAACATTTGACACTACCAGACAATGCGAAGCCACATAACGCTGACGCTGCAACACTAGTCTAGAACGATAGTATTAAGGGAATGCAGCATTGCTCAGCATCTAGTCTGCAAAAATCAACAGTTAGGTAAAACTTTAGTACCGTGCGACTAAGAATGTCTGTAAGAACAACGTAGCAAACTCTGAAGATACTAGCGACTGAGCGCAAAACAGCAAATACTAACATGTCAAACACTGTGTTCAAACAACAAGAGTGTTTAAAACCGTCACATCACTGGGAGGATCGCATCTAATAAGAGTTATGCCCAAGACTTTTAAATTATTGCTAATCCCCTTTATTTTGGCGAGACTAACCTACTCCTGTGTAAAACTATGTTTCGAACAACCAACATAAAACTGTTCGTCTCCCTCGATCATTTTAACTAGATTCGTCATTTGGCAATAAAACACATTGACCATTGCACTAAGAACGGCAAAACTGCAGCACAGACAAAACGAACAACACTAGAGGAACAGTTGTACAAATAGTTGATACCAGCAGAGTAGAAGAATAACACTACCAGCACAATGCACACACTACCACAATGACGTCTGTAACAGAACAATAGTACAATGGCAAACAGTTTGTGTGAGTGTGGGGGTAACAGATAGCATGTCAAGCGCGGGTGGCGGTGACACCACGCAACCCATGGATGCTAAAGCACCGAGTATCAAAACTCTGAGCAGGTCTACGCCCAAATCCAGAACTTACTGCGTCAAACGTAGACATCAATGCTCAATAAATATTAACTATACTATACGACGTGGGTCTTTCATAAAACGGATCCTGGATGCCACATGCTGTGCGTAGTACAGCTTATCTGCAGCACTCGGAAGCTCAACTAAATGACTCAATGTTTGTTTTTGTTTTAGTTTTTTTTTTTTTTTTTTTTTTTTTTTTGCCCACCGTTCTCTCTAAGCCTCTTGATACTCTGGGTTTTCAAACAGTTTGAGAAATGTGTCAGCAGAATTTTAAGACAATGCTACCGCGTCTGCTCCTGACAGAAGACGTACCACTGAAACTGGTAATAATATATACTTAATATTTACAGTCTCATAGCACAAACCCGTATTTTATATAATGTCCCCGCAAGAACAACGTCCGATCCTTTCATCTCAAATGAACCGCCGATAATCGCCATCGCGGCCAATCAGCGCGTGCCGATCAAACACATCTCTCGTGGATTCTCTTGAGAAACCCTGGGCAATGCTCGACGTAGCTGCTCCCTACAACCAGTTGGAACTAATAGGATGATCTCCCGAACGTCCACGTTCATTGTGCCGTTCATTTGAGGCGGGACAGCAACTCTCCACAGTACACAACAGATCAACAGCGCCAGCACCTTATCCATAAACCCCTAACTTCAATTCACTCTTTTGTTGTTGTTTTCTTCCCTTGAAAACTCCTTTGCACTCCCATCACCTTAACCATAACCCCACTGCACTCTGTTTACCTTTCTGAGACAGTAGCAACTTCCCATGTGACAGTGCGCCAGTGTTTTGGGTACAAAGACGTTACATCTGCAAAATTCAAGCAAGACGTCATTTGTGTTGGACACTATGTAAATAAGTAAATCTACAGAAGACCTCTGGGCCATTTCCTACATCCAGCACATCACCAACGACAAAGTCCGACAGACCATCACACAAGCCATTGGACAACACGATGACATGCTCACTGTGGTGAAGAAACGGAAACTCCGATGGTATGGCCACGTCACCAGAGCATCAGGCCTTGCAAAGACTAAGCTGCAAGGCACGATGCAAGTAGGCGGAAGAAGAGGAAGACAGAAAAAGAAGTGGGAAGATAACATTCGAGAAGGGACCGGACTTGACACAGAGCGACGCCATGAGGGTTGCTGAGGACAAAGAAAGATGGAGTACGCTGGTTTAACGATCATCTGTGGTGCCCCAACGACTTTCGAGTTACGGGATAGGATAGCATAGGATAGGTTGTAAATCTTAAGACCTGACATTCGTATGGAAAATTAAAGGAACGAAAATTCCTTGGTTAGTTTTTGCTTTCATTTCGCGCACGTTTGTGCGTTTGTTTGTGTGTGTGTATGTGTGAGTGTGGGTGGGTGGGTGGATGCGTGCGTGTCTGTGCGTTTGTCTGTGAATATTAACAATTGATACGAATGCGTTAGAACAAAGCTATAAACTGTTTTGTCCTTAGGAAAAACCTCTATATTAGTAGTATCAGTAGTTTAGTAGTAGTAGTAGTAATAGTAGTAGTAGTAGCAGCAGCAGTAGTAGTAATCGTCGTCGTAGTAGTAGTAGTGGCAGTAGTAGTAGTAGTAATAGTAGTAGTAATAATAATAATAATAATAATAATAATACTTAGTATACGTGCTTTTATTATATTTTTCCAAATTACCAATCATGCTCAATATCACTTTACAGGTAGTCGTCGTCATCATAATAATAATAATAATAATAATAATAATAATAATAATAATAATAATAATAATAATAATAATAATATCCTATCCCGTAACTCGGAGGTTGTAGGGGCACCACAGATGATCGTTTAACCACTTACCAGCGTACTCCATCTATCTCGAAGGACCGGAGAAAAGAATAATGAAGAGGATGAGGGGACAAGAAGAAGAAGAAGAAGAGGTCGAGGTTTGAGGACGGGGAGCATACCTATGCTCTCCGTCCTCAAACCTCGACCTTTCTTCTTCTTCTTCTTGTCCCCTCATCCTCTTCATTATCCTTTACTCCGGTCCTTCGTCTCCTTATCTTTTTTCTTTTTTGCCTACTCACCCTTCGTCTTCCCCCTTCTCCTTGTTCCTCGTCTTCTGTTGCTCCTCCTTCTCCTCTTCTATATAATAAATATGCGAGAGAGAGAGAGAGAGAGAGAGAGAGAGAGAGAGAGGGGGGGGGGGGAGTGATCGCCGTGAGAATGAGGCGTACAGTTGTACGGAGAGGGTGAGGGGGCAGGGGGAAGAAAAAAAAAAGCAAGTTTATCTCAACGTAGTTCATGTGTTCCCATTCGGGCTTCCCACTTCTTTTAACGACGCTATTGGACCTAAATACATTTTTAATCTGCTATGGCGAGCCTCAGTAAAATAAAAATAAAAAAAAATAAAAATAAAAACTCTTATCTCCGCCCCACTTTCACACACGCCCTCAAGAATAACATAATAGTATAGAGACGGGTCTTATTAAGTCAATATAGAGAAGATATGACAATTTCAAGTAGCTGGGAGCCTAGGATCCATCTGAATAACATTGTATCCGCTCTTTAGATATAGCCCATCCAAAAGTAATTTAACAACAAGGAACGAGGCCGAGTTGTTTGGAACAAGGTGCTATCTAATTGGACGGACTTGAACATAAGACCTTCATTGCAAACATGCTAAGTAAGTACATATAAAACTCACGAAAAGCCCAAATATTCACGGGATGACCGCTCCCAGAAAAAACGGATTATTTAACTAAATAAGTACAAAAATAACTAATGGATTATGCAAATCGTCCAAATCTGGAAATCGTCCAAATCTGTTGCTCGAATATAAACGGTATTTGAATGAAAGACAGTGATGGAGATCACGTACAATCGTACGTGTTTCACACACTGAGTTGGGAAATCACGTAACGAAAATGTAATGAAAGGGTATAAACACGTACAAAGTCAGTGCCAAAGGGGTATGAAAACGTAAAGCTAAGTTGCTGGGAGGTATCATCAGGTACAACTACTTCGGTCGTGCGTATAGCTTTCGCTCGATTTGGATCGTGTGCCTGTGCGTCCTGCGCGACCGCCTACCACCCTCTCTCCCCCTCCTATTCATTCTGTCGCTTCCGAAAAACAGCCAATCATATGCACGATAATATTCACTATTTTTTCTCGACGCTTTTGATTGACTATATAAGACTGACAACAACCCAACATTAAACATGGCCGACAAGCAGCGATCTGAGGGGAAGCTGAAGAAAAGGAAAAATAAAGCAGACAAAACTAATTGCTCAAAAAAATTAAAACAAGATGCAGGAAAAGAAAAACAAACTTTTTTCGTCAGCATTTGGATTTGAGTGCTCGGTAAGAGAACAAAAATGTGAGCCGCAACCGGGCCCGGCTGAAGAAACTCAAACTGATGAAAAGACTTTCCACGCAAAGTGTTTATTACGTATGTTGGTGTAACCCCTAAAAAACTGAAAGGGGGTATAAAAACCCCCTTATGTCTGCAATGAGGGTATGAAAACCCCCACATGTTTTGGTTGAGGGTATAAATACCCCTAGCTTCAAAACTTTCTCCATCACTGGAAAGAGGACTTAAAAATGGCCGATCATCATTTTAAATTAAACAGGCCTAAATAAATACATAGGTACAGACGGAAATCTCTTTAGCCCCAATCTGGGGCGTCGATGACTGGCTCCATAAATAAGATATGATTTATAGCGTCTACCTTGACTTTACCTGGTTGTTTATTTTTTTTATTATCTTGCATCCTTTCAACATACAGACAGGAGCGCAGCGGTACCAAAACAACTTTTCTTTTTAAAGTAAAACATTGGTTTGGTAACGATGTTTATAGAGTTGTAGTGGTGCCGTAATGTACGGGACATTAAGGATGTTGAGGTAAATAATATTACAACGTCAAGTAACACTTTCCATCATCGCTTGCTTTTTCTCCCAACAGGCTAGCTTACCATCAACACTAACTTTTACCAGTTTCAGTTTCTAGGTGTTTTTTTTTTACTTCAGTTCAGCTCTTTTCTTACGCCGCACAAAACACACACACACACCGCTATTGCTACCTCCCTCCCACCTCTGTCCTTCCCCTTATCCTCTCTCATCTTTCGGTCTCAGTATGGTCGTTTTTACGTTGTGCATGATTGGTATTGCTAGTTTTCACTCTTTTTTGATACTTGGCATACTGCTGTTATTACTGCATCGTCCCACATCTCTCTCTCTCTCTCTCTCTCTCTCTCTCTCTCTCTCTCTCTCTCTCTCTCTCTCTCTCTCTCTCTCTCTCTCCGCCTCCCCTCTTTTTCTGTCTGTCCGCCTGCCTGCCTGTCTGGGTGTCTCTGTGTGTGTGTGTGCGTGTGTGTGTGTGTGTGTGTGTGTCTCTCTCTCTCTCTCTCTCTCTCTCTCTCTCTCTCTCTCTCTCTGTGGAGGTAGGAGTAGATGCATGTAATGTTGTGCATGATTGGTATTGCTAGTTTTCACTCTTTTTTTGATACTTGGCTTACTGCTGTTATTACTGCATCGTCCCACATCTCTCTCTCTCTCTCTCTCTCTCTCTCTCTCTCTCTCTCTCTCTCTCTCTCTCTCTCTCTCTCTCTCTCTCTCTCTCTCCGCCTCCCCCTCCCCTCTTTTTCTGTCTGTCCGCCTGCCTGCCTGTCTGGGTGTGTGTGTGTGTGTGTGTGTGTGTGTGTGTGTCTCTCTCTCTCTCTCTCTCTCTCTCTCTCTCTCTCTCTCTCTCTCTCTCTCTCTCTCTCTGTGGAGGTAGGAGTAGATGCATGTAATGTTGTGCATGATTGGTATTCCTAGTTTACCGTTGTTTTAAAAGTGTCTGGGTACCGTCATTAAATACAGCCTGTGCTGCTGCAATGCGTGCCGCGCCAAGACCAAAATACATGTGCGTTTATCTGACACCGCACAGTCAGCGTCCTGTGTGATAAACGAAGAGAGATTAAAAAGAAAACGAACACCACACAAGGAGCTGATGCCTACCGAGAAATCAACAATGACATCCGAAAAAGGATGCGCAGAGCAAAGGGGAACTGGATAGAAGAGCAATGCCTGGAAATAGAGAACAGTCTGAACAAGAACAGCAAGAAGGTCTACCACACTGTGAAGCGGTAACAGCCCAAGGTCTCCCCGATCCAAAGCAAATCTGGCATATGCCTTACAGAAGAATATGAAGTCTTGTATAGATGGACAGAGTACTGCTTTGACCTTTGCATCCACACACCAAACGTAGACCCATCAGTTCTAGCATGTCCCCAGAACAGAGAATACCCAACAGGCTGAAACCCCAAGCTGAACAAATTATAGTTGAAGAGCAGGCAGGATTAAGGGCAGGGCGAAGTATCACTGAACAGATTTTCAACCTCAGAATAATCTGCGAGAAATACCGACAGCACCAACAACATCTATATAGCATGTGTTTGTAGACATCAAGAAAGCGTTTGACCGAGTCTGGCATGCAGCTCTATGGGCAACCATGAGAGTGTACATCATCAGCCCTAAAATTATTGAAGTCATCAAAAACCTTTATGACAAGGCTGCCAGTGCAGTCCAAGGCCAATCCCTGAACACAGTGCATAGCTTCAAATATTTAGGAGCCATTGTATCAGACAATGGGTTCCGACAGGAAGCCCTCAGGCTCTCCAGGATCGCACAAACAACTGCGGCCCTGACAAGGTTGAAGCCAATTTGGAAACACAGGACCATCAGTCTACATTCCAAGGTAAGGCTGCTGCGCTTTCTTGTCATCTCCTCTTCCTATAACACTTGCGAAACATGGACTCTCACAGCAAATCTACAACAAAGCATGGAGATGAGGTGCTAAAGAAGACTTCTGGGCATTTCTTATACCCAGCACATCACCACGAACGAAGTCCGACTGACTATCATATAAGCCATTGGACAACACGATGACATGCTCACGGTGGTGAAGAAACGGACACTCGATGGTATGGCAACGTCACCAGACCATAAGGCCTTGCAAGACCATCCTGCAAGGCACGGTGCAAGGAGGCAGAAGAGGGAGACAGAAAAAGAGGTGGGAGGACAACATTCGAGAACGGACTGGCTTGTCACTAACCGAAGCCATGAGGGTTGCTGAGGACAGAGAAAGATGAAGTATACTAGTTTAACGATCAATCATCATATGTGGTGCCCCAACAACCTTCAAGTAAAGGAATAGGATAGAATATGATAGGACAGTCAGCGTGCCAGAGAATCAGGATTACAAATAGTATAATTTTTATGTTTGGGACACGTAGCCTATACTGCAATCGACTTACTGCTGACTGAACTGACACTTGTGGAGCTACCACCAAAGAGCTTAATGCTACCACTGATACGGTATAAACTATATCTGCTGTAATAACACAGTTAATACGTTGGGGTGGTGGAAATGGGTGAGGAACGCGGGATGAAGGGGTAACACCTGCACCAATTATACAATAGTAGCGTCGGCGTAAAAAGTATTACAATTCGCCTATCATCATTTTGAGTGCGGCGGTGGTGGCTGTACCTCGCGTACTAATGTTGTTGATGGACAGCGTCGGAACTCTAGTCTTAGTGAGGGATTTTGTTTCTTTATCGTAGGAGGCGACCGCATCCTCCGTTTCGTCTCAGTGACAAGTTTAAAGAACGCGGGCATTTCTTTAAAACTGCGGGTGGCAAGTTCAAAATAGCTCACCCATGTCGATAGGGGTCGGAAGGAGGGAAGGGCACTGACGGGCGGAATATACAGAGAGAGAGAGAGAGGGAGAGAGAGAGAGGGGGGGGGGAGAGAGAGACAGAGAGAGAGACTGAGAGAGACTGAGAGGGGAGAGAAAGAGAGAGAAGGGGGGGGGGGGTCTGGGTGACAACGCGCGCGTTCATATTATAACCGATAGTAGAATACATGATGTGTATGTTGGTATAGATCGCCGCGCTTTGAGCCTGATTGATTTGGGGAAAGGCGCGTATATAGCATCCTGTATTATTATTATTATTATTATTATTATTATTATTATTATTATTATTATTATTTATTTCCATATTTATATTGTCAGAGCCTTACAAAACGTAGAATGGCTATTTAGGCAGTAAATTAAAACAAAAAATAATGGACATCACTGCTTATGATTGATATTTAATAGATGATTACGTACAAACAGCGTATATACTTCACTGTACTAGTATGCTGTAATTACAACTAAACAAGAGTTTGTCTGCTCTTACCAAACAACCTCATTGCTGCAGATCAAAGGTCACGGTATGCCGCCTAATTTTCCACCTCCATACAATAAACACTACTGAGTACTGACACTGGTACTGCTTATGCACTTTGCTTATTTTGTGTGACTTGGGAAGATTGTCTTAATGTGTAGGCTAGTTCTGTTTTCCACTGTGGTGATTCTTGATTCTGTTCACGGCAGACACGGTAATTTGAATATTTATATTTGATGATTTGTTTCGAGAATGGACTGGTTTGACACTGAGCGAAGCCATCAGGGCTGCTGAGGACAGAGAAAGATGGAGTATGCTGGTTCAACGATCATCTGTGGTGCCCCTACGACCTCCGGGTTACGAAACAGGATAGGATAGGATTTTCTTGTTGAAAACATAATATTGAAACTAATTTGTAAATCAATAAAATATGTCATACAGATCCGGAACGGGATTGCTTCAGAGACAGATACAATCATATTATAGTTCAGCTATTTATTATTTTATTACTCTAGGACTTACAGTTTCCTTGAATTCCGTTTTAATTATTATTCTACCACTTTGAGTAAGAAAGAAGTGAGCCATAAAATTAGCAAAACGTATATTGGTCTTGTGTGGCAACTGTTGTGGATTTTACGTCTTCAGTCTTTCATTATTTTCAAGTTTATCTCTCTGTCTCAAATTGTGTAATTGGCCTTTTGATGAATGCGTGTATACGTGAAATTGGAACATTAAAAACTGTTTACAAACTAATATCGTTTGTAGGAATCTTCTGAGAATAAAGCTAGTTATTTTATAACACGAACATGAGGCATATGACAATGTTGATGCCATTGGTGTTGATGGTCATAATTTTGGTCTTCTCTGTACTTATTTCCATTCCATAGGCTCTGGAGATGGTGTCAAGCCTCTATGCCAGCTGTTCAAGTTCTTGTTCCTCTCCATCCAATCCATCATCCGCAAAACGGATGTTGGAGATTGCTCTAACCCTTATGTTGAATGTGCCTTCGTGATCTGCAAGGGCATCTGACATGATGCGTTCTAGGAAGATGTTGAAGAGTGTTGGAAAGAGTAGGCATCCTTGACGCACATCGATTGTTGTTCTGAACCAGTTCCCGATGGCGCTGTTGAGGAGGACTGCACTGGTAGCCTTATCATACAGGCTTTTGATGACTTCAATAATTATTACATTACATTATTATTACTTTAGGTCCAGCGGACTCTTCCGAGCCAAATCAGGACCGGACAACCCCTGATCCACATAAAATATCTGCTGAAACAACCCTAGTGGTAAAACCGAAAGCTCTCCACCAGCCAGTCACTTTACAATAAAGACATCCCACGCAGGGGACGGCTGAGGCTTCACCCCAACTTATCGAACCCCCGTTTACAAAAACAAAATAGAATACAAACATCATTATAAATTATCAACAAAACACATACATATAAAATGCCTACATTGCTAAATAATAACATCATATGAAGCCCTAGTGACCACCTGGCAGAAAGCGTCCAATATTCCCAAGCTGATCCAACAGACCTCATACACAAACAAGGAGTCTTGTCCCGAAGAGTTTTCAAGAAAAAAGGTAGGAGACTGGTCTAGCGAAGAAGACGATAGTATAGCAGATTGATAGAAAAGAGCAGGAATGAGAAAGAGCAAATGAGAAAGACAGCGACAGTGGGAATTTAAAGCACTAAATTTCCAGAAAGTGGGGATACTATTTATACTGAAACCCCCGGCACCCTAACGGGGGTTTCAATAATTATAGGGCTGATGTTGTACACTCTCGTGGTTGGCCACAGAGCTGCATGCCAAACTCGGTCAAACGCTTTCTTGAAGTCAACAAAAACATGACACAGATGTTGTTGGTGCTGTAGGTATTTCTCGCAGATTATTCCGAGTTTGAAAATCTGTTCAGTGGTACTTCGCCCTGCCCTGAATCCTGCTTGTTCTTCAGCTATGATTTGTTCAGCTTGGGGTTTCAACCTGTTGAGTGTTATTTTCAGGAGGGCCTTGCTGGGGTGGCTGATGACTGGCTGTTTGCCTTCTTCAGTCATTACCAACATAAGATCATCCTTTCTGTTATTACTGTAGGTGTGGCCGATAAACAGCTGGCAGGAAAGGTTAGTGGGATGTCAAAGGGGTGGGGGGGGGGGAAGGAATGTTACTGCACACTGTAAACATGCTAACCAGTCTTCATGCTCTATGCTTTCACCTTTCCCGTTCTCTCATCCTTCCATCCATCCTTTTTACGCCTCCTTCGTATCAGTTAATCATCATCTCTACCTCACGTTCTACTTCATTGTTTTTTTTCTGTCTGTCTGTCTGTCTGTCGGTCGGTCTCTCTCCATCCCACATCCATTAGCGATTAAAGCGAAATTTTATAATGTATACCAGGTCATGGGCTGACGAGGCACCTGCGGCGAACTGCAATAAAAAAAATCTGCACGGCATGCGTTTTAATGTCATAATAAAACCTTTGTTGAGCCACTTATCTTCCCTATACCTCCCCACCCCACCCCCAATCCCCTACAAGCGCCTCCATCCCCTTCCCCACCATTTCCCTCTGTACAATACTTAAACAGCTCTTGAGCTGAAAAAGCGCTATAATACAAAATAAACTACTACTACTACTACTACTACTACTACTACTACTACTACTACTACTACTACTACTACTACTACTACTACTACTACTACTACTACTACTACTACTACTACTACTACTACTACTACTACTACTACTACTACTACTACTACTACTACTACTACTACTACTACTACTACTACTACTACTACTACTACTACTACTACTACTACTACTACTACTACTACTACTACTACTACTACTACTACTACTACTACTACTACTACTACTACTACTACTACTACTACTACTACTACTACTACTACTACTACTACTACTACTACTACTACTACTACTACTACTACTACTACTACTACTACTACTACTACTACTACTACTACTACTACTACTACTACTACTACTACTACTACTACTACTACTAAGTAAAGGTAAAGGTAGTCCCATAGCCTGTGGCCGTAGGGGAGCGTGATGTTGGAGATCACACTTATCTTGGGCCAGCGTAAAGAGGGTGATGCCCATCTCTCTCCCTCGCTGCTTTACCTTCCCCACCCTTAAGAGAGTAGGTACTCAGTCACAGTTGAGTCAACTGGGGGCGTTGTTATTTGTCGCTTCACTTTTTGCGGTCACCCATCCAAGTGCTAACCACACTGGACGATGCTTAACTTGCCACACAGTAGCGAGTGCTCCAACCACTGCGCTATCCGACACCCCTACTATTACTATAAAGACCTGTTTCTTCCCTCAAAACCAAACCATAACAACCCGCTTACATCTCACATCTCACTCTCTCTTTCTCTCTCTCTACCTCTCTCTCTCATAAGAAAACCTGTTCACGGAGTTAGTTCATCATAATTCACAAGCGCGTAACTCATTATCCATAACCGTTTAACGACATCATTAGAGATATGTATTTGGCCTTTTATCTTCATTTGTGTGCCCCCTCCCACGTTCATCCCTAACGTTATCATCACCATCCCACCTCGACTGTCATATTATATAATTAGTTACCCCCCGTTCGTAATATACTCAATGAGGTAACATTCGTGAGACCGCTGATCACAAAAAGATGGTAATACTAATAATTAATATAACCCTCTACTAGTTACGAATACGAAGTTTCTCTTCATGAATGTATCATGACGTCTGCAAAACGGTTGTCTCCGCAATTGGAAGCCCACTACAGATGGGGATCCCTACCGCAATGAAGATGCACGAACCATTCCCCACCCCACCACCACCCCTCTTACCTACCCCCCCCCCCCTCTCCCCTCGAGGTTCTCAGATCCCGAGCCTATGTTCCTGAACCTTTGTCCAAAAGGTTCAGGAACCTAGGTTCGGGATCTGAGAACCTCAGGGGGAAAAAAGTTTGTGAAACTCCACGAATCTTCCAATTAACTCAGGCTATAAAGGTTTCCCTTCTACATACGTTCATGCCTAATGTGGCGTGTTGTTGACTGTGCTCCATTACTAGTATCACTACCTGTGAATACTAGTAGTCGCAAAGCATATTTGAGTACGGATGACTAACCTTTACACGATTTTCAGCAATAGACAGCAATGCCAATACTAAATCTCAGTAAGTCTCAGTAACAGACGAATACATAAATGATTTATTAATTAATTATAATTAACTTGTTTTTGTTTTTTTTTTGTTAAGTCACCTATCTCCGAAATCGGTGATAAGAATGAGCAAGAAAAAGTGAAAACAGCTTAGCAATGTTCATTCCTACCTAAATTAGCATGTACTGTAGAGGCCTATCATAAGGGAACTTAGCTTACAGCACCAAGTCCAAAACGACAACAGACAAATAGAAACAGAACTGTGGGAGATGCGTGAACGGTTCAAGACACTTGACAGCCTGTCCTGCTACAACTTCTGCTTAGTGTGATGTAGTGGCGTTTTCCTGTTCTGAGAATAGTTCGGCCACGCAGTCCTGACTATCGGAATAAGCAGGTCGGGTCAAGCCAAGTCAAGAATTATTTATTCCAAAGTGGAAGTTGTGGATTTCATTAGTACATTGACAAAGTAACAAAATACAAGGAAATATTATTGTACTAGGCCAACATACAAGGAAAGAAGAAAAAGGCAAACACGAAATCAGTAACTCTACACAAAGACAAAAATATATCCGTAATCGCAAACGCACACACATCCGTATGCACGCTTACACTCTGTCTGCATGCCCATATGCACGCACACACACTCAAACATGCGCTATTTGTAATTAGACGAGGGTGCAGAAGTCATCATTTTCACATTAGACAGCACATCGATATGTAACAGCGCAGCAGACCCTTTTAAACTGAATCCTCTGTCGACGGAAGGGAAGGTGATCGATCATGGGAGCGAGAGCAAGCAGATAAAACATAACTTCTTCCCTTCCCCCCCCCCTCCTCTCTCTCTTCCCACCCCCACACACCCCAAAAAATAAAATCTAGAACCGTGTCAAGAGCATACAACTTTCACAATGTTTCAAGCCCAAGCTCTTCAGTGTAGAATATTTTGCAGGACAGTGTCAGAAGTGGACACTAACTACTTACTATCAGTCGCTGTGTACTTCCACTAGTTTGTTTGTTTGTAGATTATAGTCACACGACACTTTCGCATATAGGTGACTACTGGACCGATTTATACTGACACCAGCGGGCCAGTTGTTGGTAAAGGGGAAAATAATATGATCACACGTTGACCAATCCGGGATTCGAACCAGCGACCTTTCGGTTACTAGCAAGACGCTCTTACCAACTGAGCTACCCGGCCCCTCTTTCCAATAGTACCTACCGTGGTGACCTATGTACTCCAGACCACACTGCCTAGCAGATAAGGCCGAGAGAAGCTCAGACGTCTCTTCTACGCAGTGTGCGCACGTACAGTCATGGCCGCCACGAGTCCAGCGTGAAATGAAATACATACATGTATGCTGTAAACAACTCATCCATCATTCGACACAATTCTTACGTCTTTTTATCTAGGGGGTTTCTATGTAAGGAATATCTATTTCTATATAAGGAAACAACTAGGGGAACAGATACTTATTCTTTTTTGTTACTGCTGTACATATATGGCTAAATGTCAATGTTACTACTACACACGAGGAAATAAATGTTTAGACACTTCTACTACGTAGACATTTACAGAACGAAAATTATACAATAATTATACAAAATGAAAGGCAAACAAAACCAGGGGAGGTGAGGGATGGAGGAGAGGGAGGGTGATAAGGAGGGAACAGGGGAGGGGGGGGAGAAGAGGGTGGTGGGAGGGAGAGACACACATTCTTAGAGTGTCAGGTCAGCGTTCGATAGTCTAACTGCAGAGTAATGACGAAACAAAACGATGGTTTGTGTATGTCAAAAATTATAGTTTACATCTCCACGTGCACAGAACACAATAAGAAGCATCCTTAACTTAAGTGTGAATTTTGAACGTCGGGTGAAGATGAGCTTTATTCTAGACTACCAGTCCCATGAAACGATTGATGAAGACGCAATTTTAATTCCCGACAAGGATTACTAGAAGGCGCTAATAATAGCACATACCAAGAGTAGTCCTTGGCACATACACATGTAACCTAATTATCTGTTTCGCCGTACTCGTCAAACGAAATCAAAAGTGCACGACCGTATTGTTTGAACCGCATGTCATGACCTTGCCGTCTTCGATTCAGTTCACAAATCTATAGTTAATGTTGAGGACGTAACTGTCTTCTTGCTGCTACTTACTTCAGATACTGCGATTATAACAATAACGCCGACAGAATGACAAAATTCTTTCTTAGGTTCTGAATGCTAACAAAAGCATTGTAAATTAAGTGCCGCCTTAATAGCGACGTAGGCAACGTCGTCAATTTCCAATCTGTACGACATTATAGGTCTACAGACTGTCAACGTTACGCGCAATGCTGCTTTTCGTCACCATGATTGCATCTGCCAAGAATATTTTAGTGTTTTATGCGAAGGCATGAAACTTAAAAGTTTGTTGAGAATTAAAATGTGCTGCAAATGTGTCCAATTCGTGAACTACTTTGTTATAGTGCATTCTTTGGAATGTGTTGTGTGAAGTGATCTTTGACATAGGCCTATGAACAGCTTTGGTTTAGTTATTGTTTTGGCAAATTTCCCGTTTTATATTTTGATTCGGGTGAAATCGATATATAATGTTATTATTAACATGTTGGCGTGGAATATAAGATATGTCCAACTCGATTGATTCAATGGTTCACTCGCCTTCGGCTCTGTTACGTTGAAACGCGCACGATAGAACTGATCGTTTTATTTTGCAAAGCATGCAGTAATAGAGTCTATTTACCTTTGATTTGATTTTGCGTTGTTGTTAGAAGAAGCTTTGTATAACGTTGATATTTTTAGTTGGTCAATATTATTTGAGAATTTTCTAGAGTTGGTTGTTTATTATAGATCGAAGCGTGTGGATAATTCTATTGGTAACTAGAGACGCTTCCATCATAAATATGGTTGTATGACGTGAGACAGTGATGACGAAATTTGTTCTGATTGGTTATAATTGTGTCTTGCCCGAACGTTCTTTCTTTTTCCCGAGTTAGAGAGACTATATAAGTGCCGCACTGTTTCAAAGTGTTTCACCCGTCCCCTATACGCTTACTGTGTCCGGGGACGTAAATTTACTCAAAAAAAAAAAAAAGAAAAAAAAAAGAGAGAAAGTGGATTGTAAAGTTGAAAGTTGTGTTAAAAGTGAAAAGTTGAGAGTGGAAAAAGCGATTGTATGCGGTTGTTGATGTTCGCTGAATGAAGTTGGAAAACTTCATACGACGACTCCTGTCTTGTTGCTGATTGAACCGTTTGCGTGGATAAACGAATCTGAGTTACACCTATCAGGATTCAAGCATCGGGGCTGAATCGAATACTGATAGAAAAACAACATCGAGTGTGACAGGCTCATTGGACATATCTCATATTCCACGCCAACATGCCGATAACGTATAATATCCGACAGGGTTTCAATACTAAGAATTGTGCTATTTTGTAAAGTCGGCCACGGCAAACGTCATACGAAGTGTGCTATATTGTGTATTAGAATGCAAAAGTGCACATGTCAGCTAAAAAAAAAAAAAAAATTTTTTATTTAATTTAAAAAAACACAAAAAAGACGGATGAGGTGAATGTGAGGCGTCGCCGCCGCTTTACTGTGGGACGAAATACACAATCACCAATCAACACCGTTCGTGTTCATGGAAAATGTACTCCTACTTTAACACAGTGGGCGCCTCGGACAGCCTGAGTTAGAGCCTGTGTCGGCCAGCGCCATGAGCAGCTCTTAAGCTGGAAAAGCGCTTTGTAAGAACGATTAAAAAAACAAGTGCTGGACCCTAACAGGTGCTGAGTTTCTCGCGTGTTCCGTCTCTCTCTCTCTCTCTCTCTCTCTCTCTCTCTCTCTCACACACACACACACACACATTAACTACATACCAAGTTTCAAAGAAATCCGTCCATTAGTTTCAGACAAAAAGTGCGCAAAGTAAATAGCTAAATGAAAATAAAAATGTTACGTCGCCACGATGACGTCACTCGATATACGTAAGTTTTAAAATAAGGCTCAACGCATCTGTACACTCTCATTACTTACAAAGTTTACAGGAAAAGTTTTTTTTTTTAAATAATTTTAAATGTGACGTCATTATGATTACGTCACTCGATCTGTGTTAGTTTGGTTTTAATGTTCGAGGCTTATTAAACGATTATTTATGGTGCCCGGGAAATAAAAAAGCTTTCCTAGAAAGTGCAGCCTGAAAAAAACGAATGGACACAAAAGTTCTGAAATATATTCGTTTCTATAAAGTACAGCAGACGGTGTAATCAGAAATGATAAAATTCAAACTGCAAGATATTCGAGCAAGTACAATTTCCATAACCAGCAGCGTAATCGGAAATATTAATCTGTGAAATTAGTTATCAGACGAATTATAGCTTCAGAGTAGTATAGTAACGAAATGTCCAGCAAAATAAATAATAAATAAATAAATCGTCAGAAACTCATTGTTGGAGCTATAATTAATGTTACCGTTCGACCCCCCTTAATTATTTTTTTTAGCAAATGTGTTCAGCATGAATGAAAAACTTTATACAGAAGTGATATGCTCAAACGAACAACCAACCAACTAATAAGACATTAAAAATAAAAATAAAAAAATTAAAACAGACGTACACAACAATCAATCAATCAAGCCACCCAATCAATCAAGCCATCAAATAACTGCGTGTGAGTGTGTGTTGTATAACAAAAAAAAAAACACACAACAACAAAAAAAAAAAAACGTACTTACCGTAGGACTAGAAACGGGAGAGAATGAAAGCATCGTGGTGGTGTTTGAATATTCACATCCAATGTATAGTCAACAGCATTGTCTTCGCCACCAGGGAACCACCACCACCACTACAACCCCGTACACAAATTTGTACTGTCGATCTTGTTGCATTACGTTTACAACAATGCCACCAAGCCTCTGTGTTTTTTTTAGCCTACACAAGTTTTTTAGCCTACACAAGTCTTCTATACCACGGAGCTTTCTCAAGTCGTTGTACTCCAGGAGAACTTGAGCTACCCAACATCATCCAGTGTGGGTACAGCGCCAAGGTTGTTTGGTTGGTTGAATAAATTAATGTCCCCAGACACCTAAGCATATAGGGGACGCGCAAAGCGCCACTTCTTCTTCTTTAGTAAATTAACGTCCCCGGACACATGAAGCGTATAGGGGACACGAACAGCGCCACACACAGCGCCACACAAGGGACAGCGCATTTATCCAATAGTAAAATTTACGTCCCCGCACACCAAGGCATATAGGGGACAGCGAATTTATACCGAAGGTGCCGTTATTAAGGCTCAGCGCAGGTTTTCACCCACCCACCCCCCTCCGCTCCCCCTCCAACCTGTTTACTACCCATAATACCAGAGAAAGGGAGAGTGTGTTACAAGCTCCCGCCGTGTTTATCCTGGATAAGAAAGGGGAAGGGAAGTTGGGAAAGGTTAAACCTACCCGGCTTGACTAACTGCCAGAAGGAGGGAACAACAAAACGTTACAACCTATCTGACTGACTTCCAGGGATAGAAGGGGTGTGTGGAGAGGGGGGGGGGTATATTAGGGGAATAGAAGGGTAGGGATAGGGGGATTGTTGGGGGTGGAGATAGATAAAGGGAAGGAAAAGAAAAGGGACAGTAAAGAGCCAATAATTGGTTTTCCCGTTCTTTCGTTCTTTTGGAAGGTGATGATGAAGAGACGCGGAAGACGATAGGGCAACGTCAGGCGGAGGATAAAGTGAGAGGATAGGAGGATAGGGAAAGGAATGGGAGGGTGGGGAGGGGAAAGACGAGACGAGACGAGATATGAGAAAGAGAGAGAGAGAGAGAGATGAATATGTGTGTGGAGGGAGAAAGATGGTGGGGTAAGGGGGGAGGGGGAGGTAGGCCGCGTTAATTCCCCCTCCCTCCTCTTCCCATTCCCCCTCCATTTATCCTCACGTTCAACAAACGAAAGGACGCTTCTGATAACTTGTACGCCTTGTAATTGTCTAGACTAGGCAAGTACAGTTGGCACACGCCAAATATCGTTAGTAAAAACTGATTAGCATGGAGGTAGAAAACGAGGTGTCTGCAGTATCCTTGACATCCCAACACCGCCGTTATCAACCCATCACCTAGACATCGCCACTGTCATCACCATTATCACCACTCAAGCTGCACCTCGCACTCATCAACTCTATCATCTCTTACTTTTTCCGTTAGAAACTATCAATATGAGGAAACCCTACAACTAACATTATTATTTGATTCCCACCACCACCATCATCATCCTCATGATTATCTTTATCACCTAGCATTCGCCGCTCACAGAACTGTCAAAACTCTTTAAGGTTCTTTTCGGCCGCAATCGTCAGCGACCGGCCTATCGTAGTATTATTCGACAACTCACAATATTACCCCCCCCCCCCCCCCAACTCGCAAAAGCACCACTATCATACCCATACCGAGGGTGACGTAAAAAAACCAAACAACCCTATATATATATATATACTCAAGGGATCTTTATAATTCGCCCGTTTTAAATTCAATTAACTTTTACTTTTTTTTTCTTCTTTTTTTCTCTTCCCCTTCACTTGGAAATCTTTTTTTGTCTAAAATTTTCTTTACTTTTTATAAAAAATTTCCTTTTGTATTTCTTGTATTTTTATCAATGTTCTGTTGTTGTTTCCTGTCGTCCGCCATGATATTTTGACACATTATAATTATTTGGGTAGCACTTATTTAAGCCTTGTGCTTTTGTGCGCCCTGATGTTTTGCCTTGTATTAATATCTGGTTTGTTTGTTGAATAAATTTATGTTAAAACAATTATCTTTTACTGACAAGACAACCCCAATGATTATGGCCGTTTTATATTTTTTTAGGTTAAAATTTTAAGTAATCTTCACAATCTTATAATATATTACTGGAATAAAGAGTTCTCCAATGTCAATGATCCGTACTGGTATACCCCACCCCAAACCCGTCTTCAACCCGCCCTAAGGAACTCAAGCTTTCGATACTGCGATAGCGTAGTCTTTCCAACAGGGAATACCATTTCCTTCAAATCCCCTAAACATGAGCCATCACAATTGAAATCTAGTTGTCTCAGACGTACCAAAAACATCCCCCCCCCTTCCCCCCCCCCCCCCCGCCTTTCATCGTTCTAACATTTAGAGCTTAACCCGTGGACAGTGACGTGGAACATAACGTAATAAATAACAAGCTCGAGACCCTCTCTCCCTTTCTCCTCCCTCCCCCCATCAGCTTAGATACTGGAGATACACAAGACCCAGGTCAGAGGGGCCGGGGAGCTCAGTTGGTAAGAGCGTCTTGCTAGTAACCGAAAGGTCGCTGGTTCGAATCCCGGATTGGTCAACGTGTGATCATATTATTTTCCCCTTTACCAACAACTGGCCCGCTGGTGTCAGTATAAATCGGTCCAGTAGTCACCTATATGCGAAAGTGTCGTGTGACTATAATCTATATACAAACAAACAAACCTAGGTCATTTAGTCAGTCAGAGATAGTCGCCTCCAACTGCATTCGATTTTCATCTTGAACTATTCTGGTAACCTCAAAATCAACGACTTTGAACTCAATATACTACACGGATCAGCTGATGATAAACTAATCATCTAGTCTCCCCTAGCCAATTTTACACATCTTTAAAATCTTTACGCCGCACCTTCATCTCTCCCCACCTCCCTTGATCAAGATTTACTCTCAATTCCAATTATCGCAACTGATCATTTAGTCACGCAACTTGAATTTCTTTGAAGTCCAGACAAATTGAAACCACCCCACCCATCCTCCCTACAACCACTCTCTATCATGACATACAGAGTAGCTGATTCTAGACTAGGCCTTCCCCGTCTCTCAAGTTAAGCTTCAGACACGCTATAGGCATCGACTCAATGACAACGTACAAATTCACTCTCAACAATTGCAGTAACCATTCATCGTCTATTTCTCATTTCCTTCAATTAGCCCTCCTTTGAACTTTAGAAAAGACTACACACCACCAAGACTATTGTCGTTCTCAAAGTTTACAGTGCCTGCCGCACAGTAATCAAATAATCCATTTTCACGCTATCTATCCATATCTTGACTTATCCAGGGCAAATCAACATCTCGATTCCTGATAAACGATCACATCTCCATTATGTCAAAACTTTGATCTCTGACCTAGGCCTGATTAGTGTGAACAGTTGTTTTGATACCAAAGCATAAAGTTCAAGTCAAGCCAACAAATCTTTATTCCACACAAAACAAAACAAAACAAAAAATAAAAATAAAAAAAGGAACATGTGGTTGAGGATAATAATGTTTCAGGCGTCACCCCACCCCACTCCAAAACACCATCGTTCTCAACTGTAAAGTAAGATTACACTAAGTTAGCATAGACGATCAATCTTCCATCTCAACACCTAGATTGTGACTTAGGGTAGAACAGGAAGTTGTTGACATCGAAGTCAAGGACCATAATTTCAAAGGGTATTGGGAACCAGCCTTAGGGCACGGCATACGATCACCATACCGTCGTGACAATCGTGCTCTTTAAGTCATAAAAATAATACTGGATTGTTCCGGACTGGGACAGACTGAGTCTCTGTCAGCAACTGTGAAAGTCAACATTATTTCGGGGTTTCAACGACTGTGGAAGCTAAAAGTGTTGAGGAAAAGTCCTCAGGAAGATATTGACAAGCTGTGTGAGAATAAAATGTTTGGTTGTCTTTTCTTTTTGCTCACCCCCCATCCCTCCCCAACCATCACCCTCCCACTTCGCCACAAAAATAATATGTCTGTTTGCTGTAACATAGGGGGGAGGGGGGTGGGGGGGAGAGGGGGGGAATAGGGTCAATAGGTCGGCTTCCTTCTTTTCTTTTTAAATTTAAAAAAAAAAATTTCCACTTTGGGTGCGATTTTGGGGGCTTTTTTCCATGTTTTTTTTTTTGTCCAGACGATACCAAAAAAAAAAAGAATAAGGCCAAGAATTGAACTCGGTGAAAGATCTTGAATAAAAAATGTTTAGGAAAAAACAGAAGAAAAAAAAAGTCTACTTACACTTATTTTTTCTCTGTTACCTTAAACAGACTTACCCTCTCCCCACCTTCCCACCACCTTATAATGCGGACTTTGTTGTATTATTATTATCATCATTGTTCTTATTAATATTATAGCTCTCTTCCAAGAGCTGCTAACGGCAAGAACTTCGTGAAAAAGCCGGCCCGACATGACCTAGCGCATCCGCAAATGCGCTCGGATAAACTAGGAGACCCGGAACTTGAAGGATGTGACACCGGGCGACTTAAAATAAAAAGGAATAAGACAGGGAATGACCATACGATCGCAAGCGCTTCTCCCCACCCACACCCCACCCTACGATATAATCCCGCCCCTCTCCACTTCAGAGCACCACACTGATTTTTAATACATATATTATATGGGATTGTAAAGAAATCAAGCATACTCTATTGACTTTGGGTTAGTCTTTATTCTAGTCTCCAGTACTTGCACTACTATACTTTCAAATATGACAAAATGAGAGACAACAATAATAAAATAGTTTTTAGTGATTACTGTCCAAGTATACCATTAGCAAATATGTCGCCGTAAAATCTTGATAATCAATACACTACACATGCTCAATAACAATATCATTTCGGACACTTATGACAGAGTCCAAATTATGGTTTTAATACAATGTTAGAAGTGTACCACAGTTGTTGGAATTGATGTAATGTTTTAACAAATTTTAGAAGCGTATTACAGTTGCTGGAAATGTTTAGCTTTGATCTAAAGAAGTCTGCGTTAGTGTTGATAATAAGAGGTTATACAAACGAAAACGTCATTAGCGCCGAATTATCCAAACTTTAAGGAAGCGGAAGATAAATGAATTGTTGAGATAGATGGTTAAAAGGGGTAGTGGAAATGTCAGAAATTGTTTTGGGTTTTGTGAAATTAAAACAAGAAACAGGAAATAAGAAGTAAAACAAGAAATATGTTTGTTGATTATGGGAGTGGGTTATAAAGGAAATTTATGAAGCGTGAATATAAATAAAAGACATTGATAGGTTTGGTTATTCAGCAATATAGAGTTATTGTATAATATATTTATAAATATTAAGAGATGTGGAAGTGATTACAAGTATAGATGCAATATTAGTAATTTAGAAATAATGGTTTAGAGGTTAGGCGAGTGTTTAAAAGTGATAAGATAGGTGGTGAGGAGATGTCTTGGTCTGGGAAAGTAAATTTTTATTAAAGTTAGAGGAAAGACGTGGAGTGTGGTTAATGTAGTTTTGTTTCACCTTTAACATCGCGTAGCGGTTAGGTGGCGAGTGAAACTCCACAGAATGGTGTAAGGATGGTAAGAGATAGTGAGACGGTTTGGGAAAATGTCTGGAAATTAATATTAATAAGAGAAAGAACGCATGTCCATATACGTGTTGTTATAAATATTCATAATTGCACAGTTGACCAATCGTTATTAAGTTGGGAGGCGAAATGTTGAGACTGAATACCCATTTTGATATATAAGATGATGCACGAGTGAAAGGAGCAAGCCTCCGCCAAAGAATATCTACTTAGCCACCGCTCTCTGTCTCAGCTCTCAGTTTCTTTGTTCTCTGCCTCCACATTAAGTGATGGAATTATACTAGAAAGGTAGGATGAAGATTTTGTATTTTGATGTTTGATGTGTGTTGTGCAATAAATAAATAGTTAGAAAAACAAAATGAAAGAGTTGTGGTTTAGCAAATTAAATCTCTCGAAAAACTGTCTCTCAAGTTGTCTGTGTAAAACATTGTCTCCATAGAATGCTATAGTTGATCCCCGGACGTGAAGGCGATGAGCTGACCGCGTCATACTTGGTGGACCTTGCGGGGTAGAGAAAAAAAGGTAGAAAAACAGGTAGAGGAAAAAGGTAGAAAAAAAAGGTAGAAAGAAAAAAAGTAGAAGAAGAAAAGAAGAGTAGAAGAAATACCTTTAGAGTACATTTACTACAATGGAGGATCTTAGTTCGGAAGTTTTGTGGGAAATGTATGTAGAAGAGGAAGGACTTTTAACTGAAATAGAAAACATTCTCATTGACAGAATTTTTGACCCAACAGAGAGTCCGGCGCATCCGGATGATGCACGTGCAGGAGATCTGTATGACTATTTTAGAAATTGTGATAATTTCTATGATATGATTACTACAGCAAGGGTGTCAACTTGCATAGACTATTTAGAGAAACTTCACAAGGCTTGTGTCAGGGGTGTGAGACAGAGTTGCGTGTAGGGAAAACCCATGCAAGATAGGGATAAGAAAAGAACAATAACTGAAATTAGTGATAGGTGTGATAATGTTGGAAAACAGTAGTAAACGATGCAGTCAATTAGGATACCGGTGGTACAACCACGTAATGTAATTTCAGCCTCACTAGATTCATTAGACTTAGCACATACTACCTTCTCACCAGTGCAAACTCGTGCTCAAAGGCAGAAAAGAGAGGCGGAGTTGAAAGATAGGTTAGAAAGGATTCAAGGAGGAGATGTTTTAGGCCTAGACTTTCAGGAACATGTAGTAGAAGTACAGACTTTACAGGAAGAGATAGATCAGGCTAGAGAGTTGATAGAAGAAGACAGAAGGAATCTGCAGGCAGCCCAACATCAAATAGAACAGGATAGACAAAATTTACTGCATTTAGTGGCTCGGTTGGGTGAAGAAAAACAGAAACTATTGGCAGAACAAAATCAGTTACTGTCAAGCAGTTCCTCCTCAGACTCAATACAGTTACAGTCTTCAGATCCAGTGGATGGACTGGAAGAAATAATAGAGGAAGAAAATCATATTCATACAATAACAGAGGAAGTCTCACATAGGCCTACTTCTTCTCAGAACTCGTTGAGCAGTATATCAAATGTGACACACACAATGGCCGAAACAGGAAATTTACCTAATACCTTGTGCCCTGAAGCTTTTAAAGGACTGGAATCGGAAGACGCTAGTGTATGGCTCAATAGGTTTGAACTGTATACTAAACTGAAGGGTTGGAGCAAGGAGCAGATGGCCAGTGCCTTCCCACTCTTTCTGAGAGATGTGGCAGCCATTTGGTATGATTCTCTACATAGTGAAAAGAAATCCACCTACGAGGCAGTGGCACAAGCTTTCAAAGAACGGTACTTTCCACACAAAAGTATGCGTTGGGTCCGTTTGGATCAATTTAGCAATAAGAATCAACAAAAGGATGAAACTGTCCTCGACTATACGCAAACCATGATCAGGTTGGGAAAGGAGCTGCTGAAATCAGATAGAGAAACAATGGAAGCCATCGTGCGAGGTTACAAACCGCATATCAAGACCTATGTTATGGAAAAAGAAACCTTCTAGTGTAGATGAAGCATTGAGATATGCTAGGATGGCGGAAGCTCTCAGAACAGACACCGGAGACACTGCCATTCAGATGTTTCAACAACAAATACAACAACTTCAGACTCAGTTGTCAAAAGACATTGATAAGCTAAGGGGCTACTATAGCCTCACTAGGAGAGAATAAAGCAGGTGAAAAACAGACAACCAGGGAACCCCAACCCAGATTCCAGAAAATACCAGGGGATACCCGTCACGTGACTACTGCACCCCAAGGAAAATCCCCTTGCTCGCATTGCTCTTGTGGAAAAAGCAAACAGCTAGCGATGAATCCTCAGGCCACGCCCACTTACAGCCAGCGTCACAGGCAATGTTTTGGTTGCGGTGGAACAGATCACGTAAGGAATTCATGTCGGTTCCAAAACGTCAAATGTTTTTCTTGTGGAAAAATTGGACATTCACATGTTGTGTGTCGCTCCAACCCTAAACAAAATGGCACCGTACCACAATAGGGATTTCCTCAGTCAGACTCTTTCAACCCCCGTTTGAGGAGAGGTTGGCTGAGGAACCCAAAATCTGAAAACCTGTTGACAACATACAAGGATCAAGATAGATACAGGAATAGAGTAGAAATAGAAATTGAAAGAAACAAAGCGTTTGCCTTGGTCGATACTGGTGCTGCAATTTCATGTATGAGTTCACAATTTTATTATAAATCAGGGTTGTCTACAGGTTTCCCCCTACAAACACCCCAAGTTTCCCAGGTTCATGGGGTAGGCAAACAAGTGATTAGGGTTGATGGACAGATTTCTATTCCATTCAAGATAGCAGATGTGGAAATAGTACAGCAGTTTGCCGTTCTCTCAGGGATGGCTATACCTATTATTTTAGGGATGGATTTCATTGTACAGCATGACGTTGTTATTGATTTTATACAGAAAAACTTGTTTTTGTATCATGGATTATCAGCTACCCCCTTTGCTTGGAAGACTGGACCCATGAAATCATTGTTGACACATTGATAGAGTTACCTCCAAGGAGTGAAACTGTCCTATCATTAAGAACTAGGGAACCTGTTACTCTTCACTGCGCATTGTTAGAACCCAGAAAGGATTGTTGGATGTTTGGCATGTCATACCTGCTAGAGGGATTTCTCGTGTTCGAAATGGACATTTGATAGGAAAAATCTTGAATCCAAATAACTCGAGCATCACATTAACTCCAGGTACAGTCGTTGGACATTTGGAACAAATAGGTTCGATTGTCGCATCACCCACAGGTAAGGTGACGGTGGCTAGCGTACTACAAACAGTGGATAGTCAACAAACAAACGACCTTGTTGACTATGTCAAGTTACTTCGTGACCAGTTAGGGATTGATATCATAGATGCTGATGTGACGGATGAACAGAGGGTCACACTGGCAAAGTTCTTGCTGTCAAACAGAGATATTTTTGCAAAAGACATGTCAGAGCTTACTGCTACACATTTGCAAGAGATGACGATAGACACTGGTTCAAACCCTCCTATCAAACAACGCCCTTACCGAGTCTCGCCTGAGATGAAGAAAGAGATAGACAAACAGATAGAAGACATGTTGAAAAACAAGATCATTAGGCCTAGCACTAGTGCCTATGCGTCACCAGTCGTCATGGTGAAAAAGAAATCTGGAGAATATCGTTTTGCTGTTGACTATCGAAAGTTAAATTCTATCACAACAACCATCAATTACCCTCTGCCTAAGTTTGAAGATGTTACCGACATTTTAGGCAAAGCAAGCGTTTTCTCTGTCATGGATTTGATGAGTGGCTTTTGGCAAATTCCGGTAGCAGAAAACTCAAAAGAAAAGACGGCATTTATCTGTCATTCCGGTTTGTATGAGTTTGAACGCATACCATTTGGTCTCAAAAACTCTCCAGTCGTTTTCCAGAATGTTATGGAATGCGCACTTCGCGGACTCCACTACAAAACAGCATTAGTTTATGTAGATGATATCATTGCTTTCAGTAAAGACTTCGAGTCTCATCTGCAAAACCTTGCTGATGTCTTTGATCACCTTCGTGCCGCCAACTTGCGACTCAAACCTTCAAAATGTCACTTTGGAGTGAAAGAAGTAGTCTATTTGGGACATGTCATTTCCAAACACGGAGTAGCGGCCGATCCAGAAAAGGTAAAACTGGTTAAAAAATTTTCCAGTCCCAAAAACACAAAAAGAAGTTCGCGCCTTCCTAGGCTTAGCAAACTACTACCGAAAGTTTGTGATGGGTTTTGCTTCTATTGCTTCCCCATTGAACAAACTGTTGTCAAAAGACACCCCATTCTTGTGGACACAGGATTGTCAGACTGCATTCGATACACTGAAAGACGCTCTCACATCTGCGCCAATTCTGGCCTACCCAGACTTTGATAGACCATTCATATTGTATACGGATGCATCTTCAACTGCTATCAGCTACATTTTGGGTCAGATGGACGATGAAGGAAAAGAAAGGGTGATCAGCTATAATGGTAGAGCACTGAGAGCGTCTGAAAAAAACTGGTCCATATCAGAAAGAGAATGTTTGGCGGTAGTTGAGGGGATTCGAACCAATAGGGTCTATTTGGCAAACAAACGGTTTGTGGTGAAAACGGATCATTCTGCCATTCAATTTCTACAGAAAGTAAAGGATCCCACAGGTCGCCTAGGCCGATGGATGATTTTTTCTACAAGCTTATGATTTTAAAGTCGAATACAAACCCGGCAAAATGCATGGAAACGTCGATTCGCTATCAAGACGACCCTATGATGACACTTCAGATGTAGAAGAAGAGAAAGAAACCTCGCATGTGTTGGGTGTACAGACTTCTGAGAGTAATCAAACGCAGTGTGATCAGCCCGAAACAGATTTGTGGTGTAGGGAACGAGACTTTCTTGTGAGCTCACTCCAAACACCCACAGTCAAAAGTTGCAGAGAAAAGATGCTCAGCTGTTCCAAATGATTGATTATTTGGAAAATGGGTCAATACCAGTGGATGACAAAGTAGCTAGAAAATTGGCTTTAGACTCCCAAGATCATGTTTTGGATCAAGACGGTGTGCTTTACCACTTGTGGTATCCGAGAGGAGCAGGATTGAGAGAAGAGAGAGTGGCCAAGCAATTAGTGGTTCCTCAATGTTTGAGAAATGAGGTACTGTTATCCTTTCATGATTCTCTCATCGCTGGTGCCCATCAGGGAATAGACAGAACCTACCAGAGTATTCGCATGAGATACTATTGGCCAAACATGTACGCTGATGTTAGTGAGTATGTTAAAAGTTGCCTGACTGTCAACAAGCTAAACGACAATATGGAGCAAAGCGCCCTCCACTGTGTCCTCTTCCAGTACCTATTTTGTTTCAAAGACTCCATATTGACTTCTTAGGTCCTCTTAGAACCTACACTGAAGGCTACAGATACATTCTACTCATAGTAGACGCCTACTCCAAGTGGCCAGAAGCTTTCCCTCTACATACCTCAGATGCAAATGAAGTAGCTTGGGTTCTATACAAAGAAATATTTTGCAGATATGGGGCACCCGATACGCTGTTGTCTGATCGAGGCCAGAACTTCATGTCTAAACTTGTAACAGAACTCTGTGCTATTTTTCAAGTCACGCGACTGAGAACAAGTGCTTATCACGCACAAACTAACGCTCAGTGCGAACGCTTCAACAGCTTCTTAGCATCATCACTTCGAACCTTGTGCGCTGAAAATACAAATGATTGGGCAAAGAAGTTACCCGCAATTTTGTCAGCGTACAGAGTTACACCTGCCACAGAGTCCACTCAATTCACTCCTTATTTCTTACTTTTCAAGAAAGAGTGTCGGTTACCCCTTGATGTCGCTCTCATTCCACCTGCAAATCTTCCAACATCGGCTGCACAGTGCATGGAAGACATTGTGAGTGGTTTTCAAATGACACAAACGATTGTGCATGAAAATGTAAAGAAGGCTCAAGAAAAGTACAAGAAGTACTATGACAAAGACTCTGCATCACATAAATTTGTGATAGGTCAACGTGTGTGGTTGTACACCCCTAAGATCAAGGTAGGTACATCTACCAAACTACAACGTAAGTGGGATGGTCCGTACTACATTTGTTGAGTTGCCAGGCAATGCATTTATCTTACGCCGCTGCTCGGACAATAAACAATTGAAGTCGCCTGTGCATGCGATGAGACTGAAGCCGTTCTTTGACCCAAAAGATCGTCCAACAAATGTGTTGTCTGAAGTAGAAATGTCGGATTCCGAGATAGAAACGAGCAGTGAGGTAGAAGATGCAGATGCAAATAATAGGGTGGAGAGCGGAGCCACTGGTGAAGTGAAACAAAATGAACGGGATACTCGTCACCTTCAGGCGAAACATAAACAAACGGTAGACCTGGAGAAAGACAGGGATGAAATCGGAGTCAAAGACAAAGCTGACAGTGACAGTCATTCTGAATCGTCAGATACTGACAAACTATATGAAGTAGAACGGGTTGTAGCCTGTCGTAACAAAAACGGCAGGAAACAATACAAGATAAAGTGGAGGGGCTATCCCAACACGACGTGGGAACCTCTACACAATATTCCGGATAATTTAATTAGAGATTTTCACATCAAAAAGACACATCAAGGTCGGCGGAGACGACGTCCCCACACACGAACAATGTGTATCTACTGAAATGAAATAAGAGACAGACATAAGTCGGTGCGACTTTGACATGGTTTACTTTAATGATGTTTTATTACAAATAATGTGTATACAAAAATGAATGTTTTTTGTTATTTCAGTTGAAATGGGATGTGACATTGTAAGTAACTGTATATGACCAATACAGTTGAGAAGTATTTTTTTTGTTGAATGCATTATTAGAATTTGTTCAACATATGCATGCGGATGTAATAACTTGACTTTTTTTTTTGCAGTATGAAAATGCGAGGATCCCAAATAAGTGAAAATGATGCAAACACACTTCTGACGGGGAGAAGTCGTTTGTTGTATGCGACTTATGAATGTGTATTAATTCTCTTGAATTAACTATTTTTTTTCTATTTTTCAATTTTAGACATGTTTCGAGCCATGTCTACATAACAGTTTGCGAGGTTTACTTATTTGTGCTGTGGGATTGCAATCACAAATGAATTTGTGTTCTTGTTTAATTATGTTAATGATCAGTGGCGATGTTTTGATGGTTTTAAAACGATTTGTTTTGTGTTTCATGCAGTACCATGTTGTACGATGTGATGTGATGCCGCGCGATACGGAACGGTGCATTTGATGGTTGTTGCTGAAGCTACGACGGGATTTGTTTTAATTTGTTAAATACATTTCATATAGGCATGTGGACATGATGTGTTGTACGGTGTGCCTCCTGGGCTTTATTGCGTTTGTTGCATATTTTGTGACAGATAAGTTGTCTTCATTCTGTGCATGACAGTAAAGAAAGGGGAGCAGCGACAGTGTTTGTGTTCACCATTGAACGTGTTGAGTGCATATATAATGATGGAATGACGTCTATTATATTTTGTTTCTTCTTACAGGAAAGTATAGAGGGAGCAAAGGTTAAACGGTAAGGCAGTAACGTGCTGCAGAAATAAATAAATAGTATTAAGATTGGAATAAGTGTAATTGTGGATTAATAAGTTAGTTGTTATTATGCGCAATGCGTACGCCTTCGGGTGTGAAAACTTGTGCGCTATATGGGTTGACCTTTATTCTCTCAGAACCTTGACCTGGCCAGTCTTGTTTCAAGAGAGATGTAATAGTTGTTTTTTTTCTACTTGTGGAGGGTGCACACTCCATTGGTAGTTGGTAGAATAAATATAGTTTAAAATGTATATGCATACCTTATATTATTGTTTGAATTTTTACAGGAAGACATGGCGCTCATAACAATAGTAATCTTCGCCACCACCCTCATCCTCTTTGGGCCTACTAAAGGAGCAGCGCAGGAGTCGAGGTTGAACTATGGAGTTCATTTTCGCGCTGTGACCAAGATTGTTACGGGTACACAATCCTGGCAACACACCTTCCAACTCAAATTCCCACGATGGACGTTCGCACCACTGACGTTGCTACAATGTGACGAAAACAGGCAAGATCATTGTTTTCTTCAATCCAGAGATATTTTTAACACCATTGCGCTTGCTTACAATAATCAGAGCTCTATCCTTCAGGAAAAGATGAGAGAAACAATGCGAACTGCCAAGAAAATTCTGAGTACCTCTTTTGTCATTACGGAACAACCACAAAAACGAACAAAAAGACACGGCATGTTTTTTCCTTCAGAAGTTGAGTTTCCAGTGCAGCAGTCAGAGTTCAAATTACAATCAAGATCTAAACGAGGGCTTTTCGATTTTGTAGGCGATTTGGCATCAGGACTGTTTGGCGTCGCTACACATGGAGAGGTACAGACTTTAAAGACACATATTAACCAACTATATCAGTATCAGAAGAATATAAGTGAAGGAATGGATGCAGAACTCCAACTAATGCACAGTTTTGTCAACAAGACCAGCGAAAATTTCCACAATGTTTATCAATCTATCCAACAAAATCATCGGATGATGGAAGACATGAATACAATGTTTCGGAAGAACATTTTGGAGTTACGGCAGCTGGAACACGAAGTTGTGGTTTTACTGGTGCGACTAATCAATAAGTTCCATTATGCTGTGCGTTTGGAACGTCAATTAGAATCATTTTTGCAAGGAATACACGAGTTGGTCCAACGACGCCTGTCGCCAACTCTGGTGTCTGAAAGTAGTACTCTTAGACAAGCACTCATTTCAATTCAACGCAAGCTCAGATATAATTACCCTGACTTCGAAATTGTAAATCGACACCCAGCATTTTACTACTTGGCGCAACCAGTTTTGTTTTCATCACACCCTGATTCCATTTGGATTACGATTAATGTACCTGTTTCTTCACGAAATGCTTTGTTTCAGGTTTACCAAGTCATCACCCAACCAGTTCCGTTGAATCATTCTACAACGCATGCCACACAACTAACAGGAATGCCAGATTATGTAGCAATAACTGACGATAAATCCACGTACCTGGAAATGACGAATACTGACTTTTCGTTATGCAACGGAGATTCTATCAAGTTTTGTCCCATAACACAAGGTCTCCAGGTAGTTGAAAACCCTACCTGTGCAATAGCATTATTGGTAGAAGACAAGCCTGATCAATATTGTCAATTTCGGGTGAAAGAGCATGCTGTTAAACCTCACTTGTTAGAAGTAGAACCAGGAGTAGCGTTGTTGTCTAACATTTCTGAAGTAATACTAACGTGTCGTCATGAAGTTGTTAAGAAACCAGGCTGCATGTACTGCTTAATCCAGATTCCATGTGAATGCTCCTTAGTGGCAGATGATTTCCGATGTCAGCACGTTTGTCGGCATGTACTGCTTTATCAGATATTGATGAATTTATAAAATATCCAGTGAATGTCGCTTGTTGCAACAATTTTTTAATGCATCAGAAATCAAACACATTATGACGTCCACAACGTTTACTCAACCGGTCGAGTATACTGTTCCCCATTTACAAATAGACGAACACGAATTTCAAAACGACTTAGAACGTGGTTCTAAGTTGGATGCGGATTTGCAAACCGTGGCACAGAAAATGAAAAGCAACGAGCTAGTATTTCGACAATTATCGTCATACTCTTTTAAGGATCAATGGGAGGAAGAGATTAACATCACGCAGTGGCCTACACTGCTCGGTCTTTTGGCATTTGGCATGACTATTGTATTGTCTGTTGTAATGGTATTCACATATCGTCGTTTACGTGTTTTGTGGATGATTGTTGCCATGCTTAGTACTGGGCCACAGGTACAGGCACAGAAAGCTGCAACTGTTCCTCAAGGTCCTACAAACCCCCACTTATTTTCTCGCAGTCAGGATCGAATGGGAATCACCAAACCACTAAACCTGAATGCGAACAACCCCTTGCTGATCATGTTTTGCTGGCTATTGAGCTTTTTAGTTTGTGTCTTTTGTTGATGGTTCTTATTCGATCAGCGGGATTAATGCTAAAGACAGCCATTTATCGCACCGACGCTGTCCTTGAACTCAGTGATGGACACACCTTTGTTGATGTCTATTTATTGACACTTCCCAACTGCCCTAGTCATTATTTTCCCATCATGCGAACGTGGCTGAGATCTCTAAACTTAGTTACAAATGTCTGGTCTTCTAATGATTTACAGATAGTGTGGTCCTCATTTCATATTACAAACAGAGATACTAAAGAACGTCTACAGTTTCCAACCACTGTCCGATTGACTTACTGGCAATCTTGGCGAATTAAGAAGATCATTAAGAATGGTGACTACGTCGTGAATTTAAAATTGATTCACGGAGGCAGAGCAATATATCTGGCTAGAGTGTCTAAAGACCACTTTGATAATGTAGTCGGCATGTACACCTGTCATCGTAATGACTACCCAACAGTTTTGGGAAGAGAGCACATGGACAATCGCAGGGTAGCAACACGATTAGTGAGGCAACCATCAACCTCAGATCATATGGGGCGGCCATCGAGCCCGGATTCTTTGCATTCGGTGGATTAGTGTGTAGCACTTTTATAGTACACTGATAACTGGGTGACATGACAATATATTTTTTTACACACTGTGCGGCCTTTGTAGTGTGTAAGTGGAGCGTTGCAACGTTGTAGCACTGGTGTGTATGCTCTATGTTAGATTATTATACACATGTGTATATTTTTTTTGAAAATGGTATAAAGTCACATTGTGTGAACTATAACAATGATGGTTTTTATAAATAATTGTTTTTCTTTTCTGTAACTTTTATCCATTTATGTATATATTACCGTAATAACGAATTGTTTTTTTTTAATGAAATGTTCTATATTGTAAGCAGTAATTTTTGACCATGTACTTATATTTCAGCCAATCCTGGGAGCTGAACATTTGTATTTTTGGTTAACTTTGCTATAGTTCATTCACTGATCCAACATACTTAATAAAAGTTTGTCAGTTTCAGATCAATTTCGCTGTCTGGTGACATGAGCCTGAGAGTACTGAAAATGGCAAGTGACGATTGGAAAAAAAGCCGGACCTCGGGGCGGCGCCACCTCAGCAACAAGAGGGGCACCCACATCAGTATTCCCTGAATGGCCTTGGCTACTGACGTCACTGATGAGTTGCTGTAAGCACGTTTGATTGTGATCTTGTGGTGAGCTGGGATCTTAATGAGACGTTTATTTCCTGAGACCCACAGCCCCACATAAACTATTAAAAAAAAAAAGAAACATTTAAAGACATTGGGAGCCAAACACGAATGACAAAGTGCGGTCTTCCAAAATCTTCATTCAACGGAACACAATCGGCGAGAAAAAAAACAGCAACGAAAAGAAAAATAAAAAAGGGACATAACCAGACTCTCTTACTCAATATGTCATTAGACAGTGAACAAAAACACTCAATTTGAAGAGTTACAAATTTCAGTGCTTTTATTTAATATATCAGTGAATGTACTTTTTCAGAGTTAAATGTTTTATAATTGTTGTATAAATAACTGCTGATTATTTCTCGGAAATATTGTTAATTGTAGCGTTTCCGTGTTTTTAATTATTTGACGATAAATTTAATTCATGATACACTATCACTTTAGTAATTGATAATTTTATTGTTGTTGTTATGATGTATTGTGTTAAATGCAAACACTTTGTTATTTTGACTTGTTAGTTTTTTTTAGGTATTTGAATGTGAATTTGTAAAACTCTGTTTTCTTTTTTTCCTTATGTATGTTGTTTGTGTTGACGTAGACGTGTCAACATGTTGTTAGTTTTATTTAATTAAAGTTAATGTTGTAAGTTGTTATAACAAATATGTTCTTAACCTTTATTTTAATTTAGATTATTTTTTGTGGTAGAAAGTGTTTGATTTGTTTTTATTAGAAGTGATGAATCTTGTGTATTAATTATTTTTGTAAAATTAATTTTTAATTCATAGTGATTAGAACTATAGGTAGTATTATATATGTTAAATTACTGTACTGTGTAAGTATTAAGAGACTATAAAGAGTTTTTTTTATAAGCCTTCTTGAATTTATTTTTGTATATAGCAATTATTTACATTTTGCATATATGTGCCCTTCAAAATGTTTAATAACAGTTGTTGGTAGTTTTTTTAATCGTTCATGGTTGCTCTCCTTGTCGTTTATGCTGTTCGAGGTTGATATTTCTCCTTATTGTTAGTAGTCCTGATTGTGATGTCGTCTTTGCTATAGTTTAGATATTTCAATTTTCTGTATTCACAAGTGAGTTTATTTTTCCTTTTTTTTTTTTATCATCATCTACCCAGCTTCTATCTCGCGCCGCGTGCAGCAGACAGTCTGTCGCTCACACAACGGGTTCACAAGCCGCGTGCCGCGCGATCATTTTTTTTTCCTGCTAGTGTTTTGCGTTCTTAATTATGTTTCTTGTGCTAACCATGTGCATATAACTGCACATAGTCCTTTTTTTTCTTTTCCGAATCTTCTGTTGTATAATTATTATTATGGTGGCTTTCAACAAGTTCTATTGCGTGTTTGTTTATGTTTTATTCGATGAATATCTTATTTGTTTTGTACTTTAACAAAAAAAGTGTAATGGTTCCTAATGCTCTTTGCCTCTTATGTTTTCGAATGCCTATTTGCAATGATTTTTATAGTTGTTCAGTACTTGTATTTGGCAGTGAATGTTTTATTCTTGCTAAATAATGTACCTATACATGAACAAAAAGGTTATCTCCCTTTAAGAACTTCAACATTGCTCATTCGAGCATCCAAATACATGTATATACAATTGCCTTATGTTTTGTCTATGCCTTTAGTTTAGTTGATCTGTTTTCCCTGCGTGTTTTTTTGTTTGCCGGTTTAATTACTTGTTATTTGGTTTCTTTGATCTTTTAATACCATTCTGAATATTTTTTTTCGAAATCCATTTATATTGCTTCTTTATACATAAATTACTGTTGTAAACTTCATATTGACGCTTGGATAACTGAACAATCAAGCTAACTTCAGATTTTAGTTACTTATATACTTGACAAGTACATTGTTGTTTTACAGTTTGTTTGTTTGTTGTTTGTTTCATTTCACGTCTATTCACCGACGTGATTTTAGACTAGAAACTTACATTGTTAAAGGTGTTTTTTTTTCTTGTAGAATTATTGCCGACATTGTTTTTTATGCACATGTTGTAACCCATGTACTTCTTTTGTTGTAGCTGGTTTATTATTAATTATTTTCGATTTAAATTTTTTTAATGCATTAGTCACCTACTTGATAAAAAAATTACTTTGTCACGCAAGGCAGTTGTACAGTGTCTATAATTTGATGGTTGATTGTTTTTCCTCATGAGTATAGTGACTTATCTATTGTTTGCTTGTCACATGTAGTATTTTGTGTTGACATTTATTTTATGTTTATCTTATGCTTAATTTTTCGCTAATTTTTTTAATGACTCGATCAAATTTTATTTTTGTTTGTTGTTAAACAAAACACTTTATATGGGTTGTATGTGGTTTTATACTGACCTTAATTAATGACTTTCTGTGTTACGATTTGTTTGGTTTTTTTTTGTTTGTAATTTGTTTTTCACTTTGTAGACGTTATATTTGTTTAAAATTATACTTTAACGCTGTCGACATTGGCTGTGTTTGTAAAGGTTTGTTATGTAATTGTTATTTTATTATAATCCGTTTAAAAAAAAAACAACAACAAACTTTAGGTCTTTTTTTAAAAAACGTGTATATTTTTTTTGTGTGTGTTGATATTGCATGCAAAGTGTATTCATTTTTTTTAATTCTTGAACGGTATTATCGGTTTACAACACACACACACAATAAACTATGATATCTGAGACATCTTTGAAACGTAGAGCGTTTTAATTGCTCCGTGACGTTTGTATAGTTTTTTTCTGTGGATGTCTTCTCACGTTGAGTGACTTTTGCAGTCCTCCGTGCTATATTTGGTCGATTCCCAGGGTCCCATGTCGTTTACGCGTTGAGTTGCTTTCGCAAAAACTCCGTGATCTTTTTTTGCATAACCGCTAATGGTTATATACATTGGGTCACCGGTCGAGTCTCTTCGTTGATTTGTTGGTCCATGCATGCATTGGTCATTGTGTAGAATATTATTCATTTTATACTTGGTGTTGTCACGCTATTTTATTGTTATGTATCGTTGTTTTTTTAGCAAACTCTATTACATTGTCTTCACCTAACTTGTTATGATTTTTCGTGCGTTTTTTTTTCAGTGTGCTTCATTTGTATAATTGTATTTTTTATGTTTTCGGAGAGAGGACTCTCCTTTTCCGGACCAGGGGCATATATGACAGAGTCCAAATTATGGTTTTAATACAATGTTAGAAGTGTACCACAGTTGTTGGAATTGATGTAATGTTTTAACAAATTTTAGAAGCGTATTACAGTTGCTGGAAATGTTTAGCTTTGATCTAAAGAAGTCTGCGTTAGTGTTGATAATAAGAGGTTATACAAACGAAAACGTCATTAGCGCCGAATTATCCAAACTTTAAGGAAGCGGAAGATAAATGAATTGTTGAGATAGATGGTTAAAAGGGGTAGTGGAAATGTCAGAAATTGTTTTGGGTTTTGTGAAATTAAAACAAGAAACAGGAAATAAGAAGTAAAACAAGAAATATGTTTGTTGATTATGGGAGTGGGTTATAAAGGAAATTTATGAAGCGTGAATATAAATAAAGACATTGATAGGTTTGGTTATTCAGCAATATAGAGTTATTGTATAATATATTTATAAATATTAAGAGATGTGGAAGTGATTACAAGTATAGATGCAATATTAGTAATTTAGAAATAATGGTTTAGAGGTTAGGCGAGTGTTTAAAAGTGATAAGATAGGTGGTGAGGAGATGTCTTGGTCTGGGAAAGTAAATTTTTATTAAAGTTAGAGGAAAGACGTGGAGTGTGGTTAATGTAGTTTTGTTTCACCTTTAACATCGCGTAGCGGTTAGGTGGCGAGTGAAACTCCACAGAATGGTGTAAGGATGGTAAGAGATAGTGAGACGGTTTGGGAAAATGTCTGGAAATTAATATTAATAAGAGAAAGAACGCATGTCCATATACGTGTTGTTATAAATATTCATAATTGCACAGTTGACCAATCGTTATTAAGTTGGGAGGCGAAATGTTGAGACTGAATACCCATTTTGATATATAAGATGATGCACGAGTGAAAGGAGCAAGCCTCCGCCAAAGAATATCTACTTAGCCACCGCTCTCTGTCTCAGCTCTCAGTTTCTTTGTTCTCTGCCTCCACATTAAGTGATGGAATTAGAAAGGTAGGATGAAGATTTTGTATTTTGATGTTTGATGTGTGTTGTGCAATAAATAAATAGTTAGAAAAACAAAATGAAAGAGTTGTGGTTTAGCAAATTAAATCTCTCGAAAAACTGTCTCTCAAGTTGTCTGTGTAAAACATTGTCTCCATAGAATGCTATAGTTGATCCCCGGACGTGAAGGCGATGAGCTGACCGCGTCATACTCTCATCATGACGTGTTTCTCAAGATCCAATCTAGTTTTGTTCCCAAGGTGAGCCTCTAAATTTATGCAAGTGGTACGAAGCAATCGTACAGATCGGCAGGAATCAAACTGTTACACTCGTTGTTGGTTTTATCAGTAGTAGTTGATTCAGCCCCAATGCTTGAATCCTGATAAGTGTAACTCAGACTCGTTTATCCACGCAAACTGTTCACTCAGCAACAAGGCGGGCGTCGTCTTATGAAGTTTTCCAACTTTATTCAGCGTACATCAATCAACAACTGCACGGTACATCTAGTCTCTCTATACTCGAGAGAACGTTGGAATGTTCCAGCGTGACGCATTACAACCAATCAAAATAAACTTCGTCATCAGAACTATGCACTGTTTTACGTCATATAACCTTATTTAAGATGGAAGCGTCTCGTAGTTACCACTCGATTTATCCATCGACAGTAAACAACCAACTCTAGAAAATTCTCAAATAATATCGACCAACTAAAATTACCAACGTTATACAAAGCTTCTTCTAACAACAACGCAAAATCAAATCAAAGATAAATACACTCTATTACTGCATGCTTTCCAAAATAAAACGATCAGATCTATCGTGCGCTTCTCACACGTACTATCGTGCGCGCCGCAAACGTAACACAAACAATTTAACTCTTTATTAATTATACACTTATTCACTGCAACCCTATTATCATAATGGACACAAGCCACTAATTGGCCATAGCACTCAAAAGCAATATAATTACCTAATTAGCAGTAATGATGTACACGTAAGTGAATTTGTTAAATTAATGTTAGGAACACAGGGCCGTACATACATGGGTGAGTAACATTTCACAACAACAGTAACACAATCATAACAAATACTACTTGCAATTTGTAACAGCCCACTCAAAACAAAATTGTTTTGTGGCCTAGAAATTGTGCGTGAATCACTGAGCGTTCCTGACATGCACGAACCTCAAATAACAAGCAATAGCTCACCAGTGGGCTATTCTAGTCACGACATACTAATAATCCCAGCTGACCGCCCACGCATACCCCACCCATTCCACCCATACCTTCCTCCCAGGCCTGTGCCTCATATGAGTCGACCCAGAAATGGGTCACACGCTCACAGTCACTGACATGTTCAACCCATACACTCTAAAGCTAATATTGTTAGGACTGTTGTTCATGAGTCAAATATGGCTTTTGGATACTTGTGGATATACTGTATATACCTCCCCTCCTTTCCCTAACAAGAATGTTCTAAATGTAAATGTAATTGTAGATTATAGTCACACGTGTCGTGTAGCGTATAGGCGTGAAGCGTATAGGCGACTGCTGGTCACATTATTCTGACACCAGCGAACCCCAGTTGTTCTGGGGAAAACACCAGCGAACCAGTTGATGGTAAGGGGAAAATAATATGGTCACACATTGGCCAATCCAGGATTCGAACCAGGTACCTTTCGGTTAGTAGTAAGACGCTCTACCAACTGAGCTACCCTGCCCCTCTCGAAGAATGTTCTTCTCAAGGGCTTCATTTCATTGAAGTTGAAAACCATTCATTCTATTTTCCACAAATCCAACTTTGGTACACTATAAAGAGTCGTGAACACAGCAAAATGGTCATCTGTACCTATAATGGCACACTTCCACTCAATAAAACCACTGGCAGCACAAGACAGGACATAGCTCTTTACTATCGGCATTATTCCTTTATCTCTCCGAGGATCAGATCTTGAGGATTAAGATTGCATTTTAAACTCCAGTTCCCATTCTTTTGGGGAGATTACTCAAACTTTTTGTCTTCCTCTCAATCCTATCCTATCCTGTAACGATGAGGTCGTTGGGACACCACAGATGATCGTTTAACCAGCGTACTCCATCTTTCTCTATCCTCAGCAACCCTGATGGCTTCGTTCAATGTCAAGCCAGTCCATTCTCGAATGTTGTCCTCCCACCTCTAAATAGTACTTATTATCATTATGCCTCAGATGAGCTGACCAGCTGACCGTTCAGGGCAGGATGGGATTACTCATTGGATCAAGGTTGGGTTTCAGAATGCTAACCAGCTAAACAATACTACTATTAGTATTAGTTCATCGATATCTGAACTACCGCACAGTTGAAGTTGGTACAGTTTAGGTCACAATAGTATAGCACACTGTTATTGAGTGTGACCAGTTGACCTCTGAGGATTAGGGTTGGTTTTCAGTATACCACCCAGCCAAGTAAAGAAGTATGAACGTTAGCTGTACACATTTTATTTGCTCCTACGTGGAAACTAACCATCGCCCACAATCAGATGAGGTAAATCATACTTTACTAAACAACCCCTACTGAACATTTTTGGCCAACCGGATAAAAAGGCTTGACATTGAATGAAATACAGACAGTGCAAAGCTTTCTATGGCCCAGCAGGTACTTTGCATGGTAAATCAATAGGCCACTGGAGGATTCATATGGGCCACAGAGACAATCAAAACACTTCAATATCATATGAGTATGAGTTACTAAGACATTTCCTCTATTTAGTAATTTACCAAGGTCTGCAGGTACACAGCTGATGAACAGCATTAAACAGTAACTGCACAATGCATACAGCAGAATGAAGCCACTGTTGCTACAACGGTTAAAGCTAAATTATTATGCAAGCTATATGCATACATATATAGGATCAGGGTTTGGTTAACATTACTTTGGGTAGGGTTGACTAATAGTAACTACTGGTAGAGGTATTAAATGAAACATCGTATAATCTCACAGGACACCAATGCATAAACCTACTTTGCATGGTGAGGGTAGGAGTGGGGTGGAAAGGTCTTTCCAAAACAAATAAATGAGCTTCAGTAATTAAATGTATAATTAAATGTAAAGTTCCACAAAATCACGAGTATTAAAATATGACTAAGCTAAATACTGTAATGCGAGTCACTGTGAAGTGTAAGTCAAGACCTCAAATGTTGGGATAATTAATATGTTAGATAAATTTATATTGCATTTACTGTACCCATTTGTATTCAAAACAGTCCACAAATCAAGACCAATTATTACCAGTGATGTGTGGTTAATCCACAATATAAATTATACCATATTTTGTGGGTCAAACTCTGCCAAATCACACCTGGTGTTATCATAATTACACTAACAGATTGGAACTGGGTCGATCAAGTAAACAAATGTGTGCAAATAATGGGTAAGACAATGAGTAAAATATGAAAAACAATGACTGAATCAGTAAATGAGTAAAAGTACAACATGAGTACAACATGGAACACAATGAAGATGAACGAGTAAATGTGTTAAACATGACAGACAACCAAGTCAAACAATGAGTAAGAAAGACAAACTAGGCAGTTCATGCGCTGTATAAGTTGTCATTCATTCATTCATTAGTAAGGCAAATGAGTAAGACAAAGGCAATGAATAAGGGCAAAATAATAAGTACTTTAGATAACCAATGAGCAAGCAATAAAGACAAATTAAAAATCTATCACTGATAATAATCAGAGAGAAGACAGACACTGAGACAAACAAACAAAGAGAAGGACAGACAGAAGAAGAACTTCAAGAAGGCACAGTGTCTGGTGGAGTAAGGGAGAGAAAGGGAGGAAGGCATAAAAAAACAAAAACAATGTACGAGAACTCTAGAAAGATCTAGAGAGAAAGAGAGCGAGAGAGTGAGAGAGAGAGAGGGTGGGAGGGAGGGAAAGAGGAGAGGGAGAGAGAAAGAAAAGGGAAGAGGGGAGAGAGAGAGAGAGTTAAAATTTGACTGATTTTTAAAAATAAACATGTATACATGAACTTCAAGCATTCAAAAGTATCATCAACAAAGACAACATAATCATTATAGATAATTGATATTATCACATGGACAACATGAAATTCACATTTTAACAAACCAAATAAAATTCATTTGGTGATACTGATCACCTCAGCAGTAGCAATACACACACACACAAAGCATGGGGTGTGGTGGAGGAAGGGAGGGAATGAGAGAAAGGGATGGAGACATAAAAACAAAAACAATGTACAAGAGCTCTAGTTAGAGAGAAAGAGAGAGGGAGAAAGAGAGAGAGAGAGAGAGAGAGAGAGGGAGAGAGAAGGAGGGCAGAAAGGAGAGGTAGAGAGGGGGTGAGGGGGAAGAGGGAGAGAGAGAGAATTAAATTTTGATTGATCTTTATATGCATGAACTTCAAGCATTCAAAAGTATCATCATCATCATTCATCATCATCATCATCATCATCATCATCATCATCATCATCATCATCATCATCATCATCATCATCACCACCATCATTATCGACATTATCAAACAGCATGAAATTCACATTTTAACAAACCAACCAAATAAAATTAATTTGGTGATGCTGATCATCTCAGCAGTAGCGGTACACACAAAAAAGAAGACATATTTACATCTTTCATCTTTGCCATACATAATTTAAATTCATGTATAACTGTAACAGTGTAACTGTAAGTGTAAGTATTGTAATTTATAATACAGTAGTTTAAGGAAGTAACTGATATAAATTATGAAATACAACGAAGTCCAAGGCTCTACCCACTTGATTTTTCAAGTGGCATAACTTCATGACAAATGAGGAAGGCACAATATGATACATGAGTACTATTTAGCATACAACAAGTGGCTTTAACAGTGTAAGCGAATTAAACTATTAAAAAACAAAGACACACAAGTATCATTAGTATTTGAGCTCCATAATTACTATAATACGTAATCAGGGATTAATCTTGAAAGTGACCATGATAGGTCATTTGACCAGTTCACAGGAAAAACAATAGGTCATTTTGGAAAGCAATAAGTCACACAGTCTCATTCGATCGCTTATCAGTACAAATGGTACAAAATAACAACGCTAGGCATTAACCGATTTTATATTCAGCCTTTTTAAATTGTTTAAATGACATGCTGATGCACACAGTTATAAGGAGAAATTCAATCCTTTTTAATTTGTCTGCTAATTATTACTGTTTTCACTGCTTTGAAAGAGACAACAATGAGCGAATGGCTGGTTGATTTACAGTTTGATTTTCTGCACACTCTCTGTCAGTGTCACACTCTGTTACTCGCACAGTTGGTGCCGATGGTTTTGCAAAACCGAAACACTCCATTACCGACTTTTGGCCAGTTTCTGACCTTGGCTTTTTTTTCGGTGGCATTTTTGTTGTTGTTGTTGACAAAATGGAATCGCAAACTAGATTTACACTGTGACTGTCAATGCGTTGGCACGTTGCATGTCAGCAATGAAAACTATGCATCGGAAAAGTTTGTACTATACTGAAAGGGGAAATAATTTCGTTTCGGTAATGGTTGTGCTAAGTTTTATTGGGTTCGTAGTTTGTATAGAACTTTTTAAATGACAAATCTTCGCAAAGTTTGACCACCCGATCGTAAAATCAATAGGTCACTTGACCAGCTGGCTGGCAAAACAATCGGTCATTTCAGATTTTTATGCGTCAATGACCGATGACCGACGCCAAGAATAAACCCTGCGTAATATTAGTTAACTTGTTCATTAAAACTAGTAAAACTAGCAGAATGTGAAAAACTTCAAATCAGCACATTTTAATACAGTTTAATATGTGACCAGTTTTCCCTTTTCTATGATACAGTTATACATTCAATGAGAAAACCTTAGCCTGTAGCTAACAATTCTATGAGTCTATCAGATCAGTTAGCCTATGTCCTACCGACTTGGAATACTATGCTGAAAAAAATAACAAGCAGCAACATAACTGCATATCCATGGACAGCAATTGCCAGACTGATGGATGCTATTTATAATGGGAATGTAATACAGTTTACTTGGCAAGAAAATTGGCATCCCAGTCACTGTTCCTGATTCTACTTTCATAACAGTTAAACTAAAGAACTTGTACATGTACTTGTAGGCATAGGCCACACTCCACTTCCTTAAAAGGTGTTATGGAGTCCAATCTAAACCTATATCTGTCGAGATGACGTTAATGCTTGAGAAATTTCTCATAAACATCATCACACAACCTGTCTGGGTAAGACAGAGAGGGGGAATGAATAAGAGGGAGTACAAATCAAGTTTGTGTCGAGGTCACAAATACTGAAATAGCCTATACGGCCATAGATCAACATACTTGACTTCACAAGATATCACATAAACAGCATTCAAATCCCGTGGCAAGGCACTTGCTGACACCTTACTGACATGTTTGACTAATTCGATTACGGTAGTAAAATGTGCATATTTGATTCAGGATTGCACCGAAAACAACAGCAGACACAAAATTGCAACGTACCTGACTGTAGGAGGTGCCACTTTCGGACGCCATCTTTGTCTGTATTGTCCCCCCGCCAAGCTTTACTTCCAAACCTGCGGCGCTCGAAATGAACAACAATCGCAGATTCCCCCTCGAATCACTTCAATCAAATGTAAAAATTCTATTCACACACACAGATACCGGAAACTTCCATGCGCCATATCAACTTATCGAAACAAGTTTACCAAGTTGGAGAGCAGCCTGACATTATCATGTCACGTGTGAAGGCCACCCAATCAAATTAATGTTCTCAAAAGACTTTAAGAAGTCATGGGGAGACAATCCAATGACACCTTTCCTATTTGAGTGAGGCATAGACCATGCAAACCACAACGTTCATTTTATAAATAGTCCATGTGTACATGAGATTGAAGATTTAGTTTACTTAAAACTGTTTTATTACCAACACTTAAATTATCAACCACTGAACTGGTACAAATTTTACAACACAGTCCAATAAATGGAGCTTTCTTATGAAATTCTTAGAAAAAAACAATAACATATAGGTATACAAATATTTGTTTACTATAGCCTTGTTTTCCGCAATAATTTTCATTTCTTCCTAGCAAGATTACTCACGTTTCTTGTCGGAAAGCATTTGTCAAATTAGGTAGCCTCTTGAAATGTAGAGGGTGTGGTGGGGGAACTGTCTTCCAGCCTTCAAGATTAACCTCCCTTGATATCGATTATCCACCTTTTGGGATGTTTGGCTGCAGTTGTTTACCTGAGGCATTCCTTAAACCCTGATTATTTTGGACTAACTCACAGAAGCGTTCTCACAGTCTTCAGTAAGTGTGCTAGAACTAGTTGGCTGACATTTATGTTGGGGGTATTAATTTTGATAATGAAAACGCAACAAATTCCAAATCAACCTTCAGTAGAGGGTCCCAGATTTGTTGTAGCAGACGACACTCAACTTAAAAGCGATGTTTACCTGACACTAGTGACAGTCAGGCTCATCCGTGCTACTCCCAACCTGTTTTATCAGATCCACTCCAGTTGTAGGCAAAGCTTGGTTTCTGTTGATAATGAGTTGGATGGTAAAGAATTTGAAGATTAAGTGTCGATGCATTAGAAGTATAGGAAATCAACCTAGATTGAAAACAAAAACAAATAAAACCCAAAACGAAACACTTATATTCAGGAATGGAATAATCGTTGCTGTGTGCACGATTGTTCAATCATAGGGCTTTAAAAAAACATTCATTCCTCCCTTGTTTTCTAGTTCATCAGAGGAAATCTTGCATGATTGTACACTGTCTTATTTTTATATTTGCATGAAAAAAGAACATGGGATTGAGCATGATGTGCAGATGGGTCGGACATCTGGGTTTGTTTCATGATAATTTGTACGGGTGATGGGAAATAGGAGGTGATGGGTTTTAAAGTGGAGAGGAAGGGAAGGAGGGGAGAGAATAGTTATTAGCATGATTTGTGTGTGTGTGCCGTTCATGCACTTTCATAGCCACTTTCTTAGCCACTTTCTTTATCACCAGAAACTGCGCACATTAACTCTGACAATTCTCGTATGAAATAAATTTATTTCACCCTGTCAGATAATTATGTTTTTGTGTCTGCAGATAGCACGGGCAAGATAGCATGCGGAGATGGCGCAAAGTACGATGCATAGTGGAAACTGCTAAGGCTTCTACCATTGTTCTACTCTCTCTCACCATGGTAAGATACAGGATAATTTGGTGTCCTTATTCACAGGGTTCACTAACTGATAATTTGATGTCCTTATTCACAGGGTTCCTATCCTATCCTATCCTATCCCGTAACGTGGAGGTTATAGGGGCACCACAGATGATCGTTTAACCACCCTACTCCATCTTTCCCTGTCCTCAGCAACCCGGTTGTTTTTAGTCAGTGTCAAACCAGTCAATTCTCGAATGTAGTCCTCCCACCTCTTTTTCAGTCTCTCTCTTCTTCTAACTCCTTGCACTGTGCCTTGCAAGATGGCCTTTGCAAGACTTGATGATCTGGTGACGTGGCCATACCATCGTAGTTTCAGTTTTTTCACCACTGTGAGCAGGTCATCATGTTGTCCAATGGCTTGGGTGATGGTCTGTCGGGTTCGCTCTAGCATTTCAAAGTTTTGCTTCACCCTTCTAGGATATGAGAGGCAAGATCTTCAACGTCCGTGCGATGGAATGTTTGTACACACAGACTAGACCTCGGGTTCTCATCCAAAGAGTTGAGGTACTACCCAGCTTTAGCATCAGAGCCAAGTTACCCATATGGCAAAACCTGGGTGGTCAACAATCCACATGTTAACTGTGGTACTTATTTTCACTGGGAAGTAAAGCTTTATGTGTTATTCCTCGGCTAAAGCGAGCCTACGTATGTAGTTGTAGTCAGGTCTTGTAATTATTTATAAATAATGTTTATTATTTTGTGTGTGTGTGTTTTCAGAAGTTGGCAGAGGAGTTAAAGAGGAATGCGCGATGTGTGGGGTTCCTGGTCAGCATCCTGGTCATCTGGATCATCTACCACAACCTGGACCCCTGCAGTGGCAAGAAAATCACAACAAATCTGGTAATCTAAGATTTGTTTTACTTTTACCTCCAAAGTTACAAGTTGTTGCTTTTTCCCCATTGTTTTAATCTCTTCTTAATTGGTTGTATTGCTTTTCATCTTTTTCCTTCTTTGAAATTTGAATGCTAGCTTCTTATGTCCAATGGTTGGAGGATCAAACCCTGCCAGGGACAAACTTATGAGGAGGCCAAACCTTTATGATTTACTCATTTAGGTTCCAGACATTTTGGTGGCCGACGGTTACGTCTGGGTATGATATTTTTCCCCTCCCTTCAGTAATGGACTATTGGATGCAGCCATTTTAACATTTGAAATAGTACAAAAAATTAATTTTCATGGTCTAATACAGAGATTTTCCTGCCACGATGGATGTTGATAGGTGAGACTGTGTGTCACAACACTATGTTGGTAACAGGGTTCCATGCTTTGAACTCTAGCTAGAAGTGGCCTGTGTCCAGCATCCAGTAGTAGTATTATTGTAATGTGTAAAAACTGCATTTTTGTGTTTTTTTTCAGTGCGAAGACTATTTCAACGGGGAGGTAGCAGGGCAGCTGTGTTCTGCTCTGTGTCGAGATGACAGCGTGTACCTGCAAGAATGCACAGAAAATGGTGATACCAAAGTAAGCACAACAGTTCCATCTGTATTTTGGGATCATTAGTCAATGTTTGGTTCATATTGATGAAGTGACAAACCTTGCTTCAAGATAAGAGACAAGAGGTTTGTGTACAACACTAGTGAGAAAGGTGCCTCACCTACAGAGATGGCACTGGAGCTTTTTAAAAGCATATGGGATATATATATCTATAACTTATTAAATGCTGTCCTCCATGGAATGAGGGAATGATAGGAAAGATCTCTATATCTCCCCTTCTCTGCTGCCAATGGTTGTCATTTGTGGATGGGTGCCATAGATACAGATGACCATTTCGCTGTGTCCTCAACTCATCGGTGTATCAGCTTGGCTCGCTGAAAATGAAGGGACTGGTGTTCTAAAGCACGAGAAGACGCCTGAATGAAGTCCTCAGGAAAATAAAAACATCTTCATGCCAGAAAAGTATCCCCAAGTGGGCCGGTCGGCAGCGGAAAGGGGAAGTAACCTGTGCTTCAAGAATTTGAGCAAGCCTGCCCAGTTGATTCACATTAGGTCATTTTGTAGATCTTCAGACTTGACCTGTAATCTACTCATCCAAAAGCACAGCAGATGCAGCGTGGGGCCATTTAAGACAAATTGAAGTAGCGCTGACAATACTTTTGTCTCTATCCGGCTGCTACCAAGGTTATACAGGCAGTCTGGCCCAGAAGCGAAGCAGACCCCACTCTGGGTGTCAGAGGTTGTTGAGGTCATTTACCTACACCCAACCTACGCTTAATAGATTTGTGACACTCAGATAGCGTCCAGATCGCCTGTTTAGTGGAAAGTGGCCTGTTCCTCTTCAATCAGAATCTCCACCCTAACCATGCAGTTCATTTAATCTGACCCAAAGTACAAGAGGACAAAGTCTGCTGATATCCCCAACATGACACGACATTTTTTTTCTAACAGAGAAGTGATCTCTTTAAGTCACAGCTTAATTCCGTATTTTTAGCAACAGGGCAAGTCCTGTGTTGGTGTGTCTCTAGAAATAGATCTTTGCCGCTCTACTAAACATAGGATTTTATTTGTTTTATCAAATGTTAAGCCAAATTTTCATCGTCCTTTTTGGTGATTTACGATTTCTTCACTGAGGTAGTTAACTAATTTTCTGCATGACAAAATCCATCAGTTTTCATACAGTGCGCCATGTTTTTGTTGGTGTATTATTTTGATTTTGATTTTATTTATTTATTTATATATTTCTTGTCAGAGTTTCTACTGGCAAGGTGAATTTATTTTTTTATGTATGTATTTCTTGTCAGAGTTCCTACTGGCAAGGTGAATTTATTTATTTATTTATGTATTTCTTGTCAGAGTTCCTACTGGCAAGGTGAATTTATTTATTTATTTATGTATTTGTTGTCAGAGTTTCTACTGGCAAGGTTTGCTGATGAGAGTGCCAGCCTCTGTTGGGGAAGGGAAAAGGGGGCTAACTCTGGTGGAGGGTATGATGCCTTCAGATTTCATGGGTCTTCTTGAAGACCTCTTGCAGCTTCAGTTAGGACCTGGAGACTTTACAAACCTCATGCGACGACTGAAAAGGTTTGGCGACTTCAACGAGGATGGGAAGGTGAGTATCTTTTGTAATTGAAAAAGCAAATTTATTTATTATTACTGTTGTTATTGTGATAAATTGTTCTTTTATCAGTCTTTCTTTCTTCTTTCTTTCTTTCTTTCTTTCTTTCTTTCTTTCTTTCTT